>OX402055.1:13266334-14470501 GCA_947859365.1 Archips crataeganus | reverse complement strand
AGCTTACTTTGGGACTAGGTCAATTGGTGTGAATTGTCCCGTGATATTTATTTATTTTATTTATTTAATATTAATTAATAAATAAATTCAGAGAGTCAACCTTTTTTTCAGTTAGCGCAAGGTGATTTCACCCGCCCGGAAGCTACAATGTAAAGGGTTCACACGTTCTATGTATTGCGGTTGCAATTTCCTTTTGTGGTGGCCATTCGTTAAATTTTCACCGGTCGGAGGGATTCAAGTATATAAGTGTACAATGCTGCCGGTGGGCATCATAATTGCATTTGGGTTACTGTGAGTCGTAAATTCATAAGTTTATTGAGTAGTTACAAAATCAAAGCTCCCCTTTTATACAGGGTGAGTTTGTATCCAGAAACCAGAAGCTACCTAAGTGTGTAAGACAAAGAAAGTTAGTTACAAGCGAGTTTTAGGAACTACTTGTACTAGGGGCTATGCACGTATCATGCTTCGCCTAAAGATAGTATACTGTTCTCATAATCAGTGCCAAAATTAAAACGACTTATAGAGCCGCTCATAAACTATCAGATTAAGTGAACCTTAACTTAATCATAACTTCAGTTTTTTTTATATTGTCACTTTTATACAAAACTTGGTTTATTTATTGTATTTGTAAAAGAGTGCCAATATCTTGATATGTATGAAAATTTCACTAAGGTCCAGCTTGCTAAATCTGATAGATTAAGAGCTGATCTTGGTTATAGTATAGTAGTCTTGGTAGGAGATGGTGCTCTCATGGTCTTAACGTTGGTGAGATATCCTGTGTCAACGTACGATTATATCCACCACTTGTTGGGCACTAGTTTTATTACAATTAATTGCTTTAAACAGACACACAAGTCTTTGAAAGGCTGTAAAATCCAATAAGTAATAGTCAAGCTACTAAAAAGGCGGTTAGCTAGAGATGAATATTTTTTTTTATGAATTGCGATTAGATAGCAGTCGTACTCGAAAAAATAGTCTTCATGCAGTTTTATCGTTTTATCGGCGATGTTACCGGAATATTTTATCACAAATTGGCATAGTTCAGTCATGAATCAGAAATAAGTATTACAAGAGTAAAAACCTACCGACACAGCTGAAAAAATAGGTAAGACTAAGACCGCTTGGAAATAACTAAATGGCTAAAATGAGTAGTCGCGATTCGCTTTGTCGCGCTGTGTCTCCTTCTAACCCTGGAAGCATAGTGCACTTGTTATGAACGCATCGGCTGATGGATGAAAGGGAAAACTGTTTAATTACTGTGACATACTAAATGACAGATAACATTATCGCTCCCGAGTACAATCAAAATTATACGACTTTTAACACTTTAACTGTCCTAAGGATAATTTATGTATCTTCAGTGCATTACCTACTTGCCATAACTTGACACGACCGGGAATCAAACCCGGGTCTTAAGGTTTCGTAGTCAGGTTCTCTAACAACTAGGTTATCCGGTCGTCAAACTTAAATTCAAATTGGGTGGGGTATATAATGCCAATATCTTTATCTAATTTAACTACAAACGTCTGCAGCTAAGTGATACTACAACAGACGTAGCTATCTTGCAGCGGAGCAGCAAGCTAAAAGCTTGCACTTCATTAGCTCAGACTATATTGCACAAATAAAATAAAGATAAATAGAAATTTGTTACAAACTATGATATCCTCGCGTGGTTTTGCAGTGTCCGCCTGCCTCGCTCTCGACAGTCGCCCTCGGTCGGGCTATCTGTCAAAGAGTGTATTTCAACAACTATCACGAGTGCTCGTAATCATGGGTCATATCATTTATGATTGCCGTGACGTATTCATAATAGAAACTAATTCAATAGAGTGAAATGTAGCTGTTAAATATTTTAAACAGTTAATGTAGATCATTCTACGTTAAAATGCAACATCGAATACGATTTACAGCCTACGGACGATATACAATAAAAAAACATACAGCTGAATTGAGATTTTTTTTGAAAATTTCGTAGTTCCGTTATTGAATTCCACGCAGACCAAGTTGCGGGCAACTGCCTGTCAGAAATAATGTCACAATCAGTTATTTATTATACATAGTTAATTGTTCCCAGACACACATTCAATGTGTCTCTAGTTTTAATTTTAATGATAGTTTATTTTTTATTAGAATTTTATAATTGTATTCAAATTTCTCATTGAAATAGCTGTCCGACCTCTCGAAAGTCACATTGTGAAACTTTATCGCAGGTCACAGGGACACGTGAGCCACTGAACAAATTTTTACACTACGCTACGTCTAAATAGCCACGAGGGCTAACAACATACAAAATAATCCGTCCTTAAAAGTAAAAGAGACTTTGCCCTTTCAGAAAAAAAGATGCCTTTACATCACTCTATTTTGAAAGGGCAAACATTTTCAGGGATTCGCGAAAGAAATACTCGGGGCCATTATTCGCTTTACTTAAGTAGCTAATGTAATGTCTACGCGTGTACCTTTCTCTAGAAACATGTTTGAGTGAAACCTTTGTGACGCGTTTGTAAACAGCTTATTCGTATGTGCGAGCACGTGTTTTACTGTACGTGTAACTTGGAAACAGGAATCTTTCCATCTACATTGGCTTCGAAACAGCATGCACTTTCTAAAGGTAAGACATAATGTTATACTAGTATTTTATAAGAGAATTTTCAATTTTAAAGCTCCATATAGATATTTTAAAATTCCCGTCTGAAATCCAGTCTGCTTTAGGTCCATATGTCTCATGAATTATTCAGTCGGAGCCGCGGCTTGTCCGGGCTGGTGACACATATGTGTACTAACCCACCGGGAACAAAACATATATACCACACCTCGGGATTGTCTGGGATTGCCTGCATTTTCTCCGTTGCTTATGGGTGACATGATATTAGCATTAATTCACGTTAACGAGCGATTATACAGCAGTTGTTTAGTAAAAATTTAATAAGCCATAAGAGCCAGTTCACGTACTTGGGGATTTAGTCACTCGTGTGTCACCAAAATTTGCATCTTGATGGAAGAACATACGAGCGAAAAAACTGGCTATGCTACATACATATATATTTAGTATATAGAATATGTGTAAATAAATTATCATTCATTACATTGCTACATACGTCTATCTGGCACTTTAAGCTAAAGTAAAGTAGAATGTTTTCGCTTCGGAGCAAAATGCACAAAACGGAAAATGCAATTCACGTAAAATGTAAGAGCAAAATCTACAGTACGCAAAATGTACAGAACGCATATTGTGAAACACGCGGGACGTACTAAAACCGGCCAAGTGCGAGTCAGACTCGCGCACCGAGGGTTCCGTACAAATTTATATATATATCTATGAAAATCCAGTCTTAGCAGACCCCTGCTCCTAAGCAAAATGTGCGCAGTGTGGGATCATTGTAGATTGGTTACTGATATAGACAGACAGACAAAAAAAATTATACTTTTCGCAATTTTTCCTTTATCTGTGCTATAAGACGTTGCTTCGTACCAAATTTCAAGATTCTGAGTTCTCGGGAAGTACCCTGTAGGTTTTGATTCCCTTGCGAGTGTCGAAATTTGCGGGAGAAATGGCTGTATCTTTTGATTGCGTTGGCTTAGAAGTTTGTTTTTTTTACAGCTCCAAGGGACAGTAGACTTGAGTATTTGATATAGCTTGATACCTCCACGCGTTCCTGAGAAAACGGGTCTTGACAGACGGACGGACGGACAACAAAGTGATCCTATAAGGGTTCCGTTTTTTCCTTTTGAGGTACGGAACCCTAAAAAGTACATTCGAAAAGCGTACAAATCGGAACAATTACTTATTTATTTATCTATTCATTTGGCGAAAGTACTTTTCGCGTTTCGTACGTTCCGCGTACCTATTTTTACAATATGCGTGATGTATATTTTGCGCATTGTAGATTTTGCTAATGGTCACATTTGTTTGTAGTGTATATTTTTCGTTTTGTGTATTTTGCTCCGAATCGAAAGTATTTTTAGAGTACATACATATCTCAAAAAATAAAAGTATGAATAATAAAATAAAAACTGACATTGCCTTACAAACTACATAAATGCGCTCTTACGCTGACGAATTTCTATTATTATAATACTAGCTTTTGCCCGCGACTCCGTCCGCGTGGAATTAGTAATTTGGGCAGCTTATTTTTTTATCGAATTTGCTTTTTCATCAATTATGGCTCTCCTTAGTTCCTCGATATAAAAAAAATACCCGCCCCCGCAAACCCCCCCCCCCCCCGCAAACCCCCCTCAGCCCCCTCTCAACCCCACCCCCACCAACCCCCCGCACACCCGCGTTCACATTCACCACCGTACTCCCAAGTCAAGCGTGCCTATAGAAGTTTTACTTCAAAAACCCCTGATTTTGAAACATTCTTCCGCTCCGCTCCGGTCCTATTGGTGGTAGCGTGATGATATATAGCCTTCCTCGATAAATGGGCTATCTAACACTGAAAGAATTTTTCAAATCGGAGCAGTAGTTCCTGAGATTAGCGCGTTCAAACAACAAACAAATAAACTCCTCAGCTTATTAATTCTTCTAAAAACTGTTCGATAAAGTCTTAAAATAGACGTATCTTTCTTATTTGTGAACCGATTTAAATGAAACAAACATTATATGTTAATCCAAGAAAATACCAACATATCAGTGAAAACCGCATCCTTCTAGGTTAAGCCGTTTCTGAGATTAGCGCGCACAAACGCACAGACAAACAGACAATAATTCTAAAAATCATTGTTTCGGGTTCTATTGGGCTAATAAATAGCCCTAGTGACAGTTTTTCTCAAATATCTTCAATGTACAGACACCGACTTGTTACAGATTTATTATATGTAAGTATAGATTATAACCGTTATTTGCAACCTTTGATACACGCTCGCACAAGTGGGTACTTTCTTGGCTTTATTCCGTAGAGACATCAAAAGCGGCGGGCTACCAAATGGAAACAAAATTGGTTGACTAGAGTAAAGCGGTTCGTTTGACATGTAAGCCCCTGTTCGTAGTTATTAAACACAAATGCGATTAAAGGGAATAAATAAATATACTTATTTGATAATTTCCTGGCCGACTGATTTAATGAAATAATATATTAAATGGGTAATGTTGTGTTGGTAAATACTCGTAGAAACCTCAGCTAAGGGCACCATTAGCCTCTTTTTAAATCCTGATTGTGTTTTTGGTATTGATTTATAAAAACTACACCTCTAGCGAGGTATCAAAACTATTGTTTGTGTTTTCGATTGTATTAGTGGAAATTCAATGGTGTATGTGAAGTTCCCAAGCAGCACTGGGCCCGCGTGGGAACTACGCCCAAGCCTTCTCATTCTGAGAGGAAGCTTGTGCCCTGCAGTGGGACGTATAAAGGCTACCTACCATGAAAGCCTTATTATTTAAGTTGAAACATTTTAAATCGTCCGCTCCTATCTATTGTGTACCTACTACAATACTTGTTTTAATTATTTTCTCCACCAGAATCGGGAAAGATACTAACCTTATAATACTTGTATTAGCGCTATAAACGAGCGTTTAAAAGTAATAAAGATGCTGTGCAATACCGTTATCGGAGTCATTTTAACGGGTTGATGATACAACGGGGTAATTTTGATCGCTGTGAAGCCCTTTTTTATGAAAATGAACCAGCTGCAACAACTTCATTTAATAATTAAGTAAAAATTTTTTACCTAGCTTCCCCGCTAGGCTTTTTACGCCACAGGTACGTCTGTGCGTCACATATACGTTTACATGCAGAAACCCCCCTCCCCACCTCTTCTCCTATCATAAAACAATATAAATCACAGACACACAAAACCTAACTACACGAAACACTAAATGCTGACCCGTTTCCAACTCTCCTCGTGTTCATTCTCAGAGCACAAACACCGAACACGAATCCAGTGCCAAACAAAAATAATTTTGTACTGTGTCGTTGCTATATATACGACATTTGCTGTGTTGCACAGATCTAGCTGTGCTGCATAGACGTTATGGGTAGCGGAAAAGCAACGTAGAAATTAATAGTCCATTAATTAATTTAATAATTTCCCGCATGAGAACTAGGGCTCGATAAAGATACCTTTGATTCTGACGGACCATTTGGTAGTATCTGTAGCAACCTCTAGCAGCTCCTCATCGTTGATTAAAGAACCGCTATATCTTTATATATATAATTCCACTGTACGTGTGTTTGTCACTGATTTCCTCCTAAACAGCTGGACCGATTTGAATGAATTTTTTGTATGCGTTTGGGTGGCGCCCTGGATGGTTTAGATTCACAAATCAGCCCGGCAGATGGCGCTGCAGTCGGTATCTAGGTTCATGCAGGACAACGTCTGTCGGGTCCGCTAGTATATTATATATTATAAACGAAGGAAATGCATCATTAATTATAAATACACTATTGTTTACCCGCATTGCTGAATACAGACATTATCCAAAAATTAAAGAGCTTGGCCTGTTACGATAATCATGCACCTTAATAAAGATATGCTAATAAATCTTACGTAGCCACAGATTACGACACTACAATTAACTCGCCACTACATCATCCAATTCCAATCTACAAGCGTTTAGCTCCAAATATTAATATAACGCAGACGATGGGTGAAGTTTCGATAGCTCCTGATTAATGTTGTACAGACACGCAACAATTTGCTGAGGTGCAAAACTAACAGAAAAGTGATTTATACTGTTAACTTGCGTCGTCTAGATGAGCCTAATGGACCAATAGCCTGAGATATATCGCCGGATAAACCATGTGCCATGTACGGGTTTACAATTTGGATATATGGGGCATTTCGGATGCTTAATATAGACTGCATAAGGATCATGGGCGCTCGCAGTGCGCGATACGGATTCCCGCGAATGCTAAACTATGCTTGGATTATGACCGTTAGCTATAAAGTATTTGACCATACGTCATTGAATAACATACCGGAGAACTTGGAAATATGTCGATTATAAATAAATGCGAGGGTTATTGTTCAAAATAAAATAAAAAGAAATTAGACTGTAGGAAGATATACTTATAGCGAAGGATTATAGAGGAACTGGCATCATGTGCGTAAACTGAAGTTCGATTGGTTTATGAACTGCATAATTTATTAATATCAATAGCACAATTTCACTCAAAGAGGAATAAAAAACTATCAAATGGTTGCCACACGTAGGTACGCATCAGTTGAGTGAAGCATATGCCGTTGATGGACTGTTTAAGGCTTTTATTTTTTTTCATCAATCATTCTGCAACATTTGCGAGTGACTTTTTCATAAACGCTATTAGACTATTCATATTTCGGGACAGCAAACATTTTGATCCATATTTCCTGAACAAACAAGGATCGCAATAATCGTATTGCGACAAATTTGCATCCAACTGCTGGACATAGGCTTTCATTTATTAGATTAAAGGGAACAGGGTTATGTTTTGAATATATTTAATAGTATTTTATGCAACTGTTGTATAAGTGAGGTCTTAAAAGGCGAGTGACGTGAGTTGCGATACGAGCGAATGCGAGTATCGCAATGGAAGACGGCACGAGCCGTTAAGACCAAATTATACACCGTTGCATACAATATTTTTTCTACGACTCGACTCTACTGGTACAGTCGGGTACAGTAGGGTACAGTAGGGTAAAATAGGGTACGGTAGGGTACAGTCGGGTACAGTAGGGTAAAATAGGGTACAGTAGGGTACAGTCGGGTAAAATAGGGTACAGTAGGGTACAGTCGGGAACAGTAGGGTAAAATGGGGTACAGTCGGGTACAGTAGGGTACAGTCGGGTGAAATAGGGTAAAATGGGGTACAGTCGGGTACAGTAGGGTACAGTCGGGTGAAATAGGGTACAGTAGGGTACAGTCGGGTACAGTAGGGTAAAATAGGGTACAGTAGGGTACAGTAGGGTAAAGTAGGGTACAGTAGGGTACAGTTGGGTACAGTAGGATAAAATAGGGTATTTTACTCTACTGTACCCGACTGTACCCGACTGTACCCGACTGTACCCGATTGTACCCTACTGTACCCTACTGTACACTATTTTACCCTACTGTACCCGACTGTACCCTACTGTACCCTATTTTACCCTACTGTACCCTATTTTACCCTACTGTACCCTATTTTACCCTACTGTACCCGACTGTACTCTACTGTACCCTATTTTACCCTACTGTACCCGACTGTACCCTACTGTACCCTATTTTACCCTACTGTACCCGACTGTACCCTATTTTACCCTACTGTACCCGACTGTACCCGACTGTACCCGACTGTACCCGACTGTACCCAACTGTACCCTATTTTACCCTACTGTACCCGACTGTACCCGACTGTACCCTATTTTACCCTGCTGTACCCGACTGTACCCTATTTTACCCTACTGTACCCGACTGTACCCTATTTTACCCTACTGTACCCTATTTTACCCTACTGTACCCTATTTTACCCTACTGTACCCGACTGTACCCTATTTTACCCTACTGTACCCGACTGTACCCTATTTTACCCTACTGTACCCGACTGTACCCTATTTTACCCTACTGTACCCGACTGTACCCTACTGTACCCTATTTTACCCTACTGTACCTGACTGTACCCTTTTTTACCCTACTGTACCCGACTGTACCCTACTGTACCCTATTTTACCCTACTGTACCCGACTGTACCCTATTTTACCCTACTGTACCCGACTGTACCCTATTTTACCCTACTGTACCCTATTTTACCCTACTGTACCCGACTGTACCCTATTTTACCCTTCTGTACCCGACTGTACCCGACTGTACCCGACTGTACCCTACTGTACCCTACTGTACCCGACTGTACCCGACTGTACCCAACTGTACCCTATTTTACCCTACTGTACCCGACTGTACCCGACTGTACACTATTTTACCCTACTGTACCCGACTGTACCCTACTGTACCCTATTTTACCCTACTGTACCCGACTGTACCCTATTTTACCCTACTGTACCCGACTGTACCCTACTGTACCCTATTTTACCCTACTGTACCCGACTGTACCCTATTTTACCCTACTGTACCCGACTGTACCCTACTGTACCCTATTTTACCCTACTGTACCCGACTGTACCCTATTTTACCCTACTGTACCCGACTGTACCCTATTTTACGCTACTGTACCCGACTGTACCCTATTTTACCCTACTGTACCCGACTGTACCCGACTGTACCCTATTTTACCCTACTGTACCCGACTGTACCCTACTGTACCCGACTGTACCCTACTGTACCCTATTTTACCCTACTGTACCCGATTGTACCCTATTTTACCCTACTGTACCCGACTGTACCCTATTTTACCCTACTGTACCCGACTGTACCCTATTTTACCCTACTGTACCCGACTGTACCCTATTTTACCCTACTGTACCCGACTGTACCCTATTTTACCCTACTGTACCCGACTGTACCCTATTTTACCCTACTGTACCCGACTGTACCCTATTTTACCCTACTGTACCCGACTGTACCCGACTGTACCCAACTGTACCCTATTTTACCCTACTGTACCCGACTGTACCCTATTTTACCCTACTGTACCCGACTGTACCCTATTTTACCCTACTGTACCCGACTGTACCCGACTGTACCCTACTGTACCCTATTTTACCCTACTGTACCCGACTGTACCCGACTGTACCCGACTGTACCCGACTGTACTCTATTTTACCCTACTGTACCCGACTGTACCCTACTCTACTCAACTCAGCAGGTCTAAACTGGGCTTTAGTGTTGAGTGTACCCTACATTTAATATTATGTGGCAGCTAGGTGTATCGTAATAACGACATTACGACACAAGTGCTGTTATGGCGAATAGATTAAGTATAGACTTTCTGAAGTCATTTTATCTATGATCTTATATATTTGTTCGCGACCATGTAAAAAACAGATAAAAGTACAGGAGTAGGAAAACGTAATTAACACCTCTGATGTACCTCTACATTTATCAAAGGCTAAATAATATAATATATTATCCTCTCCTAATCTCCTCCACTTCGTCCTATTCTCCGTCTTAGATTAGGAGAGGGTTACATCCAGCAGTGGATAGAAAAAGTCTGAAAAAGAAGAAGAAGAAGAAGAAGAAGAAATATATTATCAATCTCATCTCAGAATCAATTTTAGAACCAAATTTATACATGTACTTAAAATTCAATGGTTTTAATATGAGTTTGAAAAATTTTTTTTTGCTTACTGCCATAGCAAAGGTACAAAACAAGGGCTGTTTATTAAATAACACATAGGAAATAATACAGGAAACAAGTACACGTACACAAAAAATTACAAGGTAGGTAAGTAATAGGCAGCCTGTACTTAACGGCAGGCAATAGTGACAAACGGGAAAAAAAATAGCGACACTACTAATGGGAATATTTACATAGGGTTAAACTTAATACTGCTTTGTTATTGTTTGTTATTAAGAAATAGAACTAGAGCTCAAAACATACGAAAGGTAAACCTGTCAAAATATATCCTGCCTCCTTGTACTAATATGTATGGAAAACGAACCTGGACATATGTACCTAGTTCCACACATTCTTAATGAATGGCCTGAACGTTTGTGAAAACCTAGCAATTAACCCACTAAAAAGTAAACAAATAATAAAATTAATGTTGTTAGACAAATAAGTAGGTAGTTTAGAACAGTAAGTGTTGTTTGTGAGACCATAGAATAACACCTTAATATAAGTATGTTACTATCTAGCCATATGATGTTGTTTGTGAGACCATAGAATAACACCTTAATTTAAGCATAGTGCGCTGGAAGCGTGCTACAATCAGCGACAGATAAATCGTTCGTGATTTTCGCTCGCTGTTTATAATTAATATGTATACTTAATTTTCTTTTTTTTCTTTAATAAATTAAAAAAATATATATGTTAGAGGATGGTCCATGATGGGAAGTCAAACACTGAATCTAACAATAGACGTTTTATTTCAATGCTTTGAAAGTTTCAACCATAATGACTGCTTGACTGATTGTAGCGCCTTTTATACTACATTGAAAACAAGTCTTCTAATCAAATTAATGACTACAATTCATTTAAAAATACCTTAATAAATAAGCATAGCATTATAACAATCATTATATAATTATAAAGTGTTCTTATCTTATTTTATTTTATTTTTATACAAAACTCATAGTTTTAAATTGCAAATTGTTGATTACATTATAATTCAATCAAAAATACTTTTGTTAACATGTTAACAATTATAAAAAAATATATAAATTGAGTCCATCGCTATCACGGCCATTCTGATCTAAAGCTCG
The DNA here is from genome assembly GCA_947859365.1 of Archips crataeganus. Lineage (NCBI taxonomy): Eukaryota > Metazoa > Arthropoda > Insecta > Lepidoptera > Tortricidae > Archips > Archips crataeganus. Next base: position 14,459,229 of record OX402055.1, on the reverse strand, counting down.
TGCTCTGAGCGTTGTTTCATTTTCTGAAAGGAATAACTTATTATGGTGGCATTTACTTGCTCTTTTGAGTGGCATTTACTTGCTCTTTTAAGTGGCACATGAGTCGTGCTCTTTTAAGTGGCACATGAGTCGTGCTCTTTTAAGTGGCACATGAGTCGTGCTCTTTGAATGTGGCACATGAGTCGTGCTCTTTTAAGTGGCACATGAGTCGTGCTCTTTTAAGTGGCACACGAAGTCGTGTTCTTTTAAGTGGCGGAAATATGTAGAAGCAAGGGATAAACCATTGTGGAGAATACTGAAAAAGGCTTATGCTGAAAGCAAGCAAGCGAGACCATCAAGAGATCGGTGTATAATATGAACATTATTATTTACATTTAACTTCATAAACCAATATTTATTGCTAGTACTTTAGGGTACTTACTTAATACCTAATTAGATTATTAGTAAAGGATTGTTAATAAGGCTATTTTACTTTTCTTTTATTATTAATATTTTCAGTTGTGCATTTTTAGATACCTAATCGCTATCACGGTCACTATCGGTTATTTGCTTTATTAAGTTAGGCGTTGGAATTTGCCTTATGTATTCGTGTGACACGACTACTTATGTTTTTACAAAAGCCTGACTTGACACTTTTATCTTCGTATCTAACATTGTCAATAATTTTGTTTATTTGATATGAACCAAGAAACTTAGGCCCTAATTTATTGCCAAACCATTGTGTGTCTTTACATAGAACGAAATAATTTATTTTTCTCAAACATGCTATGAAATATTGACGTTATGTTCCTTATAATACGCCACGAAGTGTCACGTTGAAGGTGCGGCTAGCCGTGCGGGCGGCCGTGCGGTCAATAATGGAATTTCATACAACATTGCTGGCCAAGGCCAGCAAAGTGATAGTCTATTGTTTCATGTGACACAGCACCATGACGGTTATTTATAGTACTATGGCATCATAGCATTTAGCCATTAAAAAAAAACTATAAGCAATATTTGCGTTTTGGTTCATTATGACATTCTGCCACTACGTTTATTTAAGGTGAGATGATGATGATGGTGGTAATTGTGATGATGATGGTGGTGATGATGATGGTGGTGATGATGATGATGGTGATGGTGATGATGGTGGTGGTGATGATGATGATGATGGTGATGGTGATGATGGGATGGTGATGATGGTGATGTGATGATGATGGTGGGTGATGGTGATGGTGGTGATGATGATGATGGTAATGGTGGTGGTGATGACGGTGATGGTGGTGGTGATGATGGTGATAGTGATGATGATGATGACGATGATTTTATGATGATGATGATGATGATGATGATGATGATTGATGATGGAGGTGATGGCGATGACGATGGTGATGGAGGGTGATGATGATGATGGTGATATTGATGATGGTGATGATGGTGATGATGATGGTGGTGATGATGATGATGATGATGATGATGATGGTGATGATGATGATGATGGTGGATTACCACCATTACCATTAGGTGATATGATGTGATGATGATGATAACGATGATTTTATGATGATGGTGATGGTGATGATGATGATGATGATGATGATGCATGTTTGAGAAAAACTCTATACAAGCCTTGCAGCAAGCAAGCCGCTGCAGTAATGTACTATTTCACACCACCTGCTCGACAATGCCTGATCATGCAAACCTTTCTCAAAGTAAAACATTATAGCCCTTGGCTTACGCCGGGGCGTAATGTTGTACTGAATTTCATTACAACCCGCCGGCGGCAGTAATGTGATTCTCACTTCTCGTAGTTCTTATTGTTATGCGTTTAAAGTCTAATTTCTTCAAAATTGCACAGCGTGCTGCAGGGCCGCCTGCAGGCTGCGGAGGTGCAGGGCCGCGCGGCGTCCAGCTGCAGGCTGAGGTGGCCGCGCGCCGCGCCTCATTTGTTTGCAGTATTTCTGGGATGTTCGACCATCCTGTCAGTGGCTTCTTTTCGAATGTCGTCTCTATTAATTATGGTGCTGTTCTAAAAGGGACGTCCTCGTGTGTTTATTCTGAAACAATAGAACCATAGCACAGTATACCGTTCGGTCATACCTGACCAAATTATTAGAACAAAGAAGAAAAACCGTTTTATCAAAACAGAAAATTAAATTATACTATAAAGACTCCATAGTCACACTTTATAATCAGATTTGCTATAATTACTAACTCTCTGAATAATAATATCTTCGATACAGACATTAATGCACCAAATCTAAGGTCATATAAACCAAGGTCATTCAGAGAATGACAGGTTTCTGTCCTTCTCACAGGATGTAACCAAAGGAAAAAAAAACAGTCCTTCTTACTGACACCTTAGTTCAGAAGATCAGCCCTTCGCGCTGATAGAGTCATTAGCAACAGGTAATCCAGTCCTTCTCACTGGTAGCTAATGTACGTTAAGACGAGGCAGTATAAGTTCTTCTCACTGACAATATAACTTGGTGAATTAATTGGTATTCGAAGATGTACCCTCATCTGCATTATCAACTTGTAAATCTTCGCTAGCTAAATCTAATTCTGGCGGAATTTCAGCTTGAGGAATCGTTCTAATGCGATCATGGACGTATTTGTAAGTCCTATTAGTGGCAACGTATGGTACATCAAAACAAATTTGGTAAACGCGTTGAAAACTATGACATACTCCTTAATATATCGTCCGCGTGTTTACATGTGCGCTTTGACTTCAAACCTACCCGAACAGTGCAACACATACGTTTGCTACAGTCTTGTTTCTCAACTAGAAGCACGAAGCTTGCGAATGGCGATTGACTCGGTCTTAATTATGTTCGGTTTTACTCTCGGCAGGTGAACATCTGTATGGTCGCTTTTGCACGGTAGGTACGACTCGGATCAACTAAGCGAATTTCGCACTTTCCTCTTTTCACGCGGGTAGTTGGAAAACGTTGAGTAAAATAATCAGAGTACCCATTTAACAACTGTTCAAGTGCTCGCCTATCTTCGGGTGAACTGTCAGTGTTTACCTCCGCAAAATTAGTAACCGGGTTGTTTTGGTTCGGCGTAACGCAAGTTTTTACCTCACATGATTTCGTCAACGAGAACTCATATTCACGATAATATCTTTGCTCAAGATTTCGCGGCTTAGTTATCAACATATCGCTACTAAGGTACGAGTCAGATAAAACATGAAATAAGATTTCGGTCGGGTAGTCACAAATCACAACAAGGCACACCCCAGTAGTAAAATAATTGTCATGAGTTTTTTTTTTAAACTTTAGTAATATGTTTCTAAATTTAGGGGGTAAGTCCGTGTTGACAGAATCAAGATCTAGGTTGGATTTATTTAGTAGTTCTGCAAATATTGACGATTTTAGTGCGAGAAAATTATAGGTATTTAGTTTATCCGAAGTCGTGCTCACCGCTAAGCCTAAGGATACCTAACACCTCACGTCCTATCATAATGTCATGATGTAAGCAATGATCAGGTAATACGTGAAAAATAATTTCAACAGGGATGTCATCGATTTGAATTTGTGATAAAACGTGAACCGCACTACAAATTGAAGTTTTGCTGTATACCTGTTAATACAACGGAACAATGACAACGCTTTTCTCTAAGTTTTCATGCAACTGACTCCCTAATAAGCGAGCATTCAGTTCCTGAATCGTATGTACAATGAAACTGCTCACCGGCCTGATGTAGTGTCCCCGTAGACGTGCTAACATTGCAGACGTTGACTCGTTTCTCCCGCGACGGTCCCGCCGCATCGTTGGTGCTGCTCTCTTCGAGTCCGCTGATTCGAAGCCTGTGCCATGGCTCGTGAAGACTGGTTCCAGGTTGGTGTTGTGAAGCGTGCTCGTGACGAATAACCGGCGGTTGGTTGTTGAATAACCGGCGAATATGACGGTTCATAGCTGTCGTCGTGTTCATGGGCATCAGTTCCCCTCACTTCTGATGTTAGAGGATGGTCCATGATGGGAAGTCAAACACTGAATCTAACAATAGACGTTTTATTTCAATGCTTACACTTTGAAAGTTTCAACCATAATGACTGCTTGACTGATTGTAGCGCCTTTTATACTATATTGAAAACAAGTCTTCTAATCAAATTAATGACTACAATTCATTTAAAAATACCTTAATAAATAAGCATAGCATTATAACAATCATTATATAATTATAAAGTGTTCTTATCTTATTTTATTTTATTTTTATACAAAACTCATAGTTTTAAATTGCAAATTGTTGATTACATTATAATTCAATCAAAAATACTTTTGTTAACATGTTAACAATTATAAAAAAAAATATAAATTGAGTCCATCGCTATCATATATATATTACACAAAAACCAAGTTTTTAACTACAATTCTGATATTTTACTTTGTTAGGGCAGTTCTTGTTCAAATATTTTATAATATATCGAACGCACCAAGAACAATAAAAAAGAAACCTGTTCACGAAAATAGTTAAGGTGATCAGTTAGACTTTAGTTGTTATCGGTATTTTTTTGATGAAAAAAGGGCAGACAAATTTGATAAAGTTTTGCGCTCCGATAAACTATCGTTAAGGTAACTTTTAACGAGCTGATCGAACTTTTTATATTGTGATATGATCATGTGATGTGCTGGGTACCGAGAAAATCTTCCAAATTCGTTTAAAGTACTACTAACAAGCAAAAAAAATAGTTACTTAGTACCTATATTTTTAGTTATTTATTCGTAACATTTATCATCAATATCATCATACATAATTGACCATTATTAATTTAAGTAAGTATAATCGTAACTGGAAAACAGAGGTTTTCAGTACAGCGAATAACAAGATTTTATGACTTCGAACAACCATAATTTTTATCCAAATTGACATTTGATATTCTGTATTATGACTTACCTACTCGAATCGATGATCGATACCTACCAACTTTTTACAGGTATTCGTTTGTTTTTTTCATCAGTAGTTTTTCAGTAGTATTTATATTGTCTTAGTCTACTAGGCAGAGGCTCTCTTACCCTTTTTTAGGGTTCCGTAGTCAACTAGGAACCCTTATAGTTTCGCCATGTCTGTCCGTCTGTCTGTCTGTCTGTCTGTTCGCGGCTAAGCTCAGAGATCGTTAGTACTAGAAAGCTGTAATTTGGCATGAATATACATATCAGTCACGCCAACAAAGAGGTAAAATAAAAAATAAAAAAATATTTTTTTTTTAGGGTACCTCCCTGATAGCTAGTGGTGGACTGTATGAAGAAAACTATGAATATGGATGAAAACACGTGTTAAACGATATTAATTTAATAACTAAGGCACAATTTCAGTTCAGACAGACAGATCCTAGCAACTCGCTACAACAACTGACATTGTATTTAAAAAAGCATATTAAGAAAAAGGACGTGACAGATCAAACAATACAAAAGAGGTCACACCGCAGCCAGTCGCCAACATACCGGAACCCCAGTGAAACACTTAACAACTGGTGGCTACTGGCTGAGGTGCGGCTTCCAATAAAACAAGTTTTCGGGCCGGTCGGCGCAGCGTGCCGCCTCTAGTGCGGACGTCTGCTACGCGGACCGCTCCATCAGGTCCGAAGTAGACCTTCGCTACCCTTCCCAATGGCCAAAGCCCACGAGGGAGGGTAGGGTCGGCGATCAGCACCACATCACCCTCACCAAGATTTACAATATTGTTTGTAGGTCCTCTCGGTCTGAGCGTTGGGAGGTATTCGTGTAACCGTCTTGCCCAAAATTTGTCTGCGAGTCGCAATGTTCGTCGCCAGTCGCAGCGCCGTAATAAGTCTGCGTCGGTCAATGATGAGGTCCACGGCACGACCGACGAAGAGCCCAGGATGAAGTGAAATGGTGTTATGGCTTCAGGGGAATCTGGAGAGGATGAAATGTAGGTAAGTGGTCTCGAGTTGACGATTGCTTCTGCCTCAAGGAGGAGCGTTATCAGGACGTCTTCCTTTATCGCTTGGTTTGTGAGGCAGGATCCGAGAGCTGTTTTCACTGTCCGTACGAGCCGTTCCCATGCGCCACCCATGAATGGAGATGCAGGGGGGATGAAGCGCCAAATAATTTTGTGGTTGGTGGCGTATTCCCTCACGGAGTCATCGTGTAGACAGCGTAGCTCGCGCGAGGCCCCAACAAAGTTCGTCCCGTTATCGGAGAATATGGTGGTGGGGGATCCCCGGCGCGCGATGAAGCGTCTGAGGCTCATTATGGCTGCGTCGGATGAGAGAGAGTTGACAACTTCTAAATGTAACGCTCTGGTTGTTAGGCATGTATACAATGCGACGTAGCGCTTTTCTTTGCGTCGATATATTGTTACCAGAATAGGGCCAAAATAATCGAGCCCAACGTGAGTGAACGGCCTTTTGTGGTGGTCCAGACGTTCTAGTGGTAAGTCTCCAGTGCGTGGTTGGATAGGTTTGTTCTTCCATCTTCGGCAACGTACGCAGGAGCTTGCTATGCCACGTATTGTACTTCTTGCTCTCAGGATCCAGAATCTCTGGCGAAGTTCATTTAAGACGAGCTCGTTGAAGTGGTGTGACGCTTTAACATGTTCATGCAGGATCAAGAGTCGGGTGACATGACCCTCACCAAGACCGCACGTAATTGTTACTGTCTGCTTTTCCACTATATAATAAATTTATTTCTCTTAACTAGGTTAGCTGGAAGAGATCCCTTTTTAGGGATAAGTTCGCCTTTGTTCTCCTCTCTGTGTATTTGTATTTTTTATTTTTATGTGCAATAAAGAGTTTACATACATACATACATACATGATGACGGCCGTCGAGGATGACTGGTGACTTCATGTTGTCGTTTACTCCAGGGGCAGACCGTATTCGTGAGTCTAGTCTTAGCAAACCGTCTCTGTCTAGGACTGCTGCGAGTTTCTTAAGGCGACTATTATTGGGCACTGGTTTTGAAGATTGCAAGGCTGATAGATCCTCAGGAAAACTCTCTATCTGTGCTAGTTGAACGAGCGACTTCTCCGCTTTCACTATATCTGCAGCGTGCAGTTGGTAGGGAGATGTGGTGCCGTCTATGTGCAATTTAGAATTTGGATCTATTGGCCGAGACAGTTTTAGCCGAAATAGTCGTGCGCCCTGAAGAACGCAGGCGGTGGCGCGTAGCAATCGCAGCCAAGAGCTAAAACGCGTCGGGTTCGGTAGTAAACTCGAGGATGGTGTGGTGAGGAACAGAACCACTGCGTCTGATTTCAACTCTGGGTCTAGTGGGTTCGGTTCCTCAACGATAACGCACTCGGTCGGCCAAGTGCATGCCGGCTCCGCTAGGAATAGTGGGCCGGTAAACCATCGATGAGAAGCAGTCAAGTTCAATTTTTTTGGCTTTGTCGCGTCATCGGCAACGTTGAGAGAGGTCGGGATCCACCTCCAATCAGAAGGATTGGTAGTTTCCAGGATCTCTCCCAACCTGTGCGCTACAAATGGTTTAAACGCGCGAGCATCGCTCCGAATCCACTTAAGGACTGTGGTTGAGTCAGTCCAAAAAGTGATGTCGGAGGGCTTGAAACGATGGGCTTGTAAAATTGTTTGCGCAAAACGTGACGCTATAAGAGCGGCTTGCAATTCTATACGGGGGATAGACACCGGTTTCAGTGGCGAGACGCGAGCCTTGCTACCAATGAGTGTCATGGACACGGAGTCATCGCTGTACCTAAAACGCCAATAAGCTACGCAAGCGTAGGCTTGCTCGCCACCATCGGCCACGACGTGCAGCTGAACATCCGACACGTCAACCCTAGTCATATACCAGCGAGGAATATTAATATTGGCCGCAATCCGCAGCTGTTCGAACCAAGCCTCACACTCGCTGACATACACTTCGGGCAGGGGCATGTCCCAATTAACGCCTGACCGCCATAATTTCTGGATCAAAATGCGGCCCCAGATGACGACTGGCATCAGGAGGCCGAGAGGGTCGTAGACCTTCATGACGCTTGACAATAGGTTGCGTTTGGTAAGAGTGTCAGTCGGTATCTGGGGCACGGTGCGAAACCTTAGCGAATCCCGGCCTGGATTCCACTTAACACCTAATACGCCGACTTCACTACTGAGAGGCAGGGAAACGTCAGATGTGGAGGCACTTTGAAATTCCTTCGGAACGAGTGAAAGCGCCTCCGGGCGATTTGAAGTCCACGCGCGCATTTCAAAGCCGCCGGCTTTGTGCACCGTGAGAACGTCAGCGGCTAGTTGTGCAGCGTCAGCGATACTGGGGTAGCTTCCCAGGTAGTCGTCCATATAATGGTCTTCGATGATAGCCTTACAAGCAGTAGGGTAGCTGGGTTCCAGCATTTTTGCGTTTTTGTTTTTTATGTAAAGCGCTATAAAGGGACTACATACGGCGCCAAAGATCATGGATGACATGCGGTACTATCTAAGGATGCCATCCTTACTGCGCCAGAGGAAACGTTGCGCATCCCTGTCTCTTGGGATGATTTTGACCTGGGGAAACATTTCCTTGATGTCGCCACTTAAAGCAACGGCACCTTCTCTAAAGCGGAACAAAATGTCGAGAAGTGAGCACAAGAGGTCAGGTCCTTGTAAGAGGAGGCTATTGAGGCTTACGCCTTTCGTTGCTGCAGCCGCGTTGTGGACTGCTCTTAGCTTCTTCTTCTGAGGATGCAAGACACCGAAGATAGGCAGGTACCAACGAATGGAGCCGTCTGTGTTGACACAAGAGGCGTTTTGCGGAAGACGCTGGTGGTAAGTGTCTGGGTCACACTCCTCAGCGTAGCCTTTGTCGATTACGTCATCTATGAACTTTTGGAAAGCTGTAGCAAACGCTGGGTCTTTTGACATCTGTCGTTCAAGGGCTTTGAAGCGAGATAGTGCCTGAGGGTAACTGTCGGGTACGATTTTCGGCAAATCTTTCTTCCGTGGCAGACCAACTTCAAAGTGACCACCGTCGAGCTGATGTATTGAGGATTCGACGATATCTACTGCTCGTTGGTCTTCGTCATTTGGACGGGGACTCTTTTTCGTGATGCCTAGAGCATCAATGTCATATTGACTTTTTATGAGGTTGTCCAAGTCATCCGACACATGATTTATGAACTCGAGTGGCTTTGATGAGAGAGACAGTGCACCATGGAGTACCCAACCTAACAAGGTCCTAGAGGCAACGGGCTCATTCTTATTTCCGCTACGAACTTCGCGACTTAATGATAAATGCCAGTCTGGTGCGCCAATAAGGACTGTAGGAGAAACGTCAGTGCAATACGAAAGTTCGTTAATTAAACCAGATAGGTGACTATAGTCCGTGAGATTTATCGTGTCAGGATTTTGCGCTCGAAGTCCTAGGGGCTTAATAGCCCGTGCGTGCGTAATTAAGTAACGATTGGCATGGCCACGGCCGCGAATATAGAAATCAACATAACTCACGTCAAGTTCCTTGCTCATACCACTAACACCTTCGATGCGAAGACGCTCCTGACAGGTAGGCTTCGCGCCAATGCGTGCAGCTACCTCACCGTCGATCAGTGTCGCCGTGCTGCCCTCGTCGAGAAGTGCTGTCGTCTCGAAGTCGCCGTCGGGACCCTCGAGTACAATCGGGACAACCTTCAGCAGACCACGAGGGCGCGAGGTCGACGGCAAGGATCCTGTAGCGTTAATTAGGCAGTCAGAAGTATTCGCAATTTTGTCAGGGTGGTTGGTTACGGCGCCAATATTATTTATATTGACGGAACCAGTCGACCCGACAGAGCACGCTTCGGTTATGTTGCATTGACCACTTGATGTAGCGCCAGCACGGGTGTCAACGGTCTCCGTGCCGTGGAGAAGTGCATTGTGACGTCTTGAACATCCGTCAACTCCACAACGTTTCGCTCGGCAGTTGTTCCATGTGTGCGGGTTGGCCTTAAGGCACCGGTAACAGATTTTTGACTCCCGTACCCAGCGCCATCTATCGTCAATGGAAAGCTCTAGAAAGCGTTTGCAGGCCTTTATGTCATGAGGCCCTTGTTTACAAAATGTACAGCGCTCAAATATTTTGCCATTGGATGCCGTAGCGTGTACCGATTCCTTTTTTAATTGAAATTTGAAATTATTTGTTCGAGGTAAATTCGGGTGCATCGGTTGAGATGGCGCCTTAAATGTACTGTCAGCGACAAAGTTGTATTTTAATTGTTTATCTGCCTCGGCCAAGAGGAATTGTGACAGTAATTCGAGCTTTGTTATATTTTGTTCCTCTGGTACGTGAATGGAGGCAAAATCCGTAAAGCGGGCTCTGGCGTGCTCGCTTAACTTAACCAAAATGCACTTAAAAAGCTCCGGGGACGACAAGTACTCGTGTTGATTAAGTAACTTGAGGGTCGTAACGAAGTTACGTAATTTATTGGCCAGCCCATTTAAATCCTGTGGAGAACTTAGCTTTGGGCTGTTGCGCAGCTCGGTGACCTCGCGGGCCACGAGGAGCTCCGGTCGAGCGTAAGTCTGCTCCAAGGCCTTCACGATGTCGTCGGGGTCGCCGGAGGTCCACATAAGCGACGCGACGGCCTGGTACGCTTGACCGCGGACTGCGTTGTTCAAGCGGTCTAAATTTTCTGAAGGAGAAAAAATAGATTTAGTTCTCTCGTAGCTACTTTTGAACGCCATCCATTGGCTAGCTTCACCCGAGAATGTGACAAGTTCTGGTTTCTTTGGCCTGTTGGAAAGAGCGTTAATAGCTTGAGACAGTTTTGTTATAGGGTCGGAAGAAGAACGTTTAGGTAACTGTTGTGTCATCGTGTCGTATTTATTATTAAGAAGGCTACACGTATGTGTGGGTTTAGAGTGGTTTTCACGGTTGACATCGGGCATGTAAAACGATACCGTGTTGGTAGGGGCGGCCGGCTGTGGATAAAGTCCTTGAGGATTACTCAAGGTGACAGTCGGCGCCTTACCAGGCATATCTACTTGGTTTGCCGTGGTCACGTTGGCATTTTGTTCTGAAACCCACGTGGACGTGCGCTTCTCTACGTTGTGATCGGAAAAATACGAACAACGACTACGAGCTGACTTATCTGATGCTTCCAAAGCGGCAAGTTTTGCTTGAAGCTCCGTTTGCTCCGCCTCGGACTCCAGGCGGGCAAGCTCGCGCTCGCGCTCTGCCTCCAGGCGGGCAAGCTCGCGCTCGCGCTCTGCTTGCTGACGTGCGAGCACAGTTTGTTGACGCGCGAGCTCAAACTCGCGTTCCGCTTATTGACGCTCGCGATCCGCCTGTTGTCGCGCGAGTTCACGCTCGCGCTCCACCTGGCGCCGCATCGCGTCTGCTTCTAACGCTAATTTCTGAGCACGGACGGTCGCCGACGAACGCGATGATTGTGTGCGCTCGCTGCGAGATTGCTTACTGTGGACGCTAGAAGCGGTCGGTGCTTGGGTATTTCCGTCGTTGCGTGAGCTAGAAGGAACATTTGGGCGATCGGCGGCGGGGCCAGGTTGTGCCGCGCTACCAGGGGCGTTGCCCACCGTGGGTATGCTCATTCTATCAGGCAATGCCGAAGCACCGACGTCGGTTGTGGTAGAACTCGGCCGGGTGCCGCGCGGTGACCGCTCGCGGCGATCGCACTGCACCCGCTCGGATTCTGTAGTTGCAGGATCTGTTTTTGACTTACTCCGTGTTTCGACCATAGTGAATGCGTATGTAACTAATGTAAATAATGTATTCTACACGAAACGTAACCTATAATTCTATAATGAACTTACGTCGGAAAAAAAATATGACGGATGATTTTCGCTGGATGGTATTTTTACGGTGAGAATGGACCAAAATGATAGCTAGTGGTGGACTGTATGAAGAAAACTATGAATATGGATGAAAACACGTGTTAAACGATATTAATTTAATAACTAAGGCACAATTTCAGTTCAGACAGACAGATCTTAGCAACTCGCTACAACAACTGACATTGTATTTAAAAAAGCATATTAAGAAAAAGGACGTGACAGATCAAACAATACAAAAGAGGTCACACCGCAGCCAGTCGCCAACACTCCCATAGACGTAAAGGGGGGATGATTTTTTTTTTCTCGACTAATCCTATAGCGTGGGGTATCGTTTGATAGGTCTTTTTTTTTTTTTTTTTTGGAATTTTATGGCCTGGTAACTGGACCTTTAAGCCAAGATAGGTCTTTTAAAACCATTGCGGGGTTGCTAACATGATTTTACTATTCAGTGATCTGTTTGCGAAATATTCAATTTTAAAGTGAAAATTTTCATTAAAATCGAGCGTCCCCCCCCCCCTCTAAAATCTAAACTATTGGGTGGAAAAAATAAAAATGGTTGTAAATATATCAAATTTACTAGGAAAATTATAGCGGCTAAGATTGCTTGGAAATTATTTGTAGTTTAAGAGTAAATAGTAGCCTAAGGTATAAAACATACCTAAACTTGGATGATTCCGTACACATACGAAATCCTAAGAAAAATATTACTTGATTTTTTTGTAATGGCTACGGAACCCTACCTTGTGCGTGTCCGACACGCTCTTGGCCGGTTTTTACTTTTCGCGCCATGAGATAAATACTTTTACCATATTATAGTTCCGCAACGCATAAGAAAGCCATTGCCAGACTATAACTTAAAATTAATATTGTATTAGGTGTAGTAAGTACATCCTTAACTTTATTTCTTACCAGCGTAACATTAATAAGCATTCATGGATTGATACAAGTTTTTTTTTTTAACAAAAAAGAAACAGTAGTTTAGGAACTTATAAACTTATCTGCTTTAAAATCAAATCGTTAAAAAAAAACACGAAATCAAATCCGCTCATCAAAAATCGTAATTACACTTTGAAGCTCCCAGCCAGTTAAATACAGCACTAATTGCAAATCAATCGATCAATTTGAGATTAATTTAATTAGTTATCGAACCTAAACAGAGGTGTAATTATACAAAACCATGCAACTACGTAATTGGTGCAATTGAAAACTCAAAGCTCAACAAAACAGCAAATGGCTCCACAAGCTTGTAGGTACTAACTTGACTTCATAATATAATATTTGTTTGTTTACTTCAAAGTTCAAGCTTTGGAAGTGAATTTAGACCCACTTCAAGTGAGCAGTATGACTTAATTTTTTTTACACATACACCGTAATTACCTACGGTAAAACCGCCAGGTCATACAAATACATTTTTTCGCTTGATAAGTGACAATGTTGCCTATCAATCCTATCATTAGGGTGTATCGCACTGCAGAATTTTTCATTTTATAAAAAAAATCTCTCAAACTAAGCCAAATTGACCTGACGATTTTATAATACATGTTTGCCTTCAAATAACCTGATGAATCTATGTTTGAAATCTCTCGGCCACGGTGAAGAGAGCCCCGAAGAAAATGTAACACTAAAGAATAGTCGGAAAAAAAGTATTATTAAAAACTTTATGTCTAATTTAACACCTTCCTTGTCCGGGTGCCCCCAAGTACGGGGCTTTCACAAAGCTTTTTTTTCAGAAGTTCGTGCTTCCACTATCGGTTCACATATTCAAAGTAGCAGCACACTTGGACGTACAACTTTGTCAAATCATTTTGTATCGGGGACTGTGAACGTGTTTAATATTTAAAGGGCCACAAGCCAACTGAAATAATAATAATATTATCTTTTAACTACAAATGTTAAAAGAATAAATGGCAATTTTTTTTCGATATTTCTTGAGGAATTAAGAAGAGTAGGTACTAAAATAAAAATAAATTAACTGGTTTCAGTCGTTCACGAGAGCGAAGCGGCGGCATTAAGCTAGTTTATAAAAAAAAAACTAGCTGGAAACAAACGTTTTGCTCAGCAGTTATGTCTGCGAAACAACGGCGTGTAATTTCCATTATAAAACGGGAACTAAATCTACGGATGCAAAATGAAAAGTTTTCCCGCGAGCTCGTCAGCTATTCTAATGTGGACCGTGAGGCAAGGGCAAACTGTGTGTACAAAGCGACCCTTTTAAACGAAAGTAAAGCATGCGAAAATGTAATTAAGAACACTGGGTTAATTTCTCTTTTACGTGCCTATACGAATTAGCGGCATTATTGCGCAGGTATTAGCCGAATATTCACAGGATTCTGTCCTAATGGACATGCCTCCAATGCGGGACATTATAAATATTCCGATGAAACATCGTCTAGGTACTCTACATACTTACATAATGTATCAAACACTAAAAAAGCTTGTTTGTCTTTTAGTTTATGTGAAATGGGCAAACACAGGAACATCTGAAATGATCAAAAAAACACTCTTTGAAAACTACATCTGAAATGATGAAAATAAACACTGTTTGAAAGCTACAGTGTCCGTGACAAACAGGTTACTTTTCATCACAAGAAAGTGCAGTTGCCGCGATACGCAAACAAAGTTATAGGCAACATTTAGTATTAGGACATTACTTTAAATTATTAAAATGGAATTAGTAAATAAAAATACCTATTACAAATTGGCTTCAGTTCCTGACAAAACAATGCAATTTCGCAACAGAACCATGTTTTCCTGTTTTTTTTTTTATTATTATTCTAAATACAAGTTAACATTTTCAGGTAAAGGAGAAATCATAACAAAAACAAAAGCCTGCCACGTTGAATGTGACAATCTTCATTCAATGCCTCTGAAGAGTCTATCTGGGTCATACTCACGAGCAAACGCATGTACTCGTTTATTTAAAAGAAGAAATAATATTTATGCTCAAATAAGGTATCCTTCCTTACCCTCATGACGAAGCTTTATTTTTCCCCTGTGTAAATGCTAACATCACACACCTGTTTCCGTACTAATTGATATATCGCGTGTGTTCCACTTCATAACATGCCGATTCTGTCCCCAAATTTGGAAAATACGCCTCTAGGCGTACAAAATGTAGCCATTGATATAAATGTTCTCGTAATCGCTAATCGGAGTTAACTAAGCTTTTTATTACTTCGTTAATACCAAAGTTGGCATTAAAACGTCCTCTTGACACGCGACCCCAATGTCTTTAACGATTTTTTCTTCTAATTAGGCGTCTTTGCGTTATTAGAGTCTCGGTTTTTTCGAACATTACATTCTGCTGTGTTTTTAATTTTATTTTTTCCTAAGGGAGTACTGCGTCCTCATTAGAGAATCTTTCAAGCTATAGTTAGATACCTATAATTAAAAACATGATAATTTTAACAAATAAGTATGCATGGCATGGTGAGCTGATACTATTAGGTATTTCAGTAAAAAATTGTAGCAAAGGTTTTCATACTTCTGCTATCTAAAGTTACAACCTTAGTTTGAGTTTAAACTATATCAGATAATTATGTTTAGTTAATATTAACCACAAATTACACGGTTCTTCAGCTACATATAAATAGGTGTGGTGTATAGATACCATCTCCAATAATTAGGCTAAGTGACTCCTTATATGTAGACATGTTAATCATCAATACGCGCACATTATAATGCAGCTATCTTATGAATATTTAATACAGATCTAGACGTGTAACAGTAAAGGTGTGTTTTATTAAATACTCCCTCAACAACTACCCATCACCAATGTAGTAAGACACAGTTATTATAATACATGGCGACCTTGCCGAAGCTATTAAAGTGAAAAATGTGCCAAACAGACAGTAAAACGTTGATACAATTTGAGGAAATATACTTTCCTGTGGCTGTATATGGTACTTTAATCGTAATCCTACTATTGGCCATAATTTTGGTGGCGTACGCAATTTGCAAAAAAAAAGACTAAATTTGATTTGGTGTAAAGTCATTGAGTGCGGAAAACCAAATACAAAATGGGGAAAACAATTTCGAGAGAAGAAAGAGAGGAAATTATTATTGCCCAGAATGGACAAAATAACAAAGCCAATGCATCTCAAGACATCGCTGATGGTGGACACGTATCATATTTCACCATTGCTACTGGAATAATGATCACCGTTATTTTCTTTTACCTTGTTTGGAAAAAACTCCACAAATGCCTAACAAAGAAAATCGAGAGACAGGCTACCGCTGCCGTGATGCGCCGCCGTGCATCGGTATAAAGTGCAAAAGTAGTGACCAAAGTGAAAGTGAAAGTGCGAGGGACAACGACGACTAACGAAAAACTATGTAAGTGTAATATAGTGCCTTTAATGTAATTATAATGGTTATTATGTTTTAGTTGTACTTGTGAAATATTTGCCTTTTCGAATAATGAGCATTATAAATAATTATGAATATTTGCTTGTATAACATTAACTAATGTCAGAAATTAAGGAACTATCACAAAAGATAAGTTACCTTAAAGATTATTTAATCAAACTTGGACCTTTGCGAAGAAAAGAAAAATTAGGCCAAGAAAAATATTTACAAGCGAAATTGATGTACATAAAGTATGAAACATATGTACAAAACTATAGTTGTAAAGTAGAGAAGGCGGAAATTTCACTCGAAGATAGCATATTAATACAGGAATATATTATTAAGATAGAGCACGATTATTCCAAAATAATACAGTTGTTAGAGGAATCACAGGATTCCGCGGACTCAAAAATGGGTACCAAGCCAAATTTTGATTTGAAGACAGCAGTCTCTTTGTTACCCGTCATGGATGACTCAGAGAAGGTCACGTTACAGCTAATTGACGCTATAGAGCTATACGCGACTATGATAGCAGATACTGATATGCAAATATTAATAAACTTTGTTTTGAAGACGCGTTTATCTCATAGCGCAAAGTTACGCATGTCAAATACTTATCTTAATATAAAAACCATGGTTGATGAAATGAAAAAGCATTTGTTGACACGGAAATCCGATACTACGCTACAAAAACGCATGCAAATGACTCGTCAAGGTGGCAAAAGCATAGAACAGTTTGGTAGAGAGTTAGAAGATCTTTTCGTGAATCTAACCATTTCACAGGCCAATGGCAACTCAGAAGTATATGGTATTTTGAAACCATTAAATGAAAAACAAGCAATTCATAATTTTGCCAGTGGTTTGCGAAATGATAGGCTGAGCACTGTTATATCAGCACGTAATTATGCGTCACTTAAAGACGCCATACAGGGTGCAAAAGATGAGGAGATAAATATGACTCCTTCGTCTTCTGAACAAATGTTTACAGCGCGTGGTAGGAGACCATATAAGTTTCAGTATCCAAGAACCAGAGGTAATGGTTACCAACATCTACAAAAAAGTCCAAATATGACCACCACCTACCATCAAACCTATTACAGAGGAAGAGGTGGTTCTCGAGGTAATTTTAGAGGTGGATTTAGAGGTACTCGTGGACAAAATAGTCATCAAAATTACACATTTAACAGGTTACGTAAACAACACCATGTAAATGTGGCTAATGAGTCAAGCGACACAAGCGACATAAATGTAACATCAACAAGTCAGCAGTTTTTTCGTGACTAACAGCTGGCCATATATATTATCTTACAATAATATGAACTCAGTCCAATTTTACGTACAAGGAAAGGTGCTTACATGGCTCGTAGATACAGGTGCATCATTGAGTGCAATAAAACATGATGCGATATTGTCATTAGAACAGTTCATTCAACCATTAACTACAAACATAAATGGAATCGGTGGCACAATTACATCTATTGGGTATGTGTATCTCAATTTATCTAACAAAACCAATGACTCATTTGCACATTACTTTCATGTTTTTCAGACTTTACCAGTTCAAGTTGATGGTATATTAGGACAAGACTTCTTGTCAAAATATAAATGTCTTTTAAATTTTGAGAACAACACATTAACCTTAAATAATAATAACCTATTACATGTCGTGCCTTTAGATATCTACTCTACTAGTAGTAGTAGTACGCAGTCGTGTATCAAGTTACCGGCAAGAAGTGAGTCGATAGTTAGCGTTCCGACAAATATTATAGGAGATTTTGTAGTAGTTTCCAACGAAATATGCGAAGGAATATTTATAGCAAATTCGATATCTAGAAGTGAGAATGGACAGATGGCTGTTAAGGTGATGAATACGAGGGAAGAACAAGTGATTTTAAATTGTCTTACTCCAGAAATTAAACGACTTGAGGATTTCAACTGTTATACTTTTGATAAGTGTCAAACCAATGCTGAGAGGGTGAAAACACTGTTCTCACTCTTAAATTTAAACTATTTAAACAAAGAAGAGGAGACAAGTATTGCAAATATTTGTGCTAAATTTGCCGATATATTTCATTTACCAGGGGATAAATTAAATACAATGAATCTTTATGAACAAAACATACATATAAAATCAAATACAGCTCCTGTGTATTGTAAACCCTACCGATTGCCACACTCTCAAAAAACCGAAATTGACAAACAAATAAAAGACATGTTAGCAAACGACATTATAGAAGAATCACATTCAGAATGGTCTAGTCCGTTGTTACTTGTACCGAAAAAAACAGATTCAAGTGGAAATAAAAAATGGAGAGTAGTTATTGATTATAGGAAAGTTAACGAACGCATAGAGAACGACAAGTTCCCTCTACCCAACATTAATGAAATACTTGATTCCCTATCCGGTGCGATGTACTTTAGTACTTTAGACCTTAATCAGGGGTACTACCAAATAAAGCTCGACGCTGAGAGTAGGAAGTGCACCGCATTTATAGCTGATAAACACTATCAGATGAAACGATTGCCAATGGGTCTTAAAATAAGTCCTAGTGCTTTTAGTAGGGCAATGACTATAGCTATGTCTGGACTTAATTATTTGAAGTGTATTGTCTACCTTGATGACATCATCATCATGGGTCGAAATTTGCAACAGCATAATAAAAATCTTATAGACATTTTTACGAGGTTGAGAAAAGTCAATTTTAAACTTAATCCACTAAAATGTATCTTTTTAAAGAAAGAAATTTTGTATCTAGGTCACGTGGTAACTCCAGAAGGAATAAAACCAGATCCTAGTAAAATTGTAGCAATCAAAAATTACCCTATTCCAAAAAGTGAAGATGAGGTCCGAAGATTCGTCGCTTTTGCAAATTACTATAGGAAATTTATACCTAAATTCTCAGAAATTACCCAGCCTTTGAACCAATTATCAAAAAAGAACGTTAAATTTGAATGGACTAAGGAGTGCTCAAAAGCTTTCGAAAATCTAAAAAAAGCAATGAGCAACCCACCTTTATTACAATATCCAAATTTTTCAACTGAAAACGAATTTCAATTACATACAGATGCCTCAGGGATAGCTATAGGTTGTGTTTTATCGAATTCAGATGGTTTACCAGTGGCTTACGCCAGCAGAACTCTAAATAAAGCCGAAAAAAATTATGCAACAATTGAAAAAGAATTATTGGCAATCGTTTGGGCCGTCAAGTATTTCAGACCATATTTATACGGCCGTAAATTTAGAATTATTACAGATCATAGACCATTAGTCTATTTATTTAACATGAACAACCCTTCCAGTCGTTTAACAAAATTTAGAATATGCTTGGAGGAATATGATTTCACAGTTGAGTATTTAAAAGGTGAAAAAAATGTAGTAGCAGATGCACTATCGAGAGTGGAAATAACGAGTGAACAGCTAAAACGTATGAATGAAAATGTCATGTTAGTAATGACTAGAGGAAAAAAGAGACGAATGGAAGAGAGAGAATGTCAGAAAGATTTGGTCGATAAGGACTCTAACAACGATTGGACTGATCAACCAAGAGTTTTGGAAATCCTTAAAAAACCAAATCATTCTATTGAGTTGAGTTTCGAAGAAATCGATTACAATAAATGTAAGAAAATGGTAGATTGCGTACGAAGCAGCAATAATATATTAATTTATACACCTTCAATGTCCTTAATATGTGTTGAACCAGCTTCTCGATCATGTATGAAACGAGATTTCTTCGTGAGAGAGTTGGATACGTTTTGCAACACTTTAAATGTAAAAGAATTATGCATAATAAGAAAGAGTAATAATCAAAGTATTATAAAAGAGTTAACTCAAAGTATAAAAAATATAAATGGATGGTCCGGACCACGTATTTGTATTATAAAAGGTGTACATAAAGTTGATAATAAGGACGACAGACGCGTTATACTTAACGATTTTCACATACTGCCTACCAGTGGCCACGCAGGCATGCAAAGAATGGCAAATAACATAAAACGTTATTTTTATTGGCCCGGTATGGATAATGACATACAACAATTTGTAAAAAGGTGCGAAACATGTCAAAAGCAAAAGTTCCGTAACAATATTAAAGAACCCATGTGCATAACAACTACGGCTACAACAGCATTTGAGAAAGTTTATTTAGACTTGGTAGGACCTTTGAGTAAGGATAGCCAGGGATACTGCTATATTCTGACACTTCAGTGCGAGCTCACGAAGTATGTTGAAGCGTATCCACTTCTTAATAAGGAGGCTGAGTCAGTCGCACGTGCATTTGTAGATAATTTTATTTTACGGTACGGAATACCTCGCGAAATAGCAACAGACCGAGGTAGCGAGTTCATTTCAACAACCATGCAAAATACATGTAAATTGTTAAAAATAAAGCAGGTGCAATCTACTGCATATCACCACGAGAGTCTCGGTTCTTTGGAAAACTCCCACAAGGCCTTGGGAGCCTTTCTAAGAATCCAGACTGATAACCAGGCTCACAAATGGAGTGATTGGTTACAATACTGGTGTTTTGCATATAACACCACAGTGCACTCTTCAACTAAATATACACCATTTGAGTTGGTGTTCGGGAAACTTTGTAATATCCCTAGTAATATTATAAATAATTTAGATCCAATGTATAACTATAATGATTATCCAATAGAATTAAAATATAGACTACAAAAGTCTCAAAAAGACGCAAGAAGTAATTTAATTAAGTCAAAACAACGTAGGAAATTAAGTTATGATCAAGGTTGCAATCCCATTAATTACAAAGTAGGAGAAAAATTGTTATTAAAAAAGGAAGGAAGAGAAAAGTTGGACCCAGTGTATTTGGGGCCATACATAGTGCTTGAAGATATGGGCGTAAATGTAAAAATCGCCATAGCAAATAAAGAAAATGTTGTTCATAAAAATAGAACAATTCCATATTTTTGTAACCCATAGTAATAATGTCTAGCTATTAAGTACATTCAAACCAATGTGCCTTAGGTACTGTGATTCAGCATGCAGTTCATTAATGTAAACACATAACTATATTCGGATAGTCTTATTTAGATTAAGTACTTGTCATGACTGATGAGTGAATGAACTTTGATGTTTTGTGTACTGTTTAGAATAAGTATGTATATGAACTTGGTACCAAGTCAAGTCGACATAAGTAATTAAAATAATATTGTAATTTTTTTAAATAAGGGGGGTGGTGTGGTGTATAGATACCATCTCCAATAATTAGGCTAAGTGACTCCTTATATGTAGACATGTTAATCATCAATACGCGCACATTATAATGCAGCTATCTTATGAATATTTAATACAGATCTAGACGTGTAACAGTAAAGGTGTGTTTTATTAAATACTCCCTCAACAACTACCCATCACCAATGTAGTAAGACACAGTTATTATAATACATAGGGAAGCGACCGAAAAATTTTGGCTGTTTTGAAGGCTATCATCAGGGGTTGATTTCTAGTTTGGACGAGAGTTTAAATAGTACCAGTCTACCGAATTGTTGTCCACCAGGCATTAGATAACCTACCGGTTACCAAAATCTACCGAATAGTTGTCTACTAAACTTTAGGTAACATTGGAGATCGTAGTTTACCGAATTATAGTTTACCAAGCTAACTTAACGGCAAACGTAATCTGGAAAATTATACCCAACCAAGGACTAGGTAGCTAGAAAAAATGGTTTGAATTTGCCCGTTCTTAACTGTATGAAACAGATGACTGTATATAAGTTAAACCTAACCTAAATGCAAAACCATTGATTATTACAACAAATGCAAATAATAACAGTGTTTGAGAATAGCATCTGTTGCATGCATTCCCGTCTTGTGACTAACAGAATTCAAGCATTTGTTTTTAATGGTTCCTAACGCCTAAGTAGTCCGCAAGCTGAAACTCTCACCCGACTAAAGTTTAATGTCGACAAAATGCCACCATTTGAGGCAACCGTCGCTTCTGTTACGTGAGACGATTGGGAATATGCAATTAATATTTTGCTTTACGTGACACTGTTACAGAGAGGTTTCAATTTCCAGTGTTTAAATCAAGTACAGTGGTTTACATATACGAGTAGTCGAGTACTCTCAAGTGATTGAATCAGGTGATAGTCTGCGTAGGTCATTATCCAACTTCATCGTCGTCAGCTGAAAGACGTCCACTGCTGGACATAGGCCTCCCTCAAAAAAGCCACAACAACTGGTCCTGCGCCACCTGCACCCATTGGACCACGACGCACTCTGGCCGCCCCGGGATGGGGCTCCTCTGTTCGACTCCGTGCAATGCAAGTTCGGCTTTCGAGAACCTTCCTCCCCTAACAGTTATTGTTCAAGTTCAAGCGATGTGGCCTGCTCAATGCGACTTCAAGTTGCATAGGTATTGGGCGAATTTAAGTATTCCAGATTTCGTATTATTAGAAACTGCGAAACCATTCAATAGCTCGTTGCGTGATTCTAAACCTCTCCAAGAGGCCAACAGTCAAGGACATTATATTATTATGTCGATCTATGTGGATCGGAGCTGTGGAGAACATAGCTATCTCTCCCGTGTGGTTATGGAGTAGCAAGGGTTTTAGCTCAATCTAAAACATGACGCTCTTTTTGTTAATTTGTTGGGATTCTACCCATTTTACCGACTTTAGAGGATGGGGAAGTTTTTAAACTGAAATGATTTTTTTCGCATGTTTAGCTATAACTTCATTCTAAAATGGTATAAAAATGTATCTGTCATGAATTATTTTTATTAATTAACCCCTACAACAACGGTACAGATTTTATCAAGATCAGAACTTGGCGATAGGATCTTTTAAACGGAACGTAGTGTTATTTCAATTAACAATGTAATGGTCATAGAGGTCGAGAATTGAAATTGAAATCGTAAAATGACTGTGGCTATTCAAGGATACTTTTCGGCAGTGGATCGATATTGGGGAAAGTTTAATCCTATCCATAAACCTAGCTTTGTCTACGGAATATGCTTTGTGCTCTTTTATGCTAGGATTTGCTGTAAAATCGAACGATAAGGCTTAGGAAATAGGTTCACATTCGATACTTTTATTGTATATCAGGTTTTATTAAAACGAGAAAGGTTTCGGTTTTGACCAGTTAGTTTAATCATTCCGTCATATCCTGGAGACAAGACTAAATTGGAAGTCAGAGATTAGTGACTAATCTGGACATATATGTGTGAAAATACCACTAAAAACAGTTTAAAACTGGGCATTCTTACAACTACTTTCCTCCACTTTCAAATGGAATTTTTCAGAAATATGATTTCAAAAATCGGCCCTCTGAACGCATTAAGTAGAAAATGCCTCGACATTTTTCTCCATATTCGCTAAACCAATTGGAGAGAAGAACTCGAGCTAAGAGTAGTGCCCTGTGAAATGCTTACCGTGCTTTGAAATGAAAGCAGTGATTCTGTACGCGCCGCGGAGCGCGATACACTCTCCTTATAAAAATATTCTTCGCAAAAGGAAAGAGCGCTTCTTTATTCGCGTTGCGCGCACCTGCCGCCTCGAGATGCAATGAAAATTTGTCGTTTTCTTGCCAAATTTGAACTTATTCTTTGCAAAGCGGTGATGTCCTAGCTCCGTCTCTCATTTTAATGATGTATTTCAGCAATATCGCTTCATAAAATTTGAAACAGAAATGAAACTGCTCAAGCTCGAGTGACAAAGAAGCCTTTGTGGATTCGCTCTTTGTTAGTAAATGAGCGACATAACTAATTAGGTATGAAGATCAAAAATAAAGTGTCTATTAGGTTAAAGTAATTCTACTTTTTTGGTTGGTGTATTGTTACCGAAAAATATTAATAGAATATTCGCTTAAGAAGATTTTTTTAATCCTTTCCTTAATCGTAACGTTAACTTTCACATAAGTTATTAAAATGGACGTATACAAAATGATACGCAAGGTTACCATATTCTTTGAATACATACAGACATAAATCACTTGGAGTTTTCCACGGTCGGTCCTCAACTTTTGCGTTCATTGGCATAATGTGAATATTGTAATGTTTTGCTTCAACATAAGGCCAGATTAATTAACGTTTCGTTTATTTTAATACTTACTGATGTTGATTTGATAGCCTTAAATGAGACTGAAGTATAAGCTACCGACTATGTAGATATTAACTACGTTTTCTTACCTATGCTAATATGGTAAAACTGAAGAGTTGATTAGTTTGAACGCGAGACTTACTTGCTTTCAGAAACGAATTGTATAACTTTTTCAATTCCATAAGGAAACAGCATATTCGACGCGGTTTAGTGAAATAATAGAGGTTTTATTTAGCCAACTTATTCAATAACCTTTCGCCCCGCAAATCAAAGTATGTGTAAAAAAATATTTGACGTTATTACGGTAAGAACACGGCAAAGGCGGCAACTGCTGCGTTATTCATGAGCCCACACCTCCGCTTCCGACTGGACTTAGCGCTGAATTTGTCCGTTTTCCTTTCAAAATTCTTGAATACTCCGCTCAACTTTCAAGAAGTTTAATAGGAAAGTCGCTGAACATGAAATTTAAGCAATTTTCTGATTAGCAACAAGTTTACGGTAAGTACGTTTTAATTTTAACACGGCCAATATACGGGCCAAATTATATTTCTTATTATGGTATACCTACGAAATAAAAAAGTAACAATGTAATAGGTATAAAATTTATACCCATTACATTATTACTTTTAACTTACATACTCTTCGAGCTATGTCGGTGACTCTAGTTCTTAGGCGAATTTCCTTACTTCAGATTCTATCGTGTAAAAACATTCTGCTGTCAAGAGAGGGAAAGAGAAAAACAGAGAGAGAGAGAGAGAGCTCTGTGGTAAGTAGCTTATTGCGTGACCCGAGTCTCTCCAAAAAGCTAACGATCAAGAAGTCCAGCGCATTGGACGATAACTGTAGAAATTAAATGTAAGAGTTAACATAACGTTAACTATTACACTATATAAACTTAATACCCATTACATTATTACTTTTTTATTTCGTAGGTAATCATGGGACAATGGACACCAATTTGACCTAGTCCAAAACAAAACAAAGTTTATATACTGTAATATTAACGTTATATTAACTCTTACATTTAATTTCTACAGTTATCGTCCAATGCGCTGGATTTTTTGATCGTTAGCTTTTTGGAGAGACTCGAGTCACGCAATAAGCTACCACAGAGCTCTCTCTCTCTCTCTCTCTCTCTCTCTCTCTCTCTCTCTCTCTCTTTCCCTCTCTTGACAGCAGAATGTTTTTGCACGATAGAATCTGAAGTAAGGGAATTCGCCTAAGAACTAGAGTCACCGACGTAGCTCGAAGAGTATGTAAGTTGAAGTGGCAATGGGTAGGCCACATCGGTCGAAGAACAAATATCTGTTGAGTGTGAAAGTTTCTCACGTGGCGATCACGGACCGGAAGATGCAGTGTTGGTAGGCCTCTCACCAGGTGGACCGACGACATCACTAGAGTTACGAGCAACCTGTCAACGCAGGTTGCCAGCTGTCTTTCACTGTGGCGTATCAAGGGGATTGCTTTGTTCAAGAGAGGATGTCTTTCAGCAGATGATGAGAATGATGCGCTGATCTAGGTACGTTAGAAAGACTACTCTAAATCCATTTGCATAAAAAAAGGAGAGCCACCACCACGACCACCAGCAGACCACCACGGTGTGGTGGTTTGACCTATGGACTCCGGCAGCAGGGTCCGGGCTCGCACTTCTGAGTTTTTCTGAATTAATGTGCGAAATTACATTAGAAATTTACAGTACGGTCTTACTGCCGTGCATTTTTGCTTACACGCGACATATTTTTGACCGCGTCACAGCAGTCAATATAATACAATCATTTAAGGTGCGTACATTAGAGTGCGTAACTAACTATCGTACGAAATACATCTGAAGAGAAAGTGTTGCCTAACTAAACTTAACTTATAACTCTGATTAAACTATACATTGACTACGGCTTCTTTCTCTGCACTCCACGAACTTCAACAGCAACAAGAAAGTGTAGGGAGCTAACCTAGCCCTTACATTTACCATGAGCTTAACGGTGAAGGAAACGCCTGCATACACCTGCAAAGAAATTTAATGGTGAGTGCGAAGTTCCCTATCCGCACTGGGCCCGCGTGGTAACTATGGGCCAAGCTCTCTAATTCTGAGAGGAAGCCTGTTCTTGTGGCTGGGATGATGAGGGGTTATTGGTGGCGTCTAAATCTAACCTTGATAAAATATTGTTTGTTCATGAGTGTAAAAATAACGAATACAACTAATCGTTACTATCTTAAGTATTTAAATCTTGTTATAAATGCAAATGAAGCAATTTAGCTAACTGAACGGACCTGATCGCGATCACGTAGCAACTCGACGGCAAGGTCTGCGCCAGCGATCTGCATCAACTAGAATGCTGCACTAATTGGAATCAGCGTTTAATCCCAGCTTGTTAAGAGCACATCGCTTCTACGTGCACTCGTCGATGAAACTTAAAAATAAATCTCAGAATTAAAATAAAATTTTAAGAACGACAACCGTATCATCAGCCAGTTTATTCAGAGGAAAGTTACAGTTATTTAATGAAGGATTCAAGGAACGAAACATTTAAGTGCCGAATTTTTTTTACTTTGAACCGGGAGAAAAGACAAAATGTTGTGAAAAATCCCTCCACACAGCGAACTTAATTATTTTGTAGTATCCTTGTAAAACATCCGGCGGGTATTCTTATCGAGTCTATATAGAGGTTAGGACCTCTGGGACTGCTGAGTCTTTGTTCAGACTAATTTGCTTTATAAATATTTTACCTCCATTCTCTTATTATTTGGGCGAATTCTGCTGCCTACACTTTTTTTATCTAGACTAAATTATGTTTTTTAGTGAAAGACCTTAATATCCTTTTTAGGGTTCCGAAGGGTGACAAACGGAACCCTATTATTGTCTAAACACTGTTCGTTCGTTCGTCTGTCTGTATCCATCTATCCGTTATAGGACTGTATCTCAAGAACCTTAATAGATATAAATCTGAAATTTATAGATAATGTTGAATTGTCTATTGCCGCTACAACAACAAAAATAATAAGAGAGGTCTCGGTCATTCGATATAAAATTACCCCACACTGCGTATGCTTAAAAACAGGCAGGACTCAGATAAAATTGGATTTTAATATGTAGAATTCGTAAGAAGTAAGAATTTGAACGGTGTGCGAGCCCGACTCGCACTTGGCCAGTTTTAAAGATTAATGATAGCGGAGAAACATCGTTAGCTATAAATAAAATAATTACTGTTCTAAATTGTTGCCTTTGCCCTTAATCGTTTACGCTTATATTATGTAGTACACAAAGAACAGTTTCATTTTATAAGTTTTTACCTAAATGATTTTGAAAAAAAGGTGCAAATAAATGTAACTTAAGTGACCAGACTTAAGTAATAATAAAATAATAAATAAATAATAAATATTGCGGGACAATTCACACCAATTGACCTAGTCCCAAAGTAAGCTAAGCATAGCTTGTGTTATGGGTACAAGGCAACGGATAAACATACTTATATAGATAGATACATACTTAAATACATATTAAACACCCAAGACCCGAGAACAAATATTCGTATTATTCATACAAATATCTGCCCCGACGCGGGAATCGAACCCGGGACCTCAAGCTTCGTAGTCAGGTTCTCTACCTACTAGGCCATCTGGTCTGGTCTGGTCTGGTCGTCTAAGTGACAGTGAACAGGGCACATCGCTCGTAGAATAGATGGCCGATGGGGCCGAAAGGTTCTCGAGTGGCGTCCGCGGACCAGAAGACGCGGTGTAGGTAGGCCTCCACTCCAATAAGATAAATAAAAAATAATAAATATCACGAGACAATTCACAGCAATAAAATTGACCTAGTCCCAAAGTAAGCTAGGCAAAGCTTGTGTTATGGGTACTAGGCAACGGATAAACATACTTATATAGATAGATACATACTTAAATACATATTAAACACCCAAGACCCGAGAACAAACATTCGTATTTTTCATACAAATATCTGCCCCGACACGAGAATCGAACCCGGGACCTCAAGCTTCATAGTAAGGGTATCTAACCACTAGGTCATCTGGTCGTCAAAGAAGATGGAGCGACGACCTGGTTAAGGTGGCGGGAACGCGCTGGATGCGGATGGCGCAGGGCCGATCTGTTTGGCGAGCCTTAAGGGAAGCCTATATTCAGCAGTGAACGTCTTTCGGCTGAAATGATGATGATGATGAAATGTAACTGGAGGTGTTCGGAAAAGCGGTTCAAAAATTACTTTTCTCAAACATGCTATGAAATATTGACGTTATGTTCCTTAAAATACGCCACGAACTGTCACGTTGCAGGTGCGGCTAGACGAGAGGTCAATAATGGAATTTCATACAACATTGCTGGCCAAGGCCAGCAAAGTGATCGTCTATTGTTTTATGTGACACAGCACCATGACGTTTAATAGGTCGACGTGGTCGACGTGGATGGATGGATGGACGGACGGATGGACGGACGGACGGACGGACGGACGGAGGGATGGATGGATGTTGATGGATGGATGGATGGATGGATGTTGATGGATGTTGATGGATGTTGATGGATGTTGATGGATGTTGATGGATGTTGGTTGATGGATGTTGATGGATGTTGGTTGATGGATGTTGATGGATGTTGATGGATGTTGATGGATGTTGGTTGATGGATGTTGATGGATGTTGATGGATGTTGATGGATGTTGGTTGATGGTTGTTGATGGATGTTGATGGATGTTGATGGATGTTGGTTGATGGATGTTGATGTATGTTGATGGATGTTGATGGATGTTGTTGGATGTTGATGGATGTTGATGGATGTTGATGGATGGATGGATGGATGGATGTTGATGGATGTTCTTGTTCATGGATGTTGATGGATGTTGATGGATGTTGATGGATGTTGATGGATGTTGATGATGTTGTTGGTGATGGTGATGGCGACGGTTGACGGCGGTGATGATGGTGGTGATGATGATGATGCATGTTTGAGAAAAACTCTATACAAGCCTTGGCCACGAACAGGGATTGCCGGCCTCGTATCCCTAGATGGCCTCGTTGACACTCGGCCATCTATAACTACTCGGCCGGCAATCCCCTATTTCGCAGCCGCTGCAGTAATGTACTATTGTTTATTAAAATAGTAAGTGGAAAATAGAATATTGTAAGGGTTTTCTTTACAAATCAAACTATTTTGAATGTTGTCTTAGTCAAATAATATAGGTAACAACTATATTTACCTACAAGTTATTACTGTCTTAAAATAAATTTAATCCTTTCTTTATACTAAATCTATCACCTTAGTTGGCATGTTCAATACCCGTAAGGCACAAAGAGTATTTAGCATCAATCTCTAACCAGTGTAGGAGGCGACCTCTCCACCTAAGAGTATTCAGTATCGGCAGCAAAGCGGAATGTCAACGGCGGCATCAATCACTAACGACGTCCGGGATTACCGAGACCGGCCCGTCACCCTCTAGTCTCCGCCCGCGAATTTACATAAATAACCTCATCTGTATTCAGCATGCAAGCCAGAGGAGCCTATGCAACAACATGTGCCATTCTACTTGCAGACCTCTATTATTAATTGTGGACAACTGACGCGAGGGAGCCGTGCGAACTCGCCCGACCAAACCACGACCCCGTTGTTTCTAGTTTAATAGAGGTTCTAAAGCGCTTTTAGTTCTACTTTGTTTATTGATTCATACCCTGGCTTACCTACGCTTCGCCAGCGGCACGCTTTCATTATTCCCCGACACCATATTGGAGCTTGTATGATTAAAATTTTAAATGTTTTATTTAATTAAACATTTTCAAACGAGCCTCGCTGCGGGTGAAGTTTCTCCACAGCTGCAGTTTGCTTACTACTTTATGATTCAAATATTTTGCCGCTTCTAGAGGCACGTAATCGCGTAAGGGCACTTCATAATAATACGGCTTAACAACACAGTTAACCCTGAAAGCTGCTATTAAACAAGTTGCTCGTAGATTTAAATTTTGAGCTCGTAAATTAACCCTTCATCCTTTTGAAATAGCAAAGGGGTTGGGACCTAATGGTCTATTTGTGAAACGTAATGGGCCGGCCAGGCCGAGCTTATTAGACAATTTGTACATATTCTGACTTCACTCTATTCATTAAAAGGCTTTATACTAGATCCATATCTAAACCTTAGGGCACTTTACCTTAACCCAAGAATAAATTAATGAGATGTAGCCACTAAAATCCTTAACCAACATACATGGCACTATAAGGATTATGACTATTAATGATAAGCAAGAATTGTGCCCTTTTCCTCTACGAAAAATGTAAAAATAGGTTACATAGTTTCTTAACATGTTTTTAAAATTACATAAAGAAATAAATAAAATAAATAAATATTACGGGACAATCTTACACAAATCGACCTAGTCCCAAACTAAGCAAAGCTTGTACTATGGGTACTAGACGACGATAAACATACTTATATAGATAAATAAATACTTAAATACATCCATAACTCAGGAACAAATATTCGTGCTCATCACACAAATAAATGCCCTTACCGGGATTTGAACCCAGGACCTCTTGCTTCGTAGGCAGGGTCACTACCAACTAGGCTAAAGCGGTCGTAAACACACACACATGTGCTTGAACAATTATTGGGCTCAATGCTTTTATGTAGAAATAATATATAGGTATTCTGCGAGTTGGCAACATAATTTTCTGCTTCTATTAACATACGGTAGAAATAGAATGGACATCAAAATCCTCGACCTTTCTAAGGGCATCGTTGGACCATGATTGTCGATCCAATGCTCTCCGAACGAATTCGAATGACCATAAATTGGGGTAAAGTGGGACGAAAATTTCCAAGCCCTGTTCATACTTTATAAAGTTTGAATAAGAGCTCAGAATATTCTCCGACATAACTTTGGCGCACATTTGCAAAACTTGTTATTCCAATATTCTATGATAAACTGCACGTGCGACAAACACGTTTCGGCATTTTTGTGTCTTATATGGACTCATATTTCAAATTAAAACATATTAATTCGACCCCATCTCCGTTTAAATAATGTATGATATTATGTAATTAACAGGAGAGCCAATTTAGCAGGTCTAATTAAGGTTTGGGTGACTCCCGTCACCCAGAATAGGTTTGCAAGATTCTAAATAACGAATTTTTTAATTCATGCAACATTAAAACAGGGGGCAGGTATCATAAAAATGAACATACTTTGCGTCTCGTTGTTTCCGTGGCAGATATCTGATATAAACGAGTAGGTTTTAGAAACGATACTGTTGATCAAATTGAAGCTTAGGTTTGTAATTTGTTTTTGTTGAGAGTTAAAAAATCGCGAGCGTCTTTTTTAAGTACCTAAGGTAAAAGAATCTGCATCTACTACATTATAAGTAAATAATTTAATAAAATTTGTGATTTTTTAACTACTGGAATATGTAAACACAACAAAAAAATTAGTAAAAAAAGAAGTGCCATTTCAAAAGTATTGGTTACGGCTTTTGTAGATTCAAGTCCTTAAGAAATATATTCAATTCAACAGTCTAATTCACTTTTAAAACGTCCCACGAAGGCAAAGGACGAATTGATCAGATTTTCTTCTCATCCAACCCCACAAATTAAATAAGGATCGTCACTTTGTAGCCGAAAGCCTATTGCTTGTTGCTATTAGACTTGCAGTGAGTAGAGTACACACATTTTACTGAAATAAAATAATACTACTGTCCACTACAGAACTAATAATAAGAAAAATAGGCATGTTTGCATTTTCTTTCATAACTGATGTGGTATGATAGTGGCAACTATTTTTCCCACCTTACTTTTAATTTGCACACGTTTTTTGTGTATTAATAGACTTTACTAAATTGCGGTACTGACATTTGAACTATAATCTTTTTTTTTATAAACTGACCATCAAAGTACAGATGAGGCCAAATGGGTTTAAGTGAGATAATGAGCCGCCATGTCCCACTGCTGGGAAAAAGCCTCCTCTTTTTTTTCATTCCACCAGTCTCTATCCCTTACCATTTCATATAATTTTATTAATTTATTCTGTTATTTTTCACAATAAAATGATTAGACATTATAGTTAAATAACGACCCGATATGATGTTTCTCTTGGCAGACTATGCGTAACTCGGATGGATTTTATCTATTACTGTCTATATGGAAACTTTGGTAATTTCTGTAGTTTGTTTAGGATGGCTATTGCATTTTGGGTATCTATTATGCCACGCCTATTTGTCGTGAACTAATGAAATATTTCAGCCCCGAAAAAACAACTAGAAGAGTGCGAGTCGCAGTCAGCAAAAGTAAATTTGTACCTGCTTAATAACATTTATATGAAAAATATAGCAATACTTTGAGGATAACTGAATATTGGACTTTTTCTTTACTTGCGTTGCTAGGCTTTTCCTTTTGAAAAACATCATAATTCTATTTCAACGGAAAGAAAACTTCAAAAAATTGATCCAATTCAAAGAACTTTAGTTTCATGTCAATTTCAACTTAATATTTCCAAGCGTCCGTGAGAAAAAGTGATAAATGAAAATGAAATGAAAAATGTTTGTTAACTCACATATTCCTACCTTCGATAGCTAGAGCCACTATACATAAATATGTGTCCAAGTATGTCAGACCCCAATAAAAGACAATGTTAGGTACCTTTAGAAGCGCGCGATGTCTTGTAGGTGGCCTGCAGCCGCCGCCGGGTTTGGCCGATTTCTATCTCTTGCTGTTGCTTGATATAAATGGGAATCCTGAAGTGTTCTTGAATTCACAGTCACAGTAAAAGTTTGGATTATAACTATTATAACTAATATCACGGAGCGCGATGCGCCCCGTGCCGAACCGCCGAGAAGAAGAAGCATGTTCTTATTATTTCCACGGCGCCACTGTCGCGTCGTAAGCGCAGGAGGCAAGGCAATGTTGCCAACCTCAAGGCTGCCGTATTACCTCCTATTGTGGGAGTAACATGCTTGGACATACACTCCCCCCCTAACCAAGATGTAGCTTGGTTGACCTAATCATCAAGTGGAAGTTGGCTAAGTTTTGAAACTGGTCTGATTAAGGTACTCTTTTGAGTTCGCACCTTAACTACACGTACAATCCCGTCTTTACCAGGCAACAAACTTATTATTCTACCCCGTTTCCATTCCAAAGGCGGACTATTGTCTTCTTTAATCAATACTAAATCATTAACCTTTGGAGATGTAGTATGATCATTCCACTTGTGCCGTAATTGCAAGGTGTGTAAATATTCGTTTCGCCATCTTAACCAAAAATGTTGTGATAGCCGTTGAAGTAATTGGAATCTATTGAGTCTACTAATTTTAACATCATCATAGTTATACTCGGGTGAGGAAACCAGTGGCTCACCAATCAGAATATCCGCGATATAATTGCTGCTAATGCATTTGCACCAACATGAACATAACAATAAGTTTTATAAAAATGCTCAACGAGTACAATCCAACCCTACCCTTCCCCGGGAGCAAAATTGGGTGTTTAGCATTGTAAGGTAAGTCAGAATACTTGATTCTACCACCGACTCTTATCAAATTGTTTGAATCGAGAAACAAGTTTACACACAACTTCACCGAAGGTGGCTCTGCCGAAGCCCAAAACCGTTCCACTGTTTCTATCAGTGAACTTCCCGAAAAAATTGTAACATCCGTAACCGTAAGCCTGTCATCCGAAATGCGAGGTAAATCGGAAATATTTATAACCGAACTTCCATCTAATAAGTTTGAATCCGAAACCAATTTTTTGTCTAATACCGAAACCGAATTTTTATCAGATACCGAAACCGAATTTTTATCAGATACCGAAACCGAATGATTATCTGATACCGAAACCGAATTGTTATTAGATACTGAAACCGAAATTTTATCAGATACCGAAACCGAATTATTATCTGATACCGAAACCGACTTTGTATTACTATGCACCGGGGCAAAAAGGGCATAATCAAATATAGTGTCCAAAACGTATGGACCACCCGAGTCCGACCGTGAGTTTAAAATCTCGCCTAAAATGTCGCATCCGAATATTATATCTATCTTTGCCAAATGTGCAAAGTTCGCATCTGATAACTTGATTTCAGAAGATGAGGTAAACCGCCTAGCAATATAGGACGTAGGAGTCGTCATGACCGCCGCCGAAACCGTTAAAACCGAATTTGAGTCAGGTTTTGACTTAAAATTAACAATAACCATTTTGTCACTTAATTTTGTACTATTGCCGCCGACACCGACAATAGGTATAGAACAGTTATGCCGCTTCAAGCAAAGTGAGTTCGCAAAATCATTTCGTATGATAGTGATTTGCGAGCCGGAATCTAATAAAGCACGAGCGGGAACGTAATCACCGCACGTTGACCGAACATAAACAATCACCGTAGGTAACAAAACACTTTCTACAACTTTAGGTGTAGATAACGAAGCGGCATTACTATTGTTTATCTGTAATTGCTATTGGGCATGAGACGAGCGTCGCAACTCAAGTGGCGATGCTGAGCGATGGCGGTGATTCTTCTCACGCGAAACATCGCGGCTGGCTCTGGCGCCATGTTTGTCGCTATACGCGGCCGCCCGGTCGTTGCTATACGTTCGCTCGTAATGAGTGCACCCATTTTCGTTACAATTGGCATTATTATCATAACCGTTATTAGTTTGTCGATCACAATCAGTATCGACCACACCGACCGAGACATGGTTTGATTTTTTATAATACGGCGATTCGACCTTGCCGGCACTCTTAACATGAGTGTGAGTGTTTTCATTGCGAGGAGTAGCAAATAAACATATCATTTTATTATGACCAGTATTGTTACAGTACATACATGGTACATTCCGTTTGCAAGAAATAGCCGAATGGCTACCGAAACATCTGAAGCACAAATTTTCAGATTTAATCAACCTGCGCCTGTCATCACGTGACATATTCTGGAATTTATAACAATCCGTAATCTTATGAGATTGACCATTGCAAAACGCGCACACTATTTTGTCGAACGACCTATTCTGTTCGCGCGGTGTGAAGATCGTCTTACGAGGTTGATTGAAGTTTGCCGAAGTCGGCGTCGCAACAGCGACCGACGCCGAATGATTGGTGGTATCAATAAAATGACATTCATTTTGTAAGAAAGTAATGAAATTTTCAAATGTTGGTAGGTCGTTTTTAACGCCACCATATCTTTGTTCGAAACGTGTTTTTAAATCGGTAGGCAATTTAGACATGCACATAAACACTACAAAATAGTCGTTAATTACGAGCCCTAAATTCTTAAGAGACCGTACTGATTCCAACAGTGGGTTTAACATACCTACGCGGAGGTTTTGGCTGTTTGACACATTAGGTAAATTAATCAAGCGCGAAAGGTGCCTATCAATAATCATTCTTTTATTCTCATACCGCGATTTTAATATCTCTAGTGCGATATCTAATGACTCATTTGTCATAGGCAAATGTTGTATTAGGGTGCGAGGTTCTTTGTGAACATGTGAAAATAGGTAGTGATACTTCTCAGTCTTAGATAAGTCCTTTCTTGAGAGCACTAAAGAATTATACAAGCTTATGAAGCTAAACCATTCAAACACGTTTCCCTCGAAGTTATCGAGGTCTAATACAGGCAGACGAGAGTGTACTGCACTTTCCGTAGTCGAGTAAGAACCGTCCGAATTCGGGAATTTAGCCGATATTGCATCCAACTCATTATACTGAATAGTAGCAATTTTAAAACGAGCATCATAACTTGTCGTCAAATTTTCGTCTGAGACGATATTTAAGAGGTTCTCGTAAGCCGCCGATAATTTTTCATAATGATCCTCTAGTTTTCTGAGCCGAGCCGATAAAACACCTGATGCGTATTCACTTGATTTACTCAAAGTGATTGAATGTTCAAACCATTCGCATTCAATTTTGAACTTTACTTCGTTGGCCTTCGCCATTTTGTTATATTTAAAATTTGCAATTAGGTAACTACCTAAGTAAGCTAACCTAAATCCGCCGAATAAAACCGTATTACGTATCTACTTCAACAATCCACTTCAAAACACTTCTAAGCATAGAATATTTACACACAGCAACCGACACTTGTTGCTACGAAAACGTAACAAAGGTATAAACCGAAAAACCGAAAACCGAAAACCGAAAACCGAATAGTGATAGTAACCCGTGAAACCGAACCGAATTTAGCTAGATAAGCTAGATTATTATCTATTTATTAATTAGAATATAACCGACCGACCGAAATTGACTTGAGGTACAAGATTAAATAACCGACAAAAACTAATTTCTTTCTAAGGTTCTTAACGTTAACCGTTTACGGTTCGATGGACCAAAAAATATGTTAACTCACATATTCCTACCTTCGATAGCTAGAGCCACTATACATAAATATGTGTCCAAGTATGTCAGACCCCAATAAAAGACAATGTTAGGTACCTTTAGAAGCGCGCGATGTCTTGTAGGTGGCCTGCAGCCGCCGCCGGGTTTGGCCGATTTCTATCTCTTGCTGTTGCTTGATATAAATGGGAATCCTGAAGTGTTCTTGAATTCACAGTCACAGTAAAAGTTTGGATTATAACTATTATAACTAATATCACGGAGCGCGATGCGCCCCGTGCCGAACCGCCGAGAAGAAGAAGCCTGTTCTTATTATTTCCACGGCGCCACTGTCGCGTCGTAAGCGCAGGAGGCAAGGCAATGTTGCCAACCTCAAGGCTTCCGTATTACCTCCTATTGTGGGAGTAACATGCTTGGACAATGTTTATTGGTTTAATGAAACAGTTTTAACAAAATAGTGTTGGGATCTCCTTTTAAGCAAAACAATGCTTGTGTCAGGAGACCCCGCTCCTCCACTCAGAGTATTCATGAGTATAAACAAATTAACTAACTAACTTAAACTTAAGTAAGATAACTTAAAATTAAGAGTGTGTATGTGTGTGTGTGTGTTTGTGTGTGTGTGTGTGTGTGTGTGTGTATGTGTGTGTATGTGTGCATGTGCATTCGTTTTGTGTAATAATTTACTAAATACCATATACCCTCCATTTATATTCATTATTGTTTTCTTTGTACTGGACAATAAAGAGTTATTGTATTGTATTATGTTGTGTTGTAGTTTTGCTCAATAGTACACCCTTAACATTCACAGTTAAGTCTTAAAACAATAGCACTTCTATTTCCTCGTAACTTAGCTTTTTTAGCCATAACGTCACAGTTCTTTTACAATCAGAGACATGCATAGGGAAAATGTTTAGTTCCTTATTTACTATTGTAAAGCCTAGCAGACTGAGATAAAACAAACAGTCTTTCCTTTTTGAGATGCAAAGCCCCTAAATAAATGTAAACTAAAATGATTTTCTATGTTCTTGTTTCACATTTTGAATTTAAAGTGTAGCGTCTCAAATTTTGAATGAACCTTAAAAGTGAAATGTCACACCTAATTTTCAAAAAAAAAACCAACATTTAACTTGAATTTCTTACAAGTCGCTATAATAATAATTATTGTTAAACATTGTAACACCCCCCCTCTCCCTTTTTTAATCTTTCTACCCTAACTAGATATCCTACCGTTACCTACGTATTTAAAACTTATGTATACGCTTATGTATACCTACCCTTGTATGAAACCTATCTACTTATAGTACTTATGTATGCCTATATATATGGGTCCTCAAAATACCTAGCGCCTAACTTAAGCTGATTTACCTTGTTTACGTCACAAAATTGGCCAAGTGATCGTTAGCGGTCTAAGATAAGGAACCCACGTTGTGTCCGTCAAATAACCCTTTGGAACTTTTAGTATGATATGGGAAAAGAGTTCATTGTCATCTAATTTTAAGTTTATAATATAATTTCCTATAGTCATATAATTTAAGTTTATAATAAAGATATGTTAGTGATGAATAACTGAGGATGACGGTTGCCTATAGTTATATAATTAAAGTTTATAATGAAGATATGTTAATGATGAATAAATGGAGATGATAAATTGCCTACAGTTTCATAAGAGTCGTCTGTCCATAGTCTATGATAGATTTGTATGGAAAAGGTATTATATTACGTGGCAGAGTTCTGAGGCTCCTCCACCGCCCCAAAAGGTAGCCCCGCGACTCCAGACTTGGGTAGGGCTCCCCCCACTGGCTTTGAAGAAGCATATACCTTTTCCTTGTTTAGGTAATAAATGCATTACATTAAGTAAATGAGAGGACAATTCAAAGGGAAATCAGTTACAGCCTATGGCCGTTCTTGGATCCAACCTGTGATCACATTGCTTCTGCAATAGCTAGCTGAACTTTGGTAGTAAGCGTAATCTCGATGGTTTATCATAATGACTATTGAGTAGCTACCAGATCCTATGGTACCAGTAAGCCACTAACTTGCATCTGCCTCAGTTATAGTCAGAATGACGGTTTGTAAATGTAAATGTTTGGTAAGACTTTTACCATTTTAGATGTAGTAAGTATAACTAGCCATCACAGGACCAGGCAATCCAAGGTTATTTCACCAGGGACGACCGCCGGCTTCAAAGGAGATTCTACTTTTCAGCAAATAAATATTCATAGTGAGTTTGTTGAGTTTTATTTTGACTCACTCAATAGCAGCTACCAGCGTTTGTAATGTAGGACATATGGATGAAAGCAAACCCTGAAATCTTCCATCCGTCGGTAAGTACAAGAAAGTCTAAGTCAAAAGTCAGTCAATAAGATCTCAGCTTCGATAATTGGGTCAACAAATGTAACCCTTTCCCACAACATAAAATAGCTTAATGAAGAACTTGTAATAGTTAATGGTAATGATATTAAATAAGTCAGATAGCATAACAATGCCCTCCAACATCAAATAGTATAATGCAGAACGATGATATTAGTTAATGGCGACTATACCTACTCCCTATAATCCTTTCCTAGCAGCTAAACTATCCATCTATTCTACACGAAATTAGCAAGCTAGGAATCCGGATTCCACATTTACAATTACCGCGGGGTCCCTCTCCAACTGATAAGAGAGGGCCTATCCTAAACTAATGCCTACGTTTGAGCAGGTTAACTCAGCTTCTATCCTCTATACCTGTGTGCTTCTGGTATCCATCTGAGGGGATTGGGTTAGATGAATACCAGAGTGTAATATATATATAAATAGATAAGCGGACTAGACATTGATGAGCTTGAAACACCGGTTGTGGCGCCCCAAACCCTTCAACACCCAGGGAGAAATTAGGTCCGACTCTTGAGTTATAATACAGACCCCCATCCTTCTCCAATAGATGGTATTCTACCTTTAAACGCCTCCGAGAAGAGCTAAACTACAGTTAGCACCGTCAGGTTGACCGTCTATCTCTTCTCAGAGTCCAGCTATTACTTCAGCTGATGCTCGAATAGGTTCTCATACACTAACACAGTTTAAACAAAATTTTATATTAAACCCACAAAATCCCATTAAACCCCAATTTATATATTAACTAAACAAATATACAAATTTCTGGCAATGAATATCGAATCACAGGTATTTCTGATGATAAAATATACAAAGCCGAAATTCACACAGAAATACCCCTTATAATTAACACAAGAAATATTTAAACCCCACAACACAATTACGACACCAATTAATACCTAATAATTCAGAGAGAACCTTTCCCGAACTCGTAGCAAAATAAAGTGATCCTCTTCCCACGTCTCGCTACCCTTTTATACTAAAATCCTAGCTTCGTTGGCGTCAAAAGTTACGCTGGCTACCCTAGCTTCCAAGTTTACATTGGCTACATTGGTTACATTGGTTACATTGGTTACATTCCCTTCAGCACGTGTATCGTAAATTATATTCTTGTCGGAGTCAGTAAGTGTTGCCAGTGATCTAATTTTAATTTTCTTAGTAATAAAATGTTTTATCATCATCATCATCATCAGGACACAGGCCTCTTCTCAGAATGAACCCCATACACGCCTTACACAGGTCTCCTCTCACAATGAAAGAGTCGAAATGGATATGATAAGTTCGTTATTGACACAATTAATAGTTAATTTGCCCTATTTGTGTATGAAATAATCTTATTTTGTAAAATAAGTTATTTTTAATTTTCATATTTAACTATACCATAAAGTCAGAGTATTCCGATCTAATGGGGAATAACTTTGGCCTTTCTAAAAATCAAATATAGATGGATTCTAATGAAAACATAGAACGTGATTGGTCAGCTAAAACCAGCCATGTGGCAACGTACCCTAATTTCAGTGCAGTAGTAAAACCTGGAACAAGGTAATCTCAATATTCTCAGTGGCAATTGTTATCTTACAAGGCCAAAATCGCCCAACCTTTCGGTATTTATACGAGATGCTGGTCACCCTTCCTTTGATACTCGCGCTGACATGCGTAACTTCAAGGTTTACGTTGGCTACCCTTTCTTCAGCTCGAAGGCCGCACGTGTATCGTAAATTATTGACTTGTCGTTCGAATACTTTCGCATTCGGATACTTTAGTAATGAAAAGCTTATTTTTAATAAATTAATAATTCAATAGTCTACTTTGAGTATGAAATAATTTAATTTGATATAAAAAAATAAGTTAAACTATGTTCACATAAGGTGGAACATTACAGATTGACGTCTGTAAGGTTACAATTTGCCCCCCAAATTCTATGAAAGCGGACATGTATTTAGCTGAAGTAGAATTTGAAATTAAATTAAAACATCATCTATCCTTAAACTTATTAACATTTTTCCCTTCTATGATTGCCTCTCCTTCTTTCTTCAGGCAAAACTTGTGTGAGGTGTGTTTTTAAACCAAACGTAAGAGTGACATCACTCAAGGAGCAAATGGTCAAGTCTCACATGCCAGTATGACGTTCAAAGGGCTACACGAATGACTCTTATCTCAACAGGGAAGGTGGGTGTGCTAGTTCCACCCCGCCCATACTGGTACCACACATTTTCGTGACGGACACAATCTTGCATCTGCCTCTGTCGACTGAAGTCGGTCACCTATGTGTCCCTTCTAAAGACAATGCCAGACGTCGACGCCCATAACCATTGCTTTGACAGCCAATCCCAGCAGCGTAATTCAACCTTCCCCCCCTGAAACATCACTCCTAGCTTGGTGCATGTTGCAACAACAACGTAACGTC
The DNA here is from genome assembly GCA_947859365.1 of Archips crataeganus. Lineage (NCBI taxonomy): Eukaryota > Metazoa > Arthropoda > Insecta > Lepidoptera > Tortricidae > Archips > Archips crataeganus. Next base: position 14,418,026 of record OX402055.1, on the reverse strand, counting down.
ATATTGTATTTAATTCGTATACATTCAACCAAGAATAAAGTTACTTAAAGACCAACGACTAGATCTCGATGACCAGAATAATGATGAAAAGGCTCCACGAGGAACTATTGTCGCAGCAAGGGAAATGAGACCTTCTAGGTTCATACACAAAAGCTTGTGACCAGATCTTGCATCTGCCTATAACGATCATAATCATTCACAAATGTGCCCCCCGTAAAACAAAGCTCCACACCGACGTTCAAAGAGGTCAATTTTAGCAATGTACTCTAGTCCCTGACCCTGTTTCACCTTACTCCCAGTTTTTGATTTGTTGTGATATCAAAGTAATGTTTTGTCTATTAATTCGGATTATATCCGATAAATTTTTCAATAGGAATTTGATAAATTCCATCTTCTACGTAGGCACTGTTACCTTCCGTAAAAATATACTGGCGTATATTCATTAATTCAAGTGCTATTGAGCAATGATATGAATCATTACAATGGTGTGAGTTATATTTCCATTATTTATAGAGATAATACAATATCACGCTTCGAAATTGTCACGTGTACGTTTTAGTCTTATGTTGTGTTGAAGTGAGAAAGTTTCATAGGTGGCGCTTAACTGCATGATGCCATATTTTTTTTTCTATGGCTTACTCCTAACTCCTACACCCATGTTCTTTCTTTGTGGAGTGTATGTTCCAGTCCAAATATTAATAAGTTAAATAAAATTTCAACATCAAGGCCACATTCACACAAGACACTCAACTTGTTCATTCATCTCTTTCACACACCCACTCTTACATTCATCATCATTCATACTCTAATTATTAATCGTCTACCCCATAATCCATAATCATAACCATACATCCTCTTACATTCCTTACATACCACCCTGACATTGGAATAATATTTGTATTCTATTTTGAAACATTTTTTTTTTTCTTTAATTATAAATATATATATTTTTTTATTATTATTATTATTTTAGAAACAATATGAATATTACAATTCCCTCAGCAAAGCACATGTTCCATTATATATATATATTTTTTTATATTCAATAATAATTACTTCTTATTTTCATAATTTCTAGTCAATTTTAAATTGTTGCACCCAAGAATAAAATGACTAAAGTTAAATATCACTATTTCTATAACAACTATTACTAACATCAAGCCTTTCCTACTAAATTTCGCAAATTGAATCACCTGAGAATACATTTAAGTCGGTTCTCCTATTGTAGCATGAAAACATTAATCTTACTTTCACCACACCACGTTCACTAGCCTTAACATAAAAAAAAATATAAAACCAAAATATAAACTTTTGTAACCATTCATTAACCCCAACTCTAGCATCCGGAATCTACGTTAAACCTACTTCTTTAATTTCTTTTTTTCTTTTTAATAGTCCTATTTTCACTTATCCAGTACCCTTGAACACCAAATATAATTACACTATAAACATCCGCACTTACTATCGCTGTGCGGAGCTCCTATTTCGCGTAGATAAGGCACGTCGCACCTTTTCACAACTCTTGCCTAACCCATGTGAGTATAATTTACCTAACTGAGTATTTGTTTTTTATGTATTTATTGTCTATGAGTCTATTAGCAATTAGGAATAATATTAGTAGTTTTAGTAATATTAGAGCATTTGTTTAGTATATAAAACATCAGGATATATAATTTTAGATATAATATTAAATTAGGACACACAATGTGGCTGTCATGACACTAGGGCTGATGAAAATTATATCAAATGTTGGTATGCCTAGTGAAATTAGTTTTTATGAATTTAGGCCTAATGAAGGTGAACCATTTAGGCCACCTTACTGGCTCCACTCACTTTTCTTAACCATAATTTCTATCCAAGTACATGGAACTTCCTGAAGTGACTATTCCCAACTCTACCCTAACCAACTTATAATAATAATAATATTAATTTTTATTGAATAATAAGCCCCACATGAACATACAATGGGAAAGTATTAAATACAGTAAGCACCTCGTAAGTACTCGTACTTACAACTGAAAATAAGGCAATAAATAAGCTTGTTAAAATTTATCTGAATAAGGTAACTATTATCTCTAACGCCTCTCATATACCAAGACTTACTTAGGTAAAATTATACCGGAAATGTAAACTACTCAACGTCACTATAATGATTGTGTTTCCTATTCCTATGAATACTCACTTAATTATTAAATGATTTACTCGGCTTGGTGGTCGCACTACCGTGCCCCCAGATACCAAGGCAACCATACATACATACTCGAGTTCAGAACACATAGAAAACAGCTTCTTAAAACCAGAATATAACCTCGCAAACTTTTATATTCCTAACCTCTCCATACTCCATATAGTTGACTAAATATCATTTAAACTATCTAACAGCTTTGATGTTGAACAACACTGTCTCTCGCACATGTACTTCCAATGTCAACCACAAATCCACAAGAGCTGCCTAAAGGAAAACTAAATTTTATCAGAATATTATGTAATATATCCGTGCCTCATTACTCTCACCTACGCAGCCCCGTTTAATTTTTATGTATAATTACTACAACTCATATTTTACCCACTGTGTTAGTTTATTGCTTAATAAATTGAGAGATTTAAAATACACACACACATGTTGGTTGGACAAAGCAAGCATGCCCAACAAGAAACCAGACAGCAAAACCCCGTGTTAATTTCTTATTTCTATAAATTGTCATTCTATTTTCATTCAAATAACATTCCTATCATAAAACTTTAATCAAATGTGATGTTTAAGTTACCTATTCTAGCCTACATTATACATTAACTTAACTATTTCCCTACAACAAAGTTTCATATGTCAATAGAGGTTAAATGTAAACAACCAACTGTCAATTTCATGGTAACAGCCCATTTTAAGTATATAGCATAATAATGAACTTAAATTTACACGCTATGTACTTAGTAAGCTCGTTACTTGCGGTCATTCATTTTATTATTTCGCAACTAACGTAGTAACGAGCGACTTTCATTGATCATCCATTTATCAGTCTTATTTTCGCTACAAATTCTATGTCGTATAATAAAATTGAAGCTAATGTTAACCAGACGTATAGTATAAACAACGGACCTATAATTTACAATTTCTAAACGCCACCAATGGAATTATAAGTGTTTTAACCAAGAATTGATGCGCATTTTACTATATTTCATACTAAACACAAACCGAACCATAGATGGACAGAAAAAGACTAATGCTGGGAATCGAACCAAGGTCCTAGGCATATTATATTCATTCAAACACATACCAATGTCGACAATCAATGTCTACAGGATTTGATTTCACTTATCGATTGGATGTATCAATCCTCGCTTGACCAAACATTATCGCCGATTTTAGAGTTTCCACTGAGCAACGACTTCACTGCAGCGGCAAAATCTATTTATAACTTTGATCGCCAATCACACTTTTAACTTTACGTAAGCACATTCGGTTCAAAATCACTAAACTTTTCAATTAAATACAAATACTTCATCAACAAACAATCCACCGTCCTATTGCTTTGACACGAACTGTCAGAATCAAATTCGTTGTTTTGACAGTTTGATGCTACTGGAAATGCTTTCCCGCCTAACAAAACGTCACACACACTTTCGCATATTACATCATTATTTTTACGACAACTTTATAAATTTTATTTATTGTAATACGAATGACTGATTTAATTTAACGACGGCCTAAAGTCGTAATAATTCGTCGTATAATTTTGTTTTCGGCCAAGGTAATTATAAGACGGTAAAGGCCTGTCTTGCACGGTTGGCAACACTACCTTTATCTACTATAATCTACTTTCAAAAAACTATTAATCTATAAGGGTATGCGCGCACCGAACTATTTCTTGGTTACGCAGGACACTTGCCCCCTTATATTTATATTTTTTTTTATCAGGTAAAGTCAACTGCCCTACTTAAGCAAAACAAAGCATTCATCCATTTGACCCTTTACTATGATTTTAAGTAACAACGCCGTTCCTAGACCTTTACATCTCTTCCCATTATTTTTTTCAAACCCCCTACCATTTATTTATTATCATACAGCGAGATTTTATAATACTTCGATATTGGATAAACCTCCTACATAACATCGCGGCTGTTTGTTTGACAGTGTGTAGCTAACTTTATAAAAACTGAATTTTATTGCTCTGGCAACACTCGTCAGTTAAAAATAGAACCTGTTTATGACGCCACCATATTTCCTAGGTCTTGTGTTAAATTATTTATTTTTACTTAAGTTATAACAATAATTTAAGTGCAAAGTGTACCAAAGATTCAAACTATTTTCTCAAGAAACCGTTAAAGTCTCAACACCGACTCTCAATCGACAACGTTTACTTCGTAAAAGCTGTGACGTCAAAGATGCTTATTAACACGTTATCCAAGTAAGTACCTAATTTGTTTATTTTTACTGCACAATGCTGTCCGTTTAGTACAATTTCATGCATAACATCATCCGATTAACAACGTAAGTATAAATAGACAGCTGTTTGACTCCGCCACGAAAACGCTACCGTTCCGAACTGGTTTGAAATGCGATTTAATAGGATTATTAACGGGTGAAGAAATTGTGTTTTACTATCGCATACAAAGTGAATTCATCAAAAGTAACTCTCCCCTACTAATGAATGATAGTATTGCAATTGTCTTAACGTAATATTAACACATTACAACGTTATGTTTATACCCTGGTGAGTCGAAAGAGTTCTGATTAAATCATGTGTCTAACCAAGTTTGGACTAGTTTTGTGTAGTACGTAGGTTATGAAGTTAACAATGACCAAATATTAATTAACTACTAATTTTCTTAGTATGTAGTCTGTTTCGTATGACATAATATTACCAGTCCTCTGTACTGCTATACCCTGATTCTACCTAAGATTTCATCATTATCGCTTATCATCCTGCCAACCTGTATTAGCTGTTATTTTATTGTTAATAAAGCCCATAGCCTAATCTCTTCTGTGCCATTGTTCCAATAATTTTAATAACCACAAAATTAGCTAACATACCTCAATTTGATGAACAATTATTCTAATCAGTAAATAGATAAGAGTAGAAGTATTTTTACCAATATGATCGTCCATTGTCTACCCGAATCCCCATCTCTATAATGTCACTGTACTGCTTTTGGCGATCAATAAACAATATTTGTATTGTATTGTACTGATAGGGTAATTTCTGGTCGCTATGTTCAAATGAGATTTAGATAAATGTATGTTTGGGACGTGGTATTTACTTATTAATTAATGAAATTAATCCAGTGTTGCAATAACCATACTAACATTAATTACAGATAACCTGGGGCCATTCGATATCCTGATTTTATCCTGCGGTTTACACACTATCCTGCGCTGATGTTTTGAATATAGCTGACCATTGTCTCACTAAGGTAAGAAGTGGCTTAACAACCTATCCTACTCTATATTATTACTTTATACTCTATTTTACCTAAATAACCATACTGTGTACGTACCATAATGTATCCGAATTTCGCAGCGCTCTGGTCTAACTGTTCTGTTGTAAAATGTAATTTAATTAAATTAACAAAATAATATCAGTAACATAAATGGAAGTGTGTCCGTCTGTCTATCTGTCCGCCTGTCCGCTACCCCCTCACGCTAAACTGGCTAAACCGATCTGGATGAAACCTGGCATATACAGACAGCTTATGAGTCATGTGGCCCGGGGAAGGGCACAAACTTCCACTAACAGCGATAAACGAATTCCTTACAGGCAGAGTCGCAGGCAACAGTTGTATAACATGAAAATGAGAAGAACTGCATTGCCTACCTAACAAAACCTATGACGACATGAGCTAAAATAAGCCTACCTATTTTTCTAAAAGGTCGGCAACGCACCTGCAACACCCTAAGTGTTGCCGGTGCTCATAGGTGGCGGCTATTGCCCCCCCCATCAGGCGACCACATGCTTGTTTGCCCCCTTTCTTATATACATCATCATCATCATCTCAGCCGAAAAACGTCCACTGCTGAACAATAATTACTCTATTGTGTCAATCAGAATATTCTATGCTCTATTTCCAATCATCATCATCATCATCTCACCAGCCTGTTGCTATGGTTGGAATTAACTATTTCCAAGGGAGAATTCTATTTAATTAACCAAAACCAAGTATTGGACACTGATGTGTTAATTTTTAGAGTTGAGGAACTCTCTCTTCACTTTATTAAGGCATTTATTTTGCTACTTTGTGCCCCCTCTGTCTGTCTAACATTGAATAACTTCCTAGATCTGCTAAATTGATTAGACCAAACTCTCGCAACAGGACCCACTTTATTCATCTTTAATTTAATAACTCAAAAAATCTCTGTATTTAATATAATATTGTTTTTATTCCCACTTCACCTTTTAGTCAATCACTGTCTTTACCTATAGTCTATAATTGCTAAACTAACTCTTTTCTTATTTTATTTTTCAGAAACACATGTATAAAGGATGGCGCACTGATAAGCGAAGATTTCAAACTACTGCTTTAGAATAATATAATGACTATGAACTCATCTCTCGTATATACTTCCACCTCACCGCAACAATTGTAAACAAGGCAAAATCAACTTTATACTATTCTTACAAGCAATATGAATGAATTTGACTCTAATCACATAAAGTATCAAAGAAGCTATGTTTATTTGAGGGCTCAATAAAACAATAGTGGAAAAATAAAGATACCTATATTAGCATACTAAAATGAAATAACCAAATAGTAATAATTATTGAAAACATACATCCTGGTCACGTCGGCTCCTATTGTAACACCCCCCCTCTCCCTTTTTTAATCTTTCTACCCTAACTAGATATCCTACCGTTACCTACGTATTTAAAACTTATGTATACGCTTATGTATACCTACCCTTGTATGAAACCTATCTACTTATAGTACTTATGTATGCCTATATATATGGGTCCTCAAAATACCTAGCGCCTAACTTAAGCTGATTTACCTTGTTTACGTCACAAAATTGGCCAAGTGATCGTTAGCGGTCTAAGATAAGGAACCCACGTTGTGTCCGTCAAATAACCCTTTGGAACTTTTAGTATGATATGGGAAAAGAGTTCATTGTCATCTAATTTTAAGTTTATAATATAATTTCCTATAGTCATATAATTTAAGTTTATAATAAAGATATGTTAGTGATGAATAACTGAGGATGACGGTTGCCTATAGTTATATAATTAAAGTTTATAATGAAGATATGTTAATGATGAATAAATGGAGATGATAAATTGCCTACAGTTTCATAAGAGTCGTCTGTCCATAGTCTATGATAGATTTGTATGGAAAAGGTATTATATTACGTGGCAGAGTTCTGAGGCTCCTCCACCGCCCCAAAAGGTAGCCCCGCGACTCCAGACTTGGGTAGGGCTCCCCCCACTGGCTTTGAAGAAGCATATACCTTTTCCTTGTTTAGGTAATAAATGCATTACATTAAGTAAATGAGAGGACAATTCAAAGGGAAATCAGTTACAGCCTATGGCCGTTCTTGGATCCAACCTGTGATCACATTGCTTCTGCAATAGCTAGCTGAACTTTGGTAGTAAGCGTAATCTCGATGGTTTATCATAATGACTATTGAGTAGCTACCAGATCCTATGGTACCAGTAAGCCACTAACTTGCATCTGCCTCAGTTATAGTCAGAATGACGGTTTGTAAATGTAAATGTTTGGTAAGACTTTTACCATTTTAGATGTAGTAAGTATAACTAGCCATCACAGGACCAGGCAATCCAAGGTTATTTCACCAGGGACGACCGCCGGCTTCAAAGGAGATTCTACTTTTCAGCAAATAAATATTCATAGTGAGTTTGTTGAGTTTTATTTTGACTCACTCAATAGCAGCTACCAGCGTTTGTAATGTAGGACATATGGATGAAAGCAAACCCTGAAATCTTCCATCCGTCGGTAAGTACAAGAAAGTCTAAGTCAAAAGTCAGTCAATAAGATCTCAGCTTCGATAATTGGGTCAACAAATGTAACCCTTTCCCACAACATAAAATAGCTTAATGAAGAACTTGTAATAGTTAATGGTAATGATATTAAATAAGTCAGATAGCATAACAATGCCCTCCAACATCAAATAGTATAATGCAGAACGATGATATTAGTTAATGGCGACTATACCTACTCCCTATAATCCTTTCCTAGCAGCTAAACTATCCATCTATTCTACACGAAATTAGCAAGCTAGGAATCCGGATTCCACATTTACAATTACCGCGGGGTCCCTCTCCAACTGATAAGAGAGGGCCTATCCTAAACTAATGCCTACGTTTGAGCAGGTTAACTCAGCTTCTATCCTCTATACCTGTGTGCTTCTGGTATCCATCTGAGGGGATTGGGTTAGATGAATACCAGAGTGTAATATATATATAAATAGATAAGCGGACTAGACATTGATGAGCTTGAAACACCGGTTGTGGCGCCCCAAACCCTTCAACACCCAGGGAGAAATTAGGTCCGACTCTTGAGTTATAATACAGACCCCCATCCTTCTCCAATAGATGGTATTCTACCTTTAAACGCCTCCGAGAAGAGCTAAACTACAGTTAGCACCGTCAGGTTGACCGTCTATCTCTTCTCAGAGTCCAGCTATTACTTCAGCTGATGCTCGAATAGGTTCTCATACACTAACACAGTTTAAACAAAATTTTATATTAAACCCACAAAATCCCATTAAACCCCAATTTATATATTAACTAAACAAATATACAAATTTCTGGCAATGAATATCGAATCACAGGTATTTCTGATGATAAAATATACAAAGCCGAAATTCACACAGAAATACCCCTTATAATTAACACAAGAAATATTTAAACCCCACAACACAATTACGACACCAATTAATACCTAATAATTCAGAGAGAACCTTTCCCGAACTCGTAGCAAAATAAAGTGATCCTCTTCCCACGTCTCGCTACCCTTTTATACTAAAATCCTAGCTTCGTTGGCGTCAAAAGTTACGCTGGCTACCCTAGCTTCCAAGTTTACATTGGCTACATTGGTTACATTGGTTACATTGGTTACATTCCCTTCAGCACGTGTATCGTAAATTATATTCTTGTCGGAGTCAGTAAGTGTTGCCAGTGATCTAATTTTAATTTTCTTAGTAATAAAATGTTTTATCATCATCATCATCATCAGGACACAGGCCTCTTCTCAGAATGAACCCCATACACGCCTTACACAGGTCTCCTCTCACAATGAAAGAGTCGAAATGGATATGATAAGTTCGTTATTGACACAATTAATAGTTAATTTGCCCTATTTGTGTATGAAATAATCTTATTTTGTAAAATAAGTTATTTTTAATTTTCATATTTAACTATACCATAAAGTCAGAGTATTCCGATCTAATGGGGAATAACTTTGGCCTTTCTAAAAATCAAATATAGATGGATTCTAATGAAAACATAGAACGTGATTGGTCAGCTAAAACCAGCCATGTGGCAACGTACCCTAATTTCAGTGCAGTAGTAAAACCTGGAACAAGGTAATCTCAATATTCTCAGTGGCAATTGTTATCTTACAAGGCCAAAATCGCCCAACCTTTCGGTATTTATACGAGATGCTGGTCACCCTTCCTTTGATACTCGCGCTGACATGCGTAACTTCAAGGTTTACGTTGGCTACCCTTTCTTCAGCTCGAAGGCCGCACGTGTATCGTAAATTATTGACTTGTCGTTCGAATACTTTCGCATTCGGATACTTTAGTAATGAAAAGCTTATTTTTAATAAATTAATAATTCAATAGTCTACTTTGAGTATGAAATAATTTAATTTGATATAAAAAAATAAGTTAAACTATGTTCACATAAGGTGGAACATTACAGATTGACGTCTGTAAGGTTACAACATTACTCATAAAGATTACTTAATCTTCCGCCATAGTTTTCCTATCACTGAACATAAACTTGACCACTCCTAAAAGGAAAAATTAAGAGTTTCACGGCCGGAAATTGTTTCAAAATGAATTTTCCAAGTAACAAGGGTCGTTCAAAAACTGGAATTGCCTAAGAGAAGAAATACGAGCGAACTTCGATCATAGAACCGCTTATAGCCATTTATACGGGTAAATGGCTAAAAGCTAAAACGTATGGACGGCCAACCATGACTTGAAACGAAGTCCGAGGGGTTATTCGCTTAAGTTCCATTTATCAAGACATATCATATTACGATTTAATTTGTGTGGTACGTCGTCGTAGAGAATTATAGTAATACGTGAGTGGGAAATACCAGCTGAAAAGTCTCAAATTTGATCAAGAGAGGAAGACACACCAGTTTTTTAATTGTATATAGTTTTACAAGTTAAGTATGAAGTATCTTTTTCTATTTTTTTTTTATTTTCTTCAACTTCATTTTTTTTATTACTTTTACGGTCATCCCGTGAAACCATATATTTCAAACTAAATACAAACTGAAATATAGATGCACAGAAAAAACCCCAGAAAAAAGACCAATGCTGGGAATCGAACCCAGGTCCTCAGCGTTCCGTGCTGCGTGCTTACCCCTACACCATCACTGGTCTAGAAGTTAGCGACTTGACTTGTAAAAGTTGGCCTAGTAGCGCCATCTCTTGGTCCAGGTGAGCGGGTAGCTCCGAAGGAGTGTTGAAGTCTCTCGGTAGAGGGCATTAACATAGATGCGCTTTATCACTGCCTAATGTGATTATAACAGACTGAAGTGTACGACGTATGGGAAAGATTCGTCGCTAACTTCTAGACCAGTGATGGTGTAGGGGTAAGCACGCAGCACGGAACGCTGAGGACCTGGGTTCGATTCCCAGCATTGGTCTTTTTTCTGGGGTTTTTTCTGTGCATCTATATTTCAGTTTGTATTTAGTTTGAAATGTATATAGTTTAAAAAAAAAACAGCCAGTGTCATTTTGTGTTCTTTTGTGCGGAAAGTTTTTGTTAGATTTTCTGTTGACAATGGACTAATTTCAAATTAATTTAAATAAGTGAAACAATTGACTACATAATTAAATGACTATGAGCACAAATAAAATCAAACGCCTTGTTGAACCGTTATTTTAATAAATATATAACACCTCTACAACAAAACAAAACAAATAATCTCTGCCTATCCCTTTGCTGGGAAGGAGGCGTGATTGTACGTATGTATGCATCTATAATACTGTTTACTATAAAATTTTCTCGTAACGATCAAAATACATACCGGCCCTTATTTTCTTTTGAACAGTTTACTTGTATAATATTACTAGCCTTTAACCGCCGTTACACTCACGTGAAGCAAAAGGTCTCACAGTTGAATTGGAATTCAAGAATCGGACCAAAGTCTGTTGGAATTTCCAAAACTCACATTGTGAAGTTCATTCAAATAGGAATATTTTATGTAGGTATCTATCTAGTTGTAGCATGAAAGAGTACCTACTCTACACTTAGAGTTTGAAATTGAAATGTGAATGTGGGAATATAGGGATAAAAAGTATCCTTCTATTAGTTTAGGTTAGAGGCTATCATCATCATCATCATTTCAGCCGAAAGACATCCACAAGGCTAGCCAAACAGATCGGTTCCGTGCCATCCGCATCCAACGCGATCCCGCAACCTTAGATTATTGAAATTATTATTTAAATTCATTACTAACATAGTTTTATAGGTTGTAAATGTATACTAACAAAAATATGGATTCTTTGTGGTCTGAATTAAATGATTTTTATTTTTTTTATTTATTTTAACCAGTCCAGTCCAGTCGTCGTCACTCCATCTTGTTCTTGTTGTCTTGTTGTTGTTAGAGGCTATGTGCATGCCGAATTTCATATAAACAGACATACCTACAGAGAAACTTTAGCATTTATATTTAGAATATTATTTAGTACGACATAAGAAAGTGTATTTAAAAAGTATGAATTAAAAAAGTAATTAAATTTTATTTATTTTGAAGATTTCTAAATGTGGACAAAATAACGATGAATATTATTTGAATTATTTTTCAACTGACTTTCACTTTAACTCATCGATTTCTTTAAAATATTTTATTTTCTTTGTTTCATACATACATAAATGTTGAACGCTTATTTTGTAAGCAAAAAGTAACAAAATTAAATACTTGTGATACATACTTTAAACTTTTCATGCTCAATTCATCAGATTGATTTAGTCTGTATTTCACCAAATAAAATCAAAAAAGTAGCCAATGAGGCACGGCGCGACAGATAGCGTTGCGCCATCAAAAGTGCCCGGTAAAGGTAAACACACATGCGAAAATTTGGCACCGGCCACCAGCGATATATCACGAGACATTGACAAACACGACTGCACGCTGCAATCGCGGATGTCGCTGTCGACACTTCCGTGTTGCGATGAGTAATAACCCCGCCCGGGCAGACAAAACGTCTAGCAAACGTATACTCCGGCCATAAATATAATGTTAGCGGTACCACAAGTTTCGCTGAATTCATGGATACTAGACCGCCGGTAACGGCAGCTGCTGCGGTGTGTACACACACTTGCGGGCTCGAGATATGGTTTAACTTCTCTTCGAGTTCCACGCTTTTATGAGACTCTTGTACACCTGTTAATGGTAAAAGCGGAAATCCTGTGTTAGTAGCTACAAGAAAGTAAATAGTAATATAATGCCTCATCATCATCATCTTCGTCATATATACATCCCACTACTGGACAGAGGGTTCCACGTAGATTCAGAGGGCTTAAGTTCCCCCGACAGCGCAGGGCAGATTGGGAATTTCATATTGAATTATTTCGCAAGAGTATGCAGATTTCCTCGCGAGATTTCTCTGCACCGAAAAAAACCCTTGAAAAACTCAAAGGTTACCAGTCCAGGTTCGAACCTATGGCCCTCTACCGGAGAGACCATATCAAACCACTTGGATACCAAGCTCGCTTAGCTATGCCACAGAATAAGTAATAGTACTAACGTACAGAAGGATCACTCTCGAACAAAGGTCAACTTTAGGTATAAAAACTTTCCTACTCCTGCTGCGTGCACGCGAAATTAAAACTTATCGTGTGATACGAGCGTTCATATTCCGTTGGGCACCGCTGATCCGAAACCAAGGGCACAGGGTTCCCACTCGCCCATATTTGGTAGGTATATAAATCAAGAAAGATAACAGTGTGTATTAATTCAGTAAACTACCTTTAGTATGTAAGTAAGTTTTTTATAATATCGTTTAGAAGTCATTGTTTGTTGCAAAAATCACAGAAAAAAAAGATGCTTAATTACGCGCGACGCGGCTAGCGTGCGAGCTGAAGGCCGCGCGACAACCTACTGCCATACTCCTCCCGGGAGGAGCGCCGGCCGAACATACCTAAACTGCGGAGTGAAACCCCCCTGGCTATGCCTAAAAATGTATAATCCTAGTAATATTATAAATTCGAAAACTAAAGCGTAGTACAATTTTATTAGTCTTGATAAATGGAACTTAAGCGAATAACTCGAATATGCCAATATTGCCAATGTTGAAATATTGCACCAAATAGGTATAGTTTTGCACATCCACGTCCACATTTCAGTGTCAACGGTGTTTGCAGTTTTTGGCATCCGGTAGTTTTCCCATGGGAAGGCAAGGCGGATGTTTGTAAGGCTTTCATATTTCAGGGCAACAAACTCGAAAGCCATTGATAATATTTTACTTATTTTTGGTAAGGAAATCTTTCGATTCCAAGATTGCATGCGGCTGTTGTAAAAAATGTGATGGAAAATACGTAACTAAACAAGTTTATACTTACTATTTGTTGGTCCCTAACTGAATGCTCCTTTTATCCACTCAAAGGTTGACTGATAGAGATTCCTTAAAGAGGGATTCCCCCACTTGACGTTAGTGCTAATTTCATTACACCTACCAACGTTCGATATAATTTTCATTAGCTCTAATATTTGCTGAACCTAAGTTAAACTTTCCTAATTTTTACTAATACTAATCATCACGTATGCTAAATGAAACTGAGGTTACTTCTTACAGCCAAATAAGTAGGTAGGGTTAGGTTAGAACTACGACCGCAACAGCGCGCGAGCCGAGCGAGCGAAGCGCTATTTCGGCTTTTTGATGTTAGGGCTACTTAGTGAAAGTATAGGATTAAAACATATCGAGCTACAATAGGAGAAATATGTTCGCCTTTGGAAACGTATCTCAATTGTCAATAGCGTTTTTCTTTTTCTTTATTTTTGTACAATAAAGGGTTTCAACACATACAGTGCTAAGTATAAAGTTTATTAAGGTTTGAATTCATTTGTAGTCGTGAACTAATACACCCGACCACTAGCAAGTCAGGATGACATGTATGGAAGCACAAAGGGAGCGAAGAATGGTGTGGACCCTCATTAAATTTATTCAGTCCCTGGCCATGACAAAAGTAAAGTAATTCATGCGTGTTTCTTAAACGCGCACGAAAAAATATACGACAATAGCATTGTTTCTGTGTGAATGGTACTTCTTTTTGTCGGTTAAGCGAATATTAAAAATACATAATGGGTTTCATGGATGCCTTGAATGTTTGAAATATCTACTATTATTAATTTTCGATGTATACAAAAGGATAGTAACGTACTTCTACTTTAAAGATTCTAGAGATCTTATTAGATTCCACTTTGGTTTCGTTGAAATAAAAAAAAATGTTACTTAAATATAAATACACAATACAAATATTTGTTCCTGAGTTATGGATGTTTTCTACGTATTTAAGTATTTATTTATCTATATAAGTATGTTTATCGTCGTCTAGTACCCATAGTACAAGCTTTGCTTAGTTTGGGACTAGGTTGATTTGTGTAAGATTGTCCCCTAATATTTATTTATTTATTTATTTAAATTATAAATGCGAAAATTATTGAGAGTGTAGGTATATTTGTTGCCATTTCACGCTAAAACGGATGAACGGTAAGTATAGGTAACGACTTCACGCACGCAACAACACGTCTGTAATGACAGCGGGATTTTGACATTTATTTGTACCGATAGAAAGTTCAACCGACTCAACATAGAATTGCAAGATTGACTAAAAATTTCTTCAACCTATTTCGTTAAGAATAATTTTGGAGAATACATCTAGATCAAACAAAACAGAAATTAAAATTTTTTGATCTATTTTATATAAATCAGAAGCATATTTTTCGCTAGATATAAAATACCGATTTTTTTCTTGAGAATATTTCTTATCATTTTCAAATTGTTTTAGTACTAAAATAGGTTGTATGAAAAAGAAAAATTATAATATGCATAGCATTGCGTAAGTATTGCATCATAAGATCAATTATAACACACATTTATTTTTCATTCACTCAGTCATTTCATTCATTCACTATCTTTTTTGCAATCAGTACTTTATTTAGCTGTGTGCGTAATCATTCGCCTCAACTCTCGTGGCGTTACCTATAAAAGCTGTGTCTTTACAATAACACAAAGACTACTTTCGTGAATCGGGATGTTAATGTTAAACTGAATTAAATAATCATAACTACGTACGAGTACAAGGTGCAATTTTAAATGTGATGCGCAATTTGTGTTTCTAGCTCAGTTAATGTATAATCCATTAACTCAATTGGCTACTTTCCTAACTAGTCAGTCTTTTAGATTATCAAAAAATATTGGACACGTATTTTTTATTTTGTCAATTAAACAAAAAATTACCAAGATATGGCACGTTGAAGTTTCGCGTGACGTCACTTGTTCCTACGCTTTGTATGAGCGTTTTAGGAACAAGTGACGTCACGCCTCGTCACGCGGAACTTCAACGCGCCATATCTTCGTCATTTTTTGTTTAATTGTCAAAAGAAAAATTATGTGTCTAATATTTTTTGATACTGTAAAATACGGACTAATAAGAATTATTATTTTTTACCTAGGAAACATCCCTATTGTTAACATTAAAATTTAGAACGTTCATAACAACTTTGTTTCACAGATGGTCTATTTCTATTGCCACTATAACAACAAATACTAAAAATAAAATAAGGTTAAAAATTAAAGGGGGTCGTCATACAAGAAACGTATTTTTTTCAGCGTTTTTAACTCGATCTTTAAAATGGCGTTGACTACACACCTGAAATTTTCATTGGTTATGTTTTACTGAGGACAGTACAACAACAAATAATAATCTAATATATAAAAATCTCGTATCACGGTGTTTGTTATCTAACTCCTCCGAAACGGCTTGACCGATGTTTATGAAACTTATTTGTCTACACTCGGTAGGTCTGAGAATAGGTCGTAGGCTATTTTTATACCCCTATTCTTTGCGGACGGAGTCGCGGGCATCAGCTAGTAAAAATATAATTCTATCACTGCTCCGCTACCTAGATAGTTACTTATACTTTGCTTAAATCCTGATACCAAACAAAGAAGAGTGTTAGAAGTTTAAATGGTAGGTATATAATGTTTGTGGAGCTCTAGATTGGGTCTATGTGCACTGATTTCAACACAATTTCTTCGTTAGGTAGTTGTGATTGATTACGCTTTAGGGTACTAGTTTTTTATGACAGTGATTTGTTTCAGCTGTTCTCAATTTTTATAGGTAAGTATTTGTATTTATAGCGCAATAAAACTTTACGATCGTAAGAATTATAAAATAGTTTTAAATTTGCATAACAAAAAAAAACTTTCATTTTGCTTTATGACGTTTTTCGGGTCAAACTGAGTGTATTGGTTAACGCGTCATCGTCGAGTGTAAATTGAACTGTCTATTTCAGTTAGTAAATTTTAAATTCACTCTTCTATTTAGAGATAAATATTTTTATTTGCCGAGGTAAATTGATAGCTGTTTTTTTTATCGAAATAAAGAGTGATTTACAATGTTTTTAAATTTTTTCTCCACTATTAGCCGTGTACCTCAGCTACTTCTATGCGACACATAATATGTAGGGTCAACGTCATAAATAAGATAACTTCTGTACCTTGTCACTTTAACGTTATGTTTGAAAAGCCATACGAAATTATTTAACGACTGAAAGCGACAAGGTACAAAAATTATCACTTATTTATGACGTTGTACATGCAGAACCCGCCCTCTCCGTCTTCCACAGAAAACAATACAATTGTTACCGATGCCCAACTATCACATACACCACACAAAATGCTATTGCGTAACAAACTCTATGAGTACATTCTCAAAGCTACTAACATCCGAGCACACATCTCCGTTCCAAAATAATGTTACCAGCTAGAAGGTAAACATTTAAAGAAATCTCAAACTACCCACTATGAACTATAATATTAGTTTATTGATATAGACCTCCTCAAGGTTACACCTGAATTACTAATCTATTGTTTAGATAAAGAGTTTATTTTTACCAATCAACAGATATTCCTCCCATTGTAAATGAGTATCAGCAAAAAATAAAAAGCGCCTATTACAAGTAGTAACAAAGCGTCAGCACTTTTTAATTAAAATAATTAAGTAGAAAAATAAAATAAACGACAGCTATTCATCGAAGATTCGTTGATTAAATACTCCGTTAGACTTCGGCATCGTTTCTTAATTAAATGAAACGACGGTTTAAATCTTGAAAGTAAAAGTATTTGGGGTATATAATATCCAATTTCGACTCCTTTTTTTCTATTTAATGGCACATAAATTTTGTAGGAACTTACTGCAAACTTAGTTATAAAAATTTAGAATGAAGCGCTTGCTTTTGTGGTTTGGTTTACGATAACGATTCTTATTCGAGCTCTATCTCCAACCTACCTCAACTGAATTAAGTTAGGTGAGTAAATTTCCAAGAAGGGTATATTATGTCAAATACGAATCGTACCTCCATTAACAAGAAGAACTTCCGTAAAGTTCAACTAGATACATTTTACATGACAATCACGAGTATTCCCTGAAATTAGGTCACAACAGAATGTACAAGTGTAACATTACTTAAATACAAATTACTAACTAAGGTACTGTACACGAGTAAAACAAATGAACAACATAATGCCGGCGCTAATATTCAAGGACAGAGTCGTTCTGGCCTACCGCAAATTATACGTACTTGTGGCCACATTAGATGTAAATGACTAACACGTCCGTGTTATCTCGGCCTGCAAATTCACTTTGGCTAAGGCTATAAAAATGATACATAGCAGCACTTCGGGCCCGGAACGCCTCGGGGCTTAAGGCTTTAGGGGCCTCGTCCGTACGGAATGCGTGTCCCATAAACATAATCACCCTCATCAGCTGTTGGTTAATATCGATAGGAGACGGCGCATACATTTTTATGGTGTCCCGTTTACGAGCTGTGATAGAATCCGCTTCCTCATAAATTTTTATTGCTATTCGGATCTCTAGGGTGAAAAAGTTGTAATGGCTTTGATTGGATTGTCGAGATGGGGGTAATTATTGTATGTGACTTGGATAATCCTGTAATTACAGCCTATTAACTCAAGATATGATGACGATACAAATACTAGCTTTACTCCGCAGTTTCGCTGCTGTTGAAGAATAATTGGTCAGCTCTCATTCTCGTGGGGATTTCAGAAAATTTATTTTTAGTGGAACTTTATTAAGTTTATTTATCCTAAAAAAATATGTATGTCTGCCAAATTTCAAGTATCTAGCTCCAACAGTCAAGAGAATTTCATTATAATTATAAACCTAATTGTTGTTCAGCTATATTTAATAATAGATTTTCATACAAAAATCTAATTTCATTAGACTATCCAAATTTTGAATACTTACGCGTGTCAATTCCATAGGAAAACATTTAGGGTGGATTACGCAATTTGGCCACGCGGGACAGTGAAGCCCTTTCGTATCCTTATTTGTTATCTGTTTTTCTTAGATAAAAAAATCACAGTAACCCACACGGAAATTGAGCTTGCGTACAACATATTATCCCTATAAATTTACCTGACGTGCCCAATATTTCAGACGTTTTCACCGACCTGACCTCTTTTAATAAATCCTAGTAAGTACCTACGTGGATTGAATGCTCCGGACTGCCTTAGATTATGTTGCGCAAACATGTAATTCTATTATTATCGGTCAGTCCCTTCTTTTTACCGACATGGCACTATAACAGGCTTCCGCCCCCAGGAGAAACTCACATTTCCCCAATAATAGGTGAACAATACCTTTTATCTTACAAATAAGTTCACGCTACGGAATAAATATCGCCATGAACCCAGAGGTGTCGGGCTATACATACAAACGCGCTGTTTATTATTTTCTGTCATCAAAACACTGACACGACAATTTATAAACAATAGTGCGAAAGTTAAAAAAGTACCTAGCTGCACTATTGTTGGCAACCCCAACACTAAATTGTTAAGTTGGCACTATTGCCCTTTGACTTTCTCTCTTTTCCATCTGTCATGGCGTCAAATAAATGTGGTGAAATAAGTTGGTGTCTTTAAATTACTGAAATAATCTCTAGCACAAATCCAGCCTCTCCACGAGCGCTTCGACAACTATAAAGTTTTATCCGGAAATTGCGGATATCGGTCACGCAATTCAATAAAAAATAACTCTCTTTTGTTCAGTTGCTAAAGTTATAAATAGAAGCTATCGAGCGAGCCGCTACGATCCTTTGTATTGTGTAAAATTCACATATATCGTTTAGTGACACAATTCTCGGCAGTATGTTACAATTACTGCTTTCGAATCACGCGAACGTGGGATCTGGCGAGCCTGCGCCTTTAGCAGACGCAGGTGGATCAGGTTAGCTATAAGGTCCATTTTAACAGTCACTAATCACTTGAAATGTTCCTAATATTGACGTGAAAATACTGAATGTATCGTATAAAACTTTAAGATTGTATTCACGCACTCGTATTAAGCACACATATCCAACAAAAAAGTTCAAACAATGTCACGAGCGGAGCGTGTTAGGAAATCTCAACACCCCGAAAAACTCAGGGATTAACTCTTACGTACAAAAACTCCTTTGTGCAGCTCAGAAAGAAACAAATGCAAGTCTGAAGTGACGCGAGCTGGACATAGGTCAATCCGAGCTCCCGCTGAGTGAGGATGATTAATCGTTGCGGGTGGTCCGGGAGCAGAAAATAACTATTTCTCATCTTTTGAAAAGGCTGTCCGAGCAAAACTGCCACAGGCAGCCGTGTTACAGCTAAGTGCCTTACATATCCATTCGCCTTGAATGCTGATTCTATTATACGGGTTGTCGGCCCTGGTTGTTCGTACGTACGCGAGCGGCGGTAAACACGCGTGTGTTGTATGACTGCCTGGGGATCGCTTGTCCCAAGCTCCAAGCTACTAGTAGCTTAGGTTTCGAATTGAAGCAAAATTTTGTCAGAGCTGAGAGTTTTTTGGCTATTTTTAATGACATCACAGGTTCGTGAATATGATAAAATAATATATCACGATGTGCCCAAAACATCCGGTCGTAATTAGTGCGCTTTTCCTTTTTTTCACTTTTACTCCAGTACCTATCGTAAAGTAGGGTTACTTTGACTCTGAAGATTAGCTTTGGCCATAGGGATTAACTAGGTCGAATTATAACATTGAAATTATGGCACATTGCCATATTGGTTCTAACTGACCCCTAACGATTTTACGTTATTTTAAGCCCTTATATATTATGTCGGTTTCATATGGGCCAAAGTTGTCCTCCATTGGATCAAAGTACCCCATATTTTGCGGTAAGCAAGAAAAAAGAATATTATAGTTAAACTACATAAAAATACTTTTGTAGTACTTAATGTCTCATTAGCCTCGTCATCAGATCACGACAAAAGTAAATGTGACAAGACTCCATCAAAAGGAAATGAAAGGTAAAAAAATGTACCTAGAACTATGGCCAGCAAATAAAACAAAAGCATACATTTAATGTTTAAGCTACTTTAGCCTTGCTCATTAGCCGTTGATTGGATCAGCTCTAGAACACAAAACAATAAAACGGCAAAGTGGAAACTTTGTCTCAGAGTTTATACCTAACTGTAACGGTACCTTATTTTGCCCGCAGCTTTAAAATGTAACACAAAGTTAAGCCTCAACAAAAATATCTACAAGCTGAGATACTTTAAAATATTATTTTGACCTACCACCGTAACTTATACAGAGTAGCAATTTAAAATCAATGTTGGTTTGGCAGGCAGCAGGTATCTTCATTTGTAAATTTATTTCCATTTGGATACGCACATCAATATTTTTATTTCCCTGAACATACAATGTTTCGGTTACCTCCTCTTCACGGGTGTGTTTTAAATACACAATGTACTTGGGTTGAGACTTCTTCAATGTTTTATCATTTAGGTAGAAGGTTCTTAGTATATTTTTTTTATATTTTTCGCACGAGTATATTTATTACATTTCGACACACCCTAAGAATAAGTGAGTATCTGCCCGATACTTAGTTATGCGACTATTGCATTTTCGTACTCACGGTATCGACTTTAACATTTACACTAAGAAAAATAAGAAAAAAGTGGTTAGAACATATTTTTTCCAAAAGTATAACTATTTGCCTTGATTTTGAGGCTCGCGTCCGGAGCGAGACGACGAGGCGAGGCGCGAGGCGAGGTGACGAGGCGAGAGTGTAAATCAGGTATGATATTTGCCTCTTATTCAATATTACGCGGGAATGCACCGAGCGGGTGGAGGGGAAGTGGCTGTTGGCCATTCCTGCCGCGGACACGGCACGACGTGCGCTAGCGCTACGTTTATTAACATCAGTCACTTACCAAAATCGAAATAGCGTAAAGTAAGCCACTATGTAAAAGTATGCATCTGCCACATACAGATTACTTAATAGGGCAGTCAATAAAGATAAATGTGTATCTACCACTACCAGTCTTTTATCTTGGGAAAGGCTGTACAATATCTGTCACTTGACTAATCTATTGTAAAATATGTAACTACGTATATATGTCTATCTGGCATAAACGGTTTCGTCAAAGTTAAATATACGTAGAACAACTATGTATCTGCTACTTACACGTCAGAGTTAACAAAATGTTATCACGTATACCTAAGTGTATAACTGCCATTATTAAGAAACTACCGTATTTAAAAATATATAAAAAATCACGAATACATATTTAATTGTCACAATATTGTGCTCCATGCCAAATTTCAATCCTCTGGTATATAATATAGTTACCACGCAATTGCGATTTTAAATTTAAAGAAACTTTAAAACACTCTCCTGTAAAATTTGGTTTTTGTAGATACACACTTTTTCTTAGGGTGTGTCGATTTATAAAATTTTCATAAAAAAATACCTAAAAATTATCTAACTGGTGAAAATCGCATTAAAATCTGTTGCGTAGCTTAAAAGATCTTTTTTTATTATTATGAGAGGGAGGCAAACGAGCAAGCGGGTCATCTGATGGAAAATGATCACCACCGCCCATAAATATCAACAACTCAAAGAGAGTCACTGATCTGTTGCCTGCCTTTAAAAGGAGAGGGTATAGGGGTGAGGGAGGGGAAGAGGTATTGGGCCCTGTTGCTCTCACTGACCGTACGAAACGCAGCAGGATTACTGCTGCTTCACACCGGTGTTCTGTGAGAGGGTGGTACTGCCCCAGACGAGCCGGACCATTCGTGAGCGTATATACAGAGGATCTTTAAGCGTACATACAGAGGGACTGACGACTGGAAGCGTTTTTATCCTAAAAATGCTATATATATGCCACGCACCACCACTGCGCGCGCTTCGTCCACTAGAAGCTCCTTTAAAATTTAATATTGAAATCCGTGGACAATATTAATTGTTCTAGCATTATAAAGATTTCACAATATGGCTGTGACACTAAAATAATAACAGGTCACCTTAGTTAACGAAGGTATAAAACCATTTTAGAGTTTAATTGCCATAAAATTAATCCATAGTAGACAAAAGTTTTTTCGCAGACTGAAAATAAATAAGAATCGTTCAAAAAAAATTCATTCAATTCGCTAGTACCTACCTAAGTACGAGTAAGTTGTTTCTACGAGCACTTATGATCGTTGAAAACTGTTAGCGGTACAGAGTCGACCCCGTTAAGTTGGATGAGTTGCTGGAAAGTTTGATATCTAGAGAAGGCGATAAGAAGAGCAAATGGATGTCATGATATTGACGAGTCAGCCGTCAGTAGGGTACTATAGGTAAAGACGTTCGCCGCGGTAAACGTTTTGCTCGGTTTTGAAATTCAAGAATCTCAAATAGAGAGTAATTAAAGTAGTCACGCTTAGTGGAGCACGATATCGCCAACCTATCGCATAGCAATTTGTGCTAATTGCAATTAATTTAAAGTGGTTTTTGACGGAGGGACTGATGAAGTTGTAATACTCGTAAAATAATCCTCAAACTAAGCACAATAAATCCCAAGTACCGAAGTAACTTCTGTTTCCAATTTTGAAACTTAATTTGGATGTTTTTGCTTTTAACGTATGATGATTAGATTACATTGCTAGGAAGAAGTTTTCAGTAGAGCCTTTAATCAGTTCAAATAAAAAGTTGTAGCATTTAATGTCGAACTGTGATCAGATCACTCACTTATTTCATTTGGCTAGTTCCTAAATCTCTGGTGGAATGCTTTTATAGCAATTCTGGACAATGGAAACTGACGTAATAAATTCAAACCGTCAAGTGCCTGTTCCAGACAGTAAAATCAATTATATTAAATAGCGCGAGATAACTGGTCATTTTGTGAACGTTTGAAGTACCTAATCGTTGACATTATTTGTAATATGAACAGATTAGTGACATATAAAATCTAATTTAAATTAGATATAGGTATTTGTGGCCCAGGCTCGGATTCAGGTTGTTATTCTACACTATTTAACATTTGCATAAACAATACTATTTAATATGTACTAAAAGGTATGTTGCTAAAAGTCTCTCAAGGCGAGCCTACTAAGTACCAAATATGAGCATTTTTCACCACCATAACTTTCTTCTGCTTCTTCATTTCACTGTTAACTCTCGTTCAATGGACGTCTACGGCAGCTTTTATTTGGTCGGTCCATCTCATAGGCGGCTTTCCACGCGCACGCGCACTCGAGTGCTTTTGACAGGAGCCTGAACCACCTGCCGCGGTATTAACCATCACCACGTCGAGATAGAGCCCATTGAAAGTAAGGATTCGGGCCTGTGAAATGAGTGGACTTTAACTTTAGCAGCAGTAAAAATTAACCGGCTCTCAGATGGTTAGGATTTCCTAAATTCTAGGTGCTAAAAATTATACCACTCAGTTTAAGTCGAGAGAAAAGCGAGTACAGTGAGAGATTAATGGCAAATATGCATTACTATAGCATCTGCAATACTCTCATGCAGTTGCAGGTATAGCTAGGAAGCAAGCAAAGCATAGTAAAAACATCAACAGTACGTTAGCGCTCAGTATTATTAAGGGCCATTATTTTCAATAAGACCTGTAATTTATACTTACTTACTTCGTTGGCTCAGCGACCCGAAGTGGATCTTGGCCTCCGATACGAGTTGACGCCAACGCGCCCTGTTTTCTGCGATCTCCTCCGAGTTTTGTGCGTGCAGGGTGCGTAGATCCTTCTCTATTTTGTCTTTCCAGCGGTATTTAGGCCGGCCAACCGGTCGCCGAGCACCAGGTAGTCCTGCGTAAGCTCTCTTTACCGCCCTGTCTGCTGGCATTCTTTCAAGGTGTCCTAGCCAACGGACTCTTGCGGACTGTAATTTATAACATTTCAATTCTTATACTGAGTCAGAATATTTTAAAAACTACCTATTTAGTTTTTAGATATAATAAAATAAATAAATAAATATCAGGGGACAATCTTACACAAATTGACCAAGTCCTAAGCAAATCTTGTACCATGGGTACTAGACGACGATAAACATACTTATATAGAAAAATAAATACTTAAATACATTAGAAAACATCCATAACTCAGGAACAAAATATATTCGTGCTCATCACACAAATAAATGCCCTTACCGGGATTCGAACCCAGGACCTCTTGCTTCGTAGGCAGGGTCACTACCAACTAGACTAAAGCGGTCGTTAATAAATAGCAAAACAATTTAATGGTGTTATGTGAAGATTCCGTTCTGAAAAGAAGCCCTTGACTAGCAGTGGAACGTACTTAGGCCATATAGGATAATAACAGACAGAGTATAAAATTAACATATATTTCTCAAAAATGCTATGAATATATATTGACGTTATGTTTCTTATAATAGGGCGCGAAGTATCGCGTTTCAGGCGCGGCTAGACGAGAGGTCGTTAATGGAAATTCATACAAAATTGCAAGCCTACATAGGTCTTTCATACAATGTTGCAATATCCTTGCCTAGAACTTAGGGGTGGATAAATCATTTATTACATTATATCTATTGTTATTTTATTAGATATTATTATTTTAGGTGATGAAATTTATAGCAATCGCGTTTGCCACTGTGGGATAAATAAAGCATTTTGTCCGCTCGGTTAAAAATTTTAACCATCCTATAAATTATTACAACAACTGAAGGGCAACTTGCCACAACTTTGAAAAAAAACTGAATTCAGGATCGGAATTGTTTTTAATTTTCTTGAAAATAAAAAACCATTAGTATCATATATTTTAGCATTATTTTCTGTCCCTATAATGTGGTCAGTCTTTATTTTTTTTTTCTTTTGATCACATAGCTATGTAGTCTTCGATATTTTCACTTATTGATAATCAACATAACAACCCTGAATACATAATATTATCACCACTAATGCACTATAGTAGGTAAGTACCAAGTGCCAAACTAATGTTTGTTTAGGTGTAGCATTAGCGAGAGAGTTAAACTAACCAAAAAAATATTTAGATAGGTAGGTTATATTTGATTCTAGAAAAAAAAAACTAGGAAAAGGTTTTTTACTGTCTCTATTATCTTCACTTTTTCACTATGAAGTAATAACTAAATAAATAAACCATATATTTTCGCAGCATAAATCTCACTAAACGAGGTTTTGTACTTTACATAAGTAATTAAGTATTCTGTGTATCTACTATAAGCAAATCTACTGTTGCCGACGCACAGATGTGCGACTAATTCCACATAGACGGAAGCGTCGCAAGGGGCTTAATAAAAGCAAAGCTCTCAGCGCCTGTAATACATCATTAACATCTATTGGGCTTATTTTATACACATCAGTGGGTAAAATACCAACGCTTTATTGAGGTAGACAGAAATAATACACTTAGAAGGAGACTATGATAAATGAAAGTGAAAAATACTTACATTTTTGATATTAGAGACTAAACCTTAATTATGATAAACTAACTTGATGCAGTCATACATATTTTTGAGACAAAATTAAACTCGAGAGTTTATGTAGTTTCTGTACTTAAGAAATAAAATGATAAAAATCTATTGTGGCTCGCGGCGGCGTTATCAAAACTTATAATATCCAAACAAAGTAAGTAGAGTTTAATTCGAACATAGGTAAACAATTTGTAAATTTAAAACACTGTGTTTTCCTAAATTGCATTGACAGGAATTACAGACGAATGAGATGAATTTAACCTGTCGTCAACACAGCGGTTGCACGAGCTTGCACACTGCCCGTAACAAATTAGTACGCGCATCTCAGCTGCACTTTCATTTAATGTTTCGCATCTATGCGAATGAGGTGTCCAACAAATTAAACATTTACACCAAACTCAAAATAATCGTATAACATGAATACATTTACTTCTTTCCGTTTTGATTAATAAGATATTCAATAATTCTCCAAGTCTACAACAAGTATTGTTGTTTGACGGAGAGCAGTTCTTGGAATTATAAAATAATATGAGAGAGAGAGAGAGAGAGAGAAAGATTTTTATTTACACATATTCGATACACAGTAAATACAGTTGACAGGAAAAGATACAAAAAAAATCATGGAATAGTATAAATTGGGCCCCACTCAGCATAATGTTGCGGCAAACCACAACGCTGTTTTTCAGTGGGACCCATTTAAAAACTAAACACAATAAAAATATATATATATACAGGGTGTATCCGTTAGCACGATCAATAAATTAAATTATACATCCTTTAACTAATCAGTAATTAAGTCCAAGTGGTTTAAATTTTTTTAAATGAAAAAAAAAAAAGAATTTGTTATTTTCTAACAAAAATAATCGGGCCAGCAATGTACTGCACTGCAGACCGTCATGTCTAGTCGAAGTACTTGACGTTGACATTTACTATCGTTTTCAATTGAAAATGTACTAAATACACCAATATTTTGCTTAATAAACATGCGCAGGTCTTAATTAAACGATCAGACGATCAGTTCTTTCAAAATTACGTAATAGTTTTCCTCATCAAGTACCTAAGTGTGGGCGAAATGATCAAAACACTAAAACAACTTTATCCTGTTTATTTAACGTTATCAACAAAATAGTGCGTTATGATAATATCACTGACAATAGTAAAATTATGCCAATCTCACCAGGTGACTTCTTCTCTAGATAACTTATACTTTTACAACGAAAACGCCCATGGACCGTATGCTGGCTGCACACGTCCTGCCTCATCGGTGATCGTGACAACAACACAAAATTATCAATCGGAGGATCCTCGTATGCGTTATTTAACTCAAATCTCGGCTTACATTTGCTCTTGTTTCGTCATAATTCACGTGCATCGTAATTTAATTTTGTTGATGCCATTTTAAATTATTTTGATTTGTTTACCAACTTGACTTTTGTATTTGTCAATGTAACATTAGTAATAGAGTAACCAACTCATTCCTAAAGAAAAGACAAGGTTGCATTTGCAATGTATGGTTTATGGTCTGTGGAGGTCCGAGATAATAATATTAAACTTTTTGGAGTTCAACAACATAAGGTTAAAAAAAAGTTTAAATAGGCACAGATTGTAGAGATCTTTCTGTTTATGAGTAAATATTTATAAAAAAATAACATCGCCCCTGTACCAAGGAAATGCCCTGTACCAAGACATCTAACGACCGATAACTGACAATTACGCAATGATGAAATTCATTGATTATGCATTGTAACTTTAAATTACAATTTTTCTGTGATTAAGCATTTTGGCGCATTAGAACTAGGTCAAGGTAACTTCGGATATGCTAAGGAATCATCGTTTAAATTTATTGTTTTACTTATAGACTACACCCGGTATATATATAGCATTATTATGTCTCGAGATTCGCCAGACTGAAGTGGCAGTGGGCAGGGCACATTGCTCGTTGAACCGACGGTCGATGGGGCTGTAAGGTTCTAGAGTGGCGACCGCGAATCGGAAGACTTGGTGTAGGAAGGCCCCCAACAAGATGGACTGACGACCTGTTAAAAGTCACAGGAAACACTTGGATGCAGGCAGCGCAAGATCGACCGCTATGGCACTCTCTAGGGGAGGCTTTTGCCTAGCAGTGGACATTTATTGGCTGATATGAAGAATATTTCTGCGATTGTCAATTTACTTATCACGCAATGAAAAAAAAAAACAATTTTGTTGATCGGTCCACAATTATTGGCAGAAACATCGATGAACATACATAGAAAAAAAAAGTAAAAAAAAAACATAGGTACATACAGTCGAACATAGAACCTCCTCCTAAAAGCTTTTTATTAACTTGCAATGTATGTACATAAGTATGTATGTACGGGTCAAACAAATCTTGGAAGTTGAATTTGACCCACTTCCAGTGGTCGGATTTACTTGGAAGGTATACTTATGTAGGTTGGATGACAATGCAAGTACAGTCAACAAAAAGTACAGTCAGCGAAAAAGCTTGCATTGAAAATGAAATTTTTAACTTAAACTTATTTTGAAGTCGGTTAAAAACTGAAAAGAACTAAACCGACCAAACTCTTCTAACTAACTCTTAAATATTTATTCAAATACTTCTTCAACTGCCTTCTTCAGCCATCATCCTCTTCATAACACGTCATATATAAACGCAATAAGTTATAAGAAAAATAACGAAAAATTAAAACTATTGAAGGCTTAAAAGCGGATTGGCGCTCACATTGTACGCGGTTAGATTGAAATCCGGACAAGAAAATCCAAGACATTGGAAACAAGAAAATTTGCCTATACAGACGTTATAGTTATCGCCGGAAGCGAGAAAGTTTTCTCGCGTCTCTATAGAGTTCGGAATTCGCTTAAACTTGTTTTAACTTCCCACGCTGAATAACAAATTGGCACTAGAATAAATAAATCTATAAATGTGCATCTAATGGGAGTCCGCGCCTTGCTTTAAGGTTTAGGAACTACGTAAGTACTCATTCTCGGAAGTATCAAAAATTTATTAGGTTCGGCCAAAATTAGTTTTATCTGTCTGTTACTCGAGTAAGTTAAAAACATTAACAAACTATTGATAACGAATGATTAAATTGTTTTATGTGAATAATAAAATAACAATTAAGAATTATTCTGTTCATATATTTAACTTTTTTTCTATAAAATTGTCTTACTAAAATAAGTTCTGTTAATCTATGAGTTTTTTTCGTTTTGTCGTTTGGTTTATGATAAAGCTTGCAAATGTGTACAGTGTTCGTTGTTTATATTATTAGCTACTTATAAATGAAATATTGCACACAAGATAGTCAAAATATTTTGTTTAACTTCATAAACAAATGAACAACCTTTGACTGCGCCTAAATTATAGTCCAAAATTAATAGTCGATAAATTGCGAATAACGTTTTAAACTCGTTTCATCGTTACGCTTGATTAATTTCCGTTCAAAAACATTAATTATTTCCAAAAGGCCAGTTTCAAGTAAAGTTGCAAGGTTTTTAAGGAGTAAGCCACATAATTTACAGCTCGCGAAGAAAGTTATGACAGGCCATTTTATCGAGAACAGCTTTGTATTTTATGACACTGCCCGAAAGCAATCTCTGGACGGCGGATTTGCTTGCATAATTTACAGCTCTGTTACGGCTTAGACTGTCTGTCAGTCTGTTTTATGAATCCGTCCGAAACAGAACTGGGACTGCCTACTAGAGGAAATTGTGTGCTAAATATGTACACCAGCGCTTTGTACATATTTATGTAGCAGTTAACGACTCTGCAACAGCTGCAATAAAAGAAAAACTAAGCCACTTGTCACCCCTTAGACAACTGACGTTGAATAAGGTTTAGTATTTTTTTTAGCTTACTGCAATTTTTGTTATTACACGCTTTATATTAGCTTCACCTGTATGTTTGTATGTTTGTTTGTAACCGACTCCTTAGGGCGCGATTTTGACCCACTTCCCGGTTTCCGATTGAGCTGAAATTTTGCACATATGTGTAAATTGGATGACAATGCAATATTATTGTAACATGGAGCTGATCTGATGATGGAGCTGGATGGTGGCCATAGGAACTATGTAATAAAACAACACAATCCCGTCGAGTTTGGGCTCGTTTGATTCGTCTTGACGAGCACTTTGATCCCAGATGGTAACCAGGGTCTGATGATGGAGCTGGAAGATGGCCAAAGGCACTCCACAATAAAACGACACAACCCCATCGAGTTTGGGCTCGTTTGATTCGTTTTGACGAGCACTTTGATCCCATATGGTAACCAGGGTCTGATGATGGAGCTGGAAGATGGCCAAAGGCACTCCACAATAAAACGACACAACCCCATCGAGTTTGGGCTCGTTTGATTCGTCTTGACGAGCACTTTGATCCCATATGGTAACCAGGGTCTGATGATGGAGCTGGAAGATGGCCAAAGGCACTCCACAATAAAACGACACAACCCCATCGATTTTGGGCTCGTTTGATTCGTCTTGACGAGCACTTTGATCCCATATGGTAACCAGGGTCTGATGATGGAGCTGGAAGATGGCCAAAGGCACTCCACAATAAAACGAAACAACCCCATCGAGTTTGGGCTCGTTTGATTCGTTTTGACGAGTACTTTGGTCCTAGATGGTAACAAGAGTCTGATGATGGAGCTGGAAGGGGGGTAGGTGGCGGGTTTTTTTTTTTTTTTTTTTTATATTTCCCTATACCTCCGACTATGTAGGAGCCAATATCCACAACATCATACACGCCAGTTCCCGCGTTTGCTACTTCTCGTACTAGCATTCCGCATACTTGGTCTTTCTGTCACGCATCACCTTTAATACTTGGGCCCGAGCCCATTTATCTATGCTATCTAATATCTACTAACTATATACTACTTAATTATCATCATTCATTCTGGCCTCTTTGTCACACTATCTGATCTTTCAAGCTGTCCTCTATTACCACACATCTTCTTTCACTACTTTTTACTAACTAAAAACACATCAGGGGGGATTGGGTTGGGGACAATTTTATTTGCTTACTAAATCTACCTTTATATTTAGATAACTGCAGACCCACTTAAACAAATACATAACTTAAAAACATAGCAATAACATTGATCAACATTTCTGACAGAGTAATTAACATCTTAAATTTCGATCAGATTTTCCTTAATCACTAGATACACAATTACAGTTTTTACAAGGTTTCTTATGCTTAAACATCAATATATTCAAATATTAAGTAAACATAAAATTAACTACTTCGTTTTATTCCTCAGAATAACCTTATTTGCTATCTTAATACAAAACTTCATTAGCTTATCTCTGTTTTTACTCGCCATCACTTCGTGCAAGTTCTGTCTCGTCAAAGTCACGTCAAGTACTTGTCCTAATTCGTATCTGTCTCGTTCATGTATTGGGCAGTCGAAAAGCAGGTGCGGCACAGTCTCATCCACCGCCGGATCACAGATGCACGATGAGCTCTCCTTACACTTGAAGCGATTCAAGTATTCAGAGAACCCACTGTGCCCCGTCATGATCTGTGTACCTACGTTGGTTAACTCCAATTTCCTCACAATTCTATAAGCCGCCACCGCTTCAGGGAAAAACATCTTGGTGACCGCAGCCGTTCCACCAGTGACATATCGCCGGTCCCACTCCTCAAGCGTAGCACACCGGATACTACGCCTGACAAACGAGACGGGGCAGAGGTCATACTCCGGTTTTCGCTTAGAATACATAGCGGCCTCCTTGGCCAGCACGTCAGCCCTTTCATTACCTTCCAACCCCACATGCGCTTTAATCCAGTGTAAAACAACAGTTTTACCACCGCGAAAAATAGATCTTAAGTTTTCTTTAGTTTCAACTGCAAGGGGGTGGAGGCTAGAACTACTGCTGATTGTCTGAAGGGCTGCCATGGAGTCACTATATATCCCAAACGAAACAGCTTTGTGCTTCATTACTTCCCTCGTGGCTCTACATAGCGCCAGCAGCTCAGCCTGGTAGACCGTGCAGAACTTAGATAACGCAAACTTGAGGGCTTTTGTCTCGGCATCGCCACTCCAAACGGATAACGCTGCTCCGACTCGACCCCCAATCTTACTCCCGTCTGTAAAAATCTTGACTTGGAAATCACAATGAGAGTCAAGCTGTGCACGGTCTGCCAAGCTTACAATTTCATACCCAACGCGTTCAGACGGGTGTGGGGCGCTCATTGCCGAGGCCATTCGCTCAACCTCGTAATCCCCCAGCGCTGGCTGGGGCACCCCCCTCTTGGCCTCATACAGAGATGCTGCCTCCTGAACTCTCAGGTCGAGAGGGAGTAACCCAGCAAGCACCAGCACAGAATCGAGGGAGACCGTACGGTATGCCTTACAGATCTTTAGGGCAATACTCCTCTGAACCGCCCCCAACTGCCTTATAACACCCAGTTTCTTCGCAGCAGGAGCCCACACGCTGGCGGCATACAGAACAATAGGTTCCACAGTTGCGTTATAAATAATCCTCACCACTTCGGGATGAAGACCCCAACTAGCCTTCGCAGCCCTCGACAACTGCTTATGGATTGCTATAGCCTTGCGGCATACATTTGCCACATGAGCGTTAAACGTCAACCCGTCATCGATAGTGACCCCCAATATCTTGATCTCCTTAGCCAAGGCGATACTGACCCCGCCCATGTTCAATCGTGGAGTGTCATACTTGAGTTTTTTCGTAATTATCATCGCATTGGTCTTATGCGGAGCGAACTTTAACTTATTTCTGACACCCCATGCTTGAACATGTTCGAGAGCAGCATTCGCTCTTAGCTCTATCTCCTGGGCCGTGCCACCATCAAAGACAAGGATGACATCGTCCGCAAAGGCCTGGCAATAATCCCCCCGCACTTCCAGACTCTTCAAAAGAGGATCTAGGAGAAGGTTCCAAAATACCGGTCCACCAATCGAACCCTGCACACATCCCTTCGTGGTGCTTATCTTGGCCTCTTCCCCCGCATACCTCACTGTCACTCTTCTGTCCCGAAGATAACTGTCGACAACCCGTCTGACCTCCAGCGGACACCGCTCCTCCGCCAATCGGACTCTGATGGCTGGCCACCACGCAGAGTCGAAGGCTCCCTCTATATCTAAGGATACGATCGTAACTATTCTCTTCTGTTTCAATTTTGTGCGGACGATCTGCATGAGGTTATAGAGGGAGTCCTCGGTACTCTTCTGCGGCATGAAGCCATACTGGCGGGAACTGATCTTCGGCAAGGTAGGTAAGGTAGGTGGCGGGTTGGTGGTTAGGGTGTGGCGGTTGGGGTTAGGGGATGGGGGGGGTTTACGGGAAATAGGGTGGGGGTGTTGGGTGGTTCGGGGGTAAGTGATTTTGGGGGGTTGTGGGAAATGGGGAGGGGGTAAGAGGCCTAGATGGTAACAAGGGTTTGATGATGGAACTGGAAGGGGGGGCGGTAGGTGGCGGGGTGGGGGGTGTGGGAGGGGTGGGGTGGGGGGGTGGGGGGGTGGGGGGGTGGGGGGGCAGGTGACGGGGGGGGTGGGGGTGAGGGGGGTTCCGGGGGTATGGGGGTTCGGTGTTAGGGGGGTTGGGTTTAGGTGGTTCGGGGGTTTGTAAAATGAGGAGGGGGTAAGGGGGGTTTAGGGAATTGGGGGTAAGGGTGTGGGGTTTGGGGGGGGTTTGGGTAAATGGGGTGGGGGATGTTGGGGGGTTGGGTTTAGGGGGTTTGGGGGTTGTAGGTGAGGGGGTAAAGTTAGAAAGAAAAAAATGCAATAAAAAATAAATAATAGTTTAAAAAAACTAAAAAACACGCTTTAAAAAATAAAAAATAAATTTTAATCAATTTCAATTCACTATTCTTATAGTGCAGTAAAAAATCTTAATAAGCAATTATTATATTGTTATATCCAGATCAAAATTTGTAAGCAATTCTAAATATTGATAAAATAAATAATAATAGTTTAAAATATTTTATTGTAAAAAAAGCGTGGGGTGCATGGTGTCAATTGTCAAGGATTATCATTTTGATAACATCTTAAAAAGCACCCCACGCTTTTTTTACAATAAAATATTTTAAACTATTATTATTTATTTTATCAATATTTAGAATTGCCTACAAATTTTGATCTGGATATAACAATATAATAATTGCTTATTAAGATTTTTTACTGCACTATAAGAATAGTGAATTGAAATTTATTAAAATTTATTTTTTATTTTTAAAGCGTGTTTTTTATTTAGCTAAAATAGCTGTGTTTTGTTTCATAAATACAGAAACTCCAGACGGGAACGCCATCTGTTACTGAATTAGAAAAATTGGTACTAACCTGATCACTGATTAAAAATCACTGTGTACATTTGTATTTTTTCAAGTACTCAAATATCCACGTGATACTCGT
The DNA here is from genome assembly GCA_947859365.1 of Archips crataeganus. Taxonomy (NCBI): domain Eukaryota; kingdom Metazoa; phylum Arthropoda; class Insecta; order Lepidoptera; family Tortricidae; genus Archips; species Archips crataeganus. Next base: position 14,383,488 of record OX402055.1, on the reverse strand, counting down.
ACTAGCAGTATTAATAACACTGTGGCGGTACAGAATAACACATAAAATTGTATAACGCTAAAGCTTTCAACGCCTTAATATAATTTTATCGCATGAATAAGCAATCCAACTATGAAATATTAACAAAATCCCGTCTGACTCGTGTGGGTGCAACTAAAATAATAATGGTCTAAATATAAGCGCAGTCATTAAAGGTAGATGTACCTATCTTTTACGCATCGCCTCAAACCATAAACGCTTTCCTGTATTGAGCCAAACATCGTGGCTATTTTGGGAACTTGTGCACTACTTGCACTAGTTCAATGATCAATACTCAGCGTATGTGAATAAAACAAGTTCGTTGGTACTAAATTATAGTGCTTTGAACTGCCAGCCCTTTCGTCCTAATTAGGCATTTCTTGCGCAATCGCAACTGTATCTTTGGTTTTTATTTTTTTATTGCCGAATAACATTTTCTTTTTTTCTTTGGTTTAAAAAGTCAGATATTTTTGTGGTAAAGTTAAGCAGAGCTATTGTAAGTAGGTATATAAGATATATAACTATCTTTATACCATTGCCATTAATATAAAATGTAAGTATTTGAGGAATGCAGCTTAAGTAAAACTAACTAACGTAACTTTAACAAATTATTTTTGTGTATCTAATAGTACGTCACTTGATGTTAAAATCACCATTGTTTATCAATATTCACCACGCCAGAGTGACTTTAGTTTTACTGAAAGCCCACCTTCAATGTAATACTTCTATACTACCTATAATTAATACATCTACACTAATAGGGATGATGACACTACCAATCCACTGGCGTACTTTTTATGAACTGTCAAAACAAAACTCTTCTATATTTTTTGTATGGAAATTGGTAGTTATGACGTCACTTCTATGCCAACTCAATCTAATAACTATTTATTTGTTTTGAAACAGCCTTAAATCAAATTTTGCAGTTAATTGAAAATTAATCTGGTTATTGGGACTAAAATAAAGTGAATTTTACTAAATTCACGTTCTGGAAGTATTGTTTTATAGTGTCATCATCCCCATTAAGAGATAAACTAACTAGACTTACTAGAGGTATTAAGGGTGGGGAGTGGGTTAAAATCTGGAACTACTTAACTGTTTCTAAAAAAAAAAAAACCAGTAGAAAGCTACACTATTCCTGATTAACATAAAAGAAGTATACCGAGAAAGAGCAAAGGTCTCGAGGGAATCAAACACAATTTCGGGGGCACAATTTCTAGTAAATCATAAGCACGCTAGCCACCGGCTATAACTATTACGTTATCTAGAATCTATTCTAATCCTAGATAAGATTTCCCGGCTTGTCTAGGCACTAAATGGGACTATGTCACGTCGCCAGCACTTGTTCTCAAGTTCGCTACTTGCTCCTGAGCTCGTATCTCAAACTTTTCACATAAACCGGGTAACTTCGCATACTGTTACTTTATGCACAGAACATATTGCTAATGTCCATTGAAATTTTAAAATTGAGCGTTATACGACTTGCATTTGAAACCAGCCGGGCTGCATTTCAGTAGCTCCAATTTGCCAATTATTTCAGCAGCAACATTTATTTTGTTTCTGCAAAATTGCTATCCAAAACAACATTGTTATTTGATACGTATCATGATTTAATTACTATTTACGGTCTGCTGAAAATTCTATCATGGATATCGCTTTTATTCGCTGCCCAGTCAACAAACATAACACAAAGTAAGTATAGACTTAACGAACTCGCTATTCACCTTCATGACTGAACTTCTTTTTTTATGCTTTTATGTAGTCCTGGGGCTTTTCAAGGCTAGAGTGAATAGGCTGCTACTAAACCATTGATATACACTTTTGATCATGTGAGATCTAGGTCAATCACATGTTAGTTTTAGGGAAAAAGCAACATCTGTCCCGGTCTACATGGGTGTGGAATTTGATATGGATATGGATAATGATGACAATGCTAACAAATTAAACAAAAAAATATAATTTTGTAACGAAAAGATATGCATTTATAAGCTTATATTTCACTCGCATTGTTTGTTTGTTTCACAGCTGGGTACTTTGTTTAGGTCCAACGTGCTAAAAACGTTGCTTTCAAGCCGTGGTAAGGTTAATTATACAGGGTTATTTGTAATTCACTGACATCCTCTTAACCCTGAATTCCTCTCACTCAAACAATTGTTTTTTGTTTTACGAGTTTTTAAAATGAAGCACTTTTTTTCCCATACAAATACACAGAGTATCGTAAAAATAAGAGGTAGTATTAAAAAGCCGTAAAACAAAAAACAAAAAACATTTGCTTAAATGGTAGGAGTTTAGGGTTAAAAGGATGCTAGTGAATTACAAATAACCATGTATAAAGTTTGTACTCTGATGTTGATTGGATGACAATTTAAGTACACTTTAAGCAAAATTTACAGTCACAAAAAACACTTGTAATCAAAATTAAAATTTTAGTTTTAGGTATATTAGCGCTAAAACTCAGATTTTCTCGCCGTACGTCATTCATTCAACCAAACCAAATCCACCATAAATACTGTATTACTGTTTGCACAAAACTACACAGCGGGCTACGTCAGCACAGTTGTTCTAACTGGCAGAGTTCAGATATGCTAATTAAAACCTCAAATTGGGTACACGCCTAACCGAGGAGAACTGTGGCTTTGTTAACGGCAGCCTGCGTTCGCTTGTGGTGTATTTACAGCGCTGATTTGACGAGTACTAACGGTTGATGCGCAACTGATGGCTTTCAGGTTACAAGCAATATAGGCCGGGCATTGAAGAGGATATTCATCCAAACCAACCACAGACAATAATTATAATCGTATAACTCTTGTGAACGCTCTCACTTACGCACGTTTCGAATTGAATTGTTACTACCCTGGGGGCTACTACTACTACGAAACTCGAAGTTTGTGTCATACCGTCCCATTCACTCTTCTGCGTATACTATTAGCGTGACCGAAACGGCACAATACGAAATTCGAAAATCGGATTTCGTAGTAAGTATAACGCATTACACTTGCATTTTACGAAGATTCCTGTGACAATACGTAAACCATCGTGAAATAGTACATTACCTACTACAGAGGACGGGAAGTAAGGTGTTGCCGGACGAATATTTTTATACGGGCGTTAGCGAGGTCAGATAGTTTATGAGGCTGGCAACTCCATTTCCCACCAAGTTGCCGCCGAAGTGCTTTTCTTAAATATACAACGACAAAAAATTAACTCCAAAAAAATAGAAGACATATTTCTAATTTTAACATCATATCATATTATCATCATATCATTATATCATATATTTATATATTTTTATATTTTTTGTAATTAATTTTGACAACAACGCTAATTTATATTGTATTTTTTTTATCATGATACAAATAAATCTAATCTAGAAAAATACAAGTAAACTAGATAAAGATAATAAGTAACATATTTATTACTATTTATTTCGTTCTATTTCCATCTCGGATTTAATAGAAAATAGAGAATAGATAATTTATAAAAAAATATTTTTAATAAGCGTTGTGGCAGAATGCCATAATGAACCAAAAATAAAATATTGCTTGTATTTTTTTTAAATGGCTGAATGCCATGATACCCGGTCATAAATTTATGTGGAATGGAAATGAAAAAAGAGCACATAGCAGGCCTAGGCCTGCAATTTTGTATGAAATTCCATTTACGACCTCTCGTCTAGCCGCGCCTTAAACGCGATACTTCGCGGCCTATTATAAGGAACATTTAACGTCAATATTTCATAGCGTGTTTGAGAAAAAAAATATCTACTTCTTGGCATCGACTTATAAGAGCTGTAATTGCGAGTCACAGGGATTATTGTCAAATGACTCCACCACCAGTGGCGTGGAGTGAACATTTTTGTTAGGTAACTTTAAGACTGAGAAAAGCCGGAGTTAGTTATGTTTGCGGATGTAACATTGTCGCAGTTAATGCTTCACTTGTCATACTTCAAGAAGTATGACAAGTCTCTGAAGTCACGTAAAAATAAGTTTTAGTTATAACAAGCTTTTTTTGCTGACTGTCTTTTTTGCCCCCGGTTATCATTTAGGACCGAAGTACTCGTCAAGACGAATCAAACGAACCCAAACCAGATGCGGTCGGGTGGTTTTATTACAGAGTTTCTATGGCCACCTTCCAGTTTCATCATTAGATCAGCTCCATGTCATAATAATATTGCATTGTCATCCGATTTACACATGTTTGCAAAATTTCAGCTTAATCGGAAATCGGAAAGTGGGTCAAATTTTATATACAAGATTGATGACACACAGACAACAGGACAGGCGAAGGTAAATAAAAGCTTGTAAAATAATTCACTTGTTGGCCTCAAGCCACTGCCAATTAATTATTGTCAACAGTAAAAACTCATTACAAAACTTCTAATAAAAATAAAGAAAAATTGCTTGAATTGGCTCTTATAAAATCAATAAGGGATGAAAGATAATAGGAATTTGCTTCGTGAAGGGTTTGTTAAGGATACTGTAAAAATAAATACTATAATTTAAAACGGCGAAGCAATCAAAATATTTTTTATATCTGTGAGTTTGAATAAAATTGCATACTTTCTTCAGCATTTTCTTTCACCAAGAGTCATGACACAATTTTATCACAATTGCTACCTGATATCATTTTAATGAGATCTTTAAAAAGTCAAAGCACCTCGAAGACGATTATTATATTTAGACTTGTCACCTCACTGCTTAATAAATATTAAAATTAGCTTTGGGAATTTGAATTGCTCCGTTTTTAAACACAAACAGTCATCATCATCATTTTCATATAAGCCAAAAGACGTACACTGCTGAACATAGACCGCCCCCAAGGTGCGACAATTCTACGAGCCTATTGGCCATATTCAGTTCTACGAGCGATTGTGTTCTGCCCACTGCCAATTAAGTGTAGCGATTCTTCGAGCTAACTATGTCTCCAGTGACATTAGTTCTTGAGCAGATTTTGTCATTTCTAATGTGATCCCGCGGAGAAACTCCGTGATGGAGAGCCATCACTTACCTACTCACTTTGAGCTATAATCTGACATGAATGCAATAACTTGGAGTTTACTAGTTTACACAGAAACTTCAGTGCCTTGCAGTTATCAATTTGCCTCTGTCGTATTCAGTCGCAACAGTGACGTTCAAATTCCGTATACGCATCACGTGCATTGCCTTGATCATTTTAACCAATGGAGTGTGACATCAATGCGATAATGTTGCGTTAATTAGGACGCATGAGCAAAGTGAGAGCTTTCATGATGACAAATATGGGTGCATAAAGCGCCCGCAACGAGACGACAAAGTAGTGAAATTACTTCACATAACGGATTTAGGCGACCGTGCGACAACTGCGGCCAGCCGACAACGAACCGCTTGTAGGCTGAATATCACTTATCCATACTATCTTTACTACCTAATATTATATTATAAGCGCAAAAATAAAAAAATAAATGTGTCTGTTTGTAACCTCTTATAAAAATAACTAAACCATGGGACGATTGACACCGATTGACCAAGTCCCAAAATAAGCAAAGATTGTAGTAGGTAAAAAAAATAAAATTTAAAAATTTAAACTGTTTATTACTTTCATAAGAAATACAAAATTAATTATTAATATTATTAGTACAATCTTTTAAATTTTAAGATTATATACTAACAAGTTACTTTCATTAACACTACATTAACTTATTATAATTAGTTAATATTTGTTAATAGATACTTTTTAACAATACTCTTAGTCTGCTGTGTTGGCTTATTAAGTATACAATTTATAGTATTGTTAGGGAAGCTGTTTAGGATATATGGCAAGTAATTTGACCACACTCTTTTGCCATATTGATTTATGCTCTTAGGTATCTTGAAATAGGGTTGATTGGTTAAGTGCCGGAGGTTGGCTGGTTTCTCTATTTGGTTCTTATACTCTAATATCACAGCTAATTTTACCTTATCAAATACGCTCAGGACTCGACAATATTGGAACAATTTATTATAGTTATTTCTGTGTAGGTATTTAACTTTGAGTGGAACTATTGTTTTCAATATTCTTATTTGTAAGTTATAAATACGCTGTAAATATGTTTTGTAGGTTCTACCATAGCTAGAAATACCATAGTTTATTATCGAGTCTGCCAGTGCCAGATACAACAATCTAAGAGTATTATATGGCATTTTATATTTCAATATACTGAGGTTACTGAGTATTGCCCTTAGTCTATTACATACATGAGTGACATGAGGTTCCCAATTAAATTTGCTATCTATTTTTAAACCCAGGTAGGTATGCAAGTTGACAAGTTCTAACGGCTTACACTCACAAGATGTGTTCTTGTTATGCATGCATGTGTGCTCGTGGGCCACAATGGTACATATAAGCACTAGAAAACGTCATAACACACTTATATTTTTGACAGTTTCTAAGATATACATAAGAAGTTAAAAAGTAGATGCTATCGAAATAATTGCCCAAAACCAAAAACACATGTCTTATGCCCATTCGTATCAGACAAATTAAACCGACCCCGTGTGTAATGAATAGATTCCATCAATACATGTCAAAATGATCCCTCACTTGGGTTCACAAGCAGCCATTAATAGTTTCATTACCCACCTTCCGGTTCTATCATCAGATTAGTTCGGTTGTATACAAATTCAATTAAATTTCTGAGAATAGGTAATAACAAAAAAATCAAGTGTCTAAGATAAACAAATGAGATCGTTTCGAAGTAATAAGAACGCCTATTGCTTACCTTGTATATTTTTGTATTGCGTTGCGTTGCGTTGCGTTGCGTTACGTTGCGTTGCATTGCATTGCATCGCATCGCATCGCATCGCGTCGCATCGCATGACATCGCATAGTATTGTATTGTATTGTAAATGATAAAAGGTTGAAAAGTTGAAATGCGACTTATTCTAAGGATAGGAAAAATGTTTCTCAAAAATTCGCATAATCAGCATCAGAGTCTGTGTAAGAAGACACGGTTATAGAAATAAATACTGGGTGTCCCAAAATTCAACGATAATCTGGTAGGTACTGGGCGAGAAGCCAAGTTCTGAAAAAAAAAAGGAAAAAATCCGTGTCCCTTTGTTTAGGGATAAGAGATTTTTTTTCTAAAATATCTAATGCTAAAAGTGTTAGGTTATGGTTATGTGACTAAACTGGCGAGTCGGCCGCACGGAAAGAGTTTAAAAGATTAAACAGATTTTTTAAGTTCAAGCCCATGCCGAATTGCAAAAGGTTCGTGCGGCCGACTCACCAGTTTAGTCCACGGTTTGCATGCCTACGAGATTAATTAGTGTAAAATTAGGGCTTATAGATTTAGAGCTGGGCACATAGGGTTAGAAACTTGGCTCTACAAGAGATCTGATTACTTTTTGACAGTGCGAGCTACATGGTTTCATCTCGGCAATATTTAACATGAAATGTTTTTGTGGGATATATTAGTAAACAAATTGCAAATGGGTTGCTTGGCTACAATAAACACGTAGTATCATAATGTACCTACTTTTAACAAGGCAGCTAAAATTTGTTGCATAGGAGAAAGAATAACCTTTAATTAAAAATAAAAACAAATAACCGATGAGGGCATATTTTTTTTTTATTGTGAGAAGGAGGCAAACGAGCAAGCGGTGTTGGCGGAGGCGGCGGTGGTGGTGGAGCGGGTGGATGTGATATATTACTTAATGACGATTGTATATCTAACTTTGTCATTATTAAATAACAGACGAGAAAATACATTTATATACTATTACCGTATCTTAGACTATAACCAGGGCCCGTACAATAGATGCCGATGTCGTCACGCTGCTTAAAGAATGATTGCAATTTGAGTAGTTGAGATAATCAATCATTAATCATCAATCATTAAAAATTAACCAAATGTGCGACACGACAAACAAAAATACGATTACAAAACAAAAGTATTTTTGTAAAATATTGCATTACGTATGCACACGAAGATGACTTAGATTTTCTCTGCATAGGAATTAATGTAAGAAGGACGTACTTCAAGTTAGAGAGGAATTATATTTTCTAAGTACCTAGTTATTGAAATGTGGTAACAATACCATTTAATAAAATGTATGTACTAGGGGCGTTCAATAAAAAGTGAGAATGAGTATGTTATAAACAACTTTTACTAATTTATTTTTCGACATAGTCACCTTTTAGCATAATACACTTATTATATCTTTTTTCTAGACTTAAAATTTCATTTTTAAAAAAGGTCTCATCTTGAGTACTTAAAAAATCTTGTACTGCAGCTACTACCGCGTCGTCGTCTTCAAATTTCTGGCCTCTCGGGTATTGTTTCAATCTCGGAAATAGGTAGAAATCACTGGGAGCGAGATCTGGTGAATACAGAGGTTGCTTAAGGATATTGAACCCAGCATCACGAATTGCAGCCATTGCAACGATGGACTTGTGTGCCGGGGCATTGTCCTGGTGGAACAGCACAACTTTCGAGGGTTTACCTCGCCGTTTTTCGCGGATCTCATTGCGCAATGTTGCTATTTGTTTGGCGTATAAAGTGCCCGTAATAGTGGCTCCATGTTTGAGATACTCAATCATTAATACCCCTTTACCATCCCAAAAAACAGAGCCCATGACCTTACCGGCAGATGGGCCGGGCACCTTGAATTTCTTCGGAGTTGGAGATGATGGCCTTTTCCATGTCATAGACTGCAGTTTCGTTTCAGGGTCGTAATGATGGAGCCATGTTTCGTCCGTTGTTATAAATCGCGCCAAAAAAAGTTCCCGGTCTTGCTGTATCAGGTCCAAAACTTCTTGACAAATCTCGACTCTAGTTTGTTTTTGCGTGTCAGTAAGCATTCTTGGTACCCAACGCGCAGATACCTTTTTCATATGTTCTTCCATGTCTAAATTCGGCGCACCAACGTGCGACTGTCGAATACGGAGGAGCATTAGACCCTAAAGTGTCCCGCAAATCTAAATTGACTTGGTCCGTAGAAAAATTTTTCAAACACAAGTATTTGATAACGGCGCGCAGTTAAATTTTCTCCATTTTCGCTAACGTACTCAATAGCATTGCAAAGAAATTACCGTATTTTTTTTAAACAAAAGACAGTTACTTTTTTTTTTCATAGCAATCAGCTAGATAGATTAGCTTTACCGGCCAGTATTTAATTTCCTAATATTGAAAGAGTTTGCATCTCATTCTCACTTTATATTGAACGCCCCTCGTATAAGAACAAAACAAATAGTTTAATTTACGTTTCTCGTATCAAGTGTGTATTTATTATTCCACGTGTGAATAGATTTCTTTTGAAGTAATTTGTGCATGATTAAAATGATTGATGACTAATGACTAATAATTACAATAAAACTATTTGGGATCATCCTATACGCAGCGTGACGTCAAATTGATGTCATCGGCATGAAAAGTACGGGCCCTGACTATAACAGTTTCAAAAATACCAGTTATAGTTAGTACAAGCCTCAGCTTCACATATTTCATGGATCCAAATGACAAACAAAGAGCGAAAAAAAAAAGATGCCACGAAATAGTCCACAGCAATGAAGGGTGGATTAACACTGGGCAAAAATGTAAAGGCGTGTGCGCGTTGGCAGCACCCGAGCCCGATAGGCAAGCGTATAAATAAAATGGAATGGTCCAAACGACTCATCCACGCGCGGCAAAAAATCTACTAAAATACTATAAACTTTAACGGGAATGTTTATTCTTTATGATTTATGTTGACAATAAAATGATTTTCGATTTTCAAAATGTCTACTAGCTTTCTGTCATTAAAAGAGTCCTGGTTCGAGTTTGTTTTACAGCATATTTTTATTGCGATTTCATCTACGTGATGTTTATGTAAATAAACTCTATATTTTTAAGACGAGTCTAATTTTATCGGAAAATATGAAGCACGTTTGTCCAATTAAGAAAAAAAAATGGGTGGGATTGATTATATAGTTATGTACTGAGTCAAAACCTTAATTTTTCAAAAGTTTAATAACGTTTATTATGTTTCTTTCTGAAATAAGTTAATTTACAGGGACGATGAAACTGAGCGTAAATTTTTATTCTTAAGCATTAAGTAGGTACAGTACCTATACTAGTCGCGGAATGAACAGATTTGACATCTTAAAGTCGACTTTTGCTCTTTTTTTCAATGTGTTCGTGGGGATAAGCCGTCTTTGTTGACGTCAAGGAATCACACGAAATTGCAATGAAGATACTCTCTAAAACCTATTTTTTTTTTTAGTTTATTTACTCATATAATAGATTTCTACATTTTTCACATTATTAGCCACTGTTAAAAACCATAACGTCTGACGTCGCGACTGACGTCAGTAACTAGTTGCGTCATGTGCGAACATCAATGCGAATATATGGGCGGTGACGCTCAAGCAACTCGTTAGTAATTTAAGTTCGTAACTAGTTCTCTATGAGTAGCTCCATGTGCGAAGGGCCTTATAGCTTAGTATAAAAAAAATCCGAATTCCTGCACTTTTATCTCCTATTCATAGCCAAAAATATTTTCACAAGAAGCGATCACAAAACAAAGCCGAGGCTGGTGTGACTCCCAATTCACTGTCCGATGCATACACTCCCCCCCGGCTTGATTGGACCGTAAACGCCTACAATATCAAAAGCTAAATGTATGCATTCAGAGGTTTTCACATGTTTATGCGAGCCGCTGTTTTGTTCTTAGTTGGGAATAAAACTTTATTATTTCTGGAGTACTTTCTTTCACCATCTATTCCGGTTCGCGGCACTTTTCAATTTGATAATTAATAACTTATGTTTTAAACGAATGTCTGTTGGATTAGTGAAATTAAATGAATAGGTGGCATAACTAACGTGACAAATTAGGCATTAAAAGCTCATTTTATAGACGAAGAGGGAACTGACGTCACAATAGCGAAGAACTGGCTTACAAATAAAGCAAAAGGAGAAATCTTTTTTAATGACTTTCCTATTTTTTATTTACTCTTATAAATGGAAATTACGAACACGCTACTTTAGTTTATACGATACTACGTTTTTTTTTGGTCTTTGCTAACTTTTTCCTATTTAATCTGCCACTGCTCAACTAAGTTGAAGAACATAGCAATGTGTAAATGTAATTCAGACTGCGGAGAACTTTCTGTAGAATTCGTTTAAAGCTGTGGGTTCAGTGGAGAACTTCAATCTCGCTGCGAAAAATCCCTTTTACAGAACCCGTATTATGAAGATGGTGGATGAAAGGAGTAAATGGTGCGAAATAATCTGAGCTCTTAGTTGTACGTTGCTGGAAACGAATTTATTGCTCTTCGATACTCATACTGCTACCTTAATAACGCACTAAAATGAATATACGACACATTTTCTATGCACGTTTCGCTGGCTTTTAATAAAATATCAAGTGAGTTATTGGCGTTGTTGCAAAGTTGAATTGAGATATTAATTATTATTTAAATGCATACCTAGTGTAATTTTAGAAAGAATTTTGACCGGATTTAATTAAGATATCACTGGAAAAAAATGATAAAAAAACCTTATTATTGTGTCGGCCGGAAGATGGCCACTAGGATCTCCACCACATTATTTTTCTTAACAATTATATTTCCTCGCAGTTTTAAACTACACTATTTGTCTCACCTGGTGAAAAGAGCAAAGTTATTGTACTAGGTATGCTTTGATTAAAGTACCTGCTGAATATAAGCTTATGTTAGATGTTGTTAAGAGGTCAACCGTCATTTTGACATTTTTCTTCCCGAGACACTGACAAAAAATAATATTATTTCATCATCATCATCCCAGCCTATATGTATACGTCCCACTGCAGGGCACAGGCCTCCTCTCAGAATATTATTTATAACAAAAAAAACTTTCTGTGTACTTAATTATATTATTTTATCTACATTCCTTAGTTCTTACTCAATTTAAAACGTTATATTATTACATATTTATAGTTTACTAGCTTTTGCCCGCGACTCCGTCCGCGTGGAATTAGTAATTTGGGCAGCTTATTTTTTTTATCCAATTTGCTTTTTCATCAATTATGGCCCTCCTTAGTTCCTCGATATAAAAAAAATACATACTCTCGAAAAACGTAACCCTCCTTTGTTAGTCGGGTGAAAATCCATAGCTCCCGTGTGGCAGGGATAAGTGAATTCTATCGAAAGTTACACTTTATCTGATTGTAACAGGCTTTTTTAATCCCGGGAAAGGGAAAGTGCAAAGTTCCTCCGGGATAGGAATAAACGAATTCTAGAAATTTAATTGTTCCCGATTGAGACAGCCTTATTTTATCAAGGGAAAGTGTAAAGTTCCCGCGGGATAGAAATTTCATTGGTAATTCAATTCGATTGTGCAATTTACTATATGATGTTTAACTATGTATTACAAAATTGCTAAATGATTTATGATTCTGTTTCTTACACTCTTCTTAACAAACGTGTGTCGATACGTGCAATTTACACGTTTACATTTTACCGCCACCGCCGCTGTTGACTCTCTGTCCGGGCCGTGATACGATTTTCATACAGAAACGAGGCTCTGTGAAACAGCCAGCAATCATAAAAAAAAATGTGTGAACTAGATTTTCGTACGCCGGCGACATTAGAAAAAGTCCCCAAAAAAATCCTGTGTTGTTAAAACATGCACGTAAAACTCTGCGGACTTTTTGTGAATTCGTTAACCAGTTACCTACCTACTGCAAAATGGAGTGAGAACTTTCATACCTGATTTACATTCTCGCCTCGTCACCTCGCCTCGCGCCTCGCCTCGTCGTCTCGCTCCGGACGCGAGCCTAAATCAAGGCAAATCACGAGACGAGGCGCGAGGCGTGCCTGTTCACACTCTCGTCTCGTGGCACGTCCCGCAGTTCGTCTCGCCACCCGTACGCGAGTGTAAACCAGGTATCAGAAGGGACAGAAAAGGAGGCATGCCAATCAATACAACTTCTGAATAAATATTGTCGAATATGAATGGATCGAAATCTGTCAGGCCTATTTGTACACGTAATAGAATTCAAAGTTAACTGTTTAATATTCCAGTTATCACAATTAGTTAAGTTTGTTCCGCGACCTCTGTGAAAGTTAGGCTTGTCTGACGCCGTTGAATGGTTTATGTTTATAATGGTGGTGATGTTTGTTTTATGCATTAATAAATTACGTCTGTTTGATTTACTTGTAGTGGCACACTAAACTATGTAGCTCAAACATATAATTATGGTGTGGTTTCCTATCACGGGCTGTGTAGTGTACACAAAACAACGGTAAAAGTCACAAGCAACTGGGAAACTTCGGAAACATATAATTTAAAATATGGGTTGACTGAATATAAAAAGGCCTGTATTCTATTACCCTTGTATTTATATAAACTTTTGTTAGGCTCATGCACGAGTATCGATAGAATGGTTGGTCTTTCACTCTGACATTTTGCCTTTGCCTGACATAGAAAAAACATAAATCGATAATTTTACACTCATCATTAATAGCTTATTTATTATTTAGGATACACAATGCTTAAACTACTCAATAGTTTGCAACCAGTACCTAACTATGTTTAAATGCTAAAAGTGGTCGCATTTTCATCAACATCCAGTTCAATCAACTCATCGTCATCATCATCATCATCCCAGCCTATGTACGTTCCACTGCAGGGCACAGGCCTCCGCTCTGAATGAGAGGGCTTGGCCCGTAGTTCCTACGCGAGCCCAGTGCGGATTGGGAACTTCACACACACCGTTGAATTTCTTCGCAGGTAAAGCTCATGGTAAATTTCCAATTTAATTCTGCACGTAAATTTCAAAAAACTTTGAAAGTGCGAGCCCAGGCTCGAACCCAATACCCTCTGCTTGAGAGGCCATAAGTCACACCATTAAGCTACCACGGCTTTTTTCAACTTCGTAGTTTGTTTATTGACTGACAACATACCAAAAAGGTAATTGTTTAAGTTCTATAAATAGTGGGGTACTCTTTTAGTCTTACATAGCTCAAGATATCAGGCTATCGCACACTGAATAGATAGGTTACATGCATATTGAATAGCTGTTTCCATGAATGAATCACAACATCAATACTCGTTGTGTACGGCTGTCTATGGCGCGGAGCTAAAGCTCACTAATCCATTAAGTGGTCTATTTACTTTCGCCCATTGGTCCACCGTAAAACCCTTGAAGCGTTTGATACAATAATTCTCTTCCCGATTCGAATAACAATTTCGAGAACGTGTCTTCTTTTAATGTATGAGAGTAATCATTGATCGAACGCTTAAAATAACTGTGACCCAGAAAAAACCAAACATTATATTTTCAGCTAAGCAAATCATGAGTCTTTTTAATAACAATTAAATAAAAAATATCAAGCAGTACTTTGAGATTCAAGATTAAAAAATGCAGAGTCATCTAATCTTTCCATTTGGTAAATACGAGTAATGTTTTATGCAATAGTGAGGTGGCAGCGAATGTTTCATTATTCTAATGCCTGCGGTGGGCGCTGCTATGGATACAGCCGCATGCCGGCGTATACGTAGGCCAGGTGTTGCAAAGTAAATGTAAATATTTTATTGTGGAGGCACAAACAACGCCTGCGAGATCAATAAAATTTGTTTATCTTGTAAAATGCTCTCCGCTGTCTGCTTTATAGATTGTGTACGTACATGAATTATTCAAACATTCGGATGGGCGAGTACCAGCAGTCCATTTGTTTTAATGTTTCGCTTGATGAACTGTATAACTTTCGTATCTTTTGCGTTAGAACGCTAAATAGGTTGCCTCTTCAAACCCAACGCATCCTTCCATTTCATCGGTAAATATTAACCTCTCTTACCTATTCACAAAGAAAGTTGTAAACGTATCACAGGAAAAATTATGTTTACCTGTTGTGAGCAAATTAATGTGACAGATAAAAGACAAAATAATGTAAAGTTAATAGAAGGTTAAATAAATAAATATTAGGGGACAATCTAACACAAATTGACCTAGTTCCAAACTAAGCAAAGCTTGTACTATGGGTACTAGACGACGATAAACATACTTATATATAGATAAATAAATACTTAAATGCATAGAAAACATCCATAACTCAGGAACAAATATTCGTGCTCATCACACAAATAAATGCCCTTACCGGGATTCGAACCCAGGACCTCTTGCTTCGTAGGCAGGGTCACTACCAAATAGGCTAAGGCGGTCGTTGACAACCATTCATGAACAAAAGGGTAAGAATATAATCATAATGTTAGCAGTATTGTTTATAAAAAAATATTATCTACCTTCTTTAGTATTAATATCGTTATGATAAAATATGTAAATCGTACAGACGTCTCGTGCTTAAAATCTGAAACTCGAGCTTCACACTGGCCCGTGCCATGAAAGGTCGGGCAGGTTAACTACCCCTGTGAATTAACATCGTGGGCTTGAATAAATTTATATTTATTACAAACATAAATTCGTACTTAAAGCATTGTAGCATGTTAAGTAGCGGGGTCATTTGAGACATTGGGTGAAACAAAGGATGCTTAGCAAAAAGGTACGTGATTTTGTGTGCAACACATTAACATGTTGTTTGGTCGAGGCGACCGCGCTATTTGTCATGGCGCCTTAGGCCACAGGTGAATGTAACAACGATGTAAAAAGTAAAGATATGGCTTAGGTACGCGTCAAAAAGCACGTTCACGTCCTATGTCTGTATACTATATGTGCAAAAAATTTCCCACGATGCACAAAACGTGGCACCTAGCGATACTCGTATATGAGTTTTTGATTGTTTCAGGAGTTACTTTGCGCATTTGTGATTGACGGACGCCATTTCAGTGATGCAATTATTTGAGAAAAAATTAAAATAATTATTAGAGAACTATCTAACCATAGACATAGCTGAAGTGGCAAAGGGTAGGTCACATAGTCACACATCCAAGTCTGCTTCCACTTTGAAGTTGTGAACCCATAGTGGAAGCGCGGACTCCTGTAAAATAGCTTCATGACACCACTTTGGGAGCACCCGGACAGGGAAGGTATTAAGCAATAGGGTCTCAAAAGTGAAAATCTTCCGAACTCACCTTCACGCCTCTTCGCGACTGTTCACGCCGCGAACATGAAGCCTCCATTACTTTTTACATCGTTGACCGGCACAAACTTCACCGTTTTCTCCCTTCCGTGTACCCATGAATTTTCATTTTAGTAGGCCTATTGTTGTGCTACTAAATCTAAACGTAATCATACTGTAGCGTTTATGAAGAGATAGCGTACTCCGAGCGATGCTCTCTCCGTTAGAATAAATAAATTATAAGTAAATAAACTAGCTGCTGCCCGCTGCTTTGTCTTCGTCCTGCGGGAAATTTTGACTTTTCTGGGATAATAATGATAATCCATATATTTTAATCCAAGCAACGTAGCCCATACCATTATTATTATTATTGTACCTTAGGTGCAATTAAAAATATTGAAACTATTTAGGGGTCAAAACGTACCCTATGTTAAGAGATTGTGTAACTTTCTATTAGAAAAAAATTTAAGAGTCCCTTTACCAAGCTACTTTATAATACTTCCCACATCGTACTACAAAATTTTAGTACGATTGACTTTCGATGGAATTTTCGATCTGTCTTCCTGACTAAGGGATAAAACTATTACGGCACTAAGGAAATGAGTGAGTATGAATATGAGTTAAATTTTAGTTTTAATATCGACTCCATTTTTTTTTGTATTAAGTACCATGCAATTAAAAATTCGAAGCCCGCTCATAAAATTTTATAAATCAATTGCTCCCCTAATTTGACAGGGTTTCAATATGTTTATAAGCTAATAACATAGAGCAATTAACCAATAGAGCGGTAACAATACAGGATAATATCTCATTCTGCACACATAAATAATTTCTACTTATAACGGTAGGTATAATAAGCAAACTTAACAAACTTTATACCCTAAATGAAGCATTTTAGTTATTATATGTATTGTTATTAGTGAGCACATTTTTTTTACAAAAAGTATACATAAACTTTACTTAACAACCTAACTGTACGCAATAACTAAATGTTTACTATCGATCATAAATACCTGCTTGCTAATTTTTGTGTCCTACTTTACGCTGGGCCGGCCGATTCATGCACAACAATCGCCACAGTGATTTGATGGATTATGTATGACATACGAGTTTGGTGACATTTCCCCTCTATTGGTTCTATCTTCTACGGTCTAAATGTACAAACATTTCAATTAAGTGATCAACGGTTACTCGCTAATATTTGAGTCACCGAACAGATTTAACAGAATACGCCGTCCCTACATTACAGCAGTTGAATGGACCAGGCCTATTGAAGCCAAAGCAGTAGTTAGCAATTCCCATTTGGTATCCCAATTAAATTATTGTGTACTTCCATTAGATTAATGGTATTGCGCTTTTGTTTAAGTTCGATGGTCAAACACTTTTATAAATTACGGACTCACTCAATAATGAAAAAGTTATTTATGTGACTGGTGCATAATGAGAGGCCTAAAAACACGAGTCCGGTTTTATGGAATGAACCGAAGGCACACAGTTAGAGTTATGCACAGTCGCAATCATAATTTTATCTGCTTACAACATGCATAAGTTTCCGTTTACTTTTTCACCATCACATCAAAAAATACTTTATTTTCTGTTCTTTGATAGTTTGAATTCGTAACAAAATGACTGAAATTTATATATTTTTTCAAATTCTTAACGAATCTAGACTTGAGTCAATTCCGATTCTCAAATCGATTGTAGTATTCGAGATTCAAAAAAAATGTGTAGAACAATAATTTCACATTAAATGAAATTCCAAATCGACTTATTAGATAATCAAAACCAAATAATATGTTTCTTTTCTTTAAATATGTTTCTTATTTACTTATACCCACTAAAAATTAATACGTATACTCCTAATTTAAATGTAATAATTGAAATAACACGTAAAAATATTTATTTAATTGTTATAAATCACATTGAGTAATAAAATTAAAAATAAATCAACATTATAGATTTACAAAAAAATTCAAAATAGGAACGATAAAAGGTACATAATTAAAAAAAATATTAAATTACATGTACCTACCTATTAACTTGCTAAAATTCAATAACAATCGTCGTTAACATTCAAAGTAAATAAAAAAAATACGCTGCCACAAAAAGAAATTCGTCCTGAGTCTCGAACGCAAGGTGTTTCATGAATTAAATATAGTTTGTATAGGTAACTCGAAATCAACGTGGTTACTTAACTGAGGCCACCGAGTGTACCTACTTTATGTCAACAAAACGGAAGTAATGGAAGTGTTAAAGTAATGAAGATCCTCCATTTTTATGTGAGTTTTTTCTGGAATTCATTATTTCTGCCTGTTAATTTTGCACTTAAAAGTGAAAAAAACATTTTAATTTAACTTTGTGACCGTATGACAAATAAACATTTACACAAGACCTCGTCAACATCGGTCGCATAAAACGTGTCAGACATACGTTTTAATTATCATAACTATTCAGTCGTACAGTGCTGCAACGTGCTTCACGATTTTCGTTACGTTTCGTAATCTATACTAATATTATAAAGAAGAAAGATTTGATTGTTTGTTTGTTTGTTTAAATTGAATAGGCTCCGAAACTAGTGAACCGATTTCAAAAATTCTTTTGCCGTTAGAAACCTACAATATCACTGAGTGACATAGCCTACTTTTTACCGCGGGAAAATACCTTTTCCTACGGGAAAATTAATTTATCGCGGGCGAAGCTGCGGACGGAAGGCTAGTAAGTAATATATTTCAAACTAAATACAAACTGAAATATAGATGCACAGAAAAAACCCCAGAAAAAAGACCAATGCTGGGAATCGAACCCAGGTCCTCAGCGTTCCGTGCTGCGTGCTTACCCCTACACCATCACTGGTCTAGAAGTTAGCGACGAATCTTTCCCATACATCGTACACTTCAGTCTGTTATAATCACATTTAGGCAGTGATAAAGCGCATCTATGTTATGCCCTCTACCGAGAGACTTCAACACTCCTTCGGAGCTACCCGCTCACCTGGACCAAGAGATGGCGCTACTAGGCCAACTTTTACAAGTTTGTAAGTATTATTCTTTGTGGATTTTAGGGTTCCGTGCCCAAAGGGTAAAAACGGGACCCTATTACTAAGGCTCCACTGTCCGTCCATCTGTCCGTCTGTCCGTCTGTCACCAGGCTGTATAAGTACCAGTTAAAATTTTCACACATGATAGATTTCGGTCGCCGCTATAATAACAAATACTAAAAAGCAAAATAAAATAAATATTTAAAGGGGCCCCCATACAACAGACATGATTTTTTGCCGTTTTTATAGATAACTAGCTGTTGCCGACGACTCCGTCCGCGAAGAATAGAGGCATAAAAAAATAGCCTACGACCTATTCTCAGGCCTAACGAATATAGAGAAAAAAAGTTTCATAAGAATCAGTCGAGCCGTTTCGGTAGAGATCGATAACAAACACCGTGACACGAGATTTTTATATATTAGACGGTACGGAACCCTTCGTACGCGAGTCCGATTCGCACTAGGCCGGTTTTTTAAACTGTCGAATTTAAAATCTGTTTATAATTACCGACCCAGTTACAAATCGCCGGATGACAAGCTAAACTCACTAAAACTTCTGTCGCTGCTCTTCAAAAAGTCGTATCTATTTGTAATTTCATACTGAGATACGAGCTTTGTTTTAAGTAGGTATTTGGTACTTAGTAACTTTTGCTTGTCACCCGACGAAATAATTTAATACTAATTTACAACACAATTTTACTGCAGTTACATATGTCACAGATAGGAAAAAGAGGGATATTCAATACATTAAACATCATTCGTCGTGGGCCAAATTGGGGACGGACCCGCGTATGCGACAGCAACTTTAGGCGTATGTTGGGTAAACACCGCGTGAGTTCGGAAACTCAATTACGGATGCTGTTACGATCAACAGACGGTAGCCATAAGCAAGCCGTACTAAAATTAGTTCGGGTGTGGTTGTTATCGTAATTAAGTATAACAATTATAATTGTGGAAGTTTTACGACAGTAACAACACTGGGGTGTCGTAACAATAATACTAGACAATGATTATAGTAGGTAGTATATACTTAATAAAATATACTATTTAATAGACTACTTTGGAAATAAGACTACCGTGCGACTCACTCAAAGTGAAATATTTTTAATGCAAGCTTTTTTGCAGACTGAGCTTTTTGTTGACTAAACCTACTTGCATTGTCATCAACTTACATAAGTATACCAAATTTTAAGTGAATCCGACGACTAAAGGATTTGCCACACTGGATGCGTCCTGCGGTCGCGGTCAGGTCAAATTGAACGCAGCCCGCATTATGTATGAACAACATTGTCGGTCTTTATATATTTTGTATTGATATGCGATCTGACCGTGCGGTCCACGCGGTCAGATTGCACGCACGCGCAGTATATGTACATAGAGTTGTTCATACATAATGCGGGCTGCGTTCAATTTGATCTGACCGCGACCGCAGAACGCATCCAGCTAGTGTGACAAATCCCTGAAAGTGGGTCGAATTCAACTTCCAAGATTAGACCCGCGTACATACAATACACATTGCAAGTTAGTAAAAAGCTTGTAAAAATACGGATAATTCACGTCTATGATCGATTTTAGCTCGACATGTTTCGTGGTAATCCGTAGCCCTTTTTCCCAGAGTCACACGTCGCTGCGGAGCCACACCCGAAACTCGATCATAGACGTGAGTTTTCCGTTTTTTATTTTCACTATAATAGACTACCTTTTTAACTTAGTAGCTAATGCTAAGTACTTGTCACTTACACTTGTCAGATGCGTGTATAGTATAATACTAAACACTTGTACAATATGTTTACACACTCCTGACAAGTGTAAACGACAAGTACTAAGCATTAGCTACTAAGCTCGAGTAAACCTAGCATATTTTCAAATAACCAAAAGTACGAAATCCCGAAAATAGAAGACCGATTATGATAATTATGGCCTATGAGAGGAGAGCCATAAAAGATTTAGATTTTTTTTGACAAAATGTTGAAACTTCTTAGTAGTAGTTCTGTGCTGTTATTATTCCCTGAACACTACAATTTGGCCGCTTTCAAGTCCAGGGTGAATGAGCAACACGTGCAAGCAAGCGTGCGTGAGTCGCTTCTGCCCCGAAAGTCCCGAAACGTCTTGCTCGCTCGCTGCCTAAAAGGGGATTTTTATAATTTTTCGGCCTTTCGTGTGTAGTAGGTATATTAATCTTCGGTATTCGGGCTTTTAGGCTTTCGGACAAAAGTATTTTCGGGATTTTGAACTTTCGGTCATACATACATTCGACGTTTTAATTTTCGGCCCTCCGTTCATAGGTTTTGTGAAATTCTTTGCTTTCCTTGGTATTATAATGAATACCCTAACTTTTCACACAGCATTTCGTCTAAGCTAAGCAAATACGTCACTCTAGCGTCGCATCTGACCTTCGAAGTAGATTTTCATTTCGAAGATTACTCGGGAACGTGTCGACCTCCCTGCCACGCAAAAGGTGCGAGGACATGATCTGTGATAATAATGTAGGTCACATGTACCATATACAATAATATACACGTGTACATTGAGGTTAAGATTGCAAAGTGGACAGTTTCGCTGTATTGTGTGTTTCGGCACAGATCATAAAGATTATGTGAGCCAACAGCAATGCTCAAATGCCGGATTATTTACGGGAGTTTGATTTATTATACCAAGAAAAAGAACAACGGCTGCAACACGATAATATTGCTATGAAATAATGGATATTATGGATCATACATAATTTCCATTGAATGAATCCTTCTTAAAGTGCATGTTTCACTTGTATTTTCAATTAATTTCTTAAATTTCACTTTCTGCGGCTCTTGGTTTAGCTAAAGGAATGTTGCATTATGCATTTTGCTAACGAACGCGTGCTGCGCTTCGCCACACTGTGTATGGAAAATTTGAACGGTACATTTTAAAACTGCAATATATTATCGTGCCAAAATATTGGTTCATTTTTTCAACACCTATGCGGGATCCGATTCACAGATCAGGTAAATTGTACTGAATGCACATTTCTTAAAACGGCTGCATAATAAATATGTTAAAGAGTTTTGTTAGATCTCTCTTAAATATTTAAGATGATTTTGTCAAATAAGTTTTAACTCGTCTGTTCTTTTGTTTAATGTTTTCAATTTTATTTAAAAGTATATTAAAGCCAAAGCAGCCTGAGGCCAGTCGTCGAGAAATATGTCCAGGTCGTCCCGCCGCCACCGTCTGGGCCTACCCTGCCGTCGCCATCCATCCTGTGGCGCCCACTCAGTGGCATTTTTAGCCCACCGCAGTGGATGCATTCGGCTGACGTGGCCGGCCCAGTCCCACTTCAACCTGGCAGTCTTTGCACCAACATCGTCAATGCGAGTTTTAGAACGCAGCACCGTGTTCCGGATTCGGTCAATCCTTCCCACTCCAAGTATGCTGCGCTCCATAGCTCTTTGACAAACCTTCAGTTTGGTTTTCTGGGACTCTGTAAGTGACCATATTTGGGCACCGTAAGTTAGGACAGGCAGTATACATACATCGACAAGTCTTCGGATCATCAGGAGAAATGGAGGACATGGGGGGAGGCTTTTGCCCAACAGTGGGGCATCAATAAAGGCTATATAATAATAATAA
This sequence comes from Archips crataeganus, assembly GCA_947859365.1. Lineage (NCBI taxonomy): Eukaryota > Metazoa > Arthropoda > Insecta > Lepidoptera > Tortricidae > Archips > Archips crataeganus. The sequence continues at coordinate 14,360,840 of OX402055.1, read as the reverse complement.
TAAATAATAATATTAAAGCCAATTCATAAGTCAACGCGGGTACACTAAGGACATACCTACCTAAGTTAAAATCGAATTTTGGTCTTTTAATTGTATTTAGTGTTTTTATATAGGTAAATGTAATCTGAATAAATATAACATTTTGAAATATTTACATAAATTAAATTAGTCAAATACCAGCCAATCTGAAGTAATGCGTAAATTGTACAATGTACATATGCAATATTGGGCAATTTATTTTCTTATGTAGAAATAGACAGATAATCAATTTCTTTACACTATGGCGCTACCAAAGCTAAATAAAATACTCTCTCTCCTAACCAAACAAATCACGTTTTAAAGACTTTTTGTGTCGGAACGTGAGTTTTGTATTGCGGTTATTTTCTATTCAGAGTTAACATGTTTAGTGCGCCCGAATGATTAAATTGTTGGTAAAGCTTTTAGGATCAAACCTAATAAAATTCATTTAGTGAACAGCGTCCAAGGTAAAGTAGTTTTGTGCGAACTAAAAGCTTTCCGGATGTGGCCCTTGAATGAAAACGCGAGTCATTTAATTGCGTCTGTAATTGGGTTACACTTAAGCATAGTAATCTTGAATTATTCGTTTTGCAATAATAAATCCTGTGCTTTTCCAAAATTGAGTGTATGTAGGTATCATTGCGATGATTTAATTTAAAAAACAATCCATGCTATCCATACTGTCTGTCTATCCATCTGTCTGCTTGTCTGTTACCTCTTCACACTCAAACCTCTCAACTGATTTAGATGAAATGTGGTATAAATATAGTTTGAGACCCAGGGAAGGACAATGGATAATTTTTATCCCGGAACATTGCATAGTTCTCATATAGGATAGCGATAAACGAATTATTTTCGGACAAAGTCGCGGGCAACAGCTAGTAACTAATAATTGCCGACGTGAGTGCTAAGACTGCCAAGCTGAAGTGGGAACCGAATCCACCAACAGGAACCGCCTACAAGTGGGCGAAAATAGCCACGGACTAGGGACCTCACAATGGTTGGCAGGATGGCCAGCGACCGACATGGTAGGATCAGGGGGCGGTGATGGAACGACCTAAGACATTCTGAACTAGAAACTACCGTGTGACTCACTCAAAGTGAAATGATACGAGTACGGAGTGCACGTTTGGCAGCAGCCATAGCGTGTTGCTCCGAGATGAAGGGCTACTGATTAGCCCGAAACATTTCGAGTTAAACTCGTTTTGAAACGTGAGTAATCCATATTATTTCACTATGACCTAAGACATATTCCTTATCTTCTTGCTGAACAAACACCGCTCAAAATAGGACCGAATGGAAAAATACGGGCCTTGGCCCAGCATTGTGATATTTTTGGTAGATACGGTGGTGTGGAACCCTTCTTGTGTGTGGCTAACTCGCACGTGGCCTTGCCTTTTAACTTTATTCGATGAAGGAGAGAAAGAAACTTCACCACAAGACGAGACTTCGTTATAAGATAACGGTACCACCCTACAAGTTAATAAAATAATAAATTAAAAAATCAAAAACCAACCTGCAGAAATACTGAAAAGGTGGAAACAAGATAAAACGTTCAATAACAATAAAATTAATATAAAACACGTCGATGGCAGTCTTAGAAAATTTAATGCAACGATAAAATGCAGTCGGAGGCATGTATGAAGTGACATTAAATCCCATGCAGCCACTGACTCCCATGCCTCCGACTGCATTTTATCGTTGCATTAAATTTTGAAAGACTGCCATCGACGTGTTTTAAATTCGTTTTATTGTTATTGATCGTTTTATCTTGTTTCCACCTTTTCAGTATTTCTGCGGGCAGGTTTTTTGATTTTTTAATTTATTATTTTATTTACACCGCAGGCGGGTTTTTAGTTTATTTAATTACTTTTTATTTCTTGCTTTTTAGTGTAACCTCCTGAGACCCAGATAAATTATTGAGAGTTTGAATTAGGAATCCGTTGCTATTTAGTTAAAGTTCAAAATCAATTTTGAAATATCTAGGTACTTAATTTTCCACATGAGTTTCATAGAGAAAATTATTGCTCAAAGATATCTTAGTAAATAGGTACGTCGTCGTTTTAATGCATTGATTGCCAATTTACTATTCAAAATTAAATTTAAACACATGACTTGTATATATGTATGTATGTATTTATGTATGTAAACTCTTTATTGTACAAAAATAAGGAAAAAAAAAGAAATACATTATTGATATATTATTGTAATCTCTTTTAAAATCCTTTTATTTTGATAACCTACTCGAAAGGATTGAATAAAAAAAAATTTTTGAAGACTTTTGGTGCCAAAAATCCGCCATTTTGATTTTTCAAGAATATCATGTAATCAGTGTTACTCGCGTTATCAGGACGAATCCAATGACGTATCATTTATCAATATCGGTTCAACCGTTGTGTAGTTACGAGAGGACATAGGAATGGACATACATACATACTAGGGGCATTCAATAAAAAGTGAGAATGAGTATGTTATAAACAACTTACTAAATGTCATTTTATTTTTCGACATAGCATAATACACTTAGTATATCTTTTTTCTAAACTTAAAATTCCATTTTTAAAAAAGGTCTCATCTTGAGTACTTAAAAAATCTTGTACTGCAGCGACTACCGCGTCGTCGTCTTCAAATTTGTGGCCTCTCAGGTATTGTTTCAATCTCGGAAATAGGTAGAAATCACTGGGAGCGAGATCTGGTGAATACGGAGGATGCTTAAGGATATCGAACCCAGCATCACGAATTGCAGCCATTGCAACGGCGGACTTGTGTGCCGGGGCATTGTCCTGGTGGAACAGCACAACTTTCGAGAGTTTACCTCGCCGTTTTTCGCGGATCTCATTGCGCAATTTGTTTGGCGTATAATGTGCCCGTAATAGTGGCTCCATGCTCGAGATACTCAATCATTAATACCCCTTTACCATCCCAAAAAACAGAGCCCATGACCTTACCGGCAGATGGGCTCACCTTGAATTTCTTCGGAGTTGGAGATGATGGCCTTTTCCATGTCATAGACTGCAGTTTCGTTTCTGGGTCGTAATGATGGAGCCATGTTTCGTCCATTGTTATAAATCGCGCCAAAAAAAATTCCCGGTCTTGCTGCATCAGGTTCAAAGCTTCTTGACAAATCTCTAGTCTAGTTTGTTTTTGCGTGTCAGTAAGCATTCTTGGTACCCAACGCGCAGATACCTTTTTCATACCCAAGCGTTCATGTAAAATATTATGCACGCTCCCCGTTGAAATCTTTACATTTTTAGGAATAAAACGAACCGTGACACGACGATCCGCCAAAACTGAGTTTACGACTTTTTTCACAATTTCTTCAGTTACTGCTGTAGTAGGGCGTCCGGAGCGGGGGTCATCCATTGTCGATGTTCTTCCACGTCTAAATTCGGCGCACCAACGTGCGACTGTCGAATACGGAGGAGCATTAGACCCTTAAGTGTCCCGCAAATCCAAATTGACTTGGTCCGTAGAAAAATTTTCAAACACAAGTATTTGATAACGGCGCGCAGTTCAATTTTCTCCATTTTCGCTAACGTACTCAATAGCATTGCAAAGAAATTACCATATATTTTTTTAAACAAAAGACAGTTAGTTTTTTTTTTCATAGCAATCAGCTAGATAGATTAGCTTTACCGGCCAGTATTTAATTTCGTAATATTAAAAGAGTTTGCATCTCATTCTCACTTTATATTGAACGCCCCTCGTACATTACATATATATACGGGTCAAACACAGAACCCTTCCTTCTTCGCAGTCGGGTAAAAATGAGGAAAAAGAGTGCATACCACATGTGCATTCAAATATATAATAAAATTCCTGCGACATATAAGACCCTATCAAATTCTGAATTTAAGTGTAAACTGAAAAATATATTAAATAAAAATTGTTGTTGTTGTATTGATGAATTTTTTAAGCATGCATTCTAGTCATTTTAATTTGTTTTTACATTATATTGCTTTCACAAAATTAAATTGATATTAATGAATTGATAAATGATGATGACATAATGTACATAAATGAATTCCAAATGTTTTATTTAGTACTGTATAAATTGACATAAGTGAGATTGCTTTTATCCTACTTCCTACTAATAGGTATTATAAATGCGAAAGTTTGTAAGTATGAATGTATGGATGGATGGATGTTTGTTATTCTTTCACGCTAAAACGGGTAGTCGGATTCTGATGAAATTTGGCACACAAATAGTTTATAACCCGGATTAACATATAGGATACTTTTTTTCCCGGAAAATGGCATATTTTCCCGTGGGATAGCGATAAACAAATTCTTTGCAGACGGAGTCGTAGGCATTATGTGATATGACTATCCTCGATTGATAGCCTACTACTTTTTCTTTGGAAAAATACAAAATTCCCACGGGATATAAAAAACTGAATTAAATTTCGGAGCTGGTTTTAAAAGTTCTTTCACCAATAGAAAGCTACACTATTCTTTAGAATAAATATTAAGTAGGTAATTAAATTGTAATGAATGAATGTGGATGAAATGGTAATATGGACGAAATGGGAATGTGCACGAACTGGGAATTGATTGTGGACGAAATTAACCTAAACGTTATAAACCAATGGGGATGGTGATGCCATTAAAAAATAATTCGAAGACACGACTCCATTAAAAAAACGCTTTATTTTAGCCCTGAAACCCAGATTAATTTTCGATTAACTGCAAAATTAGATTTTTTGTTGCTTTAAAACAAAAATAGTTAGTTGATTGAGTTGGCGAACAAGTGACGTCATAAGGCTATTGCCATTCAAACTCTATGGGAGTCTTGTGTTCTGACAGCTCATAAAAAGTACGTCACTTGAATGGACTCCTTATTCCAAACGTAACACAAATGTCAAATGGTCTTCATGATACTAGCGCCAACGTCACAAAAACCTACATTTTACATTTATTAAATAATATAAAATATTAGGGGACAGTTTTTATTTTCCATAGTTAAAAACTCCAATAAGGATTTAAAAAATACAAAAAAGTTTCTGATAATTCTTTGGTCAGCTCCATGTTCGACTATCTTATTGGCATTACGTGCTTCTACGTAATATTCCCTGTGGCTACACAACAGCATGTGACGAAGACAAGGGAACAGTAATAGAAGGCACATTCGCACTGACCTTTGGATGGGATAGGTCCCTGAGTACGGTCTAGGATTATCTTAAAGCAAGCCTATAATTCTGATTATATTGTAGGACAGTCGTGCTAACTGCGTGTTTAATTACTTCAAGCCAAAGTTATTATTTTAAAACGTTATTTTTTTTCTACTCGTGTATTTTAACCCGCGAATAACATTTCACAAAAACGTGAATGACAAAAAGCGGTCTTTTAGTGCTGAAGCAAAACCTATATCATTATGCTGCGCTACTTCCCATTGACATTGAATTATGAAACTTGGCAGGAAGTAAGGCCTTACAGAACAATAAAATAAAGAGCATAATCCGGAATTTATTGATCAGCAATAAGTAACTTTTTTTATATAGAAATAGTTAGGTATTTACTATGGGATGATAAAAAATATCAAAACGCAAGCCCATGCCATAAACTTTTTTTAAATCGACATGGTAAAAGAAAAAAAACACGACGTTCCGTTTTCCCCGTTTTAATTTAAGACAAACGTTATAAGGTAGTAGCGAACTGTCTTCCGCAACTCTACGGCACATTGGGCCCATTTTGCGTGATCTAAGACAAACATACTTACATAACAATCTCAGACGAATTCAAGCGTCGTAAGTCAGCTGTCAATCTCTTTTGTAGCAGCGACGCTCCTTGTCAATCTTTATTTATTGCCGCAGGATGTGCGCCATTGCTAAAACAATAGTATAACTCAATCACTCTTCGTTTCTGTTTTACAAGCAATAATATAATGGGTACGGTGCGCCCGATCAACATTCGAGGGTACAGGGTACTGTTACGTGACAGAAATGAGGACGTTGATTAAACTATCTAAAAACAATTCGACATTGCTTAGTCGCTCAGAATACGGGTATAAAAAATAGCCTACGACCTATTCTCGGTACCAAATACAGAAAAAATAGTTTCATATAAATCGGTCAAGCCGTTTCCGAGGAGTTCGATAAAAAAAAACACCGTGACACGAGATTTTTATACACCGTGAAATTTTAGTGGTTGTTTTCCCGAAACGAGGTGATTTTGTTTCGATTGTACAATCGATTTATAATTACTATTTTGACTAGAGTCAAAAATCCAATTGTGAAAAACGAAAGTCGAAAATGATCGCAAACCAATAGTAACGCTTTCTTGGTACAAGTAGCGTACGATCGTACGATAGGTTAGGTACCAACGAAGCGTTACTATTGGTTTGCGGTCATTTTCGACTTTCGTTTTTCACAATCGGATTTTTGACTCTAGTCAAAATAGTAATTATAAATCGATTGTACAATCGATACTAAAATCACCTCGTTTCGGGAAAACAACCACTAAAATTTCACGGTGTATATTAGAAGATTTAGTAATTCAAATACAGGACTCCAGGCACCGAATACGACTTTGTCCCATTCGGTGTCGGTCGAGACCCTTGGTCCGTGGAGTCCTAGCACTATGCAGTCCTATAAAGAAATAGCAAATTGGTTAGTCGACGTCACAGGGGACCGAAGAGCTGCCAGCTTCCTCGGACAAAGAATTAGCTTAGCTATTCAAAGAGGAAACGCTCCCAGTATCTTCGTAACCTTACCTAAGGGACCCTGTTTTCAAAATATGTTTTAGTTGTTGTTATTTAATATATCTACATTTTTTCTTTTTCTTAATTGACCTACTTTTATTCTAAGATGGTTTTTGACTATTACTATAAACGGGACTTATCACACAAACAATATTTACTTTGACGTTTCAGCCACAACACAAAAACTTAGACAATCGAGGAATATTGCGTTCAAAGTTTAGGATTTAAAATTAGTGTCACCCTTATTACAAAAAAAAACAAGCTAAAGTGGGACTGGGCAGGCCACGCCAGCCGCATGGATCCAAATCGGTGGGCTAGGTTAGCCACGGACTGGATACCACAGAATGGATGGCGGCGACGAGGTAGGCCCAGGAGGCGTTGGCGGGACGACCTAGGACGTGTACCTCAAAGACTGGAAGGACACCGCTCAATATCGGGATGAACGGCGAAAATGGGGGGAGGCCTTTGCCCAGCAGTGGGACACTTCTCCAGACTAATTAATAATAGTAAAATTAATAATTATTACAAAAAAAATAAACTTTAAACATGAAACTACCGTGAGACTCACTCATAGTGAAAATAAACGGATCACTCACGTCTTAAAACGAGTTTAACTCGACATGTTTCGGGCTAATCCGTAGCCCTTCCTCTCGGAGTCGCACGTCACGGCGGCTGCCAAACGTGCACTGCGTGCTAACGCCCTGGTCGCGCGGCTACTCGACGCAACTGACAGCGAACACAACTACCCCCGTTTTCATCATCACTTTTATTGTCATTGTGTGTTCGCTGTCAGTTGCGTCGAGTAGCCGCGCGACCAGGGCGTTAGCACGCAGTGCACGTTTGGCAGCCGCCGTGACGTGCGACTCCGAGAGGAAGGGCTTCGGATTAGCCCGAAACATGTCGAGTTAAACTCGTTTTAAGACGTGAGTGATCCGTTTATTTTCACTAAAAAAATAAACTCGTCTTAAACAAACCTAAAATTTAAATTTCTAGGAACTTCACGAGTTGAACACACGTTCGTTTCCGTTTTAAGTTATTTTCGTCCATATTCACATTTTGTTAACTTCCTAGCTCGTTAAAAATCCCATATCGTCCACCTTCAATTCCCACTCATCCACTTCCTATCTCTTTTACATTCCCAACTCGTGCACATTCCCAAGTTATCCACATTCCCATGAAGGTAAAAAACAATAAAAAATAACTTACAACCGAATTGAGAACCACCTCCTTTTATTAAGCGAACGTGTACGGATGTGGACGATTTGGGAATGTGGACGAGGTGGGAATAAGGACAATATGGGAATGTGGGCGAGTTGGAAATATGGACAATTCGGAAATGTAGACGAGATGGGATTGTAGACGAGGTGGGAATGTGAACGAAATAGGAATGTTGACAAAATGGGAAATGGGAATGGGACGAAGTGGTTTTAGATAAGTTCTTTGTAAGGTCAAGTGCAAAAATAAGTATCTATTCGAACCACTCAAAAATATGGTACTACGGCCTTATTGCGTCGGAATTAGAGTCTGTGGTATTTATTTTTGAAACTTTCATTAAGTACATATTTTTACACTTGACTGTACGAGTGCCATTTGTAAGCTTGTCACAAAACTGACGCATAAAAATCATATCAAAAATTTAGGACACTTTTTTTTAAAGCAATTACAAAAAAAAATCTTTTCATTAAAAATGGTACGTTTTAGAATGTTCGTTCACGAGAAAAAAATAAATAATAGTTTAAAAAAACTAAAAACACGCCTTAAAAACTAAAAAATAAATTTTAATAAATTTCAATTCACTATTCTTATAGTGCAGTAAAAAATCTTAATAAGCAATTATTATATTGTTATATCCAGATCAAAATTTGTAAACAATTCTAAATATTGATAAAATAAATAATATTAGTTTAAAATATTTTATTGTAAAAAAAGCGTGGGGTGCATGGTGTCAATTGTCAAGGATTATCATTTTGATAACATCTTAAAAAGCACCCCACGCTTTTTTTACACTAAAATATTTTAAACTATTATTATTTATTTTATCAATATTTAGAATTGTTTACAAATTTTGATCTGGATATAACAATATAATAATTGCTTATTAAGATTTTTTACTGCACTATAAGAATAGTGAATTGAAATTTATTAAAATTTATTTTTTATTTTTTAAAGCGTGTTTTTTAGTTTTTTTTAACTATTATTTATTTTCTATTTTTTAGTTGCATTTTTTTCACAGTGAGAGTTTCCATGTGCTAAAAAGAGACAAAACGGTTTTTTGCTCGTCTTAAATAGAATCAGTCCATCTTATACTTGGTCTTTGGTGCGCGCGCACTGCTCTACACTACGAAACGTAAACCTCTTTCTTTCTAACTTTACCCCCCTTACCTACAACCCCCCAACCCCTCCCCACCACCCCGCCACCTGCCCCCCTTCCAGCTACATCATCAAACCCTTGTTACCATCTAGGCCTCTTACCCCCTCCCCATTTCCCAAAATCACTTACCCCCGAACCCCCCGACACCCCCACCCTATTTCCCGTAAACCCCCCCCCCCCCATCCCCTAACCCCAACCGCCACACCCTTAACCCATACCCCATTCCCCCCCACCCCGCCACCTACCCCCCTTCCAGCTCCATCATCAGACCCTTGTTACCATCTAGGACCAAAGTACTCGTCAAAACGTATCAAACGAGCCCAAACTCGATGGGGTTGTTTCGTTTTATTGTGGAGTGTTTTTGGCCATCTTCCAGCTCCATCATCAGACCCTGGTTACCATCTGGGATCAAAGTGCTCGTCAAGACGAATCAAACGAGCCCAAACTCGACGGGATTGTGTTGTTTTATTACATAGTTCCTATGGCCACCATCCAGCTCCATCATCAGATCAGCTCCATGTTACAATAATATTGCATTGTCATCCAATTTACACATATGTGCAAAATTTCAGCTCAATCGGAAACCGGGAAGTGGGTCAAAATCGTGCCCTAAGGAGTCGGTTACAAACATACATACAAACATACAAACATACAAACATACAGGTGAAGCTAATATAATAATAATAATTTAAAATTGTTGAAGATAATAATGAAACTGCTGTGAAAATATTCATATCCGACGGCATTGCATCCAGCGTTAGGAGACCTCCCCTTTTATTAAGGTATTCTTGAAATCTTTAATCTTCTTGGCTTACATTTAATCAAAACAAAAACAAGTTCTACCTATCTATCAGAAAATTTTGATTGCCAATCACAACGAAATAAATAACTTCAAACGGACCAAGTTCGCTGTTTTGCCACGCCACTCAAAATGAAAGCGACCTCTGGACTTATAGGCAATTAGAGCCAATCACGTCGGGAAAGATCTGAAGAAAAATCTGAATAACATAAAACATTAGAAATGACTAAATCGCGCCTGCTATGTTGCGCAAATTTAATTAAGAGCAATATTTAATAGCTGTCCGAGTTTGAGAAAACAGAAAAGTTATTTGTCGGAAAGCCCCAATTAAGGGCAAAGCTTTCTGGACTTAATCCAATAAAGCTACTCATTTAGTGAACGGAATGAAAGGTAAATAATTTTAGGGAACGCCGGCCGCGGATTGTGCGACAGAGTTTTGTTTTCTAACTGACCGGTTACCTACAACTTTCAATCCAACAAATTGGCGCATAGCTTAGGATGACTACGGTCATATCCCTCAGTAAATAAATTTACTTTTCATTGGAGGTTTTTTCTTGTGGCCTTAAGACCCGAAGCATAATGGATTAAGACCTAAAAATATGTCCTAAACAAGTTGTTGCCCGTAACTTCATCTACGTTTGCGAAGACTTTGCACTTTTTAGAAAGTAATCTTTGCTCCTGCCGCCCAGTGCCCTAAATACACGATTATTTTTAATTGGTGATCAGGAGTAACAAAAAGCGATAAAGATGATCATAATGAATAACTTTTCCCATGGAACCAATACAAAAGTCGGGGTAAAAAAATCAGCTATTTCATAGAAAACTTCAGGGCCGTCACAAGCCTCCATGAATTGAACCACGGTTTTTTTTTCCCCGATTTTTGTATTGGTCCCATGGGAAAAGTTATTCAGTATGGCCGACTTTATCGCTTTTTGTTATTCCTGATTACCGATTAAAAATCACCATGTATAGGACACTCAATAAGTGACAAAGTTTGAAGTTCATTGAAAAAAAAATTAATGTGGGCGGCAGGAGGCCATGTTAATCGGAGATAATTTGGCTTTTAATAACTTAAGGATTATTAAAATCGATTCTACAGCTCCAAAGTTTATCACATACATACAAACAAAAAAACAAAGAAAGTTATTTAGCACCCCTTTGTTATTTAGCAGTATAATCCTACTAATAATGTAAACGACAAAGTTTGCGAATACCTATGTTTTGATTTTGAATATTTGGATGTTTGAATGTTTCATTGTTAGTTCAACAACCACGCAATAACTGCTGAATGGATTTAGACGAAACTTGGCGTACAGATAGACAAGGATCTGGATAGAGACACGTATATGATGCGTAATATTCCGGTAATGGGTTCGCTGGAATAAACTGTCATAATCATAATCATAGTATTATAAAATATAGTTCATCTTGTTACTTACTTATATGTAACGCCATCAGAGTTGAGGTCACGCACACAACACGTCATGTAATGACAGCGGGATTTTGACATTTATTCGTACCGATAGCAAGTTCAACAGACTCAACATAGAATTACAAGATTGACTAAAAATTTCTTCAACCTATTTCTTTAAGAATAATTTAGGAAAATATATCTAGTCCAAACAAAACAGAAAATAAAATATTTTGATCTATTTTATATAAATCAGATAAGCATAGTTTTCGCTATTTATAAAATACCTATTTCTTATCAGTTTCAAATTGTTTTATTACAAAAATAGGTTATATGAAAAAATAAAAATTATAATATGCATAGTTGCATAAGTATTTCATCATAAGATCATATAACTCACATTTTCATTCACTCTGTCATTTCATTCATTCACTATCTTTTTTGCAATCAGTACTTTATGTAGCTGTGGTAATCATTCGCCTCAACTCTCGTGGCGTTACCTATACCTACCAAATAAAAATCATATGTAATTGAAAAAATGTATTTGTTCTAACTTGGTATAATAATTATAAATTCATTTTGTATAGAAAAATAGCTGTTGCCTGCGACTTTGTCTGCAAAGAATAGGTGTATTAAAAATAGCCTACGACCTATTCTCAGACCTACCGAATATAGAGAAAAAAGTTTCATAAAAATCGATCAAGCCGTTTCGGAGGATTTCGATAACAAACACCGTGATACGAGATTTTTATATATTAGAGAAGATATAATTTATTTGCTGATAATCGAACTCTGCGACTCAACGACGATAATATTTTCTAAGCAAGAAATGGATCATTACTGGAAATCACTAAAATATCCAAATCATAATTCGCAGTCGCCAAAAGATGTCACTTTTTAACCAATGTAATTAAAGGCCACGACGGCTTAGTAAAGTTATTAATTTTAAATTAATAATATCCTTTTAAAATTAGTATCAAAGTGATACCGATCTTAACAAGCTTCTCGTAGAAAATAATTTCAATTTCTTGTTACTTCCCAAATTGATTAGTTCTGTGGCTCGACATGATGATAAAATATTACTAGGTTTTCTCGACCAAACATTCTTTTACCACCCTGATTAATGTCAGTTTAACGACCGCTTTAGCCTAGTTGGTAGTGACCCTGCCTACGAAGCAAGAGGTCCTGGGTTCGAATCCCGGTAAGGGCATTTATTTGTGTGATGAGCACGAATATTTGTCCCTGAGTTATGGATGTTTTCTATGTATTTAAGTATTTATTTATTTATATAAGTATGTTCGTGGTCTAGTACCCAAAGTACAAGCTTTGCTTAGTTTGGGACTAGGTCGATTTGTGTAAGGTTGTCCCCTAATATTTATTCATTTATTTTATTATATTTAGTTGTATTCTAATATTGAAATCTTCTATCAGTTACAAATTTAACCAGTCTTGTTTTTTTCTGCTGTAGAAACTGTCATAGATATGATACAGTAAATACTCACTTAGTCCACTATACACCGTATTTGTTTTTCATTAAGTTCTTTATTGAATCAGGCGTTACTTTGAGGAAGTCCATATCAATGAACTGAAACAATTACTTTGCTCACCCGTGTCCTTATGATAGTTACGTTTATGCAAGAAATGTGTGTTCATGCAGTTCCTTCGCCTCCACACTGTACGAACACACACAAACCCAACTATCACCACCACAAAACTACACTGACGCGTTTTGAACTCAATCAGAGCTCATCTTCGGAGTATCGCAATCGTTCACCATGCTACCAAATGTTAGACTAACAAACCAAAAGAAATTTTTTAATTTGTTACTATAACTTCTCAAGTACCCACTTTATTTTTCTCAAAGAAACAAACAAACTTACTTACTACTTAATAACGAGTCACTGTATTGTATTATCTATACTAATATATAAAGCTGAAGAGTTTGTTTGTTTGTTTGTTTGTTTGAACGCGCTAATCTCAGGAACTACTGCTCCGATTTGAAAAAATCATTCAGTGTTAGATAGCCCATTTATCTAGGAAAGCTATAGGCTATATATCATCACGCTAACTCCAATAGGAGCGGAGCGGAGCGGAAGAATGTTTCAAAATCGGGGGTTTTTCAAGTAAAACTTCTATAGGCGCTAATCTCAGGAACTACTGCTCCGATTTGAAAAATTCTTTCAGTGTTAGATAGCCCATTTATCGAGGAAGGCTATAGGCTATATATCATCACGCTAACATCAATAGGAGCGGAGCGGAGCGGAAGAATGTTTCAAAATCGGGGGTTTTGAAGTAAAACTTCTATATAGGCGCTAATCTCAGGAACTACTACTCCGATTTGAAAAATTCTTTCAGTGTTAACACTAGGGGTGTGCGGGAGTTTTAAGGGGGGGATGAACATTTCATTGATTTTGCCGTAGGATGCACCGTTTTCAAGATATTTGACAAAAACACCAAGGGGGTGGGTGGGGTTGAGGGGGGTGAGGGTGCGGGGGAGGGGGTGCGGGGGCTTCGGAGGGGGATTAAAATTTCATTGATTTGCACCGTTTTCAATATATTTGACAAAAACACCAAGGGGGTGGGGATGGGGGGGGGGGTGCGGGAGAGGGTGCGGGGGAGAGGGTGTGGGGGCATTAAAGGGTGGATGAAAGTTTCATTGATTTTGCCGTAGGATGCACCGTTTTCAAGATATTTGACAAAAAAAACTTGAAGTAAAACTTCTATAGGGCACGCTTGACTTGAGACGAACGCGGGTGTGCGGGTGTGCGGGGGGTTTGTGGGGGGGTAACTTTTTAATATCGAGGAACTAAGGAGAGCCATAATTGATGAAAAAGCAAATTGGATAAAAAAAATAAGCTGCCCAAATTACTAATTCCACGCGGACGGAGTCGCGGGCAAAAGCTAGTTTAGTATAAATATAAGTTTTTTATATTAACATATAAGAAGTCCTTAAAGTTAGTCAAAATTTAGTGCTAGGTTTGATATTACTGTAATGCCTGAGCCTATGTTAACCAAATCATTTCCATTCCAGTTCTCGCTAATGCTCGCCCTATCACGCCACATACTTGGTCTTTCTCTTGTCCTTTCCCATATTTACTGTCGGGTTTCCGACCCTTCAATCTATATATACTATCCACACTTAATTACTATTTATTCTAATACATACTTTTTATTTTCCTCATACATGATATTACTATTAGTATCATTTAACCTGAAAAATTTTCTCCTAATTTAATGGACAAAAACATAGGTATGTATCGAGAAATCACAAAGACGAAAAAGGTAAAAAAAGGCAAATGTCTTACATTTATGAAGAAACATTCAAAAAGATCATTCGAAATTGATCAGTCAGGGAGAATCTTAATCAACGAGAGACATTATTGAGCTAAACAAGGACAGAATTACTTTCTTTATGATTTATGAACCACTTTCACATCCCCATGCAGCAATTCCTCTTTCACTGAATGTTCCTGATGCTATACACATAATATAATCTGTAGCATTTATTATATAGGTACCACAGTTAATCACGGAACTGTATAAGGCAAGATTTAATCGCATAATTCGAGGAAACTAAGTGGAACCTGGGCCTGAATATTTTAGAATATCAGGCAAAAAGGTTAAAAGCCAGACTAAGAATAAAATCTTTGGCGATTGATATTTCGTACTTCTACTTGCTTCTACGTACGACTACTTCAAGGCGCTACCGTTGCGCCAGATTATTCAATGACGAATGAAGTGGTAAAAGCAAAAAGGAATAAGTACATAACATTTGTAGAGCTGTAACCGCAAGGACCCCTAGTAATAAAAAAATATATATATATCTCACGGGACAACACACCAATTGACCTAGTCCCAAAGTAAGCTAAGCAAAGCTTGTGTTATGGGTACTAAGCAACGGATAAACATACTTTTATAGATAGATACATACTTAAATACATATTAAACACCCAAGACCCGGGAACAAACAGTCATATTTTTCATACAAATATCTGCCCCGACACGGGAATCGAACCCGGAACCTCAAGCTTCGTAGTCAGGTTCTCTAACCACTAGGCCATCTGGTCGTCAAATGATAAGTTGAGTCAATAAAAAGTAATAAGTTGAGATAAAACCTGGGCAACCATTAACAAGATGCTGCAATTTACGTATTACAGAATAATACATCAAAGGAGAGCTACACTGGAAGCAATATCGACGTACCTAATGTCCTCGAGTGCATGTCGACCGAGAGCCCTGTACCTAATAAGCCTCGTCGCAGTTCATACGAATGTTTGTTCAAATTATAAAACCGTCGAGTTAACGCTGCAACAGGCAACGGGGAACAGCAATCGACGTTGATAAAAACTACTCGTCTACACAAACATCCGGGCGCGCCGCACTCCATTACTCCATTTTGTACCAAGTAGCAAGGAATTGCCCGCATCGACTGACGTTTATTTTCCGTGTAACAGTTTATTAACCTCCCTTTGGACGACAACCAGTATTGACATTAGACTATTGGAAAATTTAGTAACGAGTTACACCATTGGCGGTTTTCGTATTAGGGTGCTTTTCCACTAGATATGCTTATGCTACGTTGCTATGGACGCGTTTGATATTCAACAATCATTATTCATTAGTTCATATAGCATAGCACGTTAGAACTGGTTCAACTAAGCTATGTTTTTAATATGGAAAGATGCGTGCTCTGGATCTTTCTTAAGTTGTTTTAAGCTTAGTATTAGTGAAAACGGTCACATAGTTTAGTTTTGTAGCGTAGCTTTCACATCCTCGTAGCATAGCTGCATAGCACATCTCTGGTGGAAAGATGGATGTAAATAATTACTATAAATTAAAATAAGTTTTGATAAAAAAAAAACATTTTTAAAGCAAGATTTTTAGTTGACTGTACTTTTTGTTGACTGTACTTGCATTGTCATCCAACCTACATAAGTATACCAAATTTCAGGTGAATCCAACCACTGGAAGTTGGTCAAATTCGACTTCTAAGATTTCAAATCAAAATCAAATCAAATCAAAATGTATTTACTGACCATAAAATTTAAATTAAACGATACATGAGAAACAGTGATCCCCACACTAGGCACAGCCTGTATCGTGGAGATCCAAACGCAACAGAAATTACAAGAATGAGCGGCACAAGTGAGGGATAATGTGTGTGTGTGTGTGTGTGTGTGTGTGTGTGTGTGTGTGTGTGTGTGTGTGTGTGTGTGTGTGTGTGTGTGTGTGTGTGTGTGTGTGTGTGTGTGTGTGTGTGTGTGTGTGTGTGTGTGTGTGGGTGTGTGTGAGTGTGGGTGAGTGTGGGTGTGTGTGTGTGTGTGTGTGTGTGTGTGTGTGTGTGTGAGGGGGGGGGGGTGAGTGTGCGTGCGGGTGTGTATGAGAGCACGGTGACCCAAGAATAAAGAAGCAAACGGGGTGAGCTAAATAAAAGCTTGTAAAAACCGCTTTAGCCTAGTTGGTACTGACCCTGCCTACGAAGCAAGAGGTCCTGGGTTCGAATCCCGGTAAGGGCATTTTTGTGTGATGAGCACGAATATTTGTTCCTGAGTTATGGATGTTTTCTTTGTATTTAAGTATTTATTTATCTATAATCTATATAAGTATGTTTATCGTCGTCTAGTACCCATAGTACAAGCTTTGCTTAGTTTGGGACTAGGTCGACTTGTGTAAGATTGTCCCCTAATATTTATTTATTTATTATTTATTTAAACGGGGAGTTGGGGAACTCAATTAGAACACATTATATGTTTGAAAATAAAGTAAATGCCCATTATGCGTCTAAGATCCCTTCCGCTGCTAACAAAAGAGCTGATAACTTTGAAACGTCTGAACCAATTTCAATGAAACATGTCTTAGAACCATC
This sequence comes from Archips crataeganus, assembly GCA_947859365.1. Taxonomy (NCBI): domain Eukaryota; kingdom Metazoa; phylum Arthropoda; class Insecta; order Lepidoptera; family Tortricidae; genus Archips; species Archips crataeganus. The sequence goes on along the minus strand of OX402055.1, from coordinate 14,343,675 downwards.
GCCTAAAACCCGCTTCCAAATGAAAAAACCACATCCAAATCGGTTCACACACAAACACACTTTGGTTTGGTTATAAAATTGGCTATATAATTGGCCTTAGCAGTGTATTTATCTTTCAACGATTAACTAAAAGGCTGAAATTAACACAGTGATCAGCAACGCTTTCCTGCCGAGGGTTGAAACAACCGTATTTTTTCAATTATTCCTAGCAAACAAAGACAACACCAATAAAGAATTCATGATTTAGCTTCTGAAAATGGACAATAGAATAAAATTCTTAAAGTTAAATCTACGTGAGAGCATACGGATGTAGTGAGGAATAAAACTTGAGGAGATATTTTGCATGAGTTCTCAGGCGTATTTCCTGCTTTTCCTTATTTCCCTCGGGATAAGTCAACTTATAGAGGACATAAGTTGTACCGATATCGAGACAGGTATACGTACACAATACTGGAATTTCATGTTTTGATATTCGCACCGTCCATCTTATATCAACTGTTTTAGGTTTAGGTTTTTTTTAATATAGGTCTCATTTGTTCTATGGAACACATATATTTGGTACGATTTTGAACTCTTTTACTTCACGATTTCACAGTTCTATAGAACAAATAGGACTTACCCGTTTTTTCCTTTTTCAAGTGTACCTACTTAAATAAAAACCTACTATAGTATAAATCTTCCCAGGTGAATTTTTCGCTTCGAGCCCTTATCTTTCAAAACAAACGGTATCGTCATAGTATTAAGGTTCAAATTTAATGTAATGGCTCGAAGCGAAAAATTCACCTGGGAAGATTTATACTATAATTTCAGTTTGATACGGGTCTTAACATGGTTAAAATAAGGTAAATAAATACCTTGTTTAATCTGAAGATTTAAGGATTTGCCACGCTGGATGCGTTCAGCGGTCTGCGATCAGGTCAAATTGAACGCAGCCCGCATTTTATGTACTAACAACATTGTCAGTCTCTATATATTTTGTATAGATATGCGATCTAACCGTGCGACCGTCATTACCTCGACGTTTCGACCACATTGCAGCGGCCGTGGTCACGAGTCGACTAATTAACTAATACTGAATTTATTAATCATTTAATTAAGTTTAGCAATAATTAGTTCGGTATAAGTCCCGAGAAATATAGCTTATGATGACAATCGCGAAAGTTTAAAATATTGTAAAGAAATTGGTATTTTAAGCCGGTCGCCAATGAGACAGATTTTCCAAAATTAAATTTAGTAAAACCATTAAATTTGTTAAACCACTAATGTTTGGACCAGTGGCATGTAGCATTCGGCTTTGGTTAGCGCAGTTCGTATTTGCGTTAGTGTCTGCTGTCGGCGTGACTCCGATAACCGAATCAAACTGCACGCTTAAATTGGTTCCGACGTAGATTTATAGTGAAGGTCTACGCAAGTTACGCAACGCGTGCCATGATGCCATAGGTACGTATTTTAAAACAATTTACTGACGACGTATATTGGGTCGGGTCCCGTTGGCCTTACTTGCATTTAGCCATGGCGAGCAGAACATCTTAGCTGTATTTTGTCCGGGTAGCAAAATGTCTTGGTCTGTAAAACGACTTAATGTCATAATGTTTTAGTAGGTAAATAGTCTGGTCTGGTCTGGATCATCTATTTAATACAATTAAGACCTTATACAATTGACTCATTCTGCCTAATTGTGCATTTAACGACCTAGACGTTTTGCTAAGTAAGTCTTCCTGAAACTAAGACAATTTTGTAACCATGGCATTATATAACCAAGTCATTTTGCATACTTGGTCAGTGTACTACTGAGCCGTTTTGCTCGTCAAGGCTAAATGCAAGTAAGGCCAATGGGACCCGACCCCGTATATTTTGTATACAATACCAATCCATCCAACGCGTTCCCGCAACCATAACCAGGTCGTCGCTCTATCTTGTTGGAGGCCTATCCACACCGCGGCACTAGAGAACATTTTGGCCCCATCGGCCGTCATTTCTACGAGCGTGTGCCCTGCCCACTGCCACTTGAGTCTGGCGATTCTTCGAGCTACATCAGTGGCTTTGAGCCATGAGCTTTACGGTGAAGTAAAACATCGTGAGGAAATACACACCTGAGAAAAAATTTAATGGTGTGTGTGAAGTTTCCCAATCTACATTGGGCTCGCGTGGGAACTACGGTCCAAGCCCTTTCGTTCTGAGAGGAGGCCTGTACCTTGCGGTGGGACGTATATAGCTGGGATGATAATGATGATGATTAGTGAAGCAAAATGTAAAAAATGAAAACAAATATCCGTCTTTTGTAGAATTATTACAATAATTATGCTAGGTTTACACGGAGCTTAGTAGCTAATGTATGTATGTATGTATGTAATAAACTCTTTATTGCACATAAAAATAAAAATACAAGAACACAGAGAGGAGAACAAAGGCGAGCTTATCCCTAAAAAGGGATCTCTTCCAGCTAACCTAGTTAAGAGAATACATAATATAGTGGATAATCAGACAGTGCTAATGCTTAGTACTTGTTACTTACACTTGTCAGAAGTGTATAAACATATTGTACAAGTGCTTAGTATTATACAATACACGCATCTGACAAGTGTAAGTGAAAAGTACTAAGCATTAGCTACAAAGCTCGGGTAAACCAAGCATTACAGAGATTTGTCCTGTACTGGAAAAAAAGGCGTGTCAGAATAATAGCAAAGTTTACTCAGGTCATCTATTTTTAAACGCTTATTTACACAATATTTTTATTGTTGTTGTGTTCCTGTTGATCTTAATAATTCTATACGAAAAAATTTCAACGGCAGAAAAGCTTAGACCCGATGGGAAATACACTCAAATAGCAAATCGTTTACATTTTCAAACACTACGCAATAATTTGCCAGAAACTTTGATGGATATCTGCTCTATTCCTGACTCTACGAGAATGATCTTATTTTAATTATACTTGGAATGTTCTTGATAAAACAGTTTCTCTGCTAAGATGCAGCGATACAGTCAGCGTCAATATAAAGGAGGCAGCAGCTAATAAAGTGTTCAAATATAGCGGGACACGTATTTATTATCAAGAGCGTGTCCATATTTATATGAGCACCTTGGACGTTCTCATTATCGTTTCGTTAGCATAGCTTCGTTTTTTTAGCATTAGAAATAAGGTAAAAAATCTTGACGAGTCTTTTTATTGAAAAACGCTTTTAAAAAATAGTAACTATTATAGGTAACGCCATCAGAGTTGAGGCGAATGATTACACACACAGCTACATAAAGTACTGATTGCAAAAAAGATAGTGAATGAATGAAATGACTGAGTGAATGAAAATGTAAGTTACTTATGAAACCAAAAGAATGTAAATGTGACCATGTTGCCTTTCAAATTGTTACATATTAGCTATGACTTACTTTTCAAAAGTGTTTTTTCAATAAAAAGACACGTCGAGATCGCTTACCTTCTTTCTAATGCTAAAACGAAGTATAGATGCTGACTGTATTAATTTATAACCGCACCGCACGCACAACCAAAACCATCGTTAATACATCCTCTGAATGAATTGTATTAATATTATGTGGGGGGGGTATTAAAAATAGCCTACGACCTATTCTCACACCTACCGAGTGTAAAGAAAAAAGTTTCATAAAAATCGGCCAAGCCGTTTCGGAGGAGTTCGGTAACAAACACCGTGACACGAGATTTTTATACAGGGTGTATCCGTTAGCACGATCAATAAATTAAATTATACATCCTTTAACTAATCAGTAATTAAGTCCAAGTGGTTTAAATTTTTTTAAATGAAAAAAAAAAAGAATTTGTTATTTTCTAACAAAAATAATCGGGCCAGCAATGTACTGCACTGCAGACCGTCATGTCTAGTCGAAGTACTTGACGTTGACATTTACTATCGTTTTCAATTGAAAATGTACTAAATACACCAATATTTTGCTTAATAAACATGCGCAGGTCTTAATTAAACGATCAGACGATCAGTTCTTTCAAAATTACGTAATAGTTTTCCTCATCAAGTACCTAAGTGTGGGCGAAATGATCAAAACACTAAAACAACTTTATCCTGTTTATTTAACGTTATCAACAAAATAGTGCGTTATGATAATATCACTGACAATAGTAAAATTATGCCAATCTCACCAGGTGACTTCTTCTCTAGATAACTTATACTTTTACAACGAAAACGCCCATGGACCGTATGCTGGCTGCACACGTCCTGCCTCATCGGTGATCGTGACAACAACACAAAATTATCAATCGGAGGATCCTCGTATGCGTTATTTAACTCAAATCTCGGCTTACATTTGCTCTTGTTTCGTCATAATTCACGTGCATCGTAATTTAATTTTGTTGATGCCATTTTAAATTATTTTGATTTGTTTACCAACTTGACTTTTGTATTTGTCAATGTAACATTAGTAATAGAGTAACCAACTCATTCCTAAAGAAAAGACAAGGTTGCATTTGCAATGTATGGTTTATGGTCTGTGGAGGTCCGAGATAATAATATTAAACTTTTTGGAGTTCAACAACATAAGGTTAAAAAAAAGTTTAAATAGGCACAGATTGTAGAGATCTTTCTGTTTATGAGTAAATATTTATAAAAAAATAACATCGCCCCTGTACCAAGGAAATGCCCTGTACCAAGACATCTAACGACCGATAACTGACAATTACGCAATGATGAAATTCATTGATTATGCATTGTAACTTTAAATTACAATTTTTCTGTGATTAAGCATTTTGGCGCATTAGAACTAGGTCAAGGTAACTTCGGATATGCTAAGGAATCATCGTTTAAATTTATTGTTTTACTTATAGACTACACCCGGTATATTAGATTATTATTATTTAAAATAATACACTAGCAGCTCATTGAGCTGATACGTGCGTGCGTGATATGTCTATGTATAACAAATGTTTACAACTGAAAGTACTCGGCTCTAGGAGTACAGTTTAACACATTCTGTGGCAGTGAAACGACGTCTGTGATCAAAAAATTCATAACCCTATGCCAGTGGCACGCATGCATGTCTACATAATTCGTACTCCTATGACTGACGTGACACTCTTTGTTCACTACGATCATTTCGGCCGGCATCGCGTATGGGCTTAACGGAACGGTCGCGGAGCCGAATGTATTAAGTGTAAATCATTAAAATGTTCATGTTATTTTCATCTCAATTGCTCGTCAAAAAAAATATTGTACAGTAGGGTACAGTCGGGTACAGTAGGGTAAAATAGGGCACAGTAGGGTACAGTACGGTAGAATAGGGTACAGTAGGGTAAAATAGGGTACAGCTAATTATAACAGTTAAATGCTCAAAAATTATTTTATTCGGAAAATAAAAACGAAAAGCATTCAAATGTTATCTTAATTTGTATTTAAAGTTATTTTTTTTGATATAAGAGGTATCTACCTTATAATCTATTGGTACCTAATTAGTTAGCACCTCGTAATACGCTGGGTCTATCTAATGAGTGATGGGTTAACCATATCTCACAATAGGCACTTAGGGCTAATGATAACGGCCCTTGTAAACCCATCGAATGGAGCACGGCAAATATGTGCAAGTGCAGCTTGATGTAATGAGTGTGTTTAGGCGATCGTTACTTCGACACGCCAAACCCATTACATGCTGTATAATCAGGGCAATGGTAGAGATTTATTGCAAACACGGACTTCGCTTGTGAAGGCACTAAATGCCTCATTGCAGGTAAAAATAATCTATCGTAGGTAGTAAATTATATTTCAATTATTATTTTTTTTTTTTTTATGTTAGAGAGGCCAGACAAACGAACTAGTGGGTCACCTGATGTTAAATGATCACCGCTGTCCATAGACACCCGCAGCACTTTACGCGATGCCAGTGCGTTGTCGGCCCTAAAAGGGAGAGGAAAAAGGAAAGGGAATAGAGGAGGGGGAGAGGTATTGGGCCCCCGGCGCTCTCACTGACCGTACGAAACGCAGCAGGAGTACTGCTGCTTCACGCCAGTGTTCTGTGAGAGGGTGGTACTGCCCCGGACGAGCCGGCCCATTCGTGATGCAGCGGCTAGCTACAACATGGCTCTACCACTACAAAAAATTGTAACACAAACAAAACAAGGTAAAAGTTTTTTTTAAACCACGCCTCATCATCATCCTTATATTAGTTGCCCAATGCGGATTGGGTTCTTCACACACAAACCATTTAATTTCTTCTCAGGTGTGTGCAGGTTAACTCACGATGTTTTCCTTCACCGTGAAGCTGACGGTAAATTTCAAATGTAATTTCTCACATAAATTCCGAAAGCTCTGATTCAGCGAGCCTGGGCTCGAACTCATGACCCTCTCGAAAGGCCACGTCCTACATGTCCACGAAGCACTCCTAATATTTTACTTTTCTATATAAACTGCAAAGACAATTCCAACGCAGTCTTAACTTTGGTTCAGTGCCAATTTTGACTTTATATTTAAACTCGTAGCTAAAAATATTAAGTTTTCCGCACCTCGAAAGGAAAAAGCGGAAACCTTATAGGATCACTTTGTTGTCCGTCCGTCCGTCCGTCTGTCAAGACCCTTTTTCTCAGGAACGCGTGGCGGTATCAAGCTGAAATTTACATCAAATACTCAGGTTTACTGTCCCTTAGAGCTGTGAAAAAATCAAACTTCTAAGCCAACGCAATCAAAAGATACAGCCATTTATGCCTCACAAGATACACTCGCAAAGGAATCATAACCTACAGGGTACTTCCCGTGAACTCAGAATCTTGAAATTTGATACGAAGCAAGGTCTTATAGCACAGATAAAGGGAAAATTTCGAAAAGCATTTTTTTTTGTCTGTCTGTCTATATAAGTAACCAATCTACAATGATCCCACACTGCGCACATTTTGCTTCGGAGCAGGGGTCTGCTAAGACTGGATGTTCATAGATACATATAAATTTGTACGGAACCCTCGGTGTGCGAGTCCGGCTCGCACTTGGCTGGTTTTTTATTTTTTTTATAATAAGTCAGTTTAGGCACTATACGAAAGGGTTCCGAAGAAAGTTCTAGTTTGTAACAGCGCCGAAGCCGGCGCGGCTCGAAAGAGCAACGCAAACAACCAGTTTTGCAATGAACTAAAACAATTACTTTGCTCACCCGCGACCTTACAATACTATATAATAATGTTCCTTAGAAAGAGGCACAGTCAACAATCTATTAACATAACAATGGAAAGCAGCCAGTTTATGCTGCCACGGATGATTAGAAGATGCTGGTATAACAGCATCTGTGTACGTGGGCTTACGGTATATTTTAAATTGATGTTTACCATTTAATTTTGAAATCTTTAAATCCAAAAAGTTCAACGAACAATTTTCCTCCAATTCTTTTTTGAACCTTATCTTTACGTGCTTGTTATTCAAACCATTAATAAAGTAACGCCTGATTCAATAAACCAGTTTTGCATTATGAAAATAGAAGAGATGAAACAAAAACATAAACCCAAGTGTTTATTCAAAAGGCCACCGGCCCGTTTGTAAGCCTTTATCCGCGGTTTTAAATTAACGGAATGGGAATTTTCAATGGTTCTCATTTATCTCGATGATTTGGTACCCGCTGTTATGAGTATCCGTGCAAGCAATTTAACAATGAACTGTTCGCTCGTAAACAGCGTGTTTGCCAATTTGTGTTGTATATCTTACGAATTAATTACACCGGGAAGGGTCCCATATTGTTTTGCTAACGAATTGAAGAAGTTGTGGTCAATGAATACCACATTAACACATTTAACTCGCGCTTGCGCCCGCATTGCGAGTTACGCGTAGTTTTAAAGTTATAATGTTTACCATCACCCTCTTACACAAAAAAAGTTACGAACTGGTTATAACAAAATGTCAAGAACACAAATAATTATTGTTGACTAGGAATAAAGATGAATTTCCTAAAAATCCCACGGGATAGGAATAGGAAAAAACTTTTTAACAAAAAAATTAAACCGCCGTAAAACTTGAAAAGCAAAAAATAATACCTTTTTTTGTTTGATCTTAAAAATCAAGGTACCTACCAGTTTAAAGTCGGTGCCTCAGCGCGAGCCAGGAGGAGTGATAGAAGCCAATCAGGTGGACGATTATAGGTCCACTCCTCCTGGCTAGTGCTGAGGCACCGACTTCAAACTGGTAGGTACCTTGATTAAGATCAAACAAAAAAGGTATTATTTTTTGCTTTTCAGTTTTTTCGGCAGTTTAATTTTTTTGTTAAAAAGTTTTTATTTTATACTTTTTCCCCATCCTTGGGGTAATTTTTTTTCCAAATTTATATAATACCAACTTCAAGATATACCCTATCCAATAAAAAAGAATTATGAAAATCAGACTACTCTGTAAAAAGTGAAGTCAATCATCCCCTGTTTTCTACCCTTAGGGTAGGAATATTATTTCCAAATTTAAATGAGACCACCCTCGGGGTATACGCTTTCCAATAAAAAAGAAACATCAAAATCGGACTACTCTGTAATAAGTTATGCGTGGTCATATAGTACAATCAGTGACTGAACAATCAATCATCCCCTGTTTTCCTACCCTTAGGGTAGGAATACTATTTCCAAATTTAAATACGACCACCCTCGGGGTATACGCTTACCAATAAAAAAAAATCATCAAAATCGGACTACTCTGTAAAAAGTTATGCGTGATCATACATAAAAAAAATATACACGTCGACTTGAGAACCTCCTCCTTTTGTTTTCGTCGGTTGAAAAGAGGGTTGAGCAGCTGTAAGCTACAGAGTAATAATGGCCTACAACACAAATGACTAGGTTTTATTTAGGTAAGTACATATGTGGTATTTTTCGGAATATTCAAAAAACTGATTCATATGTTACACTGAGTACTTAGTTAACATAAAGCAGTTTTTCCGTAGGAGGTAAGTCGTAAACAAGTGATTTTTGCCTATAATTGAAAACAAATCAAATTACATAAATATTTGATATATATCTACCTACCTACTATTTCATTTGCATAAAAATTTAGTATCTATAACGTCATAATTACTATACTAAACGGGACTTATCTCTCAATTTACTTAACATTTACTTCGACGTTTCGGCCACCTTGCAGCAGCCGTGGTCCGTTTAGTATAGTAATTATGAGTGAAAATCACGAAACTTTAAAACTCTATAACGTCAGTTTTAAACTTGGAGCCAGTGAGTGTTTTCTGAAGTATGGCCAATAAAATTTGTCAAGAATAACATAATTAAATAGGTCTCTAAGAAAAGTATGTTCATCATATCAGCCTAAGGACATCTCCTACTGGACAAAGGCAAGCTGCAAAGAGTTCTGCGACGATTGGTCCTGCGCTATCCGTATGCATCCCACGACCTAAAGGTAAACCAGACCGTCGGTCCATCTTCTTGGAGAAGGAAGAAAAGTATGTCGTTCTTGATTAATCTTAACTAACTGATCAAGAAAAACAATTTCGGAGAAATTGCATGCACAATCTTAGTCGGCGTGTCTGAGTTCCTAGCGGCAACTTCATACTAATCAAGAACACAGTACTGTTCGCGTTACGCATGTACGATGTACGTAATTTATTAGCGTTTATTCTCATATAGCAATATATAGGGATGTTCTATTACGCAGACTCCGTCGAGATCCCTGCTCCAGTGTGCTTCGGGAGGCTGTAAGTGCCGGTCGCTCCCGCCGCTCCCGTCTCTCCCGAACTTGCCGAAACGCCCGGCCTCGCTCCTCCGTTACGTGCAGTGTTTGAACACCGCTCTCTGTTCCCGATTCGCTCCCAATATTGAATAATTGGCAGCTTTCAGTGCTGTTCTTGATTGAAGTTATGGGAATGATAACATAAGTGCTAAATGATATTTCAACCGGTAAGTTTGTTACGTTTGCTATAAGTTTATTTCAGTAAAAATAACATCAAAATACTTCGCTCTGCCCACAAAAAGTATGTTTAAAAAATTATCCATTGATCATTATTAAATTCTAGGATGTTTTAATTTTAATTCCTTCAATAAAATTATCAAACAGAAGATACGTTTTTGATGTAAGTTATCGTTAAAATTAATTGGCCAAAAGTTTTGAACGACAGGTTTCAGAACAACGAATTATCAAAGACAAAAGTATTGACTCCAAATAGTTAATTATTATTCCAAGTTCGTGAACAAACCTTAGCCTAACGACAATATAATCGATTATGATAGCTTGAGTCTTGTTGTGTTGTTCTCTTGTCTCAATTGCTCCGATGACATGTAAAGATAATAAAGCTTCCGTGATAATTAATATGAATGAAAATATACGTTAACCATAAGAAATCAGCAATCAAAGTACCTAATAATTTAACTTTTTAATTTATGATGTATGTGATCAAGTTACACACTTAATCTTTCAAGCATGTTTAGTTAAGCCCATTTTTACAGCCGCGAAATTGTACTAAGCTTAGAGTTTGATCTGAGCTTTCAGAATTTACTGCGTAAACTTTATTTTGATATGTACCGTAGTCATTTTAATTAAAGGATAAACAGCTCAGACAAGCGAAGTTAATGGCGTGTGTGTTATGTCTCTAATCAAAAGACAAAAGAGGAATAGTCAAATGTACAACCTAATCCCGTTTTTAGCAGAAGTAGGTCTTCAACAGAATGACACATTGATATGTACATAAGACTGGGCGATGGATAAGCCTTGGCCTATTATACTGTTTTAAACTTTCGTGATTTTCACTCATAATTACTACAATAAACGGGACTTGTCCCGTGGCCTATTGTCTGATCCCTCAAACTACGAAAGAAGGTCGGCGACCGGTTGTGGACAAAAACTGAAATAATGTTAAAGAAACCTAACTCATATTTTTTGGTTTACCGCAGTCGTGTAAAAATGTAGTCATTGTTACTTTCTAGTCTTTCTACATGGTCAAAGCATATTTAATCAACAGTTAATAAATAAGAATGATCAATAAACAGTCCACTAAATATATTTTTGAAATAAAATCAGAATTTTACACAAGAAAACAGATATGGCTTAACGTGACGAGGAGCTTTGACCTCACTCATGACGTGTTTATCACATTTCCTCAGCTCGTTTCAAATAACCCTTACCTTGGTTACATACTGTACTATATACATAAGGAACTGTGTAGGTAAACAAATTGTTTTATAAGTTTGATTTGACTAAGTAAGCACTCGTGAAACCGGAATTATGGGTCCTTTTTAATTTTATCTGAACATTGGGAAGTTACAGCGAAAACTTCCCTTACAAACTCATACAAACCGTGATAATGTTTTCCACCGCCTAAACGTTAACCAATCATGACCAAGTTTTGATAATGTTATCAGTCAATAAACAATAGAAACTACGTTTTTAATAATTAATTAATAAGCAACTAATGACCAAAATTGGCTTGCAAGAAATCAATAAAAAATAAAAGAAAAATGAAAAATGTAAACTTACAAACGTAGCTTTTTTGCTATATGACAACCTAAAAAGTAATTTAATTTAGACGGTGAGAATCATAACCATTTTTTTGTATGAAGAGAGGTAAATACACAATCGTCTTGAATCTTAAACTCTTGGTTGAAGTTTGTTAATGCAAAAAGCTGTGCTTCATGCTGTCATCGGCCAACTAAAGGATTTTTTCTTTGGCATTTTTCCCTAACGATTGTAGCTGCCATTCTTAGTAAGGCTTGCAAGTCATCTCGCTATCTCCTTTTCAGTCTGTCTGCTCCGGTGACCATCACAAAGAAACCATTTATTTTGGAGCTTCTACCCATAAACCTAATTGCTTTAGGATGATATTCATTTAGGTAGGTACATACGTTTGTTCAGTTAGATGTCATGTTTCATGTTAGTTGATCGTATTAGAATTATAATGTACTAAAGTATAGGTACTAATTGCACTCAAAAATCTAGAAGTCGAGTTAATACGGGTATTTCATACTAGGTGTTCAGAGGAGACAATTTTCAACTTTTTTATTCTTCAAGTTACAGCTTACAACGATGACTGATATCATAGTTCATCAGAGTATAATCGTGATGTAACGCCATGAAGACAGGTTTAAAAAAATCAAGCAAAATATCTTTCACTGTTAAAAACTCAGTAAAGATCTAGATTAAAGAAACCAAGAAGTTGAACTAATTGATCGCACAAAATAGTACAAGTATATAAAGTAACTTAGTTACTTCGAACATTCATTCATAATACTTACTTGAGTTGAGAATGGAATATCAAGAGTATTTTGCGAATAAGAAACGTAGTCCAAGCACAGAAATATATATGAATCACATTCTACTGTTTTCTTACTGCTTCAGGTATCTTTATTTATAGTCTCCCGGAGAATAAACTTTCTGTTCAAAGGAAAAAAATATCATTACCAATTGCGTAACGTCTTAACATGAGCAATAAATAATGAGCATAACGATTATTATGATCAAGTAGGTACCTAAATACATAGTTAGTTTTGTAAAAAGATAATATCAATAGACACATTGAAGATTTTTGTAACATGTAGGGGACAACTTTGAACATCTAATTGGAAACGCATTAGGATTTTGCTACAAAATCCATTAAGCATGTTAATTGCAAATAGATTTCAGTGAATACTTAGAAAAATCATTCGCGATTTTAAACAGTAACTTTTTCTAATCATTTCATCATTTAGCACTACTCTACATCAGTAGGTTTTTACAAAGTATTGAGTTATCTTCCTCATGATTGCATCCAAACTCTGAGAAGCAGAATCTCCAGACGTGGATTTCAACTAGTGTGATTGGACGAATTCAATACGTCTCCGCTCTGCTCCTGTCTCCTCCAGTGGAAGTCCACCTTTAAACACTTTTAGAGATTTAATAAGCCCCTTTGTTACATTTAGAATGAACTAAATTTCAACTAGTGAACTCACTTAGAGCCCAAGTTTTAACTTGTAAGTGTCCGACAAAGACTGAGAAGACCGACATCTTTTCAAAAGCAAAGCACCACGCCGACTCGTTTCAGGATGCGGAAAATTTACGATAGTTATTTTTTTTTTTTTTGTGATAGTTAGTTAGTGATAGGTAGTTTTTGTTTTTTCTTTAATTCTGAAAGTGGACGATACCTGCTTACTCTTCTTAAAAATTTCATTACATTTTAGTCCAATTCAAATTAAGCCAAACCTTTTTTGAATAATTAATATTTGATCCTCTTTTGACAAAAAAAAAATGAAATAATTATCCTGAAAAAAATCTTAACCTAAAAATTATACAAAGCACGATTTATTGGTGATTTTAATACATTTTGGCGTACGGACTTGTAATTGTTTCCTAGATACTCTTTTACTTTAATCAGCGAATTATAATTTCACAAACAAAATGATAAAGGTGTTCTTTTTAAAACTGCACTAAAAGTCTATTTTCTATGGTACTGGCTGCTTGCTGTATCGAAAAATTTCATTAATTTTCGTCATGTAATTTATATTTCTTTTAACTGTAAGGGAAAATTCATCAGGTTAAATTAAATTAATTTATATAAGACGTAATGTTCTAACTCTTATTGTTAAAAGGATAATCAAGAATCAAATTAGGTATATTAATTTATGCGCGTTAAAGCTGTGTCATAAATTCTTAATTTATAACATCGAATTAAAGACACTCCTATTTGACACTAACTTGTTTGTAATTCTACTCAATACTTATTTGTTACGTATGAAAGGGTTTTTTGTTGATTTGGCCAAATAATTAATTAACCGGTTAGTTTCAATCGATATTTGTCATATACCCATTTGTCGAAGTTAACGGATATCAAAGAAAACGCGGTGTGTACAGAAAAGACGAAAATATGAATAAAAAATATTATGTTGTAATTCAAACTCGTTATTCATTGAATTCGCCAAATATGACGTGACACAAAACGCTCTGCTGCTTTCTGATTGGTTCAAACTTATCGATTCCTGGCCAGTCTGTTGCCTTGTATTTCGTTATAATTATTCAATATTTGATTAAACTTATTGTTAGAAAATTAATTATAACGATGTTTATTTTATAATTGTGTTTTTGTTAGCGTTTTTCGTCATTACTTCTCAGAAAATTATTAAAATTGCATAAATAACTTACGGAAATGGTATGACAATTTCGTGATATGTTTAATTAATGGTTTTAAGATGATTCATTTGAGTATTTTAACATGTAAAAAAGTATTGTGAATAATCATTGTAAATAGGTAGATAGTTAATTATATTAGATCTTAAAATCTCGTACCTTATTGAGCCCACTCGGCAAAGCCTAGTGGACTAACCATGGTACTCGACTTTAAGAAGCCCTATTATGTAATATTTGTATGAAATGCTATTAAATGAGCGTAGGGTATTTGCCTGTGTACTTCTAAACTACCTCAGCAACCTCAACTTTATTGCACAATTTACAAAAGAAAGGCATTACATATAAAGGACTTACGGCATTTCATACCACTCAACATTGTATTCAGATTATCGTTAATATTTGAACATCTACCTTTTCCTTACAAACTTTTACTTTTACACCCTCTTCGGAAGTTTCTGTTTGAAGTCCTTTCTCTGTAGATAACTGATTGAATTGAACAATATATTTAACTTGTTACATTTCAAGACTGTCTTCAATTAGATTTGAATTATGTTATTATGGCTATGTAGAGTCATTAAATCACTTATAAATAATGCAACCAAAATATTTTTAGATTTAGCATGTGATGAAACACTAGACAAAAATAGTAATTTTCTTACAAGAGCAAGAAAAGCGAAGTAACTGAAAAAGGAAAATATTTTACTGTGAAATTTATCGCCTACCGTAATATAAAAACCATTCAAACGCAGTAGCATCTTGATCGCGCTGGTCACTAAATCTCGCCTTTATCTCGTTATGTATGCAGGGCTCTTTGTTTTGTGGTTAGTGCAAAGTTTCCTGTCATCCGACACTATTGTAGTCGCGTATCTCGACTATTCTCGACACGAGTGACGGATAAGCGCCATTTGTTCGCTCACAACGTAACACCGCGCTACACAACACGCTCTAAAATTTCCTTTTCAATTAAATGGAGCTGTACCTATTTAGTGGTAAAAGTAATTTGGCGACAAATTGGAATTTGCTGTGATGCGAATAGACTGATGAAATTATAACACAACTACTATTTCCTAAACATGACTCGAAATTAGACATGTTTACTACATGACAGTAGATCCACGATAGTCCACCCGTGATTATGACGCTAGTAGGTGCTTCAAAATATCAAAACCTCATTAAAGGTAATCACGGTCCACATTCCGTAAAAAATGTGTCTGAAATTTAACATGGATTATGACTAATCTAAAGATGATATAAACAAATATTACGGGACAATATGCACCAATTAACCTAGTCCCAACCAAAGCTTGTGTTATGGTTACTAGGCAACGGATAAACATACTCGTACTTATACAGATAGATACATATTGAACCCTTAAACCATTTGACAATCCTGTCAAAGCATTCGATTTTGGACCGTAAATGTTGCTAATTTGAATCGGCTTTGATTTATGTTTTACGGCGAATATATTGCCGGTATCGATTTTAGGGTTAAATATACATTAAGCACCCAAGACTCGAGTACAAACATTTGTATTTTTATACATATATTTGCCCCGACGCGGGAATCGAAACCGGGACCTCTAGCTTCGTAGTCAGGTTCTCAAACCACTAGGACATTTGGTCGTTAAAATTGTAGATAGATACTCCCTTAAACAGTGGTCGTAGTGTTTTTTAACTCCCAGGCGCTTGCCATCACATTCACCATCTCTGTCTATCCTCATCCTTTAAAGTGGGACAGGAAGAAGTAGTAAAAATTATTTATCTGCTTAGGCCTTTACAACGTATTACGACAATATGGGTGATGTCATTAATCTTTGTGATTACATAATAATACAGTTATTTTACCAAAATACATACGAAGTGATATATGCTCTGTTATGTAAATAATATCAATTATGTATCTATCAGGTCAGGATTATGTGGCATTAGCATTGTTGATTTAGTCACTATTATGTTACGTAGTTATAGATAGTATTAGTGCAATGTAAATGAAACTGAGTCATTTAAAATTAAGGGACGAAGTAGAATACAAATGATTTTTTCACACGTTACTTTGCGGAGGTACATATCAATGAACCTTTTGCATTACTACTCCTCAACCATATTTTCAACTTAACAGCAAGTTTCGTCTGTGCAACTGTTTTCGTTAAAACGTGTTTGCGTTTTGTGTCCCTTGCTCCCCGTAGATAACCAAGTTTGATAACTGATATTCTACTAGGAAAAATAATTCTTCTTAGCTAACTTGGTTATCAAACGGCATAATTTTTTCCTCGTAGAAAACTGTTATTTTAATTGTTTCTCTACGACGAAAACACTTTTGTTTCTAGCTAACTCGGCTATCAAACGGAATTATTTTCTCCTCGTAGAAGACTACGAAAATAACATATGTTCTAAACTAGAGTTGCTAAGTATCAAACTGAGCATCAAACTTGGTTATCTACGAGGAACAAGGGGCTTGAGTAGCATTGGTGACAGTTAGGTCTATATGACATTATGTTGGTTTATATGTTGGTTTCTTATGTGAATAAACATAAGTGTTGTATATACATAATTATACGTTGCGAAGTAGCAAGGGAAAACTTTGTAGGTAGTTCACATAATATCATATCGGAACGCGTACAAATCAACTTTTAGAAGCAAAGCGAGGTGCCAGCAAAATATGAAACACGTCCATTTCCCAAAAGGCTAGTAAAGCCAACTCTATCAAAGCAACGTGAGCCGCCGGACAGAACACGTGCCAAACGACAACCCTCGGGTCACCTATCATACCCATATTTACAAATTCTGAAATACGAGGATACAAACAGATTCCTTTATGTTGAAGTAAAAGCCTCCATCATTTGATTCAGGCTAGCCCCGACCCCACTTACGGTTAGAGGTTTTCCAGACAGTCTACCTTCTCTCCTCATAATACACCATCAAAACCAACCAGTGAAATAAACATGGAGTCATAAAAAACATTAAATTTAATGTCCCAGTGCGCTGGGTAAAGGCCTATCTCTTTCCATCCATCTCTATCTTTCGCAAAAGAATGGACTACTACCTAAATACCTAGTAGAAAACCATAAAAAACGATTGTCAGGAAAAAGTTCCTTTCAACAAATTTTTACACAAATTTTGGCTAAGTACCTACGCCGGGCGTGTTCAAGTTTTTGAGTTCCACCCAAAATTACATTACGAGTACCACGGTACTACAAGCCGTTTTTTTTTTCAAACTGAACTTGTACTTGTACGGATACCGTAATAGAGGCAGACCGAAGAGGAGATGGAGGGACGACCTAGATGCCTATAATGTGGGATGGCGGGGGCTCGCCTTTGATTGGCAGGAGTGGAGCAAGAGAGGAGAGGCCTTTGCCCAGCAGTGGGACACAAAAATAGGCTATATAAAAAAATATAAAAAAACTTGTACTTTTACATAATTTGTATTTACATAATAATGTAATCATTAATAGTGAAGTAATACGGATTATTCACGTCTCAAAACGAGTTTAACTGAACATGTTTCGGTCTAATCCGTAGCCCTTCTTTTCGGAGCGACACGCCACGGCTGTTGCCAAACGCACAAAGAAAAAGAAAACGAAGGGCTACGGATTAGCCTGAAACATGTCGAGTTAAACTTGTTTTGAGACGTGAGTAATCCGTATTATTAATACTTTTTTTATATTCGTTGTATTGAATAAAGTGAAAACCGTGCTATTTGGAGACTCGATTGTGACTAACCTGTAATTTTTTCACCTGTGTGTAATCTAAGTATTGTACCTACTTTTAACCTTAGGTTATGTATCAATGTCATCAATAAGTGATCACTTTTGTACCTTGTCACTTTAACGTCATGCTTGTAAAGCCATACGAAATTATGTTACGACTGAAAGCGACAAGGTACGAAAGTGATCACTTATTTATGACGTTGACTGTACGAGTATGTATGTAAAATATAAATACATAGATAAATTGCCATCCAATTCATCCAACGTAATTAGGCGGTGTAGTAACTAAATAACTTGCGTTAGTCAAAAATCATCATTAACAATTTGTGATGTTAAGTAATTAACAATACCGACATCTGATATAAGTAGTCGAATTTCGGCATTATTAGGATTAAGTTAATTTCGTAATAATGCTTCGAGCAAGATCGTCTTACAGGCAAATAACTAATTTAAAATATGTAGGTAATTTTGTAAGAAAGCGGTGTAATGTTCGATAGGTAGGTACTTGTTTATTCAACGATGTATTTAATCAACCTAACATTCATTCTGATTGCTTGTTTTCACAGAAATAATAATAAAGAGGATCCTCTTTATTATTATTTCTGTGCTTGTTTTAAACAGAGACTGAA
This sequence comes from Archips crataeganus, assembly GCA_947859365.1. Lineage (NCBI taxonomy): Eukaryota > Metazoa > Arthropoda > Insecta > Lepidoptera > Tortricidae > Archips > Archips crataeganus. The sequence continues at coordinate 14,325,315 of OX402055.1, read as the reverse complement.
TTCGTATGTACTTAGAAAAAAAGCGGCCAAGTGCGAGTTGGACTCGCGCACGAAGGATTCCGTAACTTTATCTATAAAAACGGCAAAAATATCTTAAGGTATGGGAGCCCCCATTAAATATATTTGTTTTCTTTTAATTCAGTTATTTATTTTTAAAGTGAATATACATATAACTAAATATTCTGTGAATATTTCAAGCGTCTACCTGTTGCCGTTATAAATATCGAGCAAAAACGAGCAAAAAAATCACGTTGAAATTTAAATTGACGTTTACATTCACGTTTTTTTTTTTAAATTTAATTTTATAACTTGAGTCAGAATGTCTTTAACGCATTCACTGCCTGTTTTCGTGACTATCGCATAGTCCGCAGTCATAATTTGGTAGTAATTTGAAAGCACATGACCGTATACTATGTGACACCTGATTTGAAGAAATCTCTACCTAGTTTGACAGCCGGCAGCGAATGCGTTAATATTATAAATTTAAACGTCTTTTAACAGCCATATCTACGAGACGCACTAGCTAACGAATTGTATTAATTATTTTTACGTTTTGCGTATAGCTACTGTGCATAGTATCATTGTACCTCAATCAGTTACCCTAATGAACGACCGCCTTAGCCTAGTTGGTAGTGACCCTGCCTACGAAGCAAGAGATCCTGGGTTCGAATCCCGGTAAGGGCATTTATTTGTGTGATGAGCACGAATATTTGTTCCTGAGTTATGGATGTTTTCTATGTATTTAAGTATTTATTTATCTATATAAGTATGTTTATCGTCGTCTAGTACCCATAGTACAAGCTTTGCTTAGTTTGGGACTAGGTCGATTTGTGTTAGATTGTCCCCTAATATTTATTTATTTATTATTTTATTTAATGATCGATTAGTTCGCTCAGTTCCGTATCGTCTATGAAGCAAAATTACCACGATTCAGATGGTCTAAAAAGCACACGTCCAATTGTGTAAATTGTCCATTGTGTGAAGATGTCTTAATCTTAAAATACCCTATTGACATAACATCTATGAAGGGACACGGCCACATAGCAACACGCCCTTAACGCTGAACGCAAAAATCGCAGAACGTCCAAACCACTCGTGCCGAAAATACCACTTTCCCAAAATACAATATTACCTATTTATTACATTCCCATTGTACCAGAGTTGTAAGTTATAGACTTGTTCTCTTTATTGACCTGTAATTAATGTATAATTGTATTTAATAAAAATTATTATATAAATTGTACCAGAAATCCGAAATAAGTCATTCCACCAAAAAAATCACTTCTTTGAGTTATCTTCGATGTTTTAATGTGGTGCAACGAGAATCTGGTAAGCTAAAAATGTGGTACGTAAACTGGGGCTACTTTAGAAAACAGTTTTTTACGCCGTGTCCCTATTTTTTAAGACCATCTGTGGCAGTGAAATAACTACCTTGATAAATCAAACTTTTTACGTCATTTGCTCAATCGAGCTATGAATATTTGCGTTTTTATAACCATTTAAAATCTATCAAAGTAGCCCCAAATTTTTTTAAAGTAACCCGGTAAATAGGTAATGGTGTATTTTGAAAAAATTGGTATTTTTGGAATGTGGTATTTTAGGCGCGTGCGGTCCAAACAATATTATAATGTCGCGTACCTATTTGACGATATAAAGACTTTGAGTTGAATAGGTAGATATAAATTGATTAATATAACCGATCACTTGAAATCGGAATACACTTTTTGGTTATTCTGCTACTCCGGCTAACTGCTTCCAATAAGATTTGACGATTTGCTTTTTTAGGTGATAGCGTTTTTGACAATACATATATAGTTTAGACGTTATGCTACACGGACTAATTGCTATTTTGATGTTCTGCGTTATGAATGTTATGCTAATAATAATGGGGCAAAAGACTAATAGGACGTCTGAAATTTCGCTTCTTGGTCAATTTGCGTCACTGGACATTTTGCTACGTAGACGATTCGGTACTTGGCGGATTAGTTTAATAAACTATGATAACATTACTGGCCACTAATTTAAATGCCATTTATTCCAAATTTAAAAACATGCCGACTGTTTTTTGTTTTTTTTTTTTTAATTGATTTTGAATGTCGCTATTATTGCATAATGAATGGTGAGTTGAGTGTTTAGATATGTTTAGGTTGTTGTGTCGGACTGACAACGTGGAAAGGGCATGCAACTCTTAAAATTGCACCCTTTTCATTTCCAACGTGTGCAAGTCCTATGTTTGGGTAGCGTTCAGCGTACAAAATTGCAGCAGCACTAGCATTGCCTTGGCACTCACCATAAAATGTAATGCATTTGAGCATATTCTGTCCGTGTGTACAATGTGTTCGAAACAATATTAAACTAAAAAAAAATAACACAACAACCTAAACACATCTAAACACTCAATTCAACATTAATTACGCAATAATACCGATATTCAAAATCAAATTTAAAAAAACAAAGAGCAGTCGGCATGTTTTCTTAAATTTGAAATAAATGGCATTTAAATTAGTGGCCAGTAATGTTATTTTTGCAAGAAAAAGTTTTGGATTCTACGCATGGGATACAAAAAGTACAGTAAAAAAATGTGGGTGAGCGTGTCTTTTTTTTATCTTGGCATTTTGATTTTAAATTCGAAAGGTAATTACTATTTTTAAATTGTCAATAAATTGGCATGTTTTAAACCTAGTTGGCAACTAGACGGTAGTGTATTTTTTTTCAACATGAGAGCTGAAAGTTCGATCAATGTACGTTTGCAAACGCAAAAATTAAGTTTGAGATTTTTTTATTTAAAATGTAATGTAGTATCACAAAAATGGTGATGCCTATCTGATAACACAAGTACTCAAGACTATAGAGCAAAAATGAAAATTAAAAAAAATTGCTTAAAATGGTGCTATGGTCAAAACATTGAACAAGGGTGTTCATTTTCGAAAAAAACCTAAAAGTCCAAATATCTCGAAAACCGTGCCACTTTTACTAAACCTATATTAGCTTTATTATAATGTGCTAAGTGCGCTCTATCCGTAGTTCAAGGATTATCCACTCATTACCTAACACCCTGTATATTACTATGGATGGTAATACTGCCAGTGAGTTACTTTTTTCCTTGGGTGCATTTTTTTTTTATTTATTCAAGAAAAAAGAAAATTAAGTATACATATTAATTATAAACAGCGAGCGAAAATCGCGAATGATTTATCTGTCGCTGATTGTAACACGCTTCCAGTGCATCATCAACATCATATGGCTAGATAGTAACATACTTATATTAAGGTGTTATTCTATGGTCTCACAAACAACACTTACTGTTCTAAACTACCTACTTATTTGTCTAACAACATTAATTTTATTATTTGTTTACTTTTTAGTGGGTTAATTGCTAGGTTCTCGCAAACGTTCATTAAGAATGTGTGGAACTAGGTATCTCCAGGTTCGTTTTCCATACATATTAGTACATGGAGGCAGGATATATTTTGACAGGTACTTACTACCTTTCGTAGGTTTTGAACTCTAATTCTATTTCTTAATAATGGCAAGTTTTTAATTTCGTCACATAGATCATCATTTTACACTTATCATATACATTCATCAATTTGCAGTAACCAAAAAGTTTTCCATCATCATTTTTGTGTTTTTTTCTCACCCAGTCTGGCACAATTATTTTTATCATACTTAGCTGTAGTTTATAAATTTCATTTACACATGTTTTGAAAGTTCTTCCGTAGTTACTAATACCATAACTAACAATCGATTCGCCTAACGACATGTATAACATCCTCCGTGTACTAAATGGTATTTTATTTTTTAATAACGTAAGTTTGGCCATAATATAACGTATACATATTTTTAGGGTTCCGTATCCAAAGGTTGGCAACGGGATCCTATTATTGAGAATCCGCTGTCTGTCTGTCTGTCTGTCTGTCTTGTCTGTCTTGTCTGTCGTCTTCTGTCACAGGGCCCTTTGAAACTCTTTTAAAGTAATTATTACTTCAATGGACACTCTTGGGACAACGAAAATGATAACGTCTGGGAGTCTAATTAGGAAATATTTCAACGTATACATTCAGAAGATTTCTCCAAAGCTCCTAAAGAAAGCTAAACAAATCATTGCCCATTGATATTAAGAAGAGAATTAATTGGGCTACTCTCGGCAGTAGATTAGTGACCCCGGGCCCTGGGGTAGGCATTTGTCAATGTAATCATCTTTTCATGCGGACTAAGGGCGATCATGGGCACATTTATTAATTGTACTATCCGCTGAAAGGTCATACCTTTGAAGATGATTTGTATAAGAGCTTAGAGATTAATATTATCAATTTACGGAAAATATGTTTTTGATTTTCATAAGTGTTTGAGGATGGAATATTTAGGTAACGGGAGGCGTACATTGTTATGTACTTACAGTTAAGGGGTAGTTTTGTTTTAGAACATAGGAATTAGAATTCCTGCCAATCCTTAAGGCATAATAACTTGGCAACATATTAACAAAATTCAATTTGTATTTGTCGACTATCGAAGCACGAGGTAACCACTAGTAAAACTCGTATTTGCTAAAACCATTAGGGTAAACTGTTTATTTATTAATCCACAGGTAAAGGTACCTTACGCGGACGTTATAGGTACCTTAACCCGTGGAACGTCACAAATTATAACTAGCTGTTGCCCGCGACTCCGTCTGCTAAAAATTCTTCTATCGCGATACAACTTTTTGGGATAAAAACTAAGTATCCTGTGTCGTTCCCAGGGTTTCAAACTAAATCCATACAAAATTTAATGTAAATCACTTTAAACATTAAACTACCGTGAGACTCACTCATAGTGAAAATATACGCATCACTCGCGTCTTAAAACGAGTTTAACTGGACATGTTTCGGACTAATCTGTAGCCCTTCTTCCTTGTGGCGGTGCACGCACGGCAGCCGTCGTGACGTGTGGCTCCGGGAAGAACGGACGTGAGTGATCCGTATATTTTCACTATTTCATGTAAATCGGTTCAGCGGTTTAAGCGTGAAGAGGTTAAAACAGACAGACACACTTTCGCATTTATAATATTAATATGTATGTATATGGATTCTGGAATTTACCTTTTGCTGAAGGACGTAATCTCAAAAGTAATGGCAGGACGTGACTTGACGTAGAACATGAGCTTAGTTTTCCAGAGCTTGATTACTAATGGACTCTTCAGATGTGTCTTCATTCCCTTACAAGCCTCTTTATCTAAATACAAAAAAGTGAAAGAGTACTTTACATCGATATTATCATACTTATTAGAGTATTTACTTGCTCTCAATTTCAAAGACAAAAGCTAGAAACACAATGACTGTCAAAGCATAGACTTTGCTGATATTTAAGACTATTAAGAAATGGTAGTAATGAACATTCAGATCATTACAGGAAGATGTTTAAAGGGCCATGAACCAAGAGCCATAAAATACTGTTATTTTCCCATGCTATAAGTTTGTTTTACCACAGTATTAAAACCTGGTTTTTCTCACGTAACGTCCTTTTCTTCGTCACGTTTAATAAATGGAGCAGTTAGAGGAGATCTAAACCATAAATAGCTGAAGCTTACATTCACTGATAACTCAGCTCTAACAATAGTTATTTCAAAAAGAAACATTTATTTTACAATAGCCTACGCGATTGGTCCCTACCTCACGTGATGGAAAATGCAGATGAGGCCAAAACTGTAACTTACTGAATATTATTTATTTTATTAGCAGTACGGCTGCTCACCGAATCTAAGATTATTTAAAAACGAAAAAGTTTTTCGGGTGCGCCGGTGGGATTCGAACCCACGTCTCCTGGATATTAAGAATTTCGGGGGAGTCGGTTGGATGCGGCGTGGTTCAAGTGTAACTTACTGGTTCAATAACATCATATCTGTTCAAGGCTTGAAGAATCCTTGGTTGTATTTATCCGGAAATAGAGACGATGGGAGCAAATTCCAATTCCTTGCAGCTACATTTTGTACATATAGCTGTATTATTTATAGTCGGCTGCAGGTTAATGCGGTAAATTATGTATTTGATCTAATCTCCAGCTGTTCGCTCGACACAGGGTCCTATTTAAAACGAAAGTTCTTGTACTTATATTCATCCCAGCCTATGTACGTCTCACTGCAGGGCACAGGCCTCCTCTCAGAATGAGAGGGCTTGGGTCCTTAGTTCCCACGCGGACCCAGTGCGGATTTGGAACTTCACACACACTATTGAATTTCTTCACATGGTGTATGCAGGTTTCCGCACGTTTTCCTTCACCGTAAAGCACATGGTAAATTTCAAATGTACCTAATTTCGCATATAATATGTAAATTCCGAAAAATTCAGATGTGCGTGCCGGGATTTGAACCCACGACCCTCTGCTTGAGAGGCCATAGGACAAATCGCTAGGCCACCACGGCTTCACTTGTACTTATTATATTACTTACTTGAAATAATTTCATCATAAAACAAACAAAAATAGTGCAATGACTGTACAAAACGTACATAAAGAAACCTAAGAATCCAGTTGCACGCTGTAAGCCGATACGAGCGGTCACACGAACCTATGTATCGTTTAACTTTAGTGGAATACAGTTGTCATAAAATTATTAACATACGTTTTACTATGCCGAAAATATAAAACAACTAGTTGTTGCCCGCGACTCCGTCTGCACAGAATTAGTTTATCGCTATCCCGGGTTAACTATTCAATTTTATGAAATAAAAAGTAGGTATGTAAAGCCAGTTAAAGGTAGATATTTATTATAATTTTCTTATTTTCAATTATAAATTTACTTGTTTTATTACTAGTCTGATAGATGTCTGATTTAATATTGTAATTATCTGTGCGCCAAATTTCATCAGAATCCATCAAACCGTTTTAGCATGAAAGAGCAACAAACATCCACACGTCCATCCATACATCCACACATCCATCCATCCATACAAACTTTCACGTTAATATTATAACTATCTGCTCTCCGCAACTCCGTCTGCGAAGAATATGGGTATGGGTATAAAAAATAGCCTACGACCTATTCTCAGACCTATCAAATACCTACAGACAAAAAAAACATAATAAAAGCCGTTTCAGAGGAATTATATAACAAACACTGAACCGAGATTTCTATATATTAGATTTAGATTAGATAGAAGATATAAGTAAGATTAATGAGAAATAAGATCATATTCCGTGTTTCGCTCGCATCGGCTTATAGCCTACAACAACTGAATAGTTTGCTTTATGTACGTCTTGTACAATAACTTCTTTTAAATATAAAATCATACAACAAATAAATTAATATCCCAAGATTATCAAATTGGCCGTTTAATTAAATTTGAAACCAACGCAGATTATCATCAGTTAGTTGGGATTCGCTTTGGAAAGGAAAGCAAACAATTAAAATGATTCATTTATCACTAACGAATGAACTTAAGTTCGAACAAACTTTTCCAATCTCGGAATAGATGTCTCGGTGCTTTAAGTAAACCTATTTGTTACTTTAATGTCAGAGCCAAGTGGTTCATTACATTTATATCGGTTTATAATAAGCCAATAACTTGGAATGCTGGACACTAGTATTTTTATCTTTTAACCATCGGAATGCGTCTTAAATGCAATTTAGATTGAGCACTTATGCGTATGCGTATAGGTCGGTTTTGCAATGTGCACTGCGCATCATGCATGTCGTATTTATGGCACATTTGAGTCTAAAAGATAGATATTGATATTTCGCAGTACTCGGTATTACAAATTTACAACAAGTTTAACAAATCAAATCAAATAATTTATCGTATCCACATTAGTAGATGTTTAATGTTTTCCACTCAGCTACAAAGATATTATATTTATTATTATTTTCTTATTTGAAATTATAAATATACCTACTTGTTTTATTACTAGTCTGATAGGTATCTGTTTAATTAATCAATTAAACAGCCCCTAAATCAATTAATAATTAATTTTAACTGACGGATAAATGTGATGCCGTCTCCGTCTATTCGAACAAAACAAACAGAGACGGCATCACATTTATCCGTCAAATAAATTTGACCAATGGATGGTGAAACACGGGGTTAATATTGTAATGTATTCAGTGGGTTACACTAATTCAAACTGAAGTGCTTAAGGGAAGGGGGTTAAGGCCTGTCAAATAAGGCCAAGTATTTTCTATATACCTAGACAAAAATAGTAACTTTTACCATTTTTACAAAGGCAAAATTTAAAGATTTCATGCATAGCAGAGTAAAAAGGGCTTACGTGCTTAACATGCATACTTTAATAGTTAAGCTGTCCTTAACATATTTGGAGATTAATTAATCATGCGAATTCACTAATGATACTGAGATTATTGGTCTTAAATAACCAATTAACTTTTAAACCATAGTTTAACTATTTAATAATGGTTAATTAGGCCTTTTTGCCACTACCATAGTAAAATAAGGCCTAGGTACTTGTTAAGTTTTTTTTTTATGTTATATTTGCTATTATATTTTATAGAAAATGTATTTAGATAATGATTATCATTGAAACCTACTGATTAAACTGGATAAATATCCATAAATAAAATAAAATTTTCCATTAAATTACAAATATAACTTAGCTAGGCCTTAATAACCCGCAGGTATCTTTTAAATCCTTAGAATATGGGCTAAACCAGACGCCGCTTTAATCTCCATCGACTGTGACGAGTGTGTCCAGAATTATCGCGGAAATAGTGACTTGGATATCCTCCACTTAGGTCTCCTATTGACATGGTTCTTTGAAAGTTGCAACACGGCCGAATCGTTGAGGATATGGACGTAATTATGACGTAGGTTTTTGAATTGGAAATGCATTAAATTTATCCATGTACAAGTGATTGTTGTATAAACATGATAACATTCTCTTTGAGAGCAATAAAAATAAGTTTTTGTAAACCTATTCTTACCAGACATGGACATGTGCGTACTACCAGTTCTCACCTACGGTGCTCAAACTTGGTCTTTGACGGAAGCTCTGAAGTCCAAAATCGGGGTTTGCCAGCGGGCCATGGAGCGCAGCATGCTAGGTATTAAATTAATGGATCGGATCCGGAACACCGACCTGCGCTCCATGACTCAGATCACTGATGCAGGTCGAACGGCGTCTAAGCTGAAGTGGGACTGGGCTGGCCATGTCTGCCGCATGCCAGACGAGTTGTGGGCCAAGATAACCACCGAGTGGAAACCCAAAAACGCGAAAAGGCGACCTGGCAGACCCAGACGGCGATGGCGAGATGAACTGGACTTCTTCACGGAGGATTGGTCCTCGTATGCAGCTGACAGAGAGCAGTGGAAATGTTGGGGGGAGGCCTTTGCTCAGCAGTGGGACAGAATAGGCTAGTAATAATAAACCTATTCTAGCTGATGACCGCGACTTTGTTTGCGAAGAATTCATAATCTCACGGGAATCATATATTATTCGGGAATTATGCCCTTTTTCCAGAGTCTCAAACTATCTCCGTACCACAAATTATCTAAATCTGTTCAGTACAATAATAGTCTGGATTTTAAGATTAGATGTAATTTAGGCCAAGTCCTTTACAGATGCCTTTAAAACATGAATCTAGAGCGCTCGTAATCACAATTGGATTCACTATCTCTTTCTAAACTCATTTGACAGATGTGATTTTGTTTGCGACCGTGCGCGCTAGACTATTGCTTGCCACTGAATTCAAGTGCATTAAAATCATCATGGACATTTAAATCCATACTACGCATCAGTATATGTATATGTAAAAAAATCAAGACGGGGTCGTCGATCAGACAATGTTTCCAAAACAAAAATACACCAATCAATAAATACGAAGCAGATTAAGAGTCGCGCGCTGCCCTGAATACGTCGTTAGCCGAAACTTTTTAAGTTATGTACAAATAAGACTATAAAGTCTGAGTGGATTTGTAGCAAGCAACCGTCCGTAACTTTTAAGTTGTGTCGAACTGTAACTTTTTCTCGCTTGTCGCCGTCTTTAAGGCTGCGAACACCCGCCACCTCCCGACCAGCCGAACGAATCTATCTCAATAAGCTAACAGTCTAACGGTCCGAAATGACGTATATAGCTTGTCGCGATAAAAATTAATGAAAATTGCACTGTCCCGGAAATATATGGCCAATAAAATTTAATTAGGCGACATTAACAATGACGAATAGCCCGCTATGCTCCGGGCATTAGCGTAATTATATTGTGATTTCAGAATAATCGGATGATAAATGTATTATGGCAACTTCAACTTCTGTTAACTCTTATATTAATCCCGATTCATATTTGAATTATTGTTTTAAGTTTGGTTATACTTTATGTATGATATCCGATTGAACAGCGGTTTTATCGTTCCTTAGAGGGTGGGTGTAGTATTGGCCGTACAATCACACTAATTAAATTTTGACCGGCTCTACAGACATACTATTCCACAGTATTCTCTATTTACATACCAATGCGTCTGTTAAAAAACCGGCCAAGAGCGTGTCGGACACGCCCAAGGTAGGGTTCCGTAGCCATTACGAAAAAATCAAGTAATATTTTTCTAAGGATTTCGTATGTGTACGGAATCATCCAAGTTTAGGTATGTTTTATACCTTAGGCTACTATTTACTCTTAAACTACAAATAATTTCCAAGCAATCTTAGCCGCTATATTTTTCCTAGTAAATTTGATATATTTACTACCCTCCTGAATTTTTTCAAATTTTTCCACCCAATAGTTTAGATTTTAGAGGGGGGGGGGACGGCTGATTTTAATGAAAATGTTCACTTTAAAGTTGAATATTTCGCAAACAGATTACTGAATAGAAAAATCATGTTAGCAATCCCGCAATGATTTTAAAAGACCTATCCAACGATACCCCACACTATAGGGTTAGCCGAGAAAAAAAAAAACCACCCCCATTTTACGTCTATGGGAGGTACCCTAAAAAAATTTCTTTTATTTTTTTTTATTCAATCACTTTGTCGGCGTGACTGATATATATATTGATGCCAAAATACAGCTTTCTAGTACTAACAGTCTCTGAGCTTAGCCGCGGACAGACAGACAGACAGACAGACAGACGGACAGACATGGCGAAACTATAAGGGTTCCTAGTTGACTACGGAACCCTAAAAAGGCAGTATGACATTTTTCAACTTAATATTCAACATTAAATAGTCATGCCTCCGAACTTAGTATTAATAATGTTTTCACCTCACTAGTTCGGAAAGCCCTTTTTGTTTGTTTGACATCTATTGAGAAAATCGCTTTTTATCCACTTGTGAAGAAAGAGTTTTGACATTTGAAGGCAGCTTAAGTGATATTTGACAGCTAACAAAACGCAAAACGTTAAAAGTGCTGAATTTTGAACATCACATATTAATTGCATCGAGTAAAAAACACTAAATACAGTCTTACAGCTTTATTTTAATTCATAAATATCAGCATTCAACATTAACCTTCATTCTTGTTGTAAAAACAGATAAAATGTTCTGACAGTCCAAGTAAGTCGATGTGCGAACCAAACGCATCCGAAATAATAAAAAAAAACTTAAGCCAATCAAAACTTTTCAATTAATGAAGCCGTCAATGTTAAATATTCGCATGTTTTTCTAGTTATTTTGTTATTAAAAATGAGTGATTCGAGTGAAGAAGACGTATTAACACCTGTGGAATTACGGGAAACCGTGCAAAATGCGGAATTGAGCTTGCGGAATGTCGGTATTGGAGTAGTTCCATAAAGACTGGATATGCTTAGGCTATTTTGCATTATTTTTGATTTTACCAATATTTCTATACTTCAAAATTAAAGTATTGACAAAGAGGTAAATAAATAATAATTGATAGTACAAATCCTTTTTCTTATGTTCCTCGCTGTAGTGAGGTGAAAAGTTTTGTGTTATACACGGGTGAAAAGTTATTTTACGTCTCGTGTGTTGAAACACTCGCTATCGAAAGGATTTTATTTTTGAACCACTCGCTTCGCTCGTGGGCAATCATAGACTCCTTTCGATAGCTCGTGTTTCAAATGAACACTCGCAGGTAAAATACAACTTTCCCCCCTTGTATAACAAATAACTATTCTTCGCTATGAGATTCACTTGATCTACAATAGATAAGATAGATAGATAAAGACGTTTATTTGGTACTGCAAGCACACACAATCAAGATTAACAAAAAAATACAGAAATCAGTATAAACTTAAAAGTAAAACATTTCAATGAACCAAAACAAACCTCAGCAAGTTAGTACGAGTACAATAATGGTCACTTGCTAAAAAATCTCAATATAGTATTAAGCTAAATATAGTAGCGTGAAAATGTATGGAACTGTCAAGCCTGCTCAAAGTTTAAAGTCAAAAACTAGATTTAATTTTTCCAGCAAAACAGTCCAAGAATGTAAGTTTAAAGCATCGTCAGCTTCAATGAGATATTTTCCTTTTGGCAAGTTCCTGGCGCGACTACCCGTCGTCCGGTGTTGGGAAAAGTTAAGGTTCCGGAAGGTAATTTTTTCGCTGTATTATTTTTCAAAACCCTCTGGGGATGCGGTTATTATCTAAAAATAAGCGGTTTGAACGAATTAATTTTGTTATTGTCATCTTTTTTTTTCAAAGTCAAAGTAAATGAATGTCGATCTACCACCGGTTCGGAAAAACCCTGTTGAGAACAATCCGGCAAGAAACTCAACAAGGTATATTTTTCTTTTTATTTTCGTATTATTTTATTAAATTAATTACTTACATGTAAAGTTTTATGAGAAGTAAACTTTTTAACACAGCTGATTTTTTTAACTTTTCACTGCTTTTGTGGATTGCTCAGAAGATACGTGCACTGCTCAGGCCTGAATAATGTTACGTCTTTTGTATAGGCCTGAAATGTCCGTTTTCCTAAAATGTATCTTTCCCAAAATGTCTATAAAAGACGTGACATTATGGAAAAGTAGACATTTTGGGAAAGATACAAATTTTTGGAAAACGGACATTTCAAGCCTGAGCCGTGCAGGGCTATGCGTTCCAAATGGGAACCTATCGATGTTTCGAAAATTTTATTTCCGAATGTTTAGAATCCCGAAAACTTCATTTGTCCCAATGCATTTTTTTCTGAATCTGAATTTTTTTTCTGAATTTATTTCAGGACCATGGTGTAGAACCCTTTAGGTTAGGTTAGGGTTGTTTTATAAAAATCCTGAAATATTTCCAGTTTCAGAAAAAATGCATTCGGATAAATAAAGCATTCGGGATTTTAAATATTCGGAAAAAAAATCTAAGTTTTGATAGGTAACCGTTCTAAATGTAGGGCACAGGCCTCTTCTCAGAATGAGAGGGCTTGGGCCGTATTTCCCACGCGGGCCCAGTGCGGATTGGGAACTTCACACACACCATTGAATTTCTTCGCAGGTCTCAGATGACTTCTACAGGAAGTATAAGACACGTGTCAAACGAAAGTCAAAGTAAACAAACATATATGCAGGTTTCCTCACGATGTTTTCCTTCACCGTAAAGCTCATGGTAAATTTCCATTCATATCATATGAAATTAAGCGTCTTTCTTATATATAAAAATCTCGTGTCTCAGTGCTTGTTATCGAACTCCTCCGAAACGGCTTGACCGATTTTTATGAAATTGTTAGTCGACATTTTGCAGGTCTGAGAATAGGTCGTAGGCTATTTTTTTAAACCCCTTCTTCTTCGCAGATGAAATCGCTGGCAAAAGCCAGTAATTAAATATTTATTACTGAGTTCAGTTTATAATTAAGAGCCTAACTAATCTTACAAATACTAAAGTAGTTATAGTGCTTTACATATTAACAAAACTAACAGTTTACAACATTTCTAAATAGCCAAGTATAGTCATTAATTATAATTGCGCTAACAATCATTTCTGATATTTTTTATTTTCCTAACGAACCAAATTCAAACCACAATAAAAACTTTTTAACAAAAAATTAAACCGCCGAAAAAACTGAAAAGCAAAAAATAATACCTTTTTTGTTTGACCTTAATCTAGGTACCAGTTTGAAGTCGGTGCCTCAGCACTAGCCAGGAGGAGTGGACCTATAATCTTCTACCTGACTGGCTTCTATCACTCCTCCTGGCTCGTGCTGAGGCACCGACTTCAAACTGGTACCTAGATTAAGGTCAAACAAAAAAGGTATTATTTTTTGCTTTTCAGTTTTTTCGGCGGTTTAATTTTTTGTTAAAAAGTTTTTATTTTATACTTTTTTCCCATCCTTGGGGTAAATTTTTTTTTCCAAATTTATATAATAACAACTTCAAGGTATACCCTATCCAATAAAAAAGAATTATGAAAATCAGACTACTCTGTAAAAAGTTAGTCAATCATCCCCTGTTTTCCTACCCTTAGGGTAGGAATGTTATTTCCAAATTTACATGAAACCATCCTTGAGGTATACGCTTTCCAATAAAAAAAGAATCATCAAAATCCGACTACTCTGTAATAAGTTATTCGTGGTCATATAGTACAATCGGTAACTGAACAATCAATCATCCCCTGTTTTCCTACCCTTAGGGTAAGAATATTATTTCCAAATTGAAATGGGACCACCCTCGGGGTATACGCTTTCCAATAAAAAAAGAATCATCAAAATCGGACTACTCTGTAAAAAGTTATGCGTGATCATATATAAAAAAAAAAAATCCTCCTTTTGTTTTCGTCGGTTGAAAATAGTATTCACGCGTCTACCTTTTCAAATTTACGCACAATAATCTGTTAAGCCGCTCGATATGCAAATTGTTTATTGAAATATGGAACGGCTAATCTTTATTGAACGAATTGGGAATGTCTAAAAAAAATTACCAGTGGTTTTTATTATTTTTTTGTATAGAAAAGTCAAGAAACTAATTTCAATATTTTGTCATTTAGTTCTCTACTTTTTTCAAAATTAAGTAATTATTGAAACTATTTTAGTTGATGACGTCAGATTATAATTGAGGGCTCCCACAATGCCAAATTTCTAAATCTATCTAAATGCGTACGATAAGGCAACCCCCTTTAAATTATTTTTTGCGTAGTGGTACACTATACACTGTGTCACTTTACTGGCACTGACAAAGTGCTAGATGTCAGACAGCGGGTCCAAATCAAACTCCGTAGTATAATCCACGCGTAAATTGTGAAGAATTCTATCTAACCACACAGAATAAAGTACGACTTGAACCGGTCACGCAATTTACACCAATGTCAAATGAAGGTCATTGCTTATTTGTTATATAATAAATTCATTACATAATATTAAAATTAAATAACTACAGAAAACGATTTAAAAAGCATTTATCTCGAAATAGTTTTCGAATTTCTATACATTGCAAAAAAATAGACATCCCCCATTAATAAATTGTCGTTTTGCTCGTGACATGAATTCGATAAAATCTAATATAGTGCATTTCACTCTTATAGTATAATACCTACATTTGGCTGATCTATCTACCTTCAGTAGTGCTTTCGGTTATAAGTATTAAAGAAAAATACGAATATGTATACTTTTTTACAGTCAACCAATTTGGTCTTTAGGCCGCTTGGCGTTGTGTCATTTTGTGTCATTCAATAAGCAATGCCATTGTCGAATATAATTATTTACTATGATAAGGTCTTACAGTCGGTCCTTACATTTACTGTGGATATTTATTATGGAACTAGCTTTTGCCCGCGACTCCGTCCGCGTAGAATTAGTAATTTGGGCAGCTTATTTTTTTATCCAAGTTGCTTTTTCATCAATTACGGCTCTCCTTAGTTCCTCTATATAAAAAAATTACCTCCCCCCGCACCCCCCTCCCAACCCGACCCCCCCCCCCCCAACCCCCCCCCCCCCGCACACCCGCGTTCATATTCGCCACCGTACTCCCAAGTCAAGCGTGCCTATAAAAGTTTTACTTCAAAAACCCCCGATTTTGAAACATTCTTCCGCTCCGCTCCGCTGCTATTAGTGTTAGCGTGATGATTATATAGCCTTTCTCGATAAATGTGCTATCTAACACTGAAAGAATTTTTCAGATCGGAGCAGTAGTTCCTGAGATTAGCGTGTTCAAACAAAAAAACCTGTTCTATAAATTCTTAAAATAAACGTATCATTCTTATTTGTGAACCGATTCAAATGAAACAAAGACTAAATGTTAATCCAAGAAAATACCAACATATCAGTGAAAACCGCATCCTTCTAGGTTAAGCCGTTTCTGAGATTAGCGCGCACAAACGTACAGACAAACAGACAATAATTCTAAAAATCATTGTTTTGGGTTCTATTGCGCTAATAAATAGCCCTAGTGACAGTTTTACTCAAATATCTTCAATGTACAGACACCGACTTGTTACAGATTTATTATATGTATAGATTAAATAAATTGGTTGACTGTACTTGTGCAATGCTTCAAATGTATATGCATACCATATTGTCTTAGAATGACTTAATAAGGTTATGTTATAAGTACCTATAATTATGTTTCTCAATGGTTGACTTAAAATGTACAATATTTAACATTTTATCATAATAAATCCTTAGTTACACTTTACTTTTTAGGACTTCTACATTATCTATACTCTATACTAATATAACAGAGGTAAACTTTTGTATTTCTTAGTATGTAAAGTGTAATCTTTGAAACTACTTAACAGATTTCAGATTTTTTTTCAGTAATAAAAACAGTACTATTCTACACTAGCAAATAATGAACTTGCCTTTATTTTGAGAAAGCAAAGTGCAAAGTTCCCGCTGAAAGCACGTTAATAGCCAGTCGTAATTGCAATTAAAAACATTTTAAATAAATGTTTTACATTGAACCTTTAAAAAAGTTCTTAACATTTTCGTTACAGCTATTCATTAACAACATTTGTGAAGTCTCTTACTGAACCCACATGAACAACATTACCAATCTCCCTCAATATGAATATTATAGGCATAAGCCAAGCAGAAACAATTTTTAATGTTACCTAACAACTAACAAGTCGTGATAGCCTCTCAAGGAGAGGATCGTGGGTTCGAGCCCGGGCTCGCACCTCTAAGTTTTTCGAAATTACGTTTGAAATTCATTATGAGCTTTATGGTGAATGAAAACATCGGGAAGAAACCCGCACACACCTGCAAAGAAATTTAATGGTGTCAGTGAAGTTCCCAATCTGCACTGGTGGGAACTACGGCCTAAGTCCGCTCATTCTGAGACGTATACATATAGGCTGGATAAGATGAGACCTACAACAACACTAATGACTAGGTATGTTAGACATATTAATAACTTAATTTTTTTTGTCCATCAGCACAATCTTCAAGTACGTGGAAGCTCCAATGCACGATGTCAGTGACATGACGTCGAACCAGCATGGCTATTTATACTCGGTTCTCCGGCGCAAAATGTGGACTGTACGCAATCTTAGTGATCGTCCATTTTCCGATACTGCAAGGAGAAGAACAACCGTTGTGCCCTACACTAGCAGAGAACCCAATATGTCCGTGCTATAGCTTCAAAGAAGGTAAGTTCTAGCAAAATACGAAAATAAATAACTATCTTTTAAAAATGTATCCGCTTTACTATCGTCATTTTATTCCAGGTCTGTTTTTGGAGTGTCCCAGCGCCACCCCTGGCGCTGTCAAAAACATATTATCCAAGATTAGAGGAACTATACAGTCTCTATCAATCTACGACTTGGAGCGCTCCACGATTGAGTTAAAAGCAGATCTGTTTCCAACAAAAACGAAGATTATTAATTTACACATTTCACAATCGGGCTTAAATGAAATCAACTCTAAAGCATTCACACCCCTTCAAGATTCATTAGAATCACTTAGCATAGTTTCAAGTAAACTAAGCAAAATACCACAGGACTCTCTAACTGATTTGTACAGTATTAAATCACTTGACTTACAATTTAACGACATCGAAGACTTACAAGCGAATGCGTTCAAAGGACTTAAACTTCAGAAACTTAGTTTAAAAGGAAATAAAATCGTAAATGTTTCTGATAATGCATTTAATAACTTAGAAGAATATTTGACTGAGCTGGATATCACTGAGAATTTTCTCAACTATTTTCCTTTAAAAACATTAGGAAAGTTAAACAAACTCAGTAACTTAAGGTTAGCTTGGAATAAAATCAGTTCAATACCAACCGACTTTAACGCAACTATATCAAATTTATTAACTTTAGACTTAAGTTCAAACACATTTACAAAGATAGGAAATAATTGGTTCCAAAGCATGCCTAAAGTAAAAACGTTGACTTTCTTTAGTAATCATATTCAAACAGTAGAAGAAAAAGCATTTCACTCCCTAGAACATTTGGAAACGCTTGATTTAAGTCGTAATAAAATAACGAAACTAGAAAGAAGTACATTTCAAAATAATAGACTAATACGAACAATAGACTTAAGCCACAATCACCTGCATTATATAAGGGGGGTGTTTTCAAATCTCCCTTATCTTTCAGAAGTATTTCTGTCGGAAAATAATATCTTAGAGATTCCTAGCGATGCATTTAGCAATGCGTCTGGTTTAACAGTTCTTAATCTAGAACATAATGCTATCCAAAGACTAGATGATGATTGCTTTGCATCACTCCAAAATTTAACGCAATTACATATGGGAACAAATTACTTAAGACACCTTCCTCGTAACATTTTTAAATTCAATAGCAAATTAGTCACTTTAAGTCTAGATAATAACAAAATTGACGATTTAGATGAACTATTGTTTGATAGATTAGTTACTTTAAGAGAAATTCGGCTGCAAAATAATAAATTAGGACATATTAAGCGACATGTATTTAGTCCTTTACCAGGTCTTTTAGAGTTGCATCTGCAGAATAATATTGTACAGAATATAGATTCGCAAGCTTTTATAACTCTGAAAAACTTGCAACATATTAACTTGCAGGGTAATCGACTGATGACTATCGGAGATATTTTTCCGAATAGAAATTCATCGCTTGTATCAATTCAGCTCAGCTCAAACTATCTTTCGTTATTGAAAAATAGTTCTCTGCGAGGTCAGGTCAATGTGCAAATAATGTGGTTAAGCCAAAATAATATTAAAATATTAACAGCTAATCTGTTTCATGACTTGTTAAATATTCAAAGGTTGTATCTTAAAAATAACAGTATTGTACACATAGAAAACAAGACTTTTGTTCAGTTAAAGAGATTAAAATACTTAGATCTAAGTAATAATAACCTAATTAAGTTAAATAATGAGACTTTCTTCAAAATTGTAACGTTGGAAGAACTGTATCTGCATAGCAATAATATAAATCAGGTGGCGAAGGATACTTTTAAGTTTTTAACGAAATTACGAGTTCTTGATTTATCGCAAAACGAAATAATTGTCTTTGACTTTGATATTTCGTCACTGCCAATTAAACAACTTCGTCTGAATAAAAACTCAATATCAATAATTGAGGCAGACTCTCTCAAAACTTTACCCAACTTGAGTGAGTTAGAAATGAACAGTAATCTACTAACTTGGGAGGATATCATTCAAGTTCAAATACCTGGCCTTAAGTCTTTGGTTTTATCCCGGAATAACTTCTCACTATTAGAAAACAAAACTTTTTCTCATTTACCCTCGTTACAAGCGCTGTCACTAGAACTATCAAACATATCCCAATTGCCACCGGCAACATTTATTAAGAATCAAAACCTTCTGCGCATCAATTTAGCTTTTAACAGCCTCAAAGATTTGCATAAAGATGTGTTCGCATACACCACTATATTGCAAGAATTAAATTTAAAGGGCAACAGTTTTACAGATTTTCCCCATGTGGCATTATTCAACGTCACTTCTCTAGAACATCTAGATCTTTGTCAGAACCAGTTAAACAATGTAGATTTTTACAAATTCATTGGCCTACAAAACTTAAGAACCCTCAGTTTATGTGAAAATAGAATTTCAATATTGAACGGATTTAATTCACCTTCGCTTAAAAATCTTTTAACTGTTAATTTAAGTAGAAACATGCTTTCAGTTCTTCCATCGAATTTTTTCCAACATTCAGTAGGCTTAAAAGAAATAGACTTGTCTCGTAATCTTTTTAAGCATGTACCTAGCAATGGTTTACCGGAAGCCGTGCTGCCAGCACTCACGACGCTCAATATGTCATTCAATCCTTTAGTGCAATTGTTGCAGACATATCCATCACGTCAGTTTCCAGTATTAGAAGAGTTAGTTATAAGAAAAACTAATTTAACGATTATCACTAGCAAGGATTTTGAGAACTTCCCAGCACTCAAAAGATTAATCCTTGTGGGAAATCCCATAGATCGACTATCTCCAGGAGCTTTCTCTAAACTTCACAATTTGAATATACTAGACTTGAGTCACAATAAGTTAGACAACATCCCGAGAGAGAGACTTCAAGGATTATATTCAGTACGATCATTAAATCTATCACGAAATACCATTCGGGACCTAGAAGAGTTTACAGTGGATCTACAAAGTTTGCAGAAGTTGGACCTGTCGTTCAACCATATTAATCGAATAAATAAAGACATATTTCGGGGACTTCTTAGTCTCGCGGAATTATATTTGAACGGAAATTGGCTAGCAGTCATTGCCCCAGATGTTTTCAGAAATTTGTATAAAATCACCCATATCGACTTGAGTCGCAACTACTTCGAAGTCATAAAGATGAATATGCTCTTATCTTTGGAAACACAAGTTAAATCAATTACTTTTGATGGTAAGTTCTATATTTTCACTCGACGCCAAATGCATAAATGTATATGTTCAGTGGGATACATGATAATATTGATAACTATTAATGTAAATTTTGTAATTTCAGATAACCCACTAACATGCAATTGCGAATCTCAAGACGTGTGGAGGTGGATGCAAGATCACTATAAAATAATATTAGAAGGCAGCAGTAATTTGCGCTGTGAACATCCCAAAGAGCTTCATGGGCACAATTTTATTGCGCTACCTTCTCAGAATCTCTGCGATGTACCAATAGTAATAAGAGTTGCAATTCAAGATATTCAAACGTACTCTGTCATCGTTTCCTGGCAGAGCCGCTACCAAAATGGTCTGACTGGCTACAGAGTGGCTTATTTTGGAGACCAAAATCCAAACGTCGTGAGTATTTCATTTTGCATTTTTTATGAAGCTCAATCGCATACAAAATGTTTAAAATGCCATAGTAAATAAATTAAGCGTGGTAACTTCCCGGATAACGTGTTGTATAAAATACGTACGGCAACCTTAACAACAAACATTTGAATACAAAGGCTGTGCATCACTTCAATGGTCCATAAAAAATATTTATGGTGCTACTGTGAATCCATTTAAATCTTCGTTTTCAGCGACGGCTCATATGCACAGATTTTCCAGCGCCTAATACGAGAACTTGAAAATTGTACAGCTTTATTTTAGGTGTTATTTGTTGCAGATCCGAGGGAAAATTGTGAACGCTACTTCCAGGTCGATAAGGCTGAATCATCTGACTCCAGGCGCTCACTACACAATCTGCGTCATTGCTTTTGGAAATTTTGGGTCATCGACTCTATCCGACGCTTCCATGCCTGATGCTAGAATTGCCCTTTTACCAGAAAACTCTAGCGCAAACTTGTACGGTGATGAACAAATATTTAACAATCTACGACCTTACATGAACGACTCTTTAATAAGCAAGTGTGCAACTGTAAATACAATAGAAATTTTTGGCGCGGCTTTAGATAGTCCATTTTCTAATACTTACATGGGAATCGCCGACATATTGACGAGAAGACTTAGCTTAGTGGTGGGTTGTTGTATGGGGTTCATTGTTTTCGTTGTTTTAGTATCGGCTTTAGGTTACATTAAAACAAAGAAACGTCCAGTTATCGCAAAAATAGAAGTACAGCAGGCTCCTCAGTATATATCTTATGATGACTTCACCGTGCCAAGTGTAGAAGTACAGACGACAGACATGGATGTAAATACGATAATTACAGATAAAACTAAAAATACAATACAAACATGAGTGTAATAAAACCTTCCTAAACGTGAGTTTTCCTTTATGAGTCGAAGGGATTTTTTTCATTTTGATTCCCTTATGAATAGGACCGAGCAACGCCACTCACGATAGGTAGGAACCTTTTATACCCTCATCGTCTTTGAAACTTTTCTGGGAAGTTTGACAGACAGGAATGAATTATTACGATTCCGAGCTATCAATAACGAAATGTGTGATAATCGAAAAAGTTTAATATTAAGGTAGTCTCACTCAGCAACTTATGCCACTAATTATCAGAGCTCTCAAGAGTTCTTTTTTGTGGAAATTTTGTGGTATGGTTATTATAAATGCGAATAGAAAAAAATAAGGTAACGCAATTGTTTTATTCTGCAAAATGGCAACACTGCAGCGAAACCGACACACCATGCCGCCTGTGTATTCTGCCTAATCATCGAAGTAATTTCTCACAGTAGCAGTCTCTGAGCCCCGAAAAGGAAAATTGGCATCAAAAGAACAAGAAATATTCAAGTTGTTTACTCAGCCCACGTCCTTCCATGTTTATTATAATTATTATGGTATTCTGTAAATTTGTTATTGTATATTCGTCATAAATGAAATTAGTTATTTGGTAACGTTTCACGGGTGCGTTTTAATTTTATTTTCAACGTTTGACGTTGAATGTTATTTTGTGACACCAATAAACATATTATTGTGATTATTTATGGTAATTATAGTTATTTAGGATATAAAATTGGAGTATAATTATTGGGTATAATCATCTATATAGTTTATATCCTGTACGGTAGATGTTACTGTATTATAAGATAATACATTGTAAATTACTAATGTTAATGCGTGCCGCACTGAAAACGAATATTTACCTAGCATCATCCAAATTAGTAACGAATTGCTAACAAATGAATTATTCATTAGTATAATAATTGTGTAAATATAGGAAGATATCAGGTGCATTGTATATAAAACATTGTACCAAGTAACCTCGACTTTATTATGCGTTTTTAATTCATCACAATCTGTTTAAAACTTGTACAAAGACTGTAGTATTGATAAAATAAAACTTTTAAAATAAATGTTGTGTTTTTATACTCACCGATTTTATTTCACGCTCATTTTTCTTTTCCTACAGTTTTCACAGAATACCAGGCGCACGACTTCAAATATAGGCACTGAAAAAAAAACCATATTTAAAAACAAAACGTTAATTATTTTACAAAACCTTCCACGTGTTTATCATTTTGAAATACACTGCAAGTTTTAATCGTTATTTATTTTGGAACTAGTTCTAGTTATGAAGCTTCATCCTACTCTTACTCATTTTTCGTATGGTCGTTTTACTTTTTGCTAACTACCTACTCCAGAACTCGAAACATTTAGTAAAACTCTCAAAAGCAACCCTACAATACTTTGACTAAAATAAGTACACAAAAGGTCGTGTTCCTTTTAGGGGAAACCGATCATGCGAAACCTCTCGTCCCGAGGGTAAGCATGGTTTCACCTACTTAAAGTCCTAACTTTCGTAATTCTTTGGTTCTTCCTTTATTTGTCTTCCAAGGAGTCGTCACAGCAAATATTTGCATCTTGAGTAAACCTTCGTAAGTAAATTCAATCATTTCGGGTTTTTGTGCTTATCTTTAGTCTTTAAGCAAAAATCAATATTTCCGAGAGCGCTATTTACTTTACAATTCCTACAAGAACATTGGACAACGGGCTAAAAGTCTTTTCATTGAACCAAGATGTCGTCCCTATTAAATGGATTAAATGAATTATTCAGACAAGGACGGGGCCTGCGTTCATTGGAACGTTTCATTCACATCTACTTACTCTTTTTCATACAATTTAACGATATTTTGTAAAACGGAGTTACCTTTGCAGCATGATTAAAATAGCTTACTTTTCTAGCTGAAATGAAATCACTGAATATGAAGCAAGTACGTAGGTATTTAGTATTTCAATGAATTTCAATGAATAGATATTACAATGCCTAATGAAAACCTCATAAAATAGAGTAAGAGTACCTACACAAGGTGTATTTCCCAAGAGCAGACGACGCGCATACCTATGTTGCGTGGATGCCCAAAAAGCTAGTAAAACTTTTATTTCAATACTAGATTTAAAAAAAAACCGCCGGTGTAATTTCCGTTTCCATGGTAATTCCGGTAAAATATATACCCTATGTCACTGTCTGAACTGAGACGAATCTAATCACACCTCGCACTTCAAAATCCATTGAGCCGTTTAGGCTACAGGTCGTGCCAAAGAATGAAACATACATACATACATAAATACATGCTCTCAAAAACATAACCCTCCTTCGACAGTCGAGTGAAAAGTAACTGAATATCGTTTGAAGCACGTTGACACGCGTTACCTGCGCATTGTCTGCACGAAAAAAAAGTATGATTAGGCTATCAACGTCATCAACATTTCAGCCGAAAAATGTCCACTGCTGAACAGCCCGGCCACGAACTCGCGCGTTTGGCGGCGCGGCAAGCGTTTTCTGTGTTCATGCGGCATGGCGGCACACGCAATGAACTGATAAAACGCTCGCCGCGCCGCGCGAGTTCGTGGCCGGGCCGTAACATAGGCCTCCCTCCAATGTTCGAAGTCAAAGTCAAAATCAAAATTCTTTATTCAATTTAGGCATCAATTGATGCTCCTATGAATGTCGAAGAATCTACCACCGGTTCGGAAAAACCCTGTTGAGAACAATCCGGCAAGAAAGTCAACTTGGTTACATATTTTTAAAGGCTTTTTATTAACTTGCAATGTATTGATAATATATTTATGTACGGGTCAAATCTTGAAAGTTGAATTTGACCCAGTTCCTGTGGTCGGATTTATGTAGTTTGTAGGTATACTTATGTATGTTGGATGACAATCAAGTACAGTCAACAGAAAGTACAGTCAGCGAAAAAGCTTACATTTAAAATGAAATTTTTAACAAAATCTTATTTTCAAACAGATCTACATTGTTATTTTATTAAATTAAAGAAAGAAGAAAGAAAGAAAAATATTTTATTTACGATATATTAGGAAATACACCTTGTGTTTGGCTAAAGAATTTAATTCATTCGCCAAACAGACCGGTCGTGCGCCATCCCCGTCCAACGAGAACTCTAAGCACCAGGAAATTATTGAAACTAGGCAACGTAGAAAGTAGCAGTGAACAGCGGTGGAAAAGACTTTTGGAGTTGTGTCTCATCATCCCATGGTGGCCGTTGCAATCTAGTTCCAAGATTCCGATTTCAATTTTCCTTAACACCTATCATCTAATTCACTTTATCAACAGAGGTGTTGAACAACCGTTAATAAAACAAGGAAAATAACGTAAGTAGGTACCTACATTTTCCGGATTAATATAATTTCAAAATGTTTTAGATGTAAAATTGGACCAATTACTGTCAGAATAATCGAAACACTCGCTATAGAAAAGTTACCGCAAAGAATATAAAAGGTAAACAATGTTCCCGGAAAAGCTGGAATCGAATCACGTAGAACTTTGTCCATAAAGGAATGCGGCGGTGACGTCAAAATGCGATTGTTCCTATGGATGTCGGGCGGAATATTTACCGTCGCTTTAACGTCGTGCTTTAACTGGTTGTTTGCTATTCATATACGACTAGAAATATAGCAAGGAAAAAGGAGCAAATTATTTTTCTCAAACATGCTATGTAATGTTTACGTTGTGTTCCAAATAATAGGCCGGGACGTATCACGTTGCGGGCGCGGTTAGACAACTGGTATGTAATGGATTTTCATACAGAATTGCAGTTCTTGGCCGGCAATGCGATCGTCTATTGTTTCATGTGATACAGCACCATGACGTTTATAGGTCTATGGCATCATAGCAATTAGCCATTTAAAAAAAAAACTAAAAGCAATATTTGCGTTTTGGTTCATCATGATATTCTGCCACTACGCTTATTTAATAACAAGGTAATGGTGATCTGCCTAGAGAAATATTTCACCATCAACATCACCATCACCATCACCATCATCATCATCATCATCATCATCATCGTCATCGTCATCGTCATCGTCATCGTCATCGTCATCGTCATCGTCATCATCATCATCATCATCATCGTCATGGTCGTCATGGTCGTCGTCGTTGTCGTCGTCGTCGTCTTCGTCGTGGTCGTCGTCGTGGTCGTCGTGGTCGTCGTCGTCGTCGTCGTGTCGTCGTCGTCGTCGTCGTCGTCATCATCATCATCAGCAAAGCTTGGGCATGGACTTGGGCTTGGGGATGGACTTCGATATTACCAAAAAGCCTATTAAACTCGGCTACTGTAAACGATCAACTTTGGAATACTACCTCAATTGAATCTGTTAGTTCTCTTCAATAATATAAGTTCAAAAGAGGTTAAAAAAATAGTAGAAAAAAAACTATTTATGTTCGCTCTTACAATATTATCACAGATATTATACTAAACAAGAAAAGTATGTATGTACTGCAAGGAATCATTTAGGTAACCAAAAAGCTCGCGATAAGAAAGCTATCTAATACCTTCAAACGAGCAATTCTTGTATATATATATATATAATCTTGTATATAATCAATCAGGATCTCGGAAACGGCTCCAACGATTTCGATGTGGTATGTGGGGGTTTTCAGGGATGAAAAATTGATCTAGCTTGGTCTTATCTCTGGAAAAACACTTGGTACCGAGTTCGTTGCCCAGGTACTGTCTAATTTAACAATGAAGTTTTCGTAGTGTGTGTTGCCAGTGATGAATTATGGCTCTGAGACGTGGCCGCTGACGATGGGCTTCATAAGAAAACTCAAGGTCACTCGAGGTCGATGGAGAGAGCTATGCTCGAAGTTTTTCATTCAAATTAAGGAACCAATCTTTAAAATATTTGACTTAACTTGTTTATTTATTATTGTTTTAACTCTTATGCCAAATGCCTTATCAGGTCACAGGTAAGCGTTAAGAACGCCGACGATAACTGAAGGTTAAAAGATTGGCAAAGAGAGTCACAAAGAGACGGGAAGTAAAAGGTAAAAATATGACTTTCGTTGGAGCTATATTTGATCAAACTCTGCATTTTTTTCCGTAAACATGCAAAATTTAATTATGTACCCAACATGTCATGTCGCTTGTCAGTTTACGTGTTATTGCAGGTCGCGAGCTAAACCGATCAACTCGTCAATCTCTGTCGCCGTGATTTGATTCTTGAAAAGTTCAAGGGTCCATCAATGAGGTGCTGTCCTAAACATAGAACAATGATTCAGGTTACAGCTATGGATTGAACGCTTTTCGAATTTAAACGCATTCGAAATTATTAGAAAATAACCCGGAAGGGGGTTTCCATCAACGAGTTTTCTTAAGAAACTAATAGTAATCAGAAAACAGACCACTGTTTGTCAGCTATTGCAATATCAGAAAATTGTATTTATGTTATTGAATTTGAACTGTAAGAAATACAGTTATTTAAGGAGTGTTAAGTTCTTTATAAAATACAAGTAATTAAAATAAACTTTCACGTTTCATATCAAAGGAGAAATTCAAGCCAATGTCTAAGAAACAACTAAATAAAAACTATTTCAAATCAAATAGGTACGTTGGTGGGTACTCCATTATTGAAAATGAAAGTAAAGAAGAAAGCCAGCCTCCTTAAAGAAAATAATAGCTATTCAACTAACAGAAACAGTAACAGATGTCGACAATGGCTTTTATTTAGCTCGAAGCTTATAGTTTGTGCTAGAATAAAACTGAAATAATTATTTTGAATATTTCAGTAAGACACTAGTCCAGTCTTTCATTTTGTTAAATCGTGGTAAAATCTAATAATCAGCGTTGGCAAAATATAAATGTGATATCAATGTTTTTTTTTAATACCGCTAACTTTGATATATTACTTGGTATAGGTACTAACAGAAACTAGCAAGTAAGTCGTTTACTGCTCTAACCGAAAAAAGGCTTTTTTTGCTTTTCCATACATTATAATTAAATACTCAACCGATGGTTAATGTAGGCACTTTATACTTATCAAAGGTTCGTGGTCAAGCATTAAAACTCTGACGTAGACCATTAGTCTGAACGGTGGAGCCTTGCGCACTTATTTCTAAACAAAAAAATGTGTCATTTTCCAATAGGTTTAAATTAATGCTCTAAGATAAGTGACACGACATACTTAATATTGTCGTGACATATCAAAGAAAAATAAATTAAAATTTGAAAAAATACTAGGTTATTAAATTAGAAATCAATACACTGGTTAACCACGCATTACACATTAAATTTAATTAGGTTAATTATAATTAAATATCTTTAATATGATACTTTATTAACCTAATAAAATGATAGCTTTATTTGACGTGAAAATCTCCTCCCTTATAGTTAACGGAAATAAAAAAAATGTGTCAAAGAGATTCGTTAAATATCTAATCGTCAATTAGCTATCAATATTTGCATGCAAGAATACTCGGGCGTTGACTGGCGTAAGTGCCCCTAATGGAACATGGCCTCGTTTACTTTGTCCGATCGGCATTTGTAATACAATATGAACACTCCAACGCCTCGTATTATAGGTCAAGTGCTTGCCAAGTACCTTTTATATGATACGCGTATAGGCCTTGTTGTATGAGTAATAATCTCACGCTAAAGTGTTGACGACATCTGTAATCTAGTTAAGCTTTATTTGCTAAAATATATTAAACATTATGTTATAGGAAAAGTCATTTGCGGATAAATCAGCCACTTTTTTTATTGTAATTTTTTTAAATCGTACGACTATAAACTCGAGAAACGACAGAAAGATCCTTTTTAATCTAAGCTTGTCATAGTGAGAGCTGGAATTGAATGACAGAATTATTTTCCCGCATCACAAAGCCGAGGTTGTAGAAACGAATTATGAATAGCATGACTTGGTTAAAGGTTAAATTATTTTTTCAATATCATCCTAAATTGAATTTTTACAATATCTTCGTCCTTTATCCAGCTTTACCTAAATTCTAACGAAGTTACTTACGTACCAAGGCTTACATACCGGGTTATATGATTTATACTTACCATACGAGCGCTTACAAGAGGCTGATGTCATAAATGATGGCTCGACGTGACAAGTGTCTTGAGAAGACGTTGATGACATCACTTACGGGGAGCAGAAAATAGGTCGATTTGTTGCAGTAAGTATATAACGAAGCCGTAAGTATATTTCTATGGTAAAAATAATAGGGTATGTATTACAATACCGAAGTACGAAAGACCGATTGTATTAAACATCGAATGGGTCAAAAGAACGACACGATTTTTTTCTGAAACTGTTAACTTTTTAAGATTGTTATAAAACTAACCTAACCTAACCTAATGGGTTCTGTATGATGCCGTTTTAATAAATTCTGAAAAGTTTACGGTTTCAGCAAAAAATCGTGTCGGTCTTTTGACCCATTCGATGTTTTAATACATTCGGTCTTTCGTACTTCGGTATTGTAATACATACCCAAATAATAAGAGATTTTGTATGTTGCATTGCATTTTAATAAGACTTTAGAGAAGTTTATTAAAGCAGTTCTTAGTGTACATACAAAAGTGACGACGGATTATTGTCAAGACAAAACGAAGTTTTAACAAGTTGCACTGGGACTGTTTAATTGAATTAAAAGTTAGCTATTTATTCACTGATGAAGTAAACACTCTACTGCTACGGTAAACGGTTTTTTGAGTACAATCAATTTTGTCAAACAAAAGCAATGTAAAAAATTTGGTATTCAATAATAACCTCAAACAAAGAATCATCCATGATTCTGATGAAACTGTTCGTTCAACTCGTCCAATTAGATGTCATCAGAATCGTATTAAGTTGCATAAGCGTACCATACATTCATTACTAATGTGCCGTCATTTGCCCGATCCGGAGTGATGTACGGATCTTATTGCCGTAACAGCTGTGGTTTCCTCATTAATTCGATAATTAGTTCAGTCGGGGAACACATCACATCAGTAACCAGCCGAGGGGTAGGTACGTTTCATTTGTTTTAATCGCAATTAATATTTTCATCACACGCTCCGACGAATGAGTTAGATATAAAATACTATTACATCACGTTTTATACTTTGTTGCGTTCTGTAGTTGAAATGAATGATGATATTTTGACTGGTTACATCAATTAACCAAAATCGTTATTTCCTACATGGTAGCAAAATTTCCATTCGCATCTTTTCCGAAATGTTTTTTTTCTCACTATAGGTAGTTTTTTACTGAAGTTTATTTTCACAGTAGCGTTTCTTCCGAATTTGAATTGATACAGAAACAGTGTCGACGGAAGTAGTATGTTTGTACCGGTTCTGCCCCATGGTGGATGGTGGGGCTCAAGTTAGTATGGTCAGTACGGAGAGTCGGTAACGCGAAGCAGTGTGATAGGTCGAATGAGGTGCGACGTCACACTCAACTAGCGTTGTGGTTGGTTGAAGCGAGGTAGTGACGCGCTCGGTGCTGCCATTTTGTAGGGAGGGTTCAACTTATAGCGGTTCTGGGTGAGTGCAGTTATGAAAATATAAAAACAAATATATAATCCATATCCATACTAATATTATAAATGCGAAAGTATGTCTGTCGTAGTATGTTTGTACCGGTTCTGCCCCATGGTGGATGGTGGGGCTCAAGTTAGTATGGTCAGTACGGAGAGTCGGTAACGCGAAGCAGTGTGATAGGTCGAATGAGGTGCGACGTCACACTCAACTAGCGTTGTGGTTGGTTGAAGCGAGGTAGTGACGCGCTCGGTGCTGCCATTTTGTAGGGAGGGTTCAACTTATAGCGGTTCTGGGTGAGTGTAGTTATGAAAATATAAAAACATATATATAATCCATATCCATACTAATATTATAAATGCGAAAGTGTGTCTATCTGTCTGTTACCTCTTCACGCTTACACCGCTGAACCGATCTGATAGCCTGTTAGAGACAACAGCTATAGTGCTGTTAATGCTAATAGCCTGTTAGAGACAACAGCTATAGTGCTGTTAGTGCTAATAGCCTGTTAGAGACAACAGCTGTAGTGCTGTTAGTGCTAATAGCCTGTTAGAGAGACAGCTGTAGTGCTGTTAGTGCTAATAGCCTGTTAGAGCAACAGCTATAGTGCTGTTAGTGCTGATAGCCTGTTACAGACAACGGCTATAGTGCTGTTAGTGCTAATAGCCTGTTAGAGAGACAGCTGTAGTGCTGTTAGTGCTAATAGCCTGTTAGAGCAACAGCTGTAGTGCTGTTAGTGCTAATAGCCTGTTAGAGCAACGGCTATAGTGCTGTTAGTGCTGATAGCCTGTTAGAGACAACAGCTATAGTGCTGTTAGTGCTAATAGCCTGTTAGAGCAACAGCTATAGTGCTGTTAGTGCTAACAGCCTGTTAGAGACAACAGCTATAGTGCTGTTAGTGCTAATAGCCTGTTAGAGACAACAACTATAGTGCTGTTAGTGCTAATAGCCTGTTAGAGACAGCAGCTAGTGCTTATAGCCTATTTAAACCAGCCTATTATGAGTAGCAGCTGTCAAAGAGAGCAGCGTATTACAAACAGCAGCAGTTAGACACAGCAGCCTATTACAAGCATCATAATGCCATTTCATCGCTACTTGTGATCGCTAGTATCTATAGCCTTTTATAACCACCCCCGAGCTAGACTTTTTAAAGAGTAAAGCACTAACAGCACTATAGCTGTTGCTCTAACAGGCTATTAGCACTAACAGCACTACAGCTGTCTCTCTAACAGGCTATTAGCACTAACAGCACTACAGCTGTTGTCTCTAACAGGCTATTAGCACTAACAGCACTATAGCTGTTGTCTCTAACAGGCTATTAGCATTAACAGCACTATAGCTGTTGTCTCTAACAGGCTATCAGATCGGTTCAGCGGTTTAAGCGTGAAGAGGTAACAGACAGACAGACACACTTTCGCATTTATAATATTAGTATGGATATGGATTATATATATGTTTTTATATTTTCATAACTACACTCACCCAGAACCGCTATAAGTTGAACCCTCCCTACAAAATGGCAGCACCGAGCGCGTCACTACCTCGCTTCAACCAACCACAACGCTAGTTGAGTGTGACGTCGCACCTCATTCGACCTATCACACTGCTTCACGTTACCGACTCTCCGTACTGACCATACTAACTTGAGCCCCACCATCCACCATGGGGCAGAACCGGTACAAACATACTACGACAGACATACTTTCGCATTTATAATATTAGTATGGATATGGATTATATATTTGTTTTTATATTTTCATAACTGCACTCACCCAGAACCGCTATAAGTTGAACCCTCCCTACAAAATGGCAGCACCGAGCGCGTCACTACCTCGCTTCAACCAACCACAACGCTATTTGAGTGTGACGTCGCACCTCATTCGATCACACTGCTTCGCGTTACCGACTCTCCGTACTGACCATACTAACTTGAGCCCCACCATCCACCATGGGGCAGAACCGGTACAAACATACTACTGACGGAGCTCCGCTCACACGGAGCTCCTTCTTTTGTATACTTTTGGCCCTTCGGGCCGATGCAAACTTCACATAAACTAAACCTACCTATGTTTCTGTGTCGATTAAAGTTGAGAAAAAATGCGATTGTGAAAATAAGCTTTAGTAAAAACCATAGTGCGAAAAAAGCATTTAAAAAAATGCGTATGGACATTTTGCTACTAGGAAATAACGATTTTGTTAAATTGATTTAACCAGTCAATATTTAATTTATGAATGCAAGAGGCACCTGCGAGTTAAAATCTTTGCAAATACACGAGTACACCGAGCCGACCGAGTAGCGTTATTAGAAAAACTACAGTTGAATTGAGAGTATATATATGATATTTTCATGTTTTGATTGGTAGGAAATTAATACGCATTTAGTGACTTCTGACTTAACTTTGTAACCATTCACGTACACGTGCTCTTTTTTATCGCTAACCAACATTGAAATCCAATTGATTGCCTAATAAAATTCGTCCTCTGTCTTTATGTCACTAAAGCCTTTTGACGTGAGAACGTTAATAAATCGATGAACGCCGGCTGCATACACGAAAAAGGATGACGCAATGGTCCGTACATATCCCGTACAAGAAAGAGCAGTGAAGGCCAGTATTGTACAAGAGAGCAGCGAAGGCCAGCATGTACAATCTTAGTACTAGCGCTCGCGTAGGGGGGGGGGGTTTGAGGGGTTGCGGGGGGGACGGGCGGGTGGGGTTGTTGGGGGGGGCGAGGGGGTTGTCACGTTAAACTATCGTCCGTAAACCGACTTTACAGACAACCGGTTTTTTTTGACATGATTGACACAGACAGAACGTAATTTAGCCATAAATTATACTATTGCTCTGGAATCTACAACTTTTGATCCTACTACTGCTAGGGCAATTCTCTATTTTAGGAAATTATCTAAAAATAATGTTAAAGTTAAACTAGTTTTGAAGATATTTAAAGTGATTTATTGAATACTATCTGCCCGTCGCGGCTTCGCACGGGTGTAGGTACTTTAACAACAAAACGACAGCAAATTTTAATATCAGAACATTTATTGAGACGACTCAATAGTTACAAACACAAAAAAAAATAGACAATTAGGTGCAGCCGTTCTGAAGTTATACGCGTACATACATTTTCTGCAATTGATTTTTATTGATGTAGATATGTTTGCGGTCCACAACTTCGTCTGTTTTGGAATCGACAAAATAAGATACAACATCGACTGTACAACTAATAAAATGTCAACTTCGAAAAACACCAACGTTATTTAACTTTATCGTGCCTCATGAAACCACAAATTAACGCATCGTCGGTAAATGCTTAAAAAACTTGTTCAAAAGTAGCGCCAACTTAAATGAGCTTTGCTGAAGTTGGGTGTAAGTTAGCACTTACCTACCATCTACTTTTATTGCCTAATATTATAATATAAGTAACTTAGAAGCAAAAAGATTTTCTCAATGACACCAAAAAATATTTAGACTAAAGTTAATAAGTTAAAGTCAAAAAAAAGTAATTAAAAAAACTAAAAACCCGCCTGCGGTGTAAATAAAATAATAAATAAAAAAATAAAAACCCACCTCCAGAAATACTGAAAAGATAGAAACAAGATAAAATGTTCAATAACAATAATAAGCTAACTGAACTCAACGAAAGAAATCGAAAAAAAACTAAACATTGAAACGAATTTAAAACACGTCGTTTAAAATGCAGTCGGAGGCATGCATGAAGTGACATTAAATCCCATGCAGCCACTGACTCCCATGCCTCCGACTGCATTTTATCGTTGCATTAAATTTTGAAAGACTGCCATCGACGTGTTTTAAATTCGTTTTTAATGTTTAGTTTTTTTTTTCGATTTCTTTCGTTGAGTTCAGTTAGCTTGTTATTGTTATTGAATGTTTTATCTTGTTTCCATCTTCTCAGTATTTCTGCAGGCGGGTTTTTTTTATTTTTTTATTTATTATTTTATTTACACCGCAGGCGGGTTTTTAGTTTTTTTAATTACTTTTTTATTTCTTGCTTTTTAGTGTAACCTCCTGAGACCCAGATAAATTATTGAGCATTTGAATTATGGTCTAAGAGCCGTTGAAGATCGACCTTCACCGATCTGTTAACTCGAGGAGACATATTTTTTATCAAATATAATTTAAAAACAAATATGCCTAATAATGCCTATGATAACTTGCCTATCGAAAAGTGTTCATAGCTATTTTTTTTTTGTTTTATTGTTGAGTGCCTTTAGCCATCTTCCAGCTCCATCATCAGACCCTGGTTACCATCTGGGATCAAAGTAGGTACTCGTTAAGACGAATCAAACGAGTCCAAACTCGATGGGGTTGTGTCGTTTTATTGTGGAGTGCCTTTGGCCATACTGAATTAATGAAATTACGAATTACCCATCGAGTTTGGACTCGTTTGATTCGTCGTGACGAGTAGGTACTTTGATCCCAGATGGTAACCAGGGTCTGATGATGGAGCTGGAAGATGGCTAAAGGCACTCAACAATAAAACAAAAAAAAATAGCTATGAACACTTTTCGATAGGCAAGTTTTCATAGGCATATTTGTTTATAAATTATATTTGATAAAAAATATGTCTCATCGAGTTAACAGATCGGTGAAGGTCGATCTTCCACGTCTCCTCTACTATTAGGAATCCGTTGCTATTTAGTTAAAGTTCAAAACCAATTTTGAAATATGTAGGTACTTAATTTTCCACATGGGTTTCATAGGGAAAATGATTGCTCAAAGATATCTGAGTAAGTAGGTACGTCGTCGTTTTAATGCATTGATTGCCAACTTACTAAGTATTCCAAATTAAATTTAAAACATGACTTGTATATATTTTTGTAATCTCTTTTAAAATCTCTTTATTTTGATACCCTAGGTACTCGATAGGTTACAATAAAAAAATTTTTTTGAAGACTCACAATTTGGCGCCAAATATCCGCCATTTTGATTTTTCATGAATTTCATGTATCTAGTGTTACTCGCGTTATCAAGACGAATCTAATGACGTATCATTTATCAAAATCGGTTCAGCCGTTGCGTAGTTACGAGAGGACATAGGAATGGACATACATACATACATACATACATACATACATACGGGTCAAACACATAACCCTTCCTTCTTCGCAGTCGGGTAATAAGGTGTAACACAACAGACCATAAGAAATGAACTGAGAAGTGATTTTTATCTGCAATTCGTCCAATACAGTTGTATAAGCAATAAAAGACTTAACTAGGAATGAGTGTTGATAAGCTGAAAACTCGTAGGTATCTTTTATTTAAGCATTCTAAAAATTATTTTAAAAGTCTCATGAAATGTCGGCGTCTTAATATATTGAAGACCAAGTTATTTATTTTGCCGCTGAAACTCCCATTGTAGTGCCGCAATAAGAACTCGCGACATCATTTCATCCACACATCCCATAAACATTTCATAAACGAGCCAGAAGCGGGTTCCCTGTACGGTCAACACAACATCCCCGTCCCGGCGCAGAGCATAATCAATAATCGTTATGCAATGTCACGATTTGGTGAACCAACGAAAGTACGTACTCAAATGCCGAATAGATTTTAGGGACACATTTTACATTGGAGAGTTTATATTATTACTAGCTGTTGCCCGCGACTCCGTCTACGAAGAATAAGGGTATTAAAATAGCCTAAATACGACCTATTCTCAGACCTACCAAATAAAGACAAAAAATTTCATAAAAATCGGTCAAGCCGTTTCGGAGGAGTTCGATAACAAACACCGTGACACTAGATTTTTATTATCTTAGAAGACTGTTTGTTGCCCGCGTCTCCGTCTGTAAAGAACAGGGGTAGGTATAAAAAATAGCCTAGGACCTATTCTCAGACCTACCAAATATGGAGAAAAAAAATCAAGGTCAAGCTAAACTAAGTTAACCTTAAACTAAGTTAAACTCGTTTTAAGACGTGAGTGATCCGTTTATTTTCACTATGAGTGAGTCTCACGGTAGTTTCATGTTCAAGGTCAAGCTGTTTCGCAGGATTTCAGTAACAAACATCGCGACACGAGATTTTTATATATTAGAGATTACTCAAAGTCATCTCCCAGCCTATAATTATGTCCCACTGCTGGGAACAGGCCTCTTCTCAGATTATGAGGGCTTGGGTCGGTAGTCCCCACGCGGGCCCAGTGTAGATTAGAAACTACACATACAAAATTAAATTTCTTCTCGGGTGTGTGCGGGCTTCCTCACGTTGTTTACCTTCACGGCACTCACATAACATCTAATATTTGGTAGCATAGCGTACGGTTGTGGTACCTACTCTGAAGATGAGCTCTGGTTGAGTTTGAAACGCGTCAGTGTAGTTTGGTGGTGGTGATAGTTGGGTTTGTGTGATTTGTGTGTTCGTACAGTGTGGAGGTGGGGGAACTGCATGAACGAACACACATTTCTTACGTAAACGTAACTATCGTAAGGCTGCGGGTAAGCAAAGTAATTGTTTCAGTTCATTAGTTAATAATGGGTCAGACAAGTTAGTTTGTATTTTAATGGTGTTCAATTCCCTATGTCGACGAGAATCATAGCTTTTAATTTGATCCAACAAAATCCAAGAAGACCATTTTTAGGGTTCCGTAGTCAGCTAGGAACCCTTATAGTTTCGCCATGTCTGTCCGTCTGTCTGTCCGCGGCTAAGCTCAGAGACTGTTAGTACTAGAAAGCTGTAATTTGGCATGAATATATATATCAGTCACGTCGACAAAGTGATTACATAAAAAAAACTAAAACAATTTTATTTAGGGTACCTCCCATAGACGTAAAGTGGGGGTGATTTTTTTTTTCTCGACTAACCCTATAGTGTGGGGTATCATTGGATAGGTATTTGAAAATAAATAGGGGTTTTCTAAAATCATTTTTGGATAAAGTAAATATTTTAGGAGATATTCACTCCGAAAGTTCAAAATAATATGTCCCCCCCTCTAACTTTTGAACCGCGCGTCTAAAAAATATGAAAAAAATCACGTAAGTTAAACTTAATAATAACTTTCTAGGAAAATTATTTTCAACTTAATCAGTTGAGCAGTTTTTAAGTTTTTTAAAAAAATATTTCTTAATTAAGATTGTAATTTAACCGCCATTGCAAGCATTTTTTTTCTTTAAGTACCTAATAAGATCACGCTAACAGTATCTTCTTTCAAATAAAAAAAATATATTACATCTGAAAAACAATCAACATAAGTACATACTAGTTCTTAGTTACCCAATTCGCCGATAGATGGCGATGTACCGCCGACGTTGGGACCAAAACAACCACATTAATAAAGTATGCAAAGATTTTTTCGTACCTGCTACGGAACCCTATCTTGGGCGTGTCCGACACGCTCTTGGCCGGTTTTTTATCATCTTATTATTTTGTCACTAACTTTGTCACTAAAATAGTTTTTGTTATGAAAATCATTTATGATATAAAACTTTTTGCTAACCACCACGATTTCACTACCAAATTATTGTATTGTTATCCAACTTACACAACCCTACCTTTAAAGTCGATCCCACCACGGGAAGTCGGATAAATTTGTCTTGCAGCATTAGATCCAACCGTAAGTACATACATACATAAATATAAAATTAAAGCTTGTAAAATAAGACACAAACAGCTCATAGCGTATTTTTTCCGAACAATTCACATACTTACATGTTAGGTATTAATAATTATTAATATATAGATTTATCTGGCAACTCAATTTAGTAAAGAAATGTATATGTGATATACAGGGTGTCCCAGAAACCGACGATAACCCGTTAAGGGCTGATAGACCTACTAATTACCTACCAGAATAACACATTTTAGGTTCAGTAAAAATCTTTTAGTTTTCGAGATATTGTCATTTTTGTAAAAATCTCGATTTTTCGCCCTCAGTTGTGTTTTCGTCTGCCACAGCCTCAAATGACCGAATTTAGTAAATCTGATTACTGATAAATATTGCAGAAAAGATGGGCTTTTAAACGTGATATTGATGATGATGATGTCTTCCTATATCTCCCAGGTGGAGCTAAGGGCCGCTGATGTCCGTCTCCACGCCTCCCTATCCTGCGCCGCCTCCCTCACATGATCCCACGTGGACCCCACACGCCTCAGCTCAGCCTCCACGGATCACCTCCAACTATGCGTGGGCCGCCCCGGCCTTCTTCTACCACCGGGCCGCCATTCAAAAACAACTTGAGCGGCGTTGCCTTCCTGCCTTCTCATGGTGTGGCCAATCCATGGCCAGCGCCGCACAGCAATCTCTTTGCTTATTGGGACTTGGTGACACTTTTCCCAGAGGTTCACGTTGGATATTGTGTTAGGCCAATGGATATGGAGCATGGACCTGAGGCATTTGTTGACAGCCACCTGGAGTCTGCTGATGAGCGTTTTGGTGATCCTCCAAGCTTCGCAGCCATACAACAGGACAGACTTCACATTGCTCTCAAAGATAGACAGCTTCAGACGCCGCGGCAGTATGCCAGACTTCCAGACAGGTGTCAACTGGGCAAAGGCCGCTTTAGCCTTTCTTCTTCTTTCTTCTAAACGTGATATTACTTTATTTTAATATTTAGTCAATCTTGGATGAAAAACGACTTAAGAGACAGTTTTCAGATATTTTACTGTTTCATCCCGTAACTTTGGTCCTACATGGTTTATAAAAAAATAACTACCTAAGCTAAAGTGGCGCTGGGTATTAAAATATGCCTAGCTAATGTAGTTTACAAAATGGTATAACTCTTACTTATTTGTTCAATAATTTCAAATTTACTGCTATTTCATTACTGAAGAAGCTAATCAAGTGAGCCGCCATTTAGTCTGAGGACAGTAGAATTATTGTTTTTATAAGGCTGGTAAAGTTAAATACAAATTTCGAATAAAGTTTAAAATTATTAAATTCGAATTTTAAAATCTAATTTGCTTTGTTTTTGGTTAGCGTGTCACTGCTTTTAGTAGACTGCGAATTTTCGTTGCTGGTACATGAAAAATTTCTTGTCTTATGGGTGTTTTTTTAGTAATTAGTGACTTCAATTTGAGCTTCTTCTGTAATGAAATAGCAGTAAATTTGAAATTATTGAACAAATAAGTAAGTGTTATACCATTTTGTAAACTACATTAGCTAGGCATATTTTTAATATCCAGTGCCACTTTAGCGTAATTATTTTTTTTAAACCATGCAGGACCAAATTTACGGGATGAAACAGTAAAATATCTGAAAACTGTCTCTTAAATCGTTTTTCATCCAAGTTTGACTTAATATTAAAATAAATTAATATCACGTTTAAAAGCCCATCTTTTCTGCAATATTTATCAGTAATCAGATTTACTAAATTCGGTCATTTGAGGCTGTGGCAGACGAAAAACTCAACTGAAATGACAATATCTGGAAGACTAAAAGATTTTTACTAAACCTAAAATGTGATATTCTGGTTGGTAATTAGTAGGTCTATCAGCCCTTAGCGGGTTATCGTCGGTTTCTGGGACACCCTGTAGATTGTTTTTCAAAGTTATCTGTATCAAACGCAACAGAAATAGGTAGGTACAGCTTTTCATCAGTCACTATAATATGAACTCGATGGTAGTTATTACTTATCACATAACCCCTTTCACCTGCTGGTGGTTACCTGACCAGATGCGCTCGCAAACTTTAATTATCTGAATTTAATTAATTTCGTTGTTATACTTGACGATTTTATTATTAGACGAGTTATGAATAAATATGAATTAATTTGTTTAAATTTACGTCAAAGTAAATTTCCCTAATTTTTCTGACCAGAATGACAACGACGTCGTTTTGTCATAATTTAATGTCAGTAGGAAAAGACTACACAGAAACTTGTTTTTAGAAAAGCCACAAAGTAGGTACTTGATTATGATAACTCTCAGTCTGTTGAAATAGGACGCTTTGGTCACGCGAAATGTTTATTTGTGCTGTTTCGCATGTATATGGCGGTTTTATAGAATGAGTCTTTTAAAACGTAACAAGTTGATTCGTGTATATCTCGCCCCCTCAAGAAGTACCCGACAGAAAAAATGTCGTTTAAAGATAAACTATAGGAAACTCTCATCTTGAGTGTTTTGTAAGAAAATTTGTATAACAGGTAGTTCAATGTATGATAATGAGTAAGTACAAAATCCATCTCTGATGAAAATGATGATGATGATCTCAAAGGACAGAGTAAAATCATGAAGTTTAGAGCCGCGCATAGAGTCGTTACAAGCTCGCTATTAACGTATACGAGTAGGTAGTAAAGTAATTGAAAAATATATTTATTATTTCGTTTGGGAAAAACTATAAATTATAATTTAAGTAAATTATTAAAGTTTCATAGATTTATAATAACAATAATACTCGTAATTATTAACTACGACTCGAAACAAAAACCATTTGCCGATTGGTGGCAATTAAGTATGACAGTGCGTGGGTATAAACGTTCATTTAAGTTACAAAGTCGGTCATTTGGAAGATATACAGCGCCCATGGGAGTCATAATAGTAAGATAATGACGTAATATAATAAGCCATAAGCTATCGTGAAATTGTTCAAGTAACCCAATCAAGGACAGCCTGACCCGATATCGAAATTTTTAAATCAACAACATTGGCAACTGTTGTTTTTATTTTAATCGATTTTTCAATGTTTTTTTATTAATATTCTTGATGAAAAATTAACTTTGATTATATGTTGTTCATTTGAGAATGCCACTGAGATTTAGCAAAACCACTCGAGTGTCAAAAAAACTGATTGCATCGAAGCAATGATGGATAATAACTATACACTAGCTACACACGCTATACTATTATATTGAAGTGCCAAAAAGTTGATCTGCCAACGATAAGCAAAATGTACCTACCTAACCTACTTGAATTTATTTACTTCTGCGCTATATTAAACTATACTACCACGGGATGGATTTTATGAATGTAATCAAGTTTATTCTGTTTTCCTTCCAATGAATATCATTAATAAAATAATAGTAGCATCCCCACCAATATCCTGAAAAATGGGCAAAGAGTACCCGAGGCTTAATATTTTCATTGGCAAAGTAAATCTGTCTTGGAAATAATAACAGATCATTTTAATCTGCCCAACCGTTCGGCCTGAAGCCCGGAGCCGCTGGCGTTAAGACGTGATCAATTACCCACGTGCGTCCTCCCGTCACCCGCAGCCAATTTTAGCTTGAAAGAATTTTAATTTTAATATATTGAAAACTCTGTGCGCTGATCTGACTTGTCTTTGCCGGATTGACGGATCGGAGACGCATTCCTTTGATGTCGAAGGATGTCGATCTCACATGAAAGACTTAAGGAGTTTGTCGAAGATTAGTTATTGCATTTTTGTTAGCTACATACTGGCTCATTCTACTTTTTCGAGAACAACTAATTTTTTTCCATGTGCTCTTCGAATTATTATTTTTTTCCAAAAACGGTAAAGTGCTCGGTTTTCAAATTTAATTACACACATAATTACGCTTACATTTAAAATTATTGCCAAATATAAAAAGTAATCATTATTAACTGTAAAGCAGATAACGCAGTGGACATACATGTCCCCGCCATACGTATGTATGGAAATTAGTGCATTTACCGCTGAGTTACCAATTTTTTTCACTAAATTTATATAAATTTTAAGTTTTTTTGTTTGTAAAGATTAAATTTAGTTATTTCAGTAACAAGTAAATAACCAAGTATGCCTTTTATTTCACAAAAGATTAATGGTTACTTAATAGTACAATACTACAGTATCTTGTATTTGTTTTGAAAAAATAATGGCGCAATTAACACACTACGACTACACCGTATTAATTAGTCACGTCAGTGATCAAAGCATATTCCCATATTTCCATGATAGCGGAGACTTCAACTTTGCCTAGACATTTTAAATGAACATAGTTTTTAACTTATAATTTTGACAAAGGTCTTCGGGAAGCTTGTATATAACAAGTATGATATATACTAAACATGCTTATTAAAAGTTTTCGACTCGAGGAAAATTAAAAGCGCACGATAGTTTACTATGCACATACTACGTACCCAGTGAGCTCAAATTCTTTTTATCAAGCTTGCTGTTATTACAAATACTGCTGAAAAGTTTTGTTTAGTCTTGGCTCAAGTATCGCTAAGTTTGCCTAGGAACAAAAACATAAATAAGTAAGTAAGTATGTTACGTGTGTTAGTCATAAGATATTAAACATTGCTTAATGTATTTTTTGCCAATAAAAATACCTACTACTACTTAGCATCCCTTGCACATTATTTTCAAATAAGTAATTTTATTGATCAAAGTTATGAGTCATCACTGGCAACACAAACTGGTCAAAGAGATGACCTAAGGCACTGAGACGTGGCCGCTAACGATCAAAGTAACTCAGAGGGCTGTTACTCTGTGGGATTAC
Organism: Archips crataeganus; assembly: GCA_947859365.1. NCBI lineage: Eukaryota > Metazoa > Arthropoda > Insecta > Lepidoptera > Tortricidae > Archips > Archips crataeganus. The sequence goes on along the minus strand of OX402055.1, from coordinate 14,282,524 downwards.
ATTAGAAATGATGAAATCCGCGCAAGAACTAAAGTCACGGACTTGGCTCAAAGAATTGCCACACTTAAGTGGCAGTGAGCAGGGCACATCGCTCGTAGAATTGATGGCCGATGGGGCCGAAAGGTTCGCGAGTGGCGTCCGAGGACCGGAAGATGCAGTGTAGTTAGGCCTCCAACAAGATGTAGCGACGACCCAGTTAAGGTTGCGGGAACGCGTTGTATGCGGATGGCGCGGGACCGATCTGTTTGGCGAGCCTTGGGGGAGGCCTATGTTCAGCAGTGGATGTCTTTCGGCTGAAATGATGATGATGATAATGAATTGATCTGAAAAGAAAACATGTATGTAATAGATTCATTTTTACAACCATGAGAATTCAAGTCCTCTGATACCCTCATCGAGTGTAAATATTAAAGAAGTAATTATTTTTAAACATTTTTGGTTAAGTACAAATTACTTAGTACAAATTTTCATCATTTTTCATATCGACGGTTAAAAGGCAAAACGCATGAAGCGACACTTTTTGTCAAAATGAGTTATATACATATTTGAAATCAGCTAATTTTTCTCCGTCATTTGAACCGGGTTTCATGTAAAGTTCAAAAAATGTCGCTTCATGCGTTTTGCCTTTTAACCGTCGATATACTTTCCCCTCCTGTTTCACCTCCATAAACCTCTCTGAGGCTCGTCATCCTTTTTTTTTCAATTTTTTTCCAAAAGCCCATCTGTGCACCCCTTACGACCTGCCTGGTTTAATTTTTTTAAACTCAATATTTAAGGTCGCGGGTGAGCAAAGTAATTGTTTTAGTTCATTTACTCAATATTTCATAATTTGTATTTTTAAGCCAGGGATACGAAAATTAGTAGTTAGAATACCAATGATATTTTTGTCAATGGGTACCTATATTTTGTAGCTTAACTTGTATCTATCTACCTAACAAACTAAATAACAATGTTTAAAAAATCTTGCAACTACATTTTTGACTTGAAATTTAGGTAATAGAAGAGCTCCGATAGTCAAATACCGTCCGTACAATGTGTTCAAAAATATAAACACAAATATATTGCTTACTAGCCTTTACCTGCGGCTTCGCTCGCGTAACTATTAGGTCTGACAGTAGATTTGAATTTCTAAGATTTCTCAAAAACTCTTGACTATCAAAATAATTTATATATCAGGTGTTACTTTGCGGAGGTCCATATTAATGAACTGAAACAATTTCTTTGCTCACCCGCAACCTTCAACTCTTTTGTTTGCTTTAAGGTCGCAGGTGAGCAAAGTAATTGTTTCAGTTCTTCACTATCATTCCATAAAAATACCCGTGCTAGATTTCATGTCCCTAAACCTAGCGGTTGAGATTTCGGGATATTATCCCGATCCTGTGGGAATATCGGGATAATCATATAACCTATTTGTTATTCCAGACACCCAGCTATCTTAATACCATCCAAATCTGTCCAGGCGTTTTAAATAAATAAATAAATAAAAATAATTTATTTCAAGCCAGAACATTACATGACATAAAATATAAAATTAAAAGATAGTTAATTAATTCATACAAGTCGAAAGAAAAAATTTAAATGAAATTAAAATAATAACAATAAAAATTATTAAAATAATAATTGCGCGGCTCTGTGTGAAGATCGTCACTTAATTTGACCAATGACGATCTTCACCCAGTACTTTACCATAGGGCAGTCCAGGCGGGCGGCAAACATTTAGAATTATATTGGAACTGCCGCGCACTCTGTCCAGCAGAGACGCGACTCTCTTCCTCGACGTTTAGCGTTAAGGAGTAACAAACACTCACAAGCACGCATCACGCACATAAACATGAACATACTCACACACATTCACATATCTTGTTCTTGGCAAAAGCTTTTCATTATTGTTCATTTCTTTTTACGTTACTAACTCCGGAACAAGGTGCTAAAATGTGCTTGTAGTTATTCTAATTGTAAGCAAAAAATCGACATGAATGTTGTAACACTAATACCTTGATAATGAACTTGTGATGACCAATATGCATATTTATTTTCATTATTCTAGAGGTACAACATTTTGAGCTTACATAATTTACATTCCAAGTTCAGAGTAGTGGCCTACTTTCATTTTCATTTTGCTACAGTGAAAGATTATTTCACATACAATAAAATAAAGAAAGGAACTCCAATTTGTAGCTGACGTGGAAGTTTTTATGGCAGTTTTTGGTTTGCTTGTAAAATGTTACCTGCCTTAACCTAATTCCCTGTTTGTTTGAAGACTAACAAGAAAAGATTTTGAACCCGAACGGGGAACTGAAAAAATAATATTTTCCGGAAACTTAAGTGATTAGGTTTTTATAAAGGGTATTTTTTTATTACAGAATCTAAATCTAAACGACTTTTTAAAATGTACTTATTCCACAACTTCGCATTTGTAGGTATAAAAATAACTTTATCGATTTCAATAATAGTTATTTGGGAATTAAACACAACTAAACACGAACTTTACATTCACTAACAAGCAAGCTCATTTAGAGAAAAATGGCAAAATCTGGAAAAAAGGGATGTAACGGTTACAAGCGCCTACTAATAGCTCTCGATGACTTGACGATCTCGTAGACCGAGCAATCAATTATCGAATAGACCTCGTAACTTCAGCGAACGCCCACAGCATCCGCATTTTATGAAATCTCGTAATCTCGGCTTTACACAGTACTGATATATTTCGTATTTATAGAAATTAATAAAGATAGGTACATAGATAGATAGCTACAAAAAATCGCAGTAAGAAAAAATCATCAGTTAAATATTATACATTCAGTCCGGGCTGGTGCCTCGTAAAAAAACACACTTTATGAAATAAAACAGTACACCTAAATATTAAGTTATTTTAGTTTTAAGTATTAGTACTTGGTTATTAAATACTATATTTAAATAGCATATAATAAATGCAAACATTCCATCCGATTGGTTGCCAATGTGGCAAACTGGAATATGTTTCCAACTTTTTTATATCTTTCTTAAAATACTTTGCGTACGTATGTCAATTTACATATTTACTGTTAATTTAATTTGAAGAACATCATAATAGACAATTTTGGGTGTCTTTCATTTTATAATCATTCTTTTTCTGATCAATGGCTGTCCGAAACAAATTTACCGCAACCAAAAACTCAATCACACGAGCAAACAGCCGGTAATCTGGCCGCCATCGTGTCAGCGGTAATGAATTATTTTATACATAATGATTGATTACTGCGCGACGGCACGCAAAAATTACTCGCTCGTTGATTGATTCGAAGATTTTAACTATTCAACAAAAATGTATAACCAAGTTAGCTATGAAGTATCTTTTTTTGTACTTATTTTTTCAACTTCATTTTTTTATTACTTTTACGGTCATCCCGTGAAATCATATATTTCGTACTAAATACAAACTGAAATACAGATGCACAGAAAAAACCCCAGAAAAAAGACCAATGCTGGGAATCGAACCCAGGTCCTCAGCATTCCGTGCCGCGTGCCATACCCCTACACCACCACTGGTCTAGAGATTAGACACGAATCTTTCCTATACATCATACATTTCAATCTGCTAAATCATCACCTTATGCAGTGACAAGCGCACATCTATGTTACACCCTCATCGAGAGATTTTAACACTCCTTCGGAACTAACCGCTCACCTGGACAAGAGATGGCGCTACTGTGCAACTTTAAACAAGTTAGCTATGAAGTATCTTTTTTTGTACTTATTTTTTCAACTTCATTTTTCATGTGCGCTTGTCACTGCATAAGGTGATGATTTAGCAGATTGAAATGTATGATGTATAGGAAAGATTCGTGTCTAATCTCTAGACCAGTGGTGGTGTAGGGGTATGGCACGCGGCACGGAATGCTGAGGACCTGGGTTCGATTCCCAGCATTGGTCTTTTTTCTGGGGTTTTTTCTGTGCATCTGTATTTCAGTTTGTATTTAGTACGAAAAAAATGTATAATATACATTACTAATATATACGATAACGATATATCGATATATATATCATATGGGTGACATACAGTATACAAAGGTAGGTTTAGATTAAAAGCTAGCCTAAGTTCTGCCTTTCCCTTCACAGAATAGTATTTTATGCAACTGTTGTATAAGTGAGGTCTTAAAAGGCGAGCGACGTGAGTTGCAATACGAGCGAATGCGAGTATCGCAATGGAAGACGGCACGAGCCGTTAAGACCAAATTATACACCGTTGCATACAATATTTTTCCTACGACTCGACTCTACTGTACTGTACCCTACTGTACCCTACTGTAGGGTACAGTCGGGTACAGTAGGGTAAAATGGGATACAGTCGGGAACAGTTGGGTAAAATAGGGTACAGTAGGGTACAGTCGGGTACAGTAGGGTAAAATGGGATACAGTCGGGAACAGTTGGGTAAAATAGGGTACAGTAGGGTACAGTCGGGTACAGTCGGGTACAGTAGGGTAAAATGGGGTACAATCGAGAACAGTAGGGTAAAATAGGGTACAGTAGGGTACAGTCGGGTACAGTCGGGTACAGTAGGGTAAAATGGGGTACAGTCGAGTACAGTAGGGTACAGTCGGGTGAAATAGGGTACAGTAGGGTACAGTCGTGTGCAGTAGGGTAAAATGGGGTACAGTCGGGTACAGTAGGGTACAGTCGGGTGAAATAGGGTACAGTAGGGTACAGTCGGGTACAGCCGGGTACAGTAGGGTAAAATAGGGTACAGTTGGGTACAGTAGGGTAAAATAGGGTACAGTAGGGTACAGTAGGGTAAAATAGGGTACAGTAGGGTACATTTGGGTACAGTAGGGTAAAATAGGGTATTTTACCCTACTGCACCCGACTGTACCCGACTGTACCCGACTGTAACCGACTTTACCCGACTGTACCCGACTGTACCCTATTTTACCCTACTGTACCCGACTGTACCCAACTGTACCCTATTTTACCCTGTTGTACCCGACTGTACCCTACTGTACCCTATTTTACCCTACTGTATCCAACTTTACCCTATTCTACCCTACTGTACCCGACTGTACCCTTTTTTACCCTACTGTACCCAACTGTATCCTATTATACCCTACAGTACCGGACTGTACCCTATTTTACCCTACTGTACCCGACTGTACCCTACTCTACTCAACTCAACAGGTCTAAACTGGGCTTTAGTGTTGAGTGTACCCTACATTTAATATTATGTGGCAGCTAGGTGTATCGTAATAACGACATTACGACACAAGTGCTGTTATGGCGAATAGATTAAGTATAGACTTTCTGAAGTCATATTATCTATGTTCTTATATATTTGTTCGCGACCATGTAAAAACCAGATAAAAGTACAGGAGTAGGAAATAGTACATTACTGCAGCGGCCGCGAAATAGGGGATTGCCGGCCGAGTAGTTATAGATGGCCGAGTGTTAACGAGGCCATCTAGAGATACGAGACCGGCAATCCCTGTTCGTGGCCAAGGCTTGTATAGAGTTTTTCTCAAACATGCATCATCATCATCACCACCATCATCACCGCCATCATCATCACCATCACCATCACCAACAACATCATCAACATCCATCAACATCCATCAACATCCGTCAACATCCATGAACAAGAACATCCATCAACATCCATCCATCCATCCATCCATCAACATCCATCAACAACCATCAACATCCATCAACATCCATCAACATCCAACAACATCCATCAACATCCATCAACATCCATCAACATCCATTAACCAACATCCATCAACCAACATCCATCAACATCCATCAACCAACATCCATCAACATCCATCAACATCCATCAACCAACATCCATCAACATCCATCAACATCCATCAACATCCATCAACATCCATCAACATCCATCAACATCCATCCATCCATCCATCCATCCATCGACATCCATCCATCCCTCCGTCCGTCCGTCCGTCCGTCCGTCCGTCCATCCGTCCGTCCATCCATCCATCCACGTCGACCACGTCGACCTATTAAACGTCATGGTGCTGTGTCACATAAAACAATAGACGATCACTTTGCTGGCCTTGACCAGCAATGTTGTATGAAATTCCATTATTGACCTCTCGTCTAGCCGCACCTGCAACGTGACAGTTCGTGGCGTATTTTAAGGAACATAACGTCAATATTTCATAGCATGTTTGAGAAAAATTAATTTATAATATTGTTTACACATTTACACGAGCATCCGTCATAAGTTAAATGAGAGTGTTTATTTAGAATAATCTATATAAATAAAAATGAATCACCGAAATGTTTGTACGCGCATAACTTCCGATTGACTGCACCAAATTGGATAATTCTTTTTTGTTGCGTTTGTTATTGTGAGGAGAAGGTTCTTATGAAAGAAAAAATAGAACGGGGCGAAGCCGCGGGCATCAGCTAGTTTAGAATAATGAAGAAACTATGGCAGCTTTTTGTAGTAACGGTTTTAAAAATGTATTTTGGACTGTTCTCGCGCAACATATTCTTTAATCTTGCAAGATAGAAAAATTCGCGGTTTTTTTTTACACAAATAATCTCATCACTGACACATTTCATAATTCTCAGTATTAGGAGTGTTTACTGGAGCAGTTCGTCCATTGATAAAATTTCATAAGCTCAAGTCGCGCAACGCTAACATTTTAGCAGAGCCATCCAAGATTTTATTGCTGTTTAGACGCCATCTTTACATTTCCCGTCAAAAACATTTTCCCGCGAGTGAACATAAAAACGTCTTCGTGTCAAAACGATTCACCGAATGGGTAAAGGAATTCTCACGTCTACGAAATGTGGCAAGATTTGCACAAGTGGGAGCCCTTTGGGAGATCCAGTGTAACGAACTCGAGGGAGGGCAGGAATCCAATAACTGGAGGCACTGCACGCCTATTAGACCGCGGCGGGGACGAGTGCTGCTGCTGGGAACTAGGCGGCCTACTGCGATACGAGGTTTAATATCACTGAGAACTGACTTCTCAATATTCATGCCTAATACGAAATAACGCTATTCAAACACACTTCTTTTTCTTCACTTTTGTTTCTTTCATTGCAAATTATTGAAGTTCACAAAATTGGAACAGATTTTATAATTTTGACACATTTTACTAAAACAATGTTCATAGCGTAGAAGAAGGTGCTTCGTAGTATAAAGAAATGGCTATGGCTGTGACAGGATTGTACGCAGTTAAAGTACAAAGGTTAAAGATGAAGATTTTATATGAATTGAATGTAGATGCCACAAAAAGAAAACAAACAGATTGTGAGGGTTGTAAAACTCAAATATTTACCAATTATTGAACAAACATTCCCTAAAAAATTGAAAATACATACAAAGGAAACGTGTCGTCATGTCGGGCCGTCGGGGCTCCTTGGTTAAAAATAGGCATTAACGAAAATGAAACTGTCGTTTCCAAATCGAATTCTCCGACGTCTTAATACTCTTCATTGTATTTTTCAAATGGAGAGCTTGTATGAAAGAAGCCTCACGTTACAGATATAAAACATCAACTAGGAGTGCCAAATTAAATTATATTCCAGAGTAATTCACATGACTTGTCTATAATATGCATAACGATTGTTATATGCTTGAGTTTCATGACATGTATTAGATGATCTAAGTTAAGAGAATTTTGAAAAGTGCTGGGGAAATTACATCTCAAATTACACTGTATCAGAAATTAACTAATGCCATAGTAAATTTCGGATAAACCAACATTCCATTCCCGTTTAACCATTTGCTGTAAATTTATTACATCTACTTCCGATTGCTATTGTAGCGTTCTGATAATGAAATCCTGATTTCATTGACTGTTCAGGCTTCGCTGGTGAACCGTAAAATAAACTGACAGCAGCACAATAGATTTAGGGTAGTTGTCGCCCGCACAATCCGAACTTCAAATTTAATGCGTTTCAGGTAACCTTGAGAACTTTACTTTTGAAAGGACTCCTTTCAAAAGCTTCCATCAACAGCTTCATCGATATTAAATTTCTTACAAGATCCGGGTTCGTTGACTTAATATAATTAACTTAATAAACAAGCAACATTTATGACTAAGCGAGTGGTATTAATAAAAAACAATATTTATAAAAATTGTGTATAATAAAACCAAGTATTGACGTAGGTATACGGTAAAAAAAAACTTTCACCTAAGTAATTCTGTATGTCGACTACAAAACTGAATCACGAAGAATAAGACCCATTTTTATGTCTTGTATTTTAAATTTAGTAGGAAATAAAAAAAGATTATCCCGAAGACAGTCTTTCTGTGGGCGATAGTCAGTTTGATTTTCCGAGATTTCGTGGTGTATAATAATACACACACAGCCGCTGAAGATCAACTTACAAAGTTTTAGACTCACGTTTGAACGTTCTTTATTATTTGTTGATAATTATGCAATAAATCTGTCTTTTTTATCATTTATAGTTTGAGGTTAGTATGTTTTAACGTAATATTAGTGACAAAACGAAAGCAAATTGTTAGGTAGGTACGTTTCTTGTATGCCCCCTAATTTTTTTTTCATTATTTGTTGTTGAAACGGCAGAAATACTCATTGCATATAAATACCAGTAATAGTAGCGGATTCTGCTTGTCGGCCTTCGCCTTCGGAGTTTTAAAAAAAATACCTGAGCATCATATAAAAGAGCGTCTTATTTCAGAAATCGCGCTCAGGGTTACGCTCTTTGACCGCCGTAAGCGGATAAAGACCAAAGACAAGATCTACAAAAAAGCTGTGAGACCTGCTATGGTGTACGGTGCCGAATGCTGAGCAAACAAGCGCATGAACAAAAACTGCATGTCAATGAAATGAAGATGCTGAGATGGGCGGTTGGTGTAACGAGACTCGATAAAGTGTCTAATGAACACATCTTGAAGCTACAAGGTCGTCCCCATCGATGAAAAGATCAAGGAATTCCGCATGAGATGGTACGGGCATGTCATGAGACGCGATGAAGACCATGTCGTGCAGAGAGCCCTTGCATTACCGGACAACAAGAGAGGAAAAGGTCACCCGCTTGCTACGAGGTGGTCCACAATATCAAAAGACTTGAAACAGGGCCAGTTGAACACAGAGACAACTCAGGATTGATCGACCTGGCGCACAAAAACGAGGGCCGATCCCAAATAATGGGAAGAATCACGGAAAAAAAAAATGAAAATGAAAAATGTTTATTTGCATTCTGTACACATTGTAACAGACGAGGTTGGAGTCTCCTATTAAGCATTAGGCATGCTTGTGTCAGGAGACACTGCTCCTCCATAACAAAAAAATGGTACTTACATAATAAAGTGGATCTTATCCAAACTATAAACTATCAAACCTCATCTAGTTTTGAGTTTTAAATTAGACAAAATTGTCTCAAGTTTTACATAAATTAATAAATAGAAATAGGAAACCTAATATGCGTGTTTGTGTGTGTGTGTGTGTGTGTGTGTGTGTTTGTATGTGAGTGTGTGTGTGTGTGTCTGTGTCTGCGTATGCGTGTGCGTGTGTGTGTCTGTGTGTGTGCGTGTGAGTGTCCGTGTGTGTGTGTGTGACGTGTGTATGTGTGATTGGGTCGATTTCAGAGCGTTTTGTCAGGGTTTTTTAAATTTCATTAGTGTCACTCGATTATTGTTGTAAAATAATGATAAATCGCGATAACTTTGGATAAAATCAGACGAAACCTCGGTACCGCCACACATTTATATAAAAAGTTAACTCTGATCATCATCCCCCTCTGCAATATTTACGTCGACGGTAATGAAAAAAAACGCGGCGGTCAAAACGCTCTGAAATCGACCCGATTATGTCCAAGTTTATGTATATATATTAATGAACTAAAACATTTACTTTGCTCACCCGCGACCTTTATATTAGTAAATTATAGGTAATTCAATAGAATAATTTCTTAGAAATAGGTAACTATGGCTGTCACCATTATTAAAATTAATATTTAACACTATACAGCAAAGCCTCTGTCTCATCATAACTGAGTGGTTTTAGCCATTTGATCATTTCACTCTTACACTTATACAGCTGTAGTTGATACCTATATATTAATCTTATTATTCACTTTGTTGTATATATGAGCTGATTGTGCTTTGTATTGACTTTTAGCGAACATGGACCTGCTAATCGTCATTGGTGCCGCGTTTTTTTTGCGTCTACTGGTTTCTACCATTGGGCTGAATTCCAGTGTTTTGTGTAGCTTAAGCACCGTGCCAAAAACATACAGTTTCCTCATAGATAATTGGTCACAAAATTTATAAAGTTCACTCGTGGGGAACCTGTATGGTTTCGAGCACATCAGTTTAAGTAGACATCGTTGTCCTCTCTCTACTTCCAAGAATTTTGTTTTGGAAGCACCTCCCCAAGCCCCTCAAGCCGCAATACAGTGACTCATAATTGGTTGAGCTAAAGTAATGTAAAGCTGATTAATAAGTTTCTTAGTGGCAATGTGTGACGGAAAGAAGCTTATTTAAAAAATGAACTTTTGCTTTAATTTTCAACATTAGACAAATAAGGGTGAGAAATGAGGTGGTGGGTCAATGTGGGGTAGACTAGACCAGCTTCTGCTCATTTTGTTTTCCAAACATAACACTTAATGGATTGTTGACCATCTTTGGCAGTCAGCGATCAAACTAAGCCACTAATAAGTATAGTCGACGCTGAGCACATTAAGTCAATAATATACTAAGTAGGCTCACTTGATCAAGGTTTTTTTGTAAAATATCTTGCAAACCTCTTTCTTCGTGGATGTAGTTACGTACTGTATTTCCTTGCTCTTGCGGTGTAGTTTCCCTGAACAAAGGATAATGCATGAAACTTCAACTCGGTCTCGTATTAATGCGATTGTTCAAAGCTCGTCCTAACAGTACTAAGTTGCATATTATTACCATAAAGGAACCATGTCTTAACAAAGTCTGTCCACTGCAAAATAGACGAGATTCCAGTTGTTGCATAGAGCGTGATGAATAGTGTAAACCGCTTTTTGAAATTCTCAATGTTTGGATAGCGATGAGTGATGACTAATGGTTGTTTTTATTAGTTTCCGCATTCGTACCTGCTAAATGAATGTAAAACAAATTCTTGTGTTGTTTAGTTTAGTGTCAAATAAACATTTGAAATGTGGTATGAATCAAAATCAAAATATAACAGGAATATATTTAACTACGCTAGCTGTTGCCCACGACTCCGTTTGCAAAGAATTCGTTTATCGTTATCCCGAGAGAACTATTCAATTTTCCGGAATTAAAGGTACAGCTATATGTTAATTCAGCGGCCGTATACATAGTTTAACACGCTGATGTTTGCCATCGTTTACACCATCCCTTTCTGTCACCGTCTCATACCGTTTCACAGAAAGAAATAATGAATGTAGCAAGTGTCAACGCGTTAGACAATAGGGCCTCAGGTTATAAACCTCAGGTTATACTTAGACCTGTTTTGCGTGGCGATGGGCGGCTGTGAGAAATGAGTGCCTGAGATTCTGTGAGGTGATGGATGCCAGGCCTACATCTGTGAGAGTGTAACTTATTTATAATGTAAATTGCACTTTATGTGTAACAATTTCATAGTTCATTGTTTATTGTTTTTATGTAATAAATTCATTGTTTTGTTGAGTTAATTGTTTTCGTTAAGTTTAGGTTCCATGGCGCATTGGATTTTTCTGTAAGGTCATGTAACCATATTTTCGAATAAATAAATAAACAATCTGTGCCAAATTTAATTCAAATCCGTCAAACCGTTTTAAAGTTAAAGAGTAACAAACATCCATACAAACTTTCGTGTTAACCTATATAATATTAGTGAGATAAGATGTGTTTCATCAATCTCGTGCTCATAAAGCTACCACATCTAGCGGCTCTGCCGGTCTCCGCGCCTGGGATTGTAGCTGAGAATCTTGGCGCGAGTGGAGGCTTGTATGGACTATTTACTACATCCCGGTCGTAGGGGCAACCTCGCTTTGATTAAACCCTTTCGGGGCCCCGGCCCTGGGTACTCGTTTTACTTTTATCTACTTCTTCAGTCGTAAAAAGATCCCAGAAAATATTTCGTCTGTGGACGTAAATGACCGGCGTTTTCAAGAAGGTTTTGATTAAACATTCTAGTGTGTTTGATTCAGGCTTCCTAAAAAAAACTTTGTATTTTTACATGTACAGCAGGCTTGTTGTCTAACATTTCTGATGTTTGCCTTCGCAATCACTATTTCTTTCTGTCAAACGGTATAAAATGATGACAGAAAGAGATGGTGAAAGCGAAGGCAAAGCGTCAGAAGGGTTAGTCAATACGGCCTCTGGTCGATTCACAAGAGCTGGCACGAATGGATTGAACGAAAGTAATATCAGTTTGACATTTTTGTAGGAAAATGACTGATGAATGTCATTTTCATATTTGTGTGAAGTGCATTTAAATAGATACTTAACACGATACTTACTTTCGTTCACTCATTCCATCCATTCGTGCCAGATCCAGCCAGTGGTAATAAATAATCCCGGTGGTCCGGTGGTGGTGGTACCACGGGGATTATTTATTACTACCATCCTGACTGGTAGTACCACGGGAGATTTCGCATTACCCGTGGTGCTACTTATCAATTTAACATATAAAATATTACAAACGGTTTCGAGACATGCTTATGCTAGTTTTCCAACTCAGTAGATCCATTGTTTTGAAATATGGATATAATGAGATAGTTTTTTTTTAATTAATAAGTAGCACGGGTAATTCAAAATCTCCCGTGGTACTACCAGTCAGGATGGTAGTACTACGGGCAAAAAATAATCTCCGTGGTACTACCAGTAGGACCACCGGTAGTACCACGGCTAAGAAGGGCTCTAGATAACGATAAACTGAATAAATTGTTTGACTACATACAATTGGGTTGCACTTGCAGATGCTCAACTGCACTTTACTATCTAATTTAGCTACTGTTTCCAATTTGTACACAAAGCCGCATGTGTAAACTAAACAGAGTAGACGCCTCTCGAAATTACTAAATTGGGGAGTAACGGAATACTCTCAATTTGTAATGGAGAATATTAGATAGGTACGTGCACTCAATAAGGTGTACTCGCTTATCAAGCATATCGTATACCTAAGACACTTTGACTGTACGATTAATGGTTATTTTGTAAAAGTCAATCATACTGAAATAGTTAAATACAATAGAATGTATGTAGGTATATCGGGAGTTGTTATTTATATTCATATTCTACAATCACTTCGTATGACATGGTACCTACATACGAAATAAAAGTTAAGATTTAGTATAGAAATAATATTATTTTAGATTTTCACATTTCGTAAGTAATAAATTATGTTCATAATAATAACTAGCTTTTGCCCGCGACTTCGTACGCGAAGACAATAACGTTAGGTTGTTTGGATGAAATCTGGCACACATGTAGTTTATTACATGAATTATAACACATAGGATAATGCCAGGAAAATGAAAAGTTCCCGTGGAATAGGAATAAGTGAATTCTATAGCCGCTAAGCCGTGGTGCCCTAGTGGTCAGGCCTATGGACTCTTAAGCAGAGGGTCGTGAGTTTGAGCCCGGGCTTGCACCTCTGAGTTTTTCCGAATTCATGTGGTAAATTACGTTTGAAGTTTACCATGAGCGTAATAGTGAAGGAAAACATCGCGAGGAAAGCTGCACACACCTGAGAAGAATTTCAATTGTGGGTGTGAAGTTCCCAAATCTACTGTCCAAGTCCTCTCGTTCTGGGAGGAGGCCTGTGCCTGATTGAAACAGGCTTTTTTTATCCCGGAAAGTGTAAAGTAAAGTTTCCGCGGGATAGAAATTCCTTTTTTGACCTTTTTTGAAAATCAGAGACATTGTAGCTTTTTATTAGTGAAATCATTTGAACAATCAGCCTATATTCAATTCACCTATTTCTATCCCATGTGAATTTAGTATTTTCCCGTAGAAAAGTAACCTATGTCAATTAGGGATACTGTAGCATACTATTAGTGAAAGATTTTTTTAAACTGCCCACAAATTTGGATTGACTTACTTCTATCCTGCGGGAATTTTGCATTTTCCCGAAGAAGAGTAGTCTATACCAATCAAAAATAGTGTAGCTTTCTATTGGTGAAAGAATTTTCAAAATCAGCCCCGAAGTTGAATTCAGTTTTTTCTATCCCGTGGGAATTTTGCATTTTCCTGAAGAAAAAGTAGCCTATGTCAATTGGGGATAGTCATATCATATCATATGAAAGAATTTTTAAAATCAGTGCCGATGTTGAATTTACTTATTTCTATCCCGTGGGAACTTTTTATTATCCCGGAAAAAGTACCCTATGTAAATCAGGGATACTGTAGCTTACTATTGGTGAAAGAATTTTTGAAATCAGCCCCGAAGTAGAATTCACGTATTTCTATCCCGCGGGAATATTGCATTTTCCCGAAGAAGAGTAGTCTATACCAAATCAGTTTGTAGCTTTCTATTGGTGAAAGAATTTTCAAAATCAGCCCCGAAGTTGAATTTAGTTTTTTCTATCCCGTGGAATTTTGCATTTTCCTGAAGAAAAAGTAGCCTATGTCAATTGGGGATAGCCATATCATATCATATGAAAGAATTTTAAAAATCAGTGCCGATGTTGAATTTACTTATTTCTATCCCACGGGAATTTTGTATTATCCCGGAAAAAAGTACCCTGTGTAAATCAGGGATACTGTAACTTACTATTGGTGAAAGAATGTTTAAAATCAGCCCCGAAGTTGAATTCACTTATTTCTATACCGCAGGAATTTTGCATTTTCCCAAAGAAGAGTAGTCTATACTAATCAGAAATAGCTGTAGCTTTCTATGTGTGAAAGAATTTTGAAAATCAGCCCCGAAGTTGAATTTAGTTTTTTCTATCCCGTGGGAATTTTGTATTTTCCCGAAGAAAAAGTAGCTTTTGTTAATCGGGGATAGTCATATCACATAATATGTAAGAATTATTAAAATCAGCTACGAAATTGAATTAATTTATTTCTATCCCCTTGGAATTTCTAACTTTCCCGGATAAAAAGTAACTTACGTCAATCAAGAATAGTGTAGCTTTCTAATAGTGAAAGAATTTTTTAAATCGGTTCAATAGTTTCAGAGATTCTGCTATAAACAAAAAAACAAAGAAAGTTTAGATATTTCCCTTTCCCGTGGGAATTTCAAAAGATATATACTGTGGCGGGCTTTTTTACACGCTTTATATTAGCTTCACCTGTATGTTTGTATGTTTGTATGTATGTTTGTATGTTTGTTTGTAACCGACTCCTTAGGGCGCGATTTTGACCCACTTCCCGGTTTCCGATTGAGCTGAAATTTTGCACATATGTGTAAATTGGATGACAATGCAATATTATTGTAACATGGAGCTGATCTGATGATGGAGCTGGATGGTGGCCATAGGAACTATGTAATAAAACAACACAATCCCGTCGAGTTTGGGCTCGTTTGATTCATCTTGACGAGCACTTTGATCCCAGATGGTAACCAGGGTCTGATGATGGAGCTGGAAGATGGCCAAAGGCACTCCACAATAAAACGACACAACCCCATCGAGTTTGGGCTCGTTTGATTCGTCTTGACGAGCACTTTGATCCCATATGGTAACCAGGGTCTGATGATGGAGCTGGAAGATGGCCAAAGGCACTCCACAATAAAACGACACAACCCCATCGATTTTGGGCTCGTTTGATTCGTCTTGACGAGCACTTTGATCCCATATGGTAACCAGGGTCTGATGATGGAGCTGGAAGATGGCCAAAGGCACTCCACAATAAAACGACACAACCCCATCGATTTTGGGCTCGTTTGATTCGTCTTGACGAGCACTTTGATCCCATATGGTAACCAGGGTCTGATGATGGAGCTGGAAGATGGCCAAAGGCACTCCACAATAAAACGAAACAACCCCATCGAGTTTGGGCTCGTTTGATTCGTTTTGACGAGTACTTTGGTCCTAGATGGTAACAAGAGTCTGATGATGGAGCTGGAAGGGGGGTAGGTGGCGGGATGGGGGTTAGGGTGTGGCGGTTGGGGTCAGGGGATGGGGGGGGGTTTACGGGAAATAGGGTGGGGGTGTTGGGTGGTTCGGGGGTAAGTGATTTTGGGGGGTTGTGGGAAATGGGGAGGGGGTAAGAGGCCTAGATGGTAACAAGGGTTTGATGATGGAACTGGAAGGGGGGGCGGTAGGTGGCGGGGTGGGGGGGTGTGGGAGGGGTGGGGTGGGGGGGGGGGGGAGTGGGGGGCAGGTGACGGGGGGTAGTGGGGGTGGGGGGGGGGTTCCGGGGGTATGGGGGTTCGGTGTTAGGGGGTTGGGTTTAGGTGGTTCGGGGGTTTGTAAAATGAGGAGGGGGTAAGGGGGGTTTAGGGAATTGGGGGTAAGGGTGTTGGGTTTGGGGGGGGTTTGGGTAAATGGGGTGGGGGATGTTGGGGGGTTGGGTTTAGGGGGTTTGGGGATTGTAGGTGAGGGGGTAAAGTTAGAAAGAAAAAAATGCAACTAAAAAATAGAAAATAAATAATAGTTTAAAAAAACTAAAAAACACGCTTTAAAAAATAAAAAATAAATTTTAATAAATTTCAATTCACTATTCTTATAGTGCAGTAAAAAATCTTAATAAGCAATTATTATATTGTTATATCCAGATCAAAATTTGTAAGCAATTCTAAATATTGATAAAATAAATAATAATAGTTTAAAATATTTTATTGTAAAAAAAGCGTGGGGTGCATGGTGTCAATTGTCAAGGATTATCATTTTGATAACATCTTAAAAAGCACCCCACGCTTTTTTTACAATAAAATATTTTAAACTATTATTATTTATTTTATCAATATTTAGAATTGCTTACAAATTTTGATCTGGATATAACAATATAATAATTGCTTATTAAGATTTTTTACTGCACTATAAGAATAGTGAATTGAAATTTATTAAAATTTATTTTTTATTTTTTAAAGCGTGTTTTTTAGTTTTTTTTAATTTGTAGGACTATTTAAGATAAACATTTCCATCACACATTACTTATGTGTAACTCTAGCGGTTTTGGCATTCCTGCGAAGAATTCGTTTATCGCTATCCCGCGGGAACTATGCAATTTTCCGGGATAAAAAGCATCCTATATGTTAATCCGGATTATAAACTATCTGTTTGCCAAATTTCATCAGAATCCGGCAAACCGTTTTAGCGTGAAAGAGTAACAAACATCAATCCATACATACATTCTTACAAACTTTCGCGTTTATAATATTAGTAGGATAATTATTATTAATATTATCTAGATGACGTACTGCTTTAACCGTATCGTTGGTTGCCAGTTGATAATAAAGAGTTAAATAAATCATTATAATAGAGCTTAGGCAGCATGCAAAAGGTCCCGAAAAATATAAGCCAACAGTTGGCTTATATGTCATTTGCCTCCCTTCAGTTTGAATGACGTAACGCGATCATAATATGAAGCCTATATGAAGCTGTCAAATGGATTTTTGGACGTTTTGTATCGCAATGCTTACTACTGACACTCTATCTAGTGTGTAAAATAATGTAAATAATCTAAGTTTATTGCTTGTTTAATATCCATGCATTCTATAATTTGCATAAGTCAGCGTTAGGACAGAAACATCTACGCTGATTTAAATTGTGATATTTATGTTATCATTTAAACCCGACATCACTAAAAAGTGTTGTGTGATTTTTCAGCTCGTGAATACCTATGGTTAGCTACACTTTTATGAGACCTTCTCACTTCATTCATCAAGCGCCAGCCAACCGTTTAGCACTGTGGTGATAAAGATACAATCACACAAATTGCCGCGAAAAACATTACCCTACTTTGCTCACGTATTCTGGTAATGAGCCAAATCCTTGACAACATCGGCCAAGCGCCGCGCTTGTTATTTAAATGAACATCATTTTTAGAGAATGAAAGAGTTCTTTTTTTCGAAAGTAGAAATTTAATTTGGCCATTTTTCCCGTGTCCGATTTACCCCGGCGCGTACGTAACTTTTTAGCTCGGGGGAGTAAACCAACCGTTGTGAATGGCCAAGACTTTTTTTGGGATTCCCTTTTCTTGCCACAAAGAAAGTCGGATACATTTTAACGAACGGCCTTTTAAAAGAAAAAGTTCTTTGAAGCTTATTAAAGAGTCTCGTTTTGGTGGACTACAACCCTAGGGCAAAGAAAACACTGCATAATGTATAGGTGTTTCCTCTTCATATCTCCAGTAAACGGGATATATTCCGTATTGTAATCCTGGGAAAAACGGGCTTCATATTTATTTAAAACCTTGAATTTGTGTTCCGAAAAAGTTGCTCCAATTACTGCGAAATAGAAAACAAGTTTATTGGTAAGATTTTATAATTTATTACAGGAGGAAAAATTTAAGTAAAGTGAAAATCCGATTTAACTCTCTCCTACCTGGCCGCAATTGCCGTCTAGATTCGATTCCCCAGCACCCTGAATGGAAATTGGATTTGGAGTTCTGCAGAGCTATGCATTATGTTACCTACATCAAGATAGTTTTCGAATTGCATGCTTAAATTGCAAGTGCAAGCTTTCATAATTATCTAATTAATTATTCGCTTTTATTGCATGCTTAGCTATTCATTCAGCGTAAATTGAATCAATACATGCTTCGACGCAAAGTCATGTTTTCATTCGGGGCCACAACACGTCAATCAGGCAGCACATGCGGGCGACAGTCAAAATTGCTGAGATATCAACAAGCCCGTGTTATCAATTCAGTCATTGAAAACACAAACAACAGATTTGTTTTAATTACGCGATATATTCATTGACATAAAGAAAAAAATGTGTATGAATGAGGAAAGAAGCAGGAATGGAATAGATTTTGCAAAAGTGCATCGTTTTGTGTAGTATAGTGAGTACCTATTTAAAAGCTCCTATTATCAGTTTTCATTAAGTAACGGCTTCCGGCGGAAACGTCGTTTAAATATTTTGAGTGATCATCAGCCATCAGTCAGTCAGAAGCATCTGCGGAACAGCAAAAACAAAACTGTTCATTCTGTTATTTTAGACAGACGAAATAGTAAATTGTTGTCCAGCTGCTAATTGTTGATATTTTGAATTTTACCTACACTTTCCTTTGTAATGTTTTTTAAGAGATAAGTTTTAATATTATAACAGAACACAGTCAATATCGCAATTCTCTATTTTAAATGAATCACAGCTGTAAAATATCAATAGTGGTATGGCATTATTTGTATATCACCATGTGTCCATTTTGTCTATTTCTGTGATACAAGTTATATTAATCTGTGGAATGCAGGTGTTTATTGCGAGCAATACGGGAACCCAGCTGCAGGTCGTTTGTTTGTCTTAAATATAAATTGTAGTTAGGGTTTTCAAATCGTTTAATACTCCTTTATCATTTTTATTGCAATAGTTGTCTGAATCATACGTTACTCCGCGGAGGTCCTTAAAAATTAACCAAAACTCAGCTAGCAAGCTTTTAGCTAGGTACACTTTGCTGAAGCACATGTCAATGAAATTTGTGGCCGTGGAGTTAGTTGCAAGTTAAAAGATTCTAGTTCATTGATTGGATTGGCAAAATGACCTTACTGAGATTTGGAAAGCTTGACTGTAACGATTATCAGTTATCACTACTTATCACCAATGCGATGTACGACTATGTGCACAAGAATTTTGAACAAAATTAATGTGTTCATTTTTTTTTTAATTTGTTCAACATTAATAACAACCTATCTAATAAATTACACGCTTTTATTGTATCCAAGTTAATATCAGCTATACTTATTCCATGAGCATAATGAAAATAAATCTAATGCAAAAATTAATAACACCAGCAGATAACACAGTAGCAATTTTACTGTGTACTTATTTATTGCTAACCGTCCCGCTGCCTCGTATTGCAGCGCTTTAGTTGCAGATAGCTCCATAAAATATCTTAACGTATAACCGACTCCGTATAATCATCCAACAAAGCTCCAGTCAAAGCATTCCTTCGTAATTAGTTACAGAGGAGGCCTTTGATTCTCCTAACGTTGATTCTCTGACTGTAGCCCCGTACGCACATTCAACGGCTAGGAAGACGAAGTGTAGTTGTTATTTGGTAAAACTTTACTACTCATATTTGATTTTACTAAATTAAGACGAGATATTTTCTTTTTGTTATTGTAATTCTTGTGATTCTTGTAATGATTACAGTATTTATTTTTAATATCTACTGAATTACACAGAAAACAACAAAAACATGAAGCTGGAGCTGCGAATTAAACCTAATTTTCTCGTCATTCCGTAACGTGTACTATATACATACATACATACATATAATCACGCCTCTTTCCCGTAGGGGTAGGCAGAGACCATTTCTTTCCACTTGCTACGATCCTTACATACTTGTTTCTTTGTACTATATACCATACATAATAATACCCGTAATAATACGCATACGCATACTTACCCGAGCGATTAGTAGCAGACACGCGGCAGCGTGTCAAGCCAAGTTCAATATGTACTTACAGGGAATTCAAATTAATTAATTAGCTAATCTTGTCGCCAGCGCCATGTACCTACGTGAACATACCATAACGACATGGCAACACACTAATGCCAGAAAACCGTGCAAAAAAAAAAATGTGAAATATTTGAATTAGCTCTATAAATTTACCTAAATTATTTTCATACAAGTTTTCTCGTGAGTTAACAATATGTAAGTGGGTTATACAAATTATTGTGTTCGCATATTTCCTGTGGGCATGGCAATAGTTAAAGGTCTACAGCCAATGTTTTTTAGTAAAGTCTGCATCAGCGTGTGGGACGCCTGACCAACTTTCGGCTCATTTAGATAAATCTTAAGGTAATTTTTATGACCACCGAAAATACAACTTTTGTTTCTTACAGTGTGTATGACCCAATTATTTTAATATTGAGTTAAGTTAATATTTTATAAGGTACTCCAAGGACCAAAAAAGTACTTATAAAGTAAATTGTTTGTAATAAATACCTCCAAAATGCTTGATATTAGAAATGATAATCAGAATAAAATATTTTACGAGAATTTTAATTAAAATTGATTCTACAGACAGATCCTAAATTAATTTACTATCGAACAAATGATTCCTTTTATTGGGTGATTTCATTCTAAATTTAAGTTAAGGTAGCAAGCTGAAATTAACCATACCTAAGGGGATTACTACTGATAGTCTTGAACTTTAATATTTCTTTGTAATTTGCACATTTTTTCGTCATAGGTTAGCAAACATTCAACGTTAAGCAAGCAATGACTACCTCGATCGGCGCTTTGCACATAAACATGACAGCAAAAACTCTCCGTTTGCAAACCGTACCGTAACAGTTGTCATCGAGGAGAAGTTCGATACACAATAATTTCGCTGTCGTTAATTTTTATTGCACTTCCGATCAAGTTGAATGCATTTTCAAAGAACCTCCTTAATAAATTATTTTGAATGGCAGGATGTTATTAATTTTGGCGCCACCGCCACCGTAAATGCATTTGGAACGGCCAATGTATAAAGCTTTTAAGCAAATGAAACTCATATATTATGGAATAACGTACTCGTAACTCGGTGATATAAGCCGCTCAGAAAATTGCCTGGCACAATGTAGCAGTGATACGCATCGCTCTCGTAACTGGTTTTATGCGTTTTGTAATAGTTTGGTGAAATTATTTGGTGACGCGTCATAAACTACTCTATTAGCTGAGCTGCACGGTTAAACGGATCGTGTCGCTTGTCGAAGTACATAAATTGACTCCGAAAAGTAACAGCTTTATAAAATGTTAACATTTTACTCTCATTTTTTGGTATTTATTCAAGGGCTAGTTAGACCACAAAATAGAATATGTATTTGGTAGAGTGTATTGTGCGTATACACGAGTTACAATTACTGCCATTCTTCAAACCAGGATGCCATGTACAGAGATATGTGCTCAATCTAGTGTTCCTGTTCATTGGACGCGATTTTTAGTCTACAATGGAGATTAATATGTAAAAGAAAGTAATAACAATAATGTCTGACTTTAATCTAAATATTAAAGTAGCAATTAATAATTTAGTAACAATTTAACTCAAATCTATGTTAGTGTTACATAATAAATGACATAGTTGTAAAGATATACCAAATAAGTTTAAAGTTTATTTAGCGCCAGACACTCAAAATTCCCAGCACATTATAGTCTGGCTATAAGGTCATCGATGTAATCATTTGAGAAATATAATTTTATGAAAAAAAAAATTTAAAAATCGGCCCCCAATTGACGGAGATATCGATGAACATACATAGAAATATTATATATATATAGTTAGTCTAGTTTTTTTAACCGACTTCAAAAAAGGAGGTTGTTCTATGATCGACTGTATATAAACATATATATATATATATATATATACAGTCGATCATAGAACCTCCTCCTTTTTAGAAGTCGGTTAAAAAACTAAATATGACTTCAAAAAAAGTAGGAGTCCGTTTCTTTGAGTCATACTTAGAAAAGTTAGACAATTTTTTCAAAAAATACACTATAATAATTGTAAATAAATAAATAAATAAAATAAATATCATGGGACAATTCACACCAATTGACCTAGTCCCAAAGTAAGCTTAGCAAAGCTTGTGTTATGGGTACTAAGCAACGGTTAAACATACTTATATAGATAGATATATACTTAAATACATATTAAACACCCAAGACCCGAGAACAAACATTCGTATTTTTCATACAAATATCTGCCCCGACACGGGAATCGAACCCGGAACCTCAAGCTTCGTAGTCAGGTTCTCTAACCACTAGGCCATCTGGTCGTTTAAATAAATATAAAGCAAATATATATAAATATAAATATAAGGCAAGTAGACAATTTGCCTAAACGACATTCAACCATGTAGACATTTTTCTTTGTAGGCATACTTAGGCATCACGCTTTGTTAGGCATCTTTTTTGAGGCAATTTTCTCATATTAGCAAAACATAGAGCACCTATTAGAGAGAGATTATTATTTCTCATAGAGGTGGGACCCAATTTATACTATTCGATGATTTTTATTTGTATCTTTTCCTGTCAACTGTATTTCCTGTGTATCGAATATGTGTAAATAAACATCTCTCTCTCTCTCTCTCTCTCTCTCTTTCTCTCTCTCTCTCTCTTTATTTGAGGAAAAACCAGACATCTCCATAAAAATGTCCGTCAGTATTAATCTCTCGATTGGGATTGAAGTAACGCGTAACCGAACCAAATAGGCCATTACATTTGTCGTGCTACAACAACAAACATCGCAGTCACATCAATCAAGCTGTCTTTATGTCGACAGGGGATCGATCCAAGGAATAACTATGTACGTTTTTTTTATTATCACGATCGCCTACTAGACTCTCTTGGGGTTTCCCATTACCGTCATCTTTCATTACATTACTCGTATTAAGTTAGAATTGATTGTATTTACGGATATTTAATTGTTTATTTTTGTGCTTACTCTGATAAGATTAACCTTCTTAAAAATATGATTTATCATAGGTATAATATACTAAATACAAACTGAAATATAGATGCACAGAAAAAACCCCAGAAAAAAAACAATGCTGGGAATC
The DNA here is from genome assembly GCA_947859365.1 of Archips crataeganus. Taxonomy (NCBI): domain Eukaryota; kingdom Metazoa; phylum Arthropoda; class Insecta; order Lepidoptera; family Tortricidae; genus Archips; species Archips crataeganus. Next base: position 14,258,966 of record OX402055.1, on the reverse strand, counting down.
GAACCCAGGTCCTCAGCATTCCGTGCCGTGTGCTATACCCCTACACCACCATAGGTCTAGAGGTTAGACACGAATTTTTCCCATACATCGTTTCAGTCTGTCAAATAATCACCTTATGCAGTGATATAGCGCGCATCTATGTTATGCCCTCTATCGAGAGACTTCAACACTCCTTCGGAACTAACCGCTCACCTGGACCAAGAGATGGCGCTACTGAGCAACTTTTAACAAGTGTTAGATAATGAAGTATCAAAGCTTCAAATATTTAATTAATAAAATTGTTATACTGATCGGTCTAATGGCTGATACTTACACATATACCGACCGACATTTAATTTACGAACCATGAGCTTCACCATCATTAATTTCACAATTTACTCTGGTGTGGTTTTCCACCATGCTACGATATGGGTGCGAGAAGATACAAGTTTACCGTTTCTTGCGATGCCGGCAACCCGCCAGCACTGCAGTTCTAATGGTGCTGTAAGCGATCCTATAGGCGGCAGTGATCACTTGCCATCAGGGGCTAAATTCAGGAACGACCCAACACGGTTTGCGAGAGGATAGGAATGGGTTGAGCTTGGGTTGAGCCTTATTTTCCTGTTAATTTGCTTTGTAAATAAATAAACAAATAATAAATAAGGCTCATACTAAACTCAGCCCAAACCTCTCGCAAACTAGTGATTTTTGGCGTTCCTGAATAGCAGTTCAAACCAAACCCAACCCAATCGACTGAATTACCGCTACCAAACCCGTGAAAGCCCGTTCCTGAATTTAGCCCCAGGTGAACCGAAGCTCGTTTGTCGGTATTACTATAAAAAGGTACAAAAACATTGTGTTTTGCAATTAATATCTGGATCAATTTCCGACTTTTGTTAATCAAATTTCATATTAACAACCATGATGGTTAGCTGAACTAATTGTTATTAAATAATGTTATATCAGTCGATCTTCTATAATCCAGTTAGAATTTCTTTTTTTACACAGACTGTGTAGGAGACGTAAATTTAAATGACTAACTAAATTCAAAGCAAAGCCAAAATAATCTAAATAACATCACTTTCAGACCGACATCAAACAATACAATAGATAAAGAAAAAACGAAACATAGCAAGTCCTCAATCTGACAGTAACGGAAAACTTTGATTAACAAAACGTAACTTGAAATTATAGTACGTAGCTTTACTATTTGTGAATTTCGTTAATATACTTAATTCTTTATATTCATCAGTGACAAAGTAGATTAATTTAATGTACCGTGTCAGCTTTTACACATAGCACTTTAATAATAAAATGTTCATACCTACCTATTGGCTTTCAGCTTGTCGGATAATAGGTACGACGAAAATACGAAGCGGCAAATGAAAATAGGCATTGAAACAATTTTTTATTTCCATGAACATGAATATGAAATACTTCGTTCATTGATTTTTGAAAAATCGTTTATCTTAGTCGAGATTCGAACCCAGTCAAATGCGAGAAAAAAAAAAATTTGCTGTATTTATGATGCAGATCGAAAGGTTTAATGATAAGTTTCATTTATCTTTGAATACTTAAGTTAAATAACCTTCTTATTAATAAAATCAAAATTATACACCTACTGTAGACGAATTAGATAAAATATTTATTTTGAAATTAAGTAAGTAAAATATTAAATGTTCCTCTCATTCTGAGAGGAGGCCTGTGCTCTTCAGAGCGACGTATATAGGCTGGGATGATGATGTTGATAGTGAACTGTTAAAAAATATTTTATGTTTACATTAATTAATGTAACAAATCAAAATAACAGAAGGCGAGAAAAACTAATATCTACGCGTTATTTTTTTTCCTTTCGTCCGTCAAATGAAATTGACCGCAGCTACCTTAAATATTGGATATAGCAAATTGTATATAATGAAGAGTTACTTATATTTTATTTTAAGACAGACAATTTTTCAAAAAATATTATACCAAACGGGACTTATTTATCACGCAAACAATATTTATCTCGAGTGTAGTATAATAGGTAATTATGAGTGAAAAATCACAAAAATCTAAGACATTATAATTTTGCAAAAACCCGTAAATTCTTTGTAAACCCGTTAAAATTAATGTTAGTCTCCATTATTTAAAATTTGCTATTTCCAATATTTAAAGTGGTTGTGGTCCATTTCCTGTGCCGGGTGAAACAAAACTAACACGCAATTGTAAGATGTCATGGCTATCTGTTATTTTGATCGTGTATGTTAGGTATTTAGAGAAAAAAAATGAACCTTATTTAACCCTTTCAATGTCCATTATAAAATACGGCATGTTTTTTTTTTGTCGCATTTGACCGGGTGCGAGTCCCGACTAAGACAAGCGATTTTTCAAAAATCCATAAATAATACTTTCTCTGCATGTCGACTAGCCTTGGGACGCCCTGTATAATCTTTTGATCGCGTGGATTTAGAAACTTTTGCAAGAATCATACTCACTATTTCATTTTTAACCCTCGACACAGAAAGAGGGGTGTTATAAGTGTGACCGCTATGTATGTGTGTGTGTGTGTGTGTGTGTGTGTGTGTGTGTGTGTGCGTGTGCGTGTCTCGCGATGGTTCTTAAACATGTTTCATCAAAATTAGTTCAGCCGTTTCAAAATTATCAGCTTTTTGTTAGTTGCGGAAGGGATCTTAGACGCACAATGGGCATTTACCTACCTTATTTTCAAACATAATATGTTTGACATATTATTATGTATGACCAAATTGCGTTAGGGGTTTTTAAAATTTTCAATTTATAGTTATTATTTAAATTTGATGCCTCTAACGTTTCTGATAATGTAGTGAAGATAGACAGACGCAAGCACAGACGAGCAATGGATTAATACTGTAAGGGTCCCATTTTTTGGTTTTGGGGTACCCCAGAAACTAATGCAAAAAATCACAATTAGCTTATTTTTCTACTAAATCGCAAAAGAAAATCAAGGTTTTATTTTAAAAGATTATCAATTTGGCTGGATGCGACGCGTTGGATGCGGATGGCGTAGGACCGATCTGTTAGACGAAGCTGGGAGGCCTATGTTCACCAGTGGACGTCTTTCGGCTGAAATGATAATGAAGCTTGGCTGTTTCTGATTGGAATTGTGAAAAATACACCGTTTTTAAAAAATCCACAAAACAATGTTAATAATCCCATAAAGTATAATTTCGTATACGTAAACTAGCAAAGCTTGGTTAGCGTTGTAATTTTATGTTATTACTTTGAAACTCTGCAGTGAGATGTTGGTTTGTTCGATAAGAAAGTTTAGTTCGTTAAGTAGGCACATTAGGGGGAAACAGGAAAACATTAGGGGGTGTCGTCGACAGTGGCCCGACGCCAGACGCTACTAAAATATGCTATCCAATTGGACGCACCGACTTCATTCCCACTCCCCTTTAACTGCAAGCTCGAACACAAAATCTCAAGGCAATGGTGTAATTTGCACAGAATAATATTGAATCTTGAACAGCTATTTGCAGTTCTTTCATTTAACGTCTCAGAACTTTTTTTTTGTCTTTTCTTGTTTTGCATTTTGATTCTTGTCCGTGTCAAGTGCAAATTTGTTCAGCAAATGAACAAGCAGTCCCTGCACGTTTTAGGTCGATGATAATAAAAGAGGACGACATTTGAGCGGGAACGACCGACCTTCATTTTATACGTCCTTTATTCTTAACTGAGCCCAAGTGGTTGTTTCAGGAATTAGTCTAGTTTATTAATGAACCAGTAACCTAACATTTGTACATTAAATAGTATGGTATATATAATATCTGTGGCCCGCGACTCCTTCTGCGAATAATCTTTTTATCGCTATCCCGCGGAAACTATGCAATTTTCCGGGATAAAAGTACATGTGTAAACTATATATCATCTGAATCTTACAAACCGTTTTTAAACTTTCTCGTTTATAATATTAATAAGATGTATAGCTCCAACTGATGAACCCAGCACTAGTAGTATCCTTTGTTATTACGAAAATAAACGTAAGCGCAGCAATTTCAATACCTACTCCGAGACGGGGTATGTATTACAATACCGAAGTACGAAAGACCGAATGTATTAAAACATCGAATAGGTCAAAAGACCGACACGATTTTATTCTGAAACCGTTAACTTTTTAAGATTGTTATAAAACAAACCTAACCTAACCTAATGGGTTATGTATGATGCCGTTTTAATAAATTCTGAAAAGTTTACGGTTTCAGAAAAAAATCGTGTCGGTCTTTTGACCCATTCGATGTTTTAATACATTCGGTCTTTCGTACTTCGGTATTGTAATACATACCCCCGAGAAGATATTATAATACCATTTCATATTACTTTTTGCAGCGATTGCCGTACCTGTTTGTTGTTTTTAGGGTTCCGTAGCCAAATGGCAAAAAACGGAACCCTTATGGATTCGTCATGTCTGTCTGTCTGTCTGTCTGTCTGTCTGTCCGTCCGTATGTCACAGCCACTTTTTTCCGAAACTATAAGAACTATGCTGTTGAAACTTGGTAAGTAGATGTATTCTACGATGTATTTGTACGAAAGTTTAAAACAGTATAGATGTATTCTGTGAACCGCATTAAGATTATCACATAAACATAAAAAAAAAAACAATAAATCCCCCATACTTAGAACTGAAACTCAAAAAATGTTTTTTTCATCAAACCCATACGTGTGGGGTATTTATGGATAGGTCTTCAAAAATTATATTGAGGTTTCTAATATCATTGTTCTTCTTCTTTTTAATTCTAAACTGAATATTTTGCGCGAGAGACACTTCCAAAGTGGTAAAATGTGTGTCCCCCTGTAACTTCTAAAATAAGAGAATGATAAAACTAAAAAATATATGATGTACATTACCATGTAAACTTCCACTGAAAATTGGTTTGAACGAGATCTAGTAAGTAGTTTTTTTTTAATACGTCATAAATCGTAAACCGCAATGTTTATAGATAATGGTACGGAACCCTTCGTGCGCGAGTCCGACTCGCACTTGGCCGGTTTTTACTAAAAGATAAAATCAGAATCACTGTTTCTAACAGTCGTAATTTCTAAGTGCTTTGAGTGTAATATTAGGCCAGTCAATCAAATAGTAGGTTTTATACCAGAAATCACTATAATCGCAAAGTGACGAAGCGTTCTGATTTTTTAAATGTAACGGCAGAACCATTATTAGTAGTGTACATTTTGAAGACGTGTGCTAATCTCGAACCATTAGAAAAACTGCGTACCTATTTTTTTACTTTTTTTTTCACTACCTTTTATAAAACACTAGCCTTCCGTCCGCAGCTTCGCCCGCGATAAATTAATTTTCCCGTAGGAAAAGGTATTTTCCCGCGGTAAAAAGTAGCCTATGTTAGTCAGTGATAATGAAGCTGTCTAACGGCAAAAGAATTTTTGAAATCGGTTTAGTAGTTTCGGAGCCTATTCAATGCAAACAAACAAACAATCAAATCTTTCCTCTTTGTAATATTAGTATAGATAGTATAGATATAGATGATTGTTATTAAATTCTTTAAAGAAGATTATTTTGCTACAATTAAAGACCATAACCAACTCTTGTATGACAGTAACCAAAAGCACTTTAGCCTTCTAAAAAAAAATTATTTATTTTTATTTTCCGAAAAAGTGTTGTTATTTTTAATTCATAAAGAAAGAGGTTGTAACGAATGTAGTTAATTTTAAGAGTCTAACTCCAGTAGTAATTTAGGTTATGTGTTGTCTGAGTCAGCTAGTATAAAAAATCCTATATATTCCTTATCCCGTAGGAATTTCAAAAACCCTGATTTTTTTTACCTATTATTACTACCCACTTACATGTTAAAATTGAAGTCTATAATAATTATTATTATGGGGATAGAGCCAGTGTGAATCGAAAATATAAATTCGTTTTGTTCCCTATCCAGTGGGAATTTCGAAAAATTCCTTATTCTAGTCTCTGGCTAGTTTCAGCTGGCTAATAATGGATTAGTCAGGCAGGCCATATTACAAGGGTAGCACAAGTCTTTCGAAACTAGCCGTTACTTTGCGATTTTAATGTACTATTTGACTGGTCCTGAGGCCGTATTGTCTAACGCGCAGGCGCTTGTCTTCGCTTTCACCATCTCTTTCTGTCACCATCTTATACCGTTTGACAGAAATAAAAAGCGATTGCGAAAGCAAGCGTCAGCGCGTTAGATAATAAGCCTGCTGTATCTGGTACATTTTATATCCGTTCAGACAACGCTTGCAATATGTGTACCTACAGAAAATAATCTGAAGATAATAACCCCTAAGCGAGACTGAACAATCATATTCTAATAAAGCACTATTAAATTAATATCCAATCCTTTGACAACGCCACAACTGTATTGTGCTAAACACTAACATGCAAATTGCTGACATGTTTATTAACGCGAACTCAAATCGCGCTGGTACCTACTCGTAGGTACATTCGTAACTCGCATTAGATTTAATTGTGTTATTTATCGCGCTGTGTAGACATATTACAACACAGGAACAGTTTTACGCTCCTGTTTGTATTGAATTAAGCTACGCGCTCAGCCTAACTAGTGAATTTGGGGGGAAAATTAGCCGCGTCCGACGACAGTGGGTGAATAACAATACCAATTAGGTAGCAGTTACTGAGGTGGATAGTAAGCAGCGAGCTCGCATCGGCGCCTGATTGTGCTTCGTTACAAAAACTCAATTAGTTCCCTGTTGACTCAGGTGGGACCTCATAGGCCTGAACTTTTTCTTAGCAAGACAAACATGCGCGTGGGCAGTTAGCTATCAATATTCATTTGTGGTTCGTGTGGTTCCAACGAAAATTACACGTTTACCTTAACTACTAACTATTCACCGGGTATTTTAATGCCTGCTTGGATGTCTTAAATATAGTTATTACCAAATACACCAAGAATAACTTTACTAAAGTGCATAGGTACTAGAACAATAAATATTACTCGTAAAATAAAGCTGACGCTACATAAAACTTTAATACAAGATAAATTTTTAAATATGACACATAATTAGAGTTTCTAGCTTAGTTAGTGCTGGACAATGTTATCCTTTAACATATTTGTTAAAATTATTCTGATAGGACTTCGCATGTTTATACTTTGTAGAAATTAAGTAACAAACTCAATGTATGCACACGTCAATGAAACTAATTAAAACAATTGAATTAATGCATTATATTATTGTCCAGCATTGACTGAGCTAAGAACACTGATTTTGGATCACGTTCAAAATTTCGCCTACAATATTAAACCAAAAATTCATAAAAGTCTTTCTATTCGATTACTTAGCATAATACTCTCTGGGTTATTCACAAAACCAAAGCATGCAAATTCCGAAAGGTATTCTAGGAAGTCGGCTGTTCAGGAATTTAATACCTTCTATTATGTCCCGAACAGCTGGCAGTTTTCTGTAAGGATCAGGGTGGCTACCACTAAACTTACCTACTTTACAAGTGATATTCGGTGAAGTAATTACTAATACTTACCCACGTACACCTATTTATTAACTCTGACCCTGCGTACCTCACGTCAGGGCGATAAAACCTTTATTGTCACTTCAATGTTTATTACATTACAGCGTTTAGCTTGACGTAATATAGGCAGGTAGTTTTGTCCAGAGTTACGTCTGCACTCTGAAAGCAGCGAAATTGACAAAAATTCTTAATATTTTCGAGTGCGGTTCCGACGCCGCAAATTTTGTGACATATTTGGATGAAGTACTTATAGAGGCAAGTAAACAGATATGTAATTTATCATACGTTGTACTTATAACGTTGACAATGCCACGTTTATATTCAATTTGTTGTTGCGTGTCGCTTGACTCGCTCTTCATGGTAATTTGACGAATATTTTTCCATTGAACGGATTTTTTTAGAATTAATTTATTTTCTTGCAATCAAAATTATATTCCCATTCGCATTTATGTGCAAATGAGACAATTACTAAGCACCTAATTATAAGTTCAATTATTCCGTCACACTGCAAAGCTGTAATAACTACTTCCACTAAATTATATGCCATGCACAAATACAATCTTAAATCTGGGGCCGAGCTGTAGTCGCAATAAAATTAAGTAACAAGGAACTAAATCTGCTTTTAAAGTGCTTTTTTAAAAATGAAAAGCTCTTTGTTTTATATGGTTGCGTCGTTGTGACATTTAATAATATTTTCACAAAGTAGTCCGTTGGGTTTCTTTGTTATGCTGAAAAATACACATTCGCTTAACTACGTTCTTTATAATTCGTTTTCTTGTCTTGATTTGCAGTAACTTAGTTTTTAATTCTTTTTGCATACCTACTAAAAGTAATAATGGTTAATGAATACACGTTCCTTCTTCATACCACTAATCATCAGTTTTACAACAGCCACAGGTTTTAATTACTTACCTACCTACTAGTTTTTAATTAGAGTTAAATTTCTTTTGGGTACGTGATACATTAACTCTATTATTAAAATTGGTCTGATAGAATTTAATACATATTTTTTTTAATGTTCATTCTTTGTTGTTTTGTACAAAGTCAATATATGGATACTTGAAATTACGTAAAAATAAGACAAATTAAAACAATTGAGTTCCAATTGAGTGTCCAGCATCAACTGAGCTAGGGACACTGATTTTGTGTTTAAATTTCACCATGGGTATAGGTAACGAATATTATGTTGACCTAGTACAAAAGTGCAAAAATATGTATCGATTTAATCCTCTCGTAATTAGGTACCGATATTTTTCTTCGCAGCACAAAAGTGAGGGGACATATTTATGAGCAAGTTGTATGCACTTTAAACATGAAACTACCGTGAGACTCACTCATAGTGAAAATAAACGGATCACTCACGTCTTAAATCTGACGTGCGACTCCGAGAGGAAGGGCTACGGATTAGCCCGAAACATGTCGAGTTAAACTCGTTTTAAGACGTGAGTGATCCGTTTATTTTCACTAAGTTGTATGCACCCATATTTTTACACTTGACTGTGTCACGTCTTAAGAATGCCATGAACGATGTAGTAAAATTGATGATTTAATGTTCTGATGTTTTTTTTTTATGTCTGATAGGACGTGGTTTTTATGCCTCAAATACATAATAATAGCTCATGTAAGTTGACTTGTGCTTCTATTTACTTCCACGGCCCACACAAGTGAAAAATCTCTTGCTAGTAATTTTTGACAGTCGTACAGTTCAGTTAATGTCGTAGTTAAAATTGGATCTACCTTGAAAAGAATTTAATTATTTTAATTCGCTTTATTTTATCCATGTACGGTCAAGTGCAAAAATAAGTATCGATTTAATACCACCTCGAAAAAAAAAGATGATTCGACTTTAATTCGACCTTAATTCGACGCGACATAAGAGCTATGGGACATATTTATGAGCAAGTTGTGTGCACCAATACTTTTACACTTGACTGTACATATCTAACCATGTTTCCGTAGCTATAACAGTTAGATAAATAACACTGTGCTTTTAAATATATACGAGTGTACAAATGCAAAATAGTAAGCTGCCTTAGACAAGCACTTGAGTCCGCATTCTTGGGGCCTGAGAAGCAATTCCGTCTACTGGCCGGAGTGGCCTATAATACATACCGTAGTCTGGAAAACAGACTGAAAAAGGTAATTTTCCAGTAAGTAGCGCTTTTTCGAAATTGTTGTTCAATTTTAAACATTTCATAAAATCAAATGATGGTAAAAAGTAAATATCAGGATACTACCTTGATATTTTGTCGGCTTCTTCCACGTAAAGAATAGAAGAGATCTGGTCTACAGAGTTATATTTATGGTTCCGCAAAAGTTACACATAATATTAGCGTCAAATTAAGCTACAATTTAATAAGAAATACCTAAATAACCATGAATAGTTACTATTAACATTACATTATAATATAATGGTGAAAACAACTGACAACGAGTTCAATGCACTTTGCAAAACTTGGATTTAAATTATTTATTTAAATTGTATCAAGTTTAGTACCTAACTTCAAAACTATTCTGCATATTACCCCGGCGCCACACATATCACAAATGTTTCAACACATATTTGAACAAATATTTGATCTATGGTTGATTGTATGGTAGTTCTATTGAACAAATAAGCAAATACCAGTGCTTCACATGTGATCAAATATGTGTTCAAATATGTGTTGAAACATTTGTGCTATGTGTGGCGCCGGGGTTACTGTAAACAAAAACTGCGAGTTATTGTACTTACAAAGATAACTTGCATCTTAAATGTTTTTGCAAAGATCGCCGGTATAAAGGAAGGATTAATTTCAACGCGAAAAGTTCCGCATTCCTGGAGCCGGCGAAGTTCTGACTCCAGGAGGTCCACAGATAATAGTTGAGTAGCAAGTTTAATTACTTCCCGTTTTGCCGGCGACCGCTGACATCGGCCGTGATGCGCGGCTAACAGCTTACCAGATTGCTGCACAGTCTCATTAATGTATACCTTTACAGAACTGCGTATTGGACAGGTAATTTAGCGACATTGGAATTCCCTCAAGAGTAGGAGAAAGTCGAAACAGAGCCGAGCGAAGAGATGCCGAAAAAAAGTGAAAATGGGCTGACGATAGTGAGATAAAGAAGCTCATGAAACTTTACTTAGGTGATTATGGAAAAAACACAGCGAACGCAATAGTTTTTTCTCAAACATGCTATGAAATATTGACGTTATGTTCCTTAAAATACGCCACGAACTGTCACGTTGCAGGTGCGCCTAGACGAGAGGTCAATAATGGAATTTCATACAACATTGCTGGCCAAGGCCAGCAAAGTGATCGTCTATTGTTTTATGTGACACAGCACCATGACGTTTAATAGATCGACGTGGTCGACGTGGATGGATGTTGATGGATGGATGGATGGATGGATGTTGATGGATGTTCTTGTTCATGGATGTTGACGGATGTTGATGGATGTTGATGGATGTTGATGGATGTTGATGATGTTGTTGGTGATGGTGATGGTGATGGTGATGGTGATGGTGATGGTGATGGTGATGGTGATGGTGATGGTGATGATGATGATGATGGCGGTGATGATGGTGGTGATGATGATGATGCATGTATGAGAAAAACTCTATACAAGCCTTGGCCACGAACAGGGATTGCCGGCCTCGTATCTCTAGATGGCCTCGTTAACACTCGGCCATCTATAACTACTCGGCCGGCAATCCCCGATTTCGCGGCCGCTGCAATAATGTACTATTTTCTGCTAATTTTTTAACCTCTTTTGAACTTATATTATTGAAGAGAACTAACAGATTCAATTGAGGTAGTATTCCAAAGTTGATCGTTCTGTATTCGTCGTATCTAGAAAATAAAATTCAAACAGTTTTTTTTTGTGCCTACCTACTGATAAGTGCGTTGTGGTATAGCTAGACGATAGCATTTATCTCGTACAGCTTTTTTAATATGCGTATTATAAAATATTAGGATGAATGTCTGTTTTTGTTTGTAATTTGATGGTTGACACGTTCTACGATCATACCCAATTATATTCGTGTTTGCTAGACATTGTAGGGCGACGTAACAAAATTGAGACTGGCATTTAAAAATCACCTTAAATTCTTTTACATCCGCGTTAAAGCTACCACCACTTTGTGGAGCAAGCTAAACATTGCTTTTATAATGTTTTTATTCTATTCCTGTTTGCGCAGAACCTGGCTCTTTTTGAAGACAATTAAATTATAATAAATGTCACGCTAATGCCACGTCAAAGACATTTTTCCCGTTTGTCCGTTTCGCCAGCGACCCTTAAAACGAGTAAACATGGCACGATGGAGACCCGGTGAATAATATAGATCCATTCTATTATTACTCCGGAACAGTCTCCCAATTAGAAGGCAAATTTTATGACTACCTACTGTCCTGTATGCCATTCAGAGCAAAGGGACCGGAACGAGGCTTAAAACATTTATAACTGTCTTGTACCTCTATGCATTCAAATTCGGGTTTTTTAAGGTAGCGACAACATTTTTGTCTAGTTATACAAAGGTTAAAAAGTGGTTCTAGTTTAAAAAATTTGGTCGTTTGTATTATGCTTGAATTGGCACCAATATTTTTTGGGATTATTTTGTTGGTGTCATACTAAGCTTTTCGGTGATTATTAACTATAACATTTTTCAAGGGGACCATGATACAACTTATAAAAAGGCTATAAGACAAAAAAAGTAAGTGAAAAGAGCTGTGCTTGGAGTATCTTTGCGATATCGTATCAGATAACTGATATCGGATATCGGATAGTTAAAGCTATCAACATATAGATAAGCAAAAATTGCACACCTTAAGCGGCAGAAGGCGGTTCAGATTGCTCTTAGAACTGATGACATTTAGGTCCGTGAAGTTCTGGAGTGGCAATCGCGTACCGGAAGGCGAAATGTTGATGGCTATGGCTACCCGCAAATAGACAGACGATCTGTATTTAGAAGAACTGTCGAAATGTATTCCACACGTTGACGTTTGCTTATTTTTAACTTTTGTTACATGTATGGAGTGCCAAGATGGACGGACCTGACGAAACTGAAAGAGTTCCGTTTTGTGTACGGACAATATAACCAAGTATCTACCATTTGATCAATTAGAAAACAAAAATAAAAATAAATAAATAAATATTAGGGGACAATCTTACACAAATCGACCTAGTCCCAAACTAAGCAAAGCTTGTACTATGGGTACTAGACGACGATAAACATACTTATATAGATAAATAAATACTTAAATACATAGAAAACATCCATAACTCAGGAACAAATCGACACCAGCAACTCATACTACGCTAACTTGTTTTTCGCCAAATTTGGTTTTTTAATCCAATACAATAATTGTACAATTATCTACGTCTACAAAAAAATTCATTTCAAAATTCTTAAAAATAAAAAAGTTTTGAAACTCATAAAACGCTAAGTAAACATACTTTTTAATATCACACGATCTATAGACCGCTAACTATATTTTAGTTGGGTACTTACTATGGAGATCGTGTGAGGGCATGTTTGTAAATACTACGTGAAGTACCTGTTGTCGATATTAAAAGTCTATCTACAATAATCTACGTATAGGTATATAAATTAATGCCCATTTCCTTTGGTCACGTTATCACGCGTGAATGGCTGGACGAATTTCGGTCATTCTTTTTTCGTTGCGTTTGCTATTGTCAGAATATTCTTATGCAAGAAATTTTAGAAAAAATAAAGAAGCCGAAGGCTACAGCTAGTTGGAAATAAATACAGCCAAATATAATTACATTAAATATTTTAAATAATTTATTGAATCAGGCGTTAGTTCATTAAATATTTTGTTAGTAATAATATTATTCCTCAAAAGTATCATAGTTTTCATACTAATCTGCTGTCTCAAGAACAAAATCTTGACGAATCTACTACTGATGGGGAAGATGATAACTGATTTTATGTAAATAATAACAGTATTTTGAACTAATTTTCGCACATTTCTATATCTTTTGACGTAAATAAAACGCTAATTTCGTAACGCTGATTCGTATAAAAGAAGCTAAGTGTGACTTGGATTACTTTATAAATATTATAAGTGTAAAGATGTTCCCAGTTATACGACGCTAACTTTTAAAAGTTTATAAAAATGCATAAAGTTACCATGTTATTTCATTTCAAGTAATAAAATTATGTTATCCTAATATGTCCATGATTTGTTTTTCTTGTTAAATCGCTTCCAATGTCATATTTGTACTGTATATTTAAAAGGAGACACGACCTAACACACTACGCTAAGTTAGAAATGGCGTTATATTCATTGTCTATTATGTTTCTATTTTTGTTATAAAGTACGCTAAGTAGAACTAAATTCAAAAACGAATGAAATAATCAAAAATGTAATTTTGTATTTCTTATAATTGTACAACAAATAAAACATTCCAGAAAAATTATAATTATTATGTTCAGTAGTTTCAAATTTATCGCAAGTTTACCTTGTATTGGCCGTAGCGTAAAGTTACCATTTTTAAGTTAGCGTAATGTTAATTGCTGGTGTCGAAATATTCGAGCTCATCACGCAAATAAATACCCTTACCGGGATTCGAACCCAGGACCTCTTGCTTCGTAAGCAGGGTCACTACCAACTAGGCTAAAGCGGTAATTAAATAAATATTGATTTTTTTAAGGCTTTTCCGGATTTGCCCCTTAAAGCGAACTTATTAGACGACCAGATGGCCTAGTAGGTAGAGAACCTGACTACGAAGCTTGAGGTCCCGGGTTCGATTCCCGCGTCGGGGCAGATATTTGTATGAATAATATGAATATTTGTTCTCGGGTCTTGGGTGTTTAATATGTATTTAAGTATGTATCTATCTATATAAGTATGTTTATCCGTTGCCTTGTACCCATAACACAAGCTATGCTTAGCTTACTTTGGGACTAGGTCAAGTGGTGTGAATTGTCCCGTGATATTTATTATTATTATTATTACCCTCCAATATTAATTTAATTGCGATACACGTCTGGTGTTTCGGTCACAGAGACGCAGGTATGTACCAAGTTTCAACATAAACGGTTCAGTAGATTGAACAAATTGACTGTGACAGACGGACAGACGTAACAGTAATTCTATTACGGTTCCGTTTTTCTTTTTGAGATGTGGAACCCTCAAAAGATAGTGGCCGTACATGCTTCACTATTGAATAGAAGCTGCTCAGATCCCTCGCATAACACGTGCCACAAGCTATTACGAGCACGCAAGCCCGCCGCAAGCCTCGCTCGCTCCAGCAAACTTAGCCGAGGTAACAAGTTAGGGGTCGCACGCGGAAAACGCCCGATCCGGATACAACGACCAAGAACATAAGGTCCTGTTTACAGCATCTTAAATCGGCAAGTTTCGTCCGGAATTATAATCGTTGTGTGATTTCAGCAGAAATTCACTTCGAACAGGGCGCAGCACCTACGACACTTTATTTCAAAGTTACTAGCCCATTAGCTGATGTTGACAATGCTTAATTTATGTTAGCCCTTTGTTGTGTAACAACGTGCAAACTCAAAGGAACACTAACGTTGTGAGTTCAAAGAGTAGCGAAATATACGTAACAGCATTATGTGTGTATATGGGATCCTCACATAATGCAAAGTTTTATGATACTGTTGCTTCTTCTGATGTACAGAAATTAATTATTCTCAACTTTGTTACTAATAAGAAACATCGGGATAGTATTGAGACATACGAGGACTCATATTTTGAAGTCAGTATTTTGTCGTCAGCCGACGACAATTGACTGACTAAAATTGTAATAGAGAACGAAAACTTTGAGAAAAAAGAACGTTTCATCTTCAGATACTCAAGGCCCCAAACCCTTTTATTTTATCAGTGCCGTTTTTGAAAAAAACTTTAACTAAGCAAACCGAGACAGTCCTATGTATAAATAATAATGTACTTTTAAGTATAATATACTGTTAAAGCTAACATAATGACAACTTCTTCACTCTCCGCAAATTGTTTAGCTTACGTACCTTGACGACCCTGGGTTGTCCACAAGAATTTCAATGTCAGATCAGATATTGTCACCGGGCTTACACGTGTATACCAATACTAAGTTCAATCGGATACCAGAAAGTGGTCGTAATTATAGTTTGTAAATTTAGAAACCACAATTAACGTGTACTTACTTACGAACATTGCAAGTTAAATAAATGCTTGTAAAAAGCCCACAATCTTCACCTATTTGTACGTAATTGTATTGTTATTGTTTTTGTATTACATTTTTGTATTGTTGTTTGTTGTTGTTCGTCTTTGTACATGTATCTCAACGATTATCAACAAAGTTTTTTTTATACAACAAAGGATTTATGTAATTATATAAATACACTCATAGGTACTCGTTCATAATACAATCGGCCATAATACCAGAACACATTCATTCATTCACTAATTTCTTTTGCAATCAGTAGCTCTGTATAATCGTGCACCTCAACTTATATTCCTTTAGCTATAACATGACTACTGCGTACGTAGCAGATAGTGAACACTTTCCACGGTGCTGTCATTATTCTCAAAGGTGGCAATGTGTGGGAACGGGCGAGCAATGTTTATCGTTGCACGGTGCATGTTTGCAGTTGCCGGCCCGGCCGCCGCTTCCGGCAACCGGCGCCGTGGCTCAACTCCTGCGTGAACATTCTATTCATACCTCGCTTCAACGCCATGAACTAATAATAGCTTTGTGTCAGCTTTATTTTGATTAAAACATCCAGATGCGCAGAAAGGTTTAAATTTATTGCATGGTAGTTTTTAATTAAGAGTTGTATTGTAAAATAAATGGTTTAAAACGGATGTATATTAAACCAATATTCTTAAAGCCACAACCAATACTATATGAGTTATTAAGATATCTAAAACATTATCCAGCTAATTGTTAAAAAAGGCAGTAAAACAGGAGTTACTTCAATAAACACTTATACTTATTCTTGAATAAAAACTTTTTAACAAAAAAATGAAACCGCCGAAAAAACTGAAAAGCGAAAAATAATACCTTTTTTGTTTACCTTAATCTAGGTACCCATTTGAAGTCGGTGCCTCAGCACGAGCCAGGAGGAGTGATAGAAGCCCATCAGGTAGACGATTACAGGTCCACTCCTCCTGGCTAGTGCTGAGGCACCGACTTCAAATGGGTACCTAGATTAAGGTCAAACAAAAAAGGTATTATTTTTCGCTTTTCAGTTTTTTCGGCGGTTTAATTTTTTTGTTAAAAAGTTTTTATTTTATACTTTTTTCCCACCCCCCGGGGTAAATTTTTTTTTCCAAATTTATATCATACCAACTTCAAGGTATACCCTATCCAATAAAAAAAGAATTATGAAAATTAGACTACTCTGTAAAAAGTTATGCCTGGTCATACAGTACAATCAGCGACTGAACAATCAATCATCTCCTGTTTTCCTACCCTTAGAGCAGGAATATTTTTCCAAATTTAAATGGGACCACCTTCGGGGTATACGCTTTCCAATAAAAAAAGAATCATCAAAATCGGACTAGGTACTCTGTAAAAAGTTATGCGTGGTCATACATAAAAAAAAATATATACACGTCGACTTGAGAACCTCCTCCTTTTGTTTTCGTCGGTTGAAAAGCAATGAAACTATGCCCACTAACCTCATGTTCGACTACAAAAAAAAATGTGGCTGAACTCCGCAAGGAAACCCACAAATTAAATCCACATATCCCCGGCTAATGTAGTACTGTGTATTCTAAGCCGGACGACGATGCTCGTACGGTTTAGACAATGGACAATTACACTATTTTCTAGCCTTATCTAAAATTGAAACCCGTATTATTGCCAAATATGTCCCATGGGATAAGAGGCTTTAAATGTAATAGCAGGCGCCAAAAGCCACTGTAACCAGACTATTCTATTCCGTTAACTTTAAGGCTCGATACAAACTATAGGGTTTTCAACTTCGTAAACCTCAAATTGTTGCTTAATAAACACTGAAAGACTGCCTTCTTCTCACTACTGCCGTTTCCTTTAAGAAAGGCACGCCTGTAGCGGAAATTCATTACAGATCTTACTAATATTATAAACGTGAAAGTGTGTATGGATGTATGTCTGGATGTTTGTTACTTTTTCACGCTAAAACAGTGTGACGGATTCTAAAGAAATTTGGTACACAAGTAGTTTATTACCTGGATTAATATTATAGGATACTTTTTACCCGGAAAACGACATAGTTCCCGCGGGTTAGGAAAAACGAATTATTTGCAGGCGGAGTCGCGGGCAGCAGCTAGTATTATTATAAATCCGTATATTTGGATGTATATTTTAAGGCATTTTGAGTTCGACGTAAGGCTGAGAGTATTGAATGCATGACTTCGACTTGAATCCTCGCGCGTCAGCCGTCTAGCTAGCAGGAAGCCTAAGTCATATAGCTCCGAGGCAGACGAGTAGCTGGGGTATTAGCTGTCTTTGCAAGGGACTGAAACTTGTACCCTACTTCTCTTTAGAAATATTTTACCAAACATTTTTATTGATAATTGGCTAGGGGAAAATCCCAGTGTTTTCTATTACGATATTTTTCTTTCCCGTTTTCATCGTTCATATTACGTATTTTAATGAAAACATGTTCCATGTTTCAAAAGTAGTTATTAATTGTACGTATAATATCAATATTCACAATTCAATGAGCAACATTTCACACAAAAAGGGTTAACGATGTCCGGTATAATTTATACGCAATTTGTTTAAATTAGAATAAATAAAGCAGCCATAACTCCCCGGTATCGTATCGTATCCCGAACGTGACTACCCAAGTTCTACCTTTATCACGTTCAGTTTTGTATTGTTCATAATATCAGTTTAGATTTAAAACAAACTTTGCGTTCCGGATATTGTACCTTCGGAACTTTTAACATAAACATGGCTTGGCAAGATAGCAACCGCTTTGCAACCGCGAATAAAATCAGGGGGAAATGTTCGTTCCATAATATTTCGCACCGTAACATTATTTCAGCAAATTTTGATTTCAAAATTACATTATTTAGGTAATTATCAAAACATAATTAGGTGAGTCTATCAAAACTGCCTTAAGCTGCACAATAAGTGTCATTTAGCGTTGCCCTAGAAGCCTTTAGAAGCCTTACCTATAAAAATAAAAAATAAAAATTGAAAAAATTAACATAATTATTTGAGTTTTACCGAATGTGATTGTATCCCTAAGTAACCTACCTAACCAATTAGTGCCAGCATAGTAGCCTACCAGCACCACAACTAAGTTTTATAAAGATTTTAAAAAATATGGTGTTATTTGTCATAATCACCACACATGAATTAATTAATATCGAAATGTCATCTAATACCAAGGTATTTTTGTCCTATTAAAGGCTTATCCTTGTCACTTCTATGTTATTTATTCATTCACTTTCTTAGCAAGACTTTCTTCAAACCATTTCTCCGTATAAGATTTGAGCACGGAACTCTTGTATGTTACTTTTAAAAAATAAAAAATAAAAATTGAAAAAATTAACATAATTATTTGAGTTTTACCGAATGTGATTGTATCCCTAAGTAACCTACCTAACCAATTAGTGCCAGCATAGTAGCCTACCAGCACCACAACTAAGTTTTATAAAGATTTAAAAAAATATGGTGTTATTTGTCATAATCACCACACATGAATTAATTAATATCGAAATGTCATCTAATACCAAGGTATTTTTGTCCTATTAAAGGCTTATCCTTGTCACTTCTATGTTATTTATTCATTCACTTTCTTAGCAAGACTTTCTTCAAACCATTTCTCCGTATAAGATTTGAGCACGGAACTCTTGTATGTTACTTTTACATTAACGGGAACAAGGAAAATTAACAAGAAGCCTCGACGGCACAACCTGCATGAGAATGGCAAGTTAACCGCAGACGTTATACTCTTACGAGGATAAATTTATCTATATCTTATCTTTATGTCATGTCGGCTCGCTTATTAATGTACCAAGTAAGCTTTTAATACATACACAGGCACAAAATCTACATGTTTTATGTCTAAACGTATATGTTAACGATCCTTACAGCCTCATCAACTAAATTTGGAGACAACCACCACCGCATTAGGTATTTAGACTAATTTAATATTATACTTACCTGCAAAATATGGTACATATTTATTTATTAAATAGGTGTCTTTTACACGAGCACACTTAATGCAGTCGGTGTCTATGACACTTGTAGATAAACAAATATATACATTATATCATCTATACATATAGCAATATGCATACAATACATTCGCAAATGGCAGTGTAGCGAAATGATCCTACATTTTTTGTCGTTCGAATCGGATTATATTTCAATGTGATTTGTATTTAACTAAGGTAACGAATGGGCTTGACTGATTTGCGACAGGTGGGCTCCAACAGTAGGATTGAAAGAAAGTACTATTACAGTAATCAAAGTATTCCTTTAAAACTCGCAATATCCAGATGAGATAAAATTTATGCAGGAATAGATCATCAGGACATTTAAAAAAAGTGTACCTATACTTTTTTGAAATGAGGCAATTTTGAGTATTTTTTATTCAAAATCACGACTACAATTTATTTTCATGAAGAAAAAAGTGTCCGTATTTTTTGGGTTAGTTTTGTGACTTTTTTTTCATACAGTTTATATGGGTTATCATTATCACAAAACTGATACAAAAAAAAAATATATGGAAAATTAGGGTCATTTTATTAAATCATCAAAACCAATAGCGCTCTTTATTCCGAGTAAAAAAATTTCCTCATTTAATAAAAATGAATAAACTTTTTATTCTAAACGCCCATCGTCATGAATACTTACCACCGAAGAGATTTTTAAACCATTTTAATAATTGTAAAGCGAAATGGTGTAATTAATAAAATCCATACACTCTGTAATCATAATTGTTAAATAAATTAGCCAAAAATAATTATTTTTACAGTAACACAACCAATAAACATTGCATTGTAAATATTTATCTATTTTCTATTCAAACAGTCTATCAGCTGTATTCCACTAAAAAAACTGCTCGTTTTCGTATCGAAGCATATTTTATAGGATACTAGCTGTTGCCCGCGACTCCGTCCGCGAAGAATGGGAGGGGGGGATAAAAAATAGCCTACGACCTATTCTCAGACCTACCGAGTGTAGAGAAAAAAGTTTCATAAAAATCGGCCAAGCCGTTTCGGAGGAGTTCGGTAACAAACACCGTAACACAAGATTTTTATATATTAGATATTAGAAGATTAAAATAGGGGACTAAACTATAAGTAACCATCGAAAGAAAAATTAAGTTACAAGGGTCGTTATCCGCGGAAGGGCGCGCCAAGTTACGGGCACTAAAGCTAATTAGCCAGCTCCCAAACTAAGCGATAATTTAGATTGGAACGCGCAGTGCCGCCTCGGATGGCGGAAGCGGAAGATATTGTTTATCTCACAGATTTACTACACGAGGGGAACTGTTGCAATAAAAAAAACGCGCAAGTGTCACGCACCGTGAAATCGTTCGCAATTACAAACTCGATCGGATAAACGATTCACCTGATTTTTAATAACGGAGTTATTTCGTCAATGAAATAGCTTGAAGATACAAACAAAAAACATACGATTTACCAACTATCTTCATACTTTGTCTTTGTTTGGCAATGTATTGATCTTTTATCCCAATTTAAACGGTAACGTTCGATCTGTGAAATCTATAAGTGCCATATTTTCACATAATCTTTGTTTGTTTATGATAAATTTAATCATAATCTAGTTGACAAGTTTATCAGCTAGATACTGTACAAATATTATTACTTCAAAATGTTTATGGGAGTCTTCAGTTGTGTCACTCATTTTTGAGATTGTGGTTTGATAAGCCGCCGAAACCGTCATATTTAAACCGGACAGGACAGCTCATTTAACATAATTAGGGTGAAATCGTTACAATTGACACCATAATGTTGCTCAAGGTTTTCATGTAAGCACTTTATTTTAGTTTATTTTATAACTTTAACATTGGTGATATTTTTGACTTTTGAAATCATTATTTTTTGTTTTTTTGACGGAATTTTTTCTTTAGTTTTTGGTATATTAAGGAAATAATTTAGTAACATTTAAATAGTTATTTATTTTGTTTTCTGCCGGTAGAGTGAGCCTTATGTTGGTTACGCTATTAAAAATCAATAAAGCGTCTGGACAAAATGTAAGATATTTCCCGGATGGATTTCTGTTCGGTACAGCGACTGCTTCTTATCAGATAGAAGGAGCTTGGAATGAGGATGGTATGATTTATAAACTATATTTAAATTTATTTATTTTTAAACTTCAAAACGAACTATTTTCGTAGAACAATGACTTTATTGTTATTTTGATTATTAGTGTATCAATTTTCATTATTGTTTTTTAGGTAAAGCGGACAGTATCTGGGATCATTTGACTCATACAGATCCGTGTGCCGTTGCGGACTGCTCAAATGGAGATATTGCAGACAACTCTTACTACTTGTATAAGAGAGATGTTGAGATGTTACGAGAGTTGGGAGCCGACTACTATAGATTCTCTATTTCCTGGCCGCGAATATTACCAAACAGCTTCACAGACCACATAAACCCAGCTGGTGTCGAGTACTACAATAATTTAATCAATGAACTGCTAAAATACAACATTACGCCAATGGTCACACTGTACCACTGGGAGTTGCCGCAAAAATTGCAAGAGCTTGGTGGTTGGACCAACCCAAACATGATTGACTGGTATGGAGACTACGCAAAAATTGCATTCGAACTCTTCGGAGACAGAGTCAAGTACTGGATCACAGTAAATGAACCACATCTCATATGTCACAGAGGATATGGTGCTGATACTATGGCTCCACGACTTAATATGCAAGGCACTGGAGAGTATCTGTGCGCAAAGAACTTGATGTTGGCTCATGCAAGAGCCTGGCATATTTATAATGATGAGTACAGGTCATTTCAAAAGGGAAACATTAGCATTACTATAAGCGCTACTTGGTATGAACCTGAAAGTGAAAAACATGCAGCTGCTGCAGAAGATTATAACCAATTTGATGTAATCATTTTCTAAACATCAACACTTATTATTATTTAATTATCGTACGATTTTTATGGTATAGTACATCTATTTTCTGTAATTTATAAGTATTTGGTTTCTGTTTCAGTGGGGTATTTACGCTCATACTGTATTCTCAGAAAAAGGTGGCTGGCCCCATCAAGTGGCCGATAGAATAGCCACTAAAAGTGAATTACAAGGTTTCGCTCGATCCAGGTTGCCAGCTTTAAATGCAGAGGAAGTGAGCTACCTTCTAGGATCCTCAGATTTCTACGGATTGAACCATTATTCTTCTGTCTACGTGTACAGAAATGAATCTGTAGTTGGATTGTATGAATCTCCTTCATATTATGATGATATTGAAGCAGGAACGTTTCGCTTAGATGAATGGAAAATCTCACCAAATAGTTCCGTGAACGTAAGTTTACTGTAGAAATATATTTTATCTACTCGTGTACTTTGATCCGCGAGTTATAATTGGTCTATCAACACATAGCGCAAACCGCTGAACGGATTGTGATGAAATTTGGCACACATATATGTATTTTAACATAGGTATCCGCTAAGAAGGTACTTTTCGAAATTCCCGCGGGATGGGGATTAAATGGATTTTTTTTTTCGCTTTAAAGTTGGCCTATCTCCGTAACTATTATTATCAGAGACTTCACATTTGACATGCAAGTAGGTCATTATGACAGTATAACACTAAAAAACATTTTTTTGGATTTTTGGAAAATCCCGTAGGATAAGGAAAACACGGGATTTATAAATTCAATTCAACGGGACCTGTAACTATAATTATTAAACTCTTCAAATTCGGTAATACATGTAAGTGCATACATAATTAGGTCTTAAATTCTCGAACCTTACCTTTCGTACCTCGGCGAAGTTTCTTGGCCTTAATAGTCGACCTACTCGTGGTACTCGATTTTAAGAAGCCCTATTATTTAACGACTAATTGTATAAAATACTATTGTTAATCTACCCTAAGGATCTGGTTCAGGGTGAAAATGTAATAAATTAGCTTGCTTTTTTTCTCCTCCGTTGCACAAATCCCTGACCTGAAAGAATTACTAAATCTGTCCTTATCCTTATTCTTGTCTACAATCACGACTGAAATATAAATGCGAAATTTCGTTTTCTTCATCCAAGGCATGTTCAATAATTTTTAAGATGGTGCCATGGGGCTTCTATAAACTATTGTCGAAGATCCGAATGGACTACAACAATCCACCAGTAATCATCACTGAAAATGGCTTCGCGACTGTTGGCGGCCTCGAAGATGACGACCGAGTGAAATATTACAGAGGGTACCTAACAGCATTGCTCGACGCCGTAGAGGAAGGGTCGGATATAAGATCCTACACTGCGTGGAGTCTCATGGATAACTTTGAGTGGATGGATGGATACACGTAAGTTGAAATTTTTGTTTGTGCCGAGTATTAGGGTTTAAAGAACGAGAGTACATTTTTGAAACTAAATCATCTACTTCAACAATAAGGATAGTCAGCTGCGACTATTTTATCCACTTTAATGGACCACGTTTCTCGTTAGCGGAATCGATCATGTCTAGCTGGATAGTCATTTTTTAATCACTTTTCATCACTCCATTGTTGTCAATGAGTTCGACTGAAAAAAATGCTTTAAAAAAGAACGAAATCGTTAAAATGTTATACATAGGTACTTAATGTTTCTTTATAATTGTGATCAACTAGAAACTACAATCCTGTTATAAATATTGTTATTTTTGTAGGAGAAGATTCGGTTTATACGAAGTGGACTACGAAAACCCGGAACGCACGCGCACCCCGCGCAAGTCTGCGTTCGTATTCAAGGAGATCCTACGTTCGCGCAGTCTGGATTCCGACTACGAACCCACGACCACAACGATGACAATCGATCCAGGCCACTGATACATGCGTTAACAATGTTTTATCATTCATTTGAGATTATAATTTATTCTGACTTTTTCTGAATTTTCATATAAGCCATAAATGATGATGATGATGAACCTATTATGCACTCCAATTTCAATTTCCACACAGTTTTATCGACGTCCCCTTCGAGGAACTAGACCTTGAACATTAAATATGTAAAAGATCAAAATAGAAAATGCGAGATAAAAGGCAAAACTGTTGTCGGGAGGATCGAGAAAACGAGATAAATTGTAGTAAGCGGCACCAATCGCTTCCAGCCCACTAGAGATGTCATAACTTTATCTTGTTTGCATTATTTCACGGTTGGCTGATCGCTCGAATCTGCGTGCAAATGTGACATGAATATTTCATCATGGCGAATTTACAAACAAAAATGTTGCCACGGTAATAGCTTAAGGTTGGACAACCCCTTCCGGAGTTAGCGGCATTAATCTTATCTTGGCAGGAGGTGTCCTTGCCCTGTGCTTTGTAACGAAATCGTGCTTTTTATATGAGAGGGGGCAAACAATCATGCGAGCTATCTGGGAAGCAATCACTGCCGCCCATGGACACCCGCAACACTAAGGGTGTCACAAGTGCGTTGCCAGCCGTTCAAGAGATAGATAGGCACGTTTTTTAAAGATCCCTAAGTTATATCGCTCTGGGTCCTTCAATGATGATACTGACGCTATGCTGAGGCCTCATGGCAAGTCGTCGTCAACATTAGTACTATTTTAATTTAATAGTCATCAGAATATATTGGTTACTGACAAATCAGTGCTGATTAAGTAGTCTGTTCATTATAACGTAGAAAATTGCGAGACGGACTCGTGCTCTGAGAGTTCAGTACAAAAACAGATAAATATAATGTTTGTATTTCGATAAAAAGCAAATGATTTTTTCACTTCTCATGCTCTAAAAGTAGGTCAATATAGCCTTACGAGGCGGGAGTAAAGTGAGTGCTTTAGTCCCCAGGGAGTAAAAGTAATTAATTTTTTAATTCATTTCGAGTGACTTAGATAAACTCAAACAGCCAGTACTTGCTTAGGGGCAAAACAAAATATATGTAAAAAAATAAGATTGTGTGAACCATTTTCATAACGAAAATGTTACGTTCTTAGTCTACGCGGTCTTAGTTCTATGCTTTTTCCGCAAAGAAGGTGGCGCCATTCTGTTTTTTCCAGTTTGTGTATGGACCATTTCGCCGATGCGATTTTGTTATATCTGTGCAAATGTGTAAATATTTACCGCGAAAACTTTGAAATTGTTGTAGAGCGTAAATCGTAAACAATTAAAATAAATCGATTATTCTCACAATGTCGTCAAGTGATTGTGAAAATTATGATGTCGAGCAAAGAGCAAAAGACATAATTGATAATCTTTTGCCGCCGAAATCTAGAAAGATTTGTTTAAAAACCTATGAAAGTTTTATGGACTGGATTTTTTCTCGCAATATCGAAGTGAAAAATAGAGTTTTCACCTGGAGACTAAAAGTCAATATAAACCCTCGGATAAATAGACACCCTCGCTAAAGCTCGGGTGGCTAACCACCTCGGGTATATATTGGCTTCTTTTAGTCCCTTGATAAAAAATATACCATTTTGCAGTTCAGTAATTTTCGTACAGTAAGTATAGTTCTTCTCCTGTACTGTAAAGCTATAGTTTTTGATTCCTACGAATTTCCAATATTCACTTTCAAAATATATAACTTAGAAACTTAACTTTTTCACAGCTCCAAGGATTTCGGACCAGAGTATGATATATGATATTAATTTTATCTATAAACGTCCAAGCTTTATTCCTGAAAAAAGTATGTTGACAGATGAGATGTCTAAGTAGTATGTTGATAGGTGGAAAACGATGTTACTTTACAAGGGTTCATTTTCCTTTTGAGGTATGTAACATAAAAGATTGTATAAACTTAGAAAGTTAGGAACATATTCTGAACTGTACCATAAATACCTAAACCTCGTTTCCGAAACAACCTATCCTTCAGTAAAATGTACTTACTACAGAAACGTCCCAGAAATAAAGGAAGTTGATTTAAAATCCTTCAAAATTTAAAGGAGAAAATACTGCTAAAGCTCAATGAGTGAAAACCAATACGAGAATGAAATCTTTATATCAGAAAAGAAACCAATCCGCATTGAGAAGCATTTCCGTCCACATTTTTACGAAAATATTTGAAATCTTTCATTTATTATCGTTCTCCTTTTGCTTCGATTGTCTTTTATACTGACATAAAAGGTGGTCTAATGGTATCATTATCCTTCTAAACTTACAGCCAGTTTTAACTTTAAAATACGCAAACAAAAACGACTTCATCCCAAACTACCAAATACTCAATTTATGTCAAAGACCATATTGTTTGAAAGTATCAATGACTTCATAAAGCGGTACCTAAGTTACAAGGACGGCTAGTAATAGTGGGTTTCCATTAAAGTTTAACAATCTCATTCAAGCAAAGTGTATTAGCTGATTAAAATAGAATGTGAGGTTGTGGGTTTGATGTTATCCCACTTAAAGCTTGGAATATCTAATAGGTTTTGTACAACTTGTTCTTTGTAAAATTCACTGGAAAAAATATTCTCAGATTTTGGAAACGTTACTGACGTTGATCGTGTGTATTACATAAAGCATTATCCAATCCATTCTTAATCGAATAGATACCTCACAAGGAATTAAATTAGACAATATTTTTTTAATGAAATTTTACCTTGAGCTTTACGATAAACCTGCACACACCTGAGAAGAAATTCAATGGTATGTGTGAAGTTCCCAATCAGCACTGGGCCCGCGTGGAAACTACTGCCCAAGCCCTCTCATTCTGACACAAGTCATGTGCCCTGAAGCGGGACGTGTATAAGGCGAGATGATGAGGTGATTCACTGTCTACGTGTGATTATTATGCGCATCGTAATATTGGGAGATTATTAAAGGTAATCACCATCTAAATCCCGTAAAAATTTTGTCTAATATAATAATCAGACAAACAAACAAGGGAGGACAGCTGTGCATAATATAATTTTCACCGTGGCTCTAAACCCAGGCCGCCGTTTTGCTCGGGTTAATTAGGATAACAGCCAAACAAAAAGCTGAACTTGCATAATAAAATTCTTCTCGAATTTTAGAATGAACGGAGCTCACGCCCGGCTTGTTACAGTATTGCCCAATGAAGCGCGATATATCCGCGCATCAAAGGCGGAGGTTTAATTGCACCTGGCTTACCCACGGTGATTTAAATTCAAAAGAAATTAGGCTTATTTTGACGGATCAACAATTACCGTTCTGATTAGCTGTCATGGTGAGGATGTCTCGTATTTACGGCCCGTATTTCGCCTCTGGGCATTACATGAATCTCCGGGGCCGTTTAATATTAAATGGATGGAAATGTAATTAGGGCGACATGTTCTTTGATATTTGGAAACAGAACGTTAATTAGAGATTTTTATTTCACTTAAGGCCTCCCTGTATTTGAATTAGTAAGTATGTCGGATACTATTTTCACCGATTTAAATTTTGTACAATGTTACGTTGCGTAGTGTACCATCCAACTAATATTAAAAAAATTGTCACTCTTTCATGCTAAAACAGATGGAAACAAGTTGGGGTCTAAAAACATGAAATTTGCAAGGATTTTCTTTACCTATATAGTAGGTGCAACACAAAGGAAGACAAAAGTGTATATTGGAAATTCCTATGGTCATTATTAAATCTCAGAATTTTAATTCAAGTGCCACATCTAATGATTCAACTTCGAGATAAGCCGCGGGCACATTAGTTAGCTAGCCGTTAGGACGAACATGCATAAAATATCATACCGTAGTCTAATCCCCATGTCAACACATAACATACATAATAATATGGATTATCGAATATTGCGCTGGCTCACGCAAAAATATTCGAAGAGGGTACTTAAGTTGACAATGTCAATAAACGAGGACTATTTAAATAAAACGTGACACGGCCAACTTTTTCATACATGTCATCGGATTTAATATTACGGAGGAACACCTGCGATTCACCACTTTTCTTGACGGCAATTTTCAATTTTATGTGTGAGTATCGGGACTTGGGATCGTGGTTAGGATTTAGGGTTCTCTTGGAAACAATGGATACTTACACATAATAAGATAGGAATTTAGTATACCTACCTACATTTAATTTAATAAAGCGATGACTGTAATCTTGTGCACAATTTCTGACTGCCTGTCTAAAATATACACATTTTCAGTCAGTTTATTATTTCATTTGTTTTTGGAATTTCGTTTGCTAACATAAAAAAGCAACGCAATTCGATCGCGATATGATTAGTTAGTATTTAGGTACTTTAATACAGTCGCATTTCTTTTTTTCTTCTTTTCAACCGTAAATAGCAGCATTACGAATAGAACTACTTTGACATTTCATTCGGAAACTTTCCTAATTATCCTGAAAATGGGTCTGAAATTGAATGCATCAAAACTCGCCCAGCCGAAAAAGTACCTACTACGACGCGTGATGAGTAAAATAGAGTTTTAATATAACACACCAATTTAATTAAAGCAAATACTTCTGGGCATCAGATAAAAATAGCACTGTTTTTTGGTAAATCGCTATTAGGATGTATAGTATGAACGCGTTGATTGGAATGGTTTTGTTCTTATAGTTACTACGCTTAGCCAGCCAGTTCCGGCCACGGCTACGACGATTGTTTTCATCTCCATTCGTGGGATTCGCATCATAATACTGAAATTCAAAAGACTGAATTACACGAAACCAATGAATGGAAGTACTTACTAATATTGAAACACCATATGTTTATTTTGTCAAAAGTTTATAATTCCGAAAGTACGTTTGACAGAAAGACTAAAAACCCGGATACTGTAATCCCGAAGATTATACCTACCTACATTTGATCGAGCAATAGCGCAGTAAATAACTTAATTTGGTCCTAGCGCACTGGCCGCTGCCGCGGCACGTTCTCTTCGCTCGCTCGGCTCGCGCGATGTGGTCGCAGGTATCCCTTAACACGCCTCCTTGCTTCGCTAATCTAATTTTCTTCCACCTAAAGTGATACAAAATACATTTATAATGGCATTATAGTGCAATACTGATGCCTTGTTACATATTTCATAAATTAAATTAGTCGACATTTTAACTTTGAGGGTTTTGTACTTTAAGGTCGTTTGACAATTAATTATTTCAATTTCAGTAAGTATATCAACTATAGGCATTTCATTTTATCGGTATTTTATTTTTCAACTTTGAACATAAAACTAGGTACTCAATCTTAAAATATTTCATCTAAATCTATTTAATGTAATAAACGTCGATATTGTAGCCATAGGTACTACAATTTTTCGATATAATTCATACTGTTAAGGTTTCATGTGTACATATCATCAGGTAATTTTTTTTTTAATGTGTTTTACAATAACAAAACCGGTCAATATTGTGTGGTCACTTTTATTGCTAGAGAAACCCGAAGCATAGACCATTTAAATACATAAAATAAAGTTTTCTATATTTTATTCACAAGACCACATTTTTAGAAGACTGATTCTGCGGGTGTACTTAACCGCACCGCTTAATAAAACTCAAGCGAAGAAAGTTTTTCTTTCTAAAGAAAGACTTCTATGAATAAAATTTTAAATAGTAAGAGGCTTGAAGCTAGGCTATCAACAGCGCAATCCTTCAAAGTTCGGTTTTGAGAGCCGTAGGTACTCATAATTTCTAATGCACTCTGATTCGTAATTTCATTCAACATTTCTTTCTGTCAAACGGCATGAGTGTAGAAAGAGATGATGAACGCGATTGTTAGCGCCTTCGTGTTTGGCAATATAACGGTCGCTCACTTTTTTTATAGCTCATTTACACTCGCGTACGAGTGGCGAGACGAACTGCGAGACAGGCAACGAGACGGGAGTGTGATAGACGCTCACGGCTCGCCTCGCGCCTAGTCTCGTACTTCGCAACGCTCGCGACGCCGAGCCGAGACACGAGACGAAGCACGAGGCGAGGTACGAGGCGAGAGTGTAAATCAGGTATTAGAGTTCCTTTCTATATTTATAACTAGCTTTTGCCCGCGGCTTCGCTCGCGTGTACTATGAGTATTACAAAGAACCAAGATATCAAGCAAGCAAGCATACAGGCAAGCAAGCAAGCAGGTCCACAATTGACCGGACCGGCGAATTGTCGGTTAAAAAGCTCTTTGCGGCCTACTTACAGTACCTATAAACTAATGAATTTTGAAATTGTAGCTTTCTACAACCAGTAAAACGCAAAATCCCGTTTTTTCCCGTTCCCGTAAGAATTTCGGGAAATGTTTTCTTAATGCTCCCCTACACTCCCCAAGGAACCCACTTGCCAAATTTCTATGACCAGTAAAACGAAAAATCCCGTTTTTCCCGTTCCCGTGGGAATTTCGGAAAGTCCTCTCTCAATGCTACTCTAAACTCGCCAAACAACCTACATGCCGAATTTCAGCTTTCTACGACCAGTAAAACGAAAAATCCCGTTTTTTCCCGTTCCCGTGGGAATTTCGGAAAGTCCTCTCTCTATGCTCCTCTACACTCTCCAAGCAACCTACATGCCGAATTTCAGCTTTCTATGACCAGTAAAACGAAAAATCCCGTTTTTCCCGTTCCCGTGGGAATTTTGGGAAGTCCTCTCTCAATGCTCCTTTGCACTCCCCAAACAACTTAAATGCCGAATTTCAGCTTTCTACGACCAGTAAAACGAAAAATCCTGTTTTTTCCCGTTCCCGTGGGAATTTTGGAAAGTCCTCTTTTAATCCAGCTCTACACTCCCCAAGCAACCTACGTGCCGAATTTCAGCTTTCTACGACCAGTAAAATGAAAAATCCCGTTTTTTCCTAATCCCGTGGGAATTTCCGAAAATCCTTAAAACTGTTTTTTACTATTATAATTACCTACTTCTATGCCAAATTTGAAGAACCTAGTAATTATAGTTCATAGGATCCCGTTGAACTGAATATATAAATCCCGTTTTTTCCTTATCCCGTGGGAATTGTGAAAAATCCTGAAATTAATGTTTTAACTAATGTAATAACTACTTGTGTATCAAATTTGAAGAGTCTAGTTATTATAGTTACTGAGATAAGGTCACTCGGAATCGAATATATAAATCCCGTTTTTTCCCGTTCCCGAGGGAATTCTCAAAAATCCTTCCTTAGTGGATGCCTACATTGTATAAGGTATCTATGTGCAAAATTTCAAGTCTCTAGGTCCAGTGGTTTGGGCTGTGCGTTGATATATCAACAGTCATTTAGTTTATTTAGACATTTCAACCCCATCGCACCCCATCCAGGGAGATGGTATTTTACGTCTGCCACGTCGGATTTTAAAACCGTTGTTGTTTTCATAACCAGCGACCCGATAAACCATAGAAACAACACCCATGTTGATTTTCAGACTTTGTTACCCCTTTCCCCCCTTTTAGGGATTGAATTCTCAAAAAACCTGTAACACGTGTTTACTCATTTATCATTAGGAGTACTTCTGTGAAGTTTCGAATAAAATAGTCGAACTTATCTTGTTTCCCCATACAAACTTTGGACCCCCGTTTCACCCCCTTAGGGTGTGAATTTTGAAAAATCCTTTCTTAGTGCACCCCTAGACCTTATAAGGAACCTACATGCCAAATTTTGAATCTCTAGGCCCAGTGGTTTGGGCTGTGCGTTGATATGTCAGTCAGTCAGTCAGTCAGTCAGTCAGTTTCTTCTTTTATATATATAGATAAGTCGGTTTAGATTAGCGTAAATCAAATAAACAATAATTATAATATAACAAGTCAACTTATGGAAATTTTTGAAGTAAAATTAATACCTACTAACCTACAATCACCTGAGCAGTAATTCTATGGTGTGTGTGAAGTTCCCAATACGCACTGGGCCCGCGTTGAAACTATACGGCTCTGCCCTGTGACATCTGGGACGTTTATAGGCCGAGATGAGATGATTATATGTACGTACAGCTCGCGCGATAAGAGTTTGGCTTTGACCTTCGGGTGGAGGGGATTACTGCGCATGGGCTGCGCATACCCCGCACCCCCGTTGATACCCAATTTCTGATTTCTGCGCAATAACGGTCAAAGCCAAACTCTTATCGCGCGAGCTGTAAGTACATTTATATTACAGATTTATATGGTGCATTGTCTACTGAATAAGTTAATGAACCACAAGAAGAGTTCAACCCCAGTCGTACCTACCTGCTCAATAAAACACACCTAAACCGCTCTGTCTACCAGAAAATAATTCAGACTTCACCCTCGCATGAACGGGCATGAGTTGTTAACTCGTATTAATAATATTATGATACAAGTTTGCACTCTGTGTGCGCGAGATAAACAAAACAGGATGAAAATATTTAGTTAAGCTTGAAGAAGCCAAAATGCTGTCAGAGTTCGGTCGCCGCGCGTTCGACCTGACGAATAAATTCAGTAGACAATACACGCTAATGAATAAAGTTGGGTTGTTAACGAACCTAACTTCGGAATTTCCATTTAGAAGTGTTCATGCTTTAGCGAAAGTACGACGCATATTTCGATTTTTATGGCAGGATGAGGAGCTTAAAGAATTTAATATTGTATCGATAATCTTAGCAGGCATCGACCTTCGTGCTCCACTTAATTAAATACTCGTATCAGCCTGCTTTGATATACTAAAATGAAAAAGATAAGCTATTTGCTTAATTTTCGGCAGGGTAAATATTTTACATCGAAATTACAAAATGCCGCCTTTCGAAAATATTTAACCGCCAAAATCACCTCTACAGTTATAAAAACATGTGGGCGTCATATTAGCATATTATTATATTAATATGTGAATATGTACAGTCACCAACAGAAGTAGATGAACGGTTCTGGTGTTCAAAATTACTACACACGACTCTACTTTCAAAGTGATAAGAGTGTGTGTATCATTTTGAGCACCACGCCACTCACTTAGTTCTGCTGCTAATTGTACGTATGCATTTTCCCGTTGGTATTTTTGGTACGGTTGGTTGCTGCGGGCAAATGAAACGTCCGCCCCATGTGAGCAAGCAATGTCAAACAAACCAACCTCGTTTATATGCGATAGCCATTTAGAAACAAGCCTTGTGGGATAAATTTGAACCATTCTCTACTAATTGGCCATTGCAAACGCAGCCTATCTTGGTTCCCTTGATAGATGTTGTGGCTAAAATACTTCATGCTGTCGCAGACCGCTTAGATGCTTGACCCGCTTTAAAATAGTACGTATTTTGAGCAAAAGCTTGGTTGGCCAAATGAGATAACAAGGTATAAGCTTGCAAAAGACGAATATTTTGAAATCGAAATGGAGTTGAAGCAGACGCTGTGTCTACGAAATTTGCTACGCAAATGCTTTGAGCTCTGAACAAGGAAAATAAACAAAACCCGTCTAAGTGCCAGCAGTTCTACTTGCACAAAAAGGGCCCTGTACAATATTACTTATATAACAGATTTTTCTTAAACATGCAATGACATATTGACGTTATGCTCCTTATATGCAGGCCTAGGCCTGCAAGATGCTCTTTCTCAATTTCCATTCCACATAAATTTGTGA
Source organism: Archips crataeganus (assembly GCA_947859365.1). Taxonomy (NCBI): domain Eukaryota; kingdom Metazoa; phylum Arthropoda; class Insecta; order Lepidoptera; family Tortricidae; genus Archips; species Archips crataeganus. Next base: position 14,224,981 of record OX402055.1, on the reverse strand, counting down.
CACGGCATCATGGCGTTCAGCTATTAAAAAAAATATCAGCAATATTTGCTTTTTGGTTCATTAAGAGTATTATAAAGCTTTATGACATTCGGCCACTACGCTCATTAAAAATAAATATTTATGAATTATCTCTGTTTTCTATTAAATCAGAGTTTGAAATAGAACGAAATAAATAGTAATAAATGTGTTGGTTATATTTTTTCTCTAGTTTACTTATAATTTCTGTACAAATAAAGCTTTGTTTTTTTTGGAGTTTTTTATTATTTATTTTTATATCATTGCATGTCTGAGAAAAGCACTATACTGTATACCTCGGCTGAAAATGGAGTTGCCAGCCTCATAACTATCCGGACTCGCTACGCTCGGCCGTATATAAGTAAGTATTCGGCCGGCAACCCCTTACTTTCCGGCCTCTATAGTAATGTACTACTATCGCATATATTTATAACAATTAGCTCGCTGTCACTTGCTCTCATCCCTCATTCTCACACGTCAACGATATATAAATAGGATATTAGTATTAACGCACAACGCTTACAATAATTTTTAACGCATATGATCACTATGCACGTTGACCGGTGGCCACGATATTATGCAGGTTGATGCAAAAATGAGGTTCTTTTTCTTCCTATTTGAGATACGGAACCTTGGAAAAAGTAGCAATAAACTTCTTCAACCAACGCTGAAAAATACGACCTTTTATTTTTTAAATATCAATTTACACGTTGATTCTTCGAACGCAAAAGTATTGCCGAGTTTGTAAACAACTTGATCAAGCCTGAAATACGAAACGAATTTAATTAAAGCAAGATTTAAGTAATTTTCTTTTTAATACCTAAGGAACCTGAGACGAGAAGATTTATTTTTCATCTTCTGAAGGGAATTCAAGACTTTGCGTGATACTACGACTTTACTTATAAAGTGACGGTAAAGTGAGTTAGAGAACCTGACTGACTGACTGAGCTTGAGGTCCCGGGTTCGATTCCCGTGTCGGGGCAGATACTTGTATGAAAAATACGAATGTTTGGTTGTCGGGTATTGGGTGTTTAATATGTATTTAAGTATGTATCTATGTATATAGTATGTTTATCCGTGGTCTAGTACCCATAACACAAGCTTTGCTTAGCTTACTTTGGGACTAAATCAATTGGTGTGAATTGTCCCGTGATATTTATTTATTTATTTATAGTTAAAGATATTATTATAAAGGAACATTGGACATTTGTAAAAATAAAAAATCACGTACTAAGATCATTTCAACAACACGAGGAAGCTGACGTAGGCTGTATTAGTTTTACACGAATCAGGTTAATTTTTACCATTATCCAATAACGAAAATAAATTAATTAATATATTAATTATTAAAGCCGTAAAACAAAAAAAAATATTATATACGCATGTGTGATGTAATAGTTATTTAAATTTTATAATGATTGTGTACCGGCTCTATCCGAAAATATTAATATTTTCTGCATAACGTTTGACTATGATCCAATTACGCGTAAAATATACAAAATTGAGTTTGAATTGCACCCGATGCATTCCAATTTTGTTCAGGATCAGAATGAAAATTACATAGGATAAAAAAAGAATTAATTAAAGACAGAATGAGGAAGTTTGAAGAAGCAAAAGTCAATATTGGTGCGGTAGTTTGTGCCCAGTTACCGGGGCGTGTCTGCCTGGAAGCTCTGCGAGACACACGAACTCTTAATTTGAACCATAAAATTTGTTAGTTGATTTGAAATTCTGGTATCTACTAAATTCCCATACATCACGTCATGGTTTTCTTGTACACTGTAAAAAGAATACTCCTGCAAAACTAACGGTTAAACTTAGCAGTTAAGATTTCCGGATTTTATATGCGTACTAGCTGTTGCCCGCGACTCCGTCCGCGGAGAATAGGGGTAAGTATAAAAAAATAGCCTACGAACTATTCTCAGACCTACCGATTGTAGAGAAAAAAACTTTCATAAAAATCGGTCAAGCCGTTTTGGAGGAGTTCGTGACACGAGATTATTAAATATTAGATAGAAAATCCGCACAAACTGCCACGTTTATAACATTAGCAGGGTATATGATTATTTTTATAATGGTTGTGTCTTTAATAACATGATGATATGTGATGTGATGTGATGGTATGGGACCTCTATTTTTCAATATTTTTGTAAATGACGTAATTTCAATATTTAGCTCTAGTAATTGTCTACTTTATGCTGACGACAAAAAAATATTTAAAGTCATCAGGACTATTGAGGACTGCTCTCTCTTGCAGGCCGATTTGGATAAGCTTCACCATTATTGTGTTGATAATTGTCTGTACCTAAATGTTAAAAAATGTAATATAATCACATTTACAAGAAAAAATCATAATATAAAATATGATTATTATATTAATAATGAGAAATTAACTAGAACGTCGTTAGTAAAGGATCTTGGTGTTTATCTTGACAGCAAATTGCTTTTTTGTAATCCGTTGTAATATTCCGTTGACTCGTAGTAAATATGCTTCTAATACTTTTATATCCAGAGCTTGTTAAACATATAATAATTCATTTTTGAACTAGATATTTTTAATCTTTCACTTAGCAGGTTTAAAGGTGCTCTGTTAAAACTTAAGATTTATACATAAGTACTTAGACATACTATTTATTTAACGCCCGTTTCACTTTTTCTCATATTTGGCTGTTTGTATTTTTACGTGTTACTTCATTGGCATAAATTAACTGTGGCATATTTGCTGGCCTATGTATTACTTAAGTTTTTCTTTAAGTTCACTCATTATATTGTGCCGTTTTTTGCCCAAATAAACATTAAACATTGTTACTGTTTGTTGAAGATTCAATTAATTGTCCAATAGTAAAGCAATACTGGGTAAATATTCGGGCGTTTTGACGGTTGGTATCAAATATCATTACCCCCTTCTACAATTGTTACAACAACGTAAATAAGTCACAACAATTAAATTTGATCAAAATAGATATATGGATGATTTTTTGATTTTTGTTAAGATTCTTACATTTTCATAAAAAAAATAAGACATCAACTCTTTTTTACTTTTATGTCTGAGACGGTAATGACCAAAAAGCGCCATAAAACGCTGAATTGACCACCGGATGCTCGGTGGCAGAGACACCCGTGTGTCGCCGGTGTCAGTGGGCAAAATTCCAGAGGACCTGTAGTCCACGACGTGCAATTCATTCTAGTTTAAAATGGGTTACTCCATTTCTCGCTGACTACGCGTCTCCGTGACAACTCCCCTAGCCCGGTCTGTTTTTGTTGTACCAAGATATTGAACGCTCTACACTTTTGTTCACGGTTGCATTGTTCCGTGATTTATTTCGGTGAAAGGTGTTCAAATTATCGAATCAACAAAACAAAGATAGAATAAATCGTTGGCGCAGAAAAACGTTATACGTGCCTAAATGTAGATTTATTCAGGATTCTATATCTCAATAGGTTTATTTAGGGACAAAACGTAGCATATTTGATATTAAGTAAGTAAATTTAAATTGTTAGGTTTGGATAATCTGCTTCGTTTCATCTTCTCCACCCAATACGCTCGTAATTTTGTCTCTGTGTATAATGGACGCCGCCGTGTTTATTACTCTGTGGTTAGAATTGTGTTCGTGTGACCATTGATGAAAATACATGAGTGAAATTTCTTTTTTACGTCGTGCTATGGTTTAATGAGTCGAACTGTTTGTTTCAACGGTTAATAAAACTGTATCAGTACAACTTCTACTATTGTGCAAGTGCAACATGTCTTCATTAAACCGATTCCTTTAGTTTTACGAATTCGACAAACAGTAAAGTTCTCCAAGTTGATAAACCGTTTGTCACACCGAAGTCTCCCTAGGTGATATTAAAAAACTTTCGAACTATAGTTTGAGAACTAGTCGAAAGGAAATCAATTTCAAAGTAATTTTGTCTGTGCAATGAAATAAAAAAATGCATTTATAAAATAAAACCGATTCACCAATGCCAAAAAAACAAATGTGATTGTCGCACATAGTTGGTGAAAATACTTAATCTGGTACATTTTTGGATATCGTTCCTTAATTTTTTCCAGCACGCACAGTGTGGTACTTATTAATTCGAATTGCTTAGTGAGAATTGCTGAGGAGGTAGATGCATGTCTATTATAAGGATTTTGGGGCATAAAAAGTTGTATACAAGGTTATTTGGAATTCACTGACATCCTCTTAACCCTGAATTCCTATCACTCAAACAAATGTTTTTTGTTTTACGACTTTTTAAAATGAAGCACTTTTTTCCCATACAAATAAATAATAAATATTAGGGGACAATCTTACACAAATCGACCTAGTCCCAAACTAAGCAAAGCTTGTACTATGGGTACCAGACGACGATAAACATACTTATATAGATAAAATAAATACTTAAATACATAGAAAACATCCATAACTCAGGAACAAATATTCGTGCTCATCACACAAATAAATGCCCTTACCGGGATTCGAACCCTGGACCTCTTGCTTCGTAGGCAGGGTCACTACCAACTAGGCTAAAGCGGTCGCCAAATACACAGAGTATCGTAAAAATAAGAGGTAGGTAATGTCAAATTTTCAAAACGTTATTACACCAAAAATATTAAGATATGACAAAAGCCGAAAAACAAAAAAACATTTGTTTAAGTGGTAGGAGTTTAGGGTTAAAAGGATGCTAGTGAATTACAAATAACCCTGTATAATATATTTCGAACTGAAACAATTACAATTACAATTACGAACAATAATTATGACTAACTTTATATTATGACTAAAAGTTTTATGCTCCCCTAATATCGTTTTAACCTCTATCGCAACCGCATAGTAAAATGCAATTACGCGATTACATGTGAGCCGGCCGAGTCAGCTCAGCTCTCACGGATCGAGTCATCAGAGACAGCGGCAGGATCGCAAGGTATTATTTTCACACCCAATGCTATTGAGTTTCAACTCGTCTCAAATAATTGAAATGGTCGGAAAACTAGAGCATTGAATTCAATCATAGTACATTGTGCATCAAGGGCCGTAAGTAGGGGATTACTAACGAGTGTCTATTAGAAGCCCGACGGCGAAGGGCTTTTAATGACTCGAGTTTGTAATCCTTTTACTGCCCGTGATACACACAGTGATTTTCATCACATTGCGAGGAAAAAAATCAAAAAAATAAAAATATTTTGTTTCTAAGCACTTATAAATTGAATGAAATATGTATTGGCTACCCGCCAATCAGAGAACCAAACCAGACAGAACCAAAGTTATCGACATAGCCCACCGCATCAGCACGCTGAAGTGGCAATGGGCAGGCCATATAACCCGAAGAACCGATAACCGTTGGGGTAGACGAGTTCTTGAGTGGAGACCACGGATTGGCAAACGTAGCGTGGGACGTCCTCAGACTCGGTGGAGCGATGATCTTCGCAAGGCGGCTGGCAACAGCTGGATGAGAGTGGCCGAGGATCGTGCTCAGTGGCGTGCCATGGGAGAGGCCTAGGTCCAGCAGTGGACGAACATAGGCTGATGATGATGATGATGATGACCCGCCAATTCAGATTGTCACTTTTTTTGAAGAGTCATCTACCATAGATAATGTAAACTGTGTTTAGTTTAGAATACGAATGGTCATACAGCCAGATTCTGCCAACCATGTTAAAAAAATACTTACTAAAATTATTGCAAAACTATTTCATATAAATTTAAAATATATAAATAACGATGTTTCATGAAGTGTAGATAAGTTTTGTGGTGTAAAATTGGGTTATAGCTAAGTTTCAAAGATATAAATAAAACGTTGCCTGACTTGAAACCTCCTTAGTCTGAAATGACATACATTGTACATACTAACTTGTTTGCAAATTTTAAAATTAAAGATAGAACTCCCTTGGGAGGTAAAACTGTACGTAAATCTAAGAACAATTTAGGCCATTTTCATTTAGTATACAGGCACGGAATAACACCATTGACGAGCAAGTGTGATGAAAAATATATAATTACTAGCTTGGCTTTCCCCTATGGAAAAATGAAAAATGGACTAGTTTTCTATATGGTGGAAGTTTTGATAAATCCATTTTCAGTGTCATTTAATACTTAAGGGTGTTGGCTACCGTGGCAGCCTAGTGGTTTAACGTATGCCCTCTAAAACAGAGGGTCGTGGGTTCGAGCCCGGGCTTTCACCTCTCAGTTGTTCGGAATTTATATGTGAAATTACATTTGAAATTTACCACGAGCTTTACGGTGAAGGAAAACATATTATCGTGAAGAAACCTGCACGCGCCTGCTAAGAAATTCAATGTTTGTTACTCTTTCACGCTAAAACGGTTTGTCGGATTCTGATGAAATTTGCCACACAGACAGTTTATAACCTGGATTAACATGTAAGATACTTTTTGACCCGGAAAATTACATATTTCCCGCGGGATGATGATAAACGAATTCTTCGCAGATGGAATTGCGGGCAACAGCTAGTAAGTACGTAAATAACAAATTGTTGATTAAGACGACGCGTAATTAATTTTCATTTAAAGTATTTATTTGCACACGTGTTGTTGTAAGTCTGTTAAACATCATTTGGGTGATAACGTACAAATATTGTGTCGTAACAATTTCACTTTGAATGCGCAATAAGACATTAACAACTTCAATTAGATAAACTTCGCAGCCCGGGGACAGTGGAAAAGACGCCTCGAATTGTTCTCAAAGAAAAAATAAACTTGGACTAGATTTAAATGTCTCCAGAGCATTAAGTTCGGAGAGCGGAGTTCCCGTCAGAGTCAAGACTGCTACTCCGACGACAGGCAGGCACAGACACAAAAGCATCCCTGAGATATCTGACATGAATATCTGTTTAATAATTGGCCCGGTATATTTATTACAATTCTGAGAATTGCAATATTACCGTCTGTGATTTTACAAGCACATTTTTTATTATAAATACCTAATGAGTAATATTCTGTTAATAACTAAATTTAATATTCTGTGAATATTTCAAGCGTCTACCTGTTGCCGTTATCAATTTCGAGCAAAATCGAGCAAAAAAATCACGTTTGTTGTATGGGAGTCCTCATAAATATTTATTTTATTTTGCTTTTTAGTATTTGTTGTTATAGTGACAACGAAAATACATTATCTGTGAAAATTTCAACTGTCTAGCTATCACGGTTCGTGAGATACAGCCTGGTGACAGACAGACAGACGGACAGATGGACGGACAGACGGACAGACGGACGGACAGACGGGCGGACAGCGGAGTCTCAGTAATAGGGACCCGTTTTTACCCTTTGGGTACGGAACCCTAAAAGCCTAATATTTCTCGGGACTTAATCACAAAACTATTTATTGCCAAAATTACCCCGAAATGTCGTTAATGTGCACGTATAGTGGTTTCTCACAAGGAAGAGAATCATAGAGAATTTGGATCTAGAAGAAATATCTACTGAAAGAATTGCAGCAACAAGATCTTTAAGTCTTAATTAAAAAACAAACATTTATTTCCTGTTATAAGTAGGTACTTAACTATTCTTCATACCGACTCTTAGTAATGAGGGTGTTAGATATACTAAGTAATAGAAACTGTTATAACATTATTAGATATGTAAGGTGATAAAATATATTGTTAAAATAAGTAAGTAAATGAGATATGGTTACGGCATTGATAATTTGGGTAATGCTTGGCTCTAAAGACAAGCGATAGAATAATTAAGATACTTTCCGATTGTCTTACTCTGGTGACGTCAGTTGTTTGCGACTCACCCGGACGGCAGGGCAAACTTATAAAAGGCCTTCTTAGGCCAGGTGGGGGGCACTTTGTTACGAGCCGTCGTCGTGGTCACTTGACAGTTAAGTACTTACTTGTTTGTATGATCAATAAATGGCTATAATTTGTTTCTATATCTTTCATATGTAAATATATTAATAATTATCGTATAGCTTATATATCAACGTGTATAGCTATAAATTAATGAATACTTGGATTATGTTGGTAACTGAATAATATTTATATATGTCGAGAATCTTGTGTTGTTGTTATTCGTTATCATTAAAAGCTATTATTTCATTGGAAAATAAGGTTTGTTTCAATATAAGCGATTTCTCGAAATATGATTTGATCTGTTTGTTTTACTTTCCAAATATAATATCTTAACCCATCATAAACTTATTATTTTATACTCCGTTAACTCCTGGCCCCGATAAACATCAAAATAAGTTATTTCCTCGTTTAATATAAAACATGTGACTATAAAGCAGCTAAGCAAGATAAATTAACTGTCACTTCCCATATATATTTCTAAGTAAAAGAATATCGATAGGTATATAGAATATCTAATATGAATAGAGCTAAATCTAACAAGGGCATATTGCTTGGTCGTGGCACGTTTTAATCAGAGTAAAATTTGAATTGTCAGTATTCTGTCATTATGTACTGGTGTATTCATATACATAGCTCTTACTGACGCAATGCTACCATATTACGTACCTGCTTAAATACAAAACCCGTACAATTAACGCGCTCTCATAATTACGCTTAACGAATTGTGAAGCACAAAATGACTCATTGGTCATTACTTCGGATTTATTTTCGTTTACCAATTTAAATTCGGTCAACCAGATTAAATTACGTTCATAATAAAAGTTCTTTTAAATATAGACGAAATAAAACCACAATTGAATATTAACTCTTACTAATTATTATCTTACTATTATTATAAACGCAAAAGTTTGTGTGGATGGATGGATGTATGGATGTTTGTTACACTTTCACGTTAAACGGTTTGACAGATTCTGATGGGCACAAAAATAGATTATATCCTGGATTAACATATAGAGCACATTTTATCCCGGAAAATTACATAGTGTGGTATAGCGATAAATGAATTCTTCGCAAACGGAGTCGTGGGCATGACTAGACTATGGGCATAAATGCGAAAGTAACTATCTGTCTACCTGTTACTTCTTCATGCTTAAACCGTTGAATCGATTAAATGGCTAATTAACTAGTCATGTTAAACCAAAAACTTAAAAGCGACAAATAAAAGCAAAAAAAGCAAAGAAAAAGTGCAAAAACTTGCCTTTACATAGAAACGGTGTTAACAATATGTTCTAATCCCTAAACGGTAAAGGATTTTGACTAATTTCTGATATTTTGTCAATCAAAAAAAGATCCAGGTTTGTGCGTTTTGTCCTCTGAAATATCAGGGAATTTCTGTATTTCCTTACTTAACCTTTTGATGATAAAAGTGTCACTAATTTTTCCTATTTTTTTCTGTCAGTTTCGTATCCGCCATACAAATTATAAATGAAAAAACGTCTCAAAACTGACTCAAAGATGTATACACTTTTTTCTCAATGAAAATGAATAGTGTAGTGTACTCGTGATTCTGAGTAACAAAACCCCGAAATTTCCTGATTTTTGCGCACTTAAGGGCCGGCGCTCACTGACGGCATGGCACGACATGGCACGGCAAAGGATTTTATTACTATCAAGTTATTTTGAATCTTATTTCAAAGAGTAGAATTCATGTTACTTTATTTCGATACCACGATGCCGCGACGTGCCCAGGGATGCTGCGGTAATAAAATTCGTATGTAACCTAACGTGCCATGCCGTACCATGCCGTCAGTGAGCGCAGGCCCTAAAAGTGAAAATGCCCTAGTAGGTACCAAGTAGATACTCGTAATTTCCGAAATTAGTTTTACATGAAAACAATAAAACATCAACATTAAGTTTATTGGACACATTTAAAAAACTTTCCAACCTAGCTTTACTCGTAGTATTGACTGTCAAGTTATCCAAAATTAGCCAACATTTTCTAAGGGGGTGGAAACCATTTTCGCCGTTTGTGCATAATATAATAAAGCTGTAATTCTCCTCTTCAGAATTTTTAGTTCTGCTCTATCTGAATTTATCATTATCAGTTAGTTGATACTGAACCACTGAGCTGTATCTTGGGCCTCGTCTGCACCTACCATCACCATCAGGTGAGATAGAGGTCAATTGCTGGTTAGGTATTTAAGTACAGAAAATTAATCTTAACAACACGTTGGCTGCGCACCATACTTCACCTAAAAGTGTTGCTCCCACGCCCCATACAAATTTAGTTATCCCACCGGTGATGCTCACGGCATCGCACAATTACTGAGGAGCTAGCTAGTATTAGCTAAGTAGCTAAAAAATCTAAATAGTTCAGTTTTTGTAAATATTTATAGAGTATCCTCTACAAAATAACATTAACAGTTTAACTCTAGCCCCCAAAATAATCCTCAAAACAATACCCTGAAAAATAAGCTTTTGATCCCACCGGTGATGCTCATGGTAGCCAAAGTGCTAATCATTGCCACTTGCTTCATCACGGTTTAAACCGTAATACGAAATCTCAACAATTTTAAACTTAGAAATCCATGGCTTGAGTTTGATACAAAGTTATTGATGTCGCATCAAGAATCGGGATACAATAACTTTTGTTTTACGAACGTGAGTTATTGTTTGTACAAAACACAATGGGAATGACAAAAACAGCTAAAGCTCGCTTCCCGCCTTCAGTTGGCGATATTGAAAGGATTAAATGAATAATTCAGCGAGGAAAGTCGGGAGCGCCGTTCTTAGGCTTGCCTCATTCATGAAGTCCAAGTGACCCTTCCGCCCTTAGTATGCACATTTTTATTTAATTTTGAAATAATCCTGTTTTAACATTTATATGGACGCTAGTGCTCTCAGCTTTCTTGGACTAAAAACTCTGTTATCCTTGGTTGCCATTCACGTTTTCTTCTCATACAAAATACCCCTGCATTAATCTAATATGTTGATGTTATCCCGTTATAAGATGCGGAGGGCGCGGGACCGGGCTGTTTAGCGAGCTATGTTCTGTACTATTTAGTTCTTAAAATTTCGTCATTAATAACGTATCGTCGCCATCAACGATGGTGGAGTTAATGATTAAGTACATCCAATATTATATCTTTAATCCGGATAACGCCTGATATGGCACATTCAAACACATGGTCAATTCCGAGGTGACAGATGGGTGTCACGCACCAGTTTTAATGAATAAAACTGTAAGAAAGAGAAGCACACCATGTGCAGTATAGTGCACGGATCTAGTAGAAAGATCTTACAGTTTCATTTATTAAGGCTTGTACACGAAAAAAAGTAGCCACTATTGTATAATTCAGGTATTCAATATGAAATTACATTTTTTAAAGAATTTAATTAGAAAGAAGGACTCTTCACCTTTCGTTTTGAGTGCTATTATGGATATTTATATTTGATGCTGGATTTTAGTCTTAGATTTTGTATTTTTCACATTTGGGTCACAGATGTTCTTTTTTTCATTACTCAAATAGATTATCGACGCTATAATGTTCCGCGAATATCTTTCCAGACTCTTAATTACCGTATGCAGGTCACAAATTGTTTTAAATTATGCCAGAAGTACACACATTTGTATGCAATCATTTTAGCTCTAAGCCTTAACTGGCATTATGTAGGATTTCACAACTTTTTAGGAAAAATGTATGGATTTTAGATTCTTACACATAAAAAAGAATACTAAGTTGGCAATCGAATTGCGGTTTGAACTACATACCTAGACCTACTGGGAGACAGTGGAGACTTAGTTTTCGATGGCTACTTTTTTTCGTGGACAAGCCTTACAACTGGTGCGTGTGCGTGACGTGACACGCACACGCATCTGGTCTGCGCGGGCGAATCTGAAAATAAGCGTCGTCGTCGGTCGAACCAACGACCACGATTGTATCTGAAATAATCATAATACTCGTAACTTATCTTTCACTACATTCGTAACAACCGTAAAGCGCAAAGTAAATGGACGTCCAAACAAGTTTGCGTTCTTGCTTTTTATCTCATATGTCACCTAAGTTCGCGAACTTAGTATCCGAACAACCCGCTTGCGAAAACCTTTGCGTTTAAAATCTTTTTGCAACCTTCTTAATCTCTGCCGGAGCGTACAAATAGGTTAATTTAATAGTTATGGTTACTTTTAAATACTATTTCCAAATAGTCGGGGACATTTTTTACGACCTCATAGTAAAAGAACGCTTCAATATATATTTAGTATCAAAAAGCTCAAAATGCAATTAACATATTTCCCATTTAGTGTTTTCGTAATTAAAACAACTGTGTGGATTAAGTGTTAATTCTGGGAATATTATAGAGTAGTGGTAACTCCAATCAAGAGTAATCGATATGCAACGCTTGTCACTGAATCAGTGCAATAAAATTAGGCGTGAAATGGTGCATCATACATAATTTCGTATCTGATGTTTCACTTCGGATTTAGTTCCCTTTTAAGATAATTAGATATAATATCGTATCATAGTTTACGTAATTAAAACGTACTTACCTAGTTATAAACTTTTGCATTTTATAAAAACATCACCTTTTAACAATCACGTTCTGCATCAGGTTACATATGCATCTGTCCTGAGGTTTTAGTGCTAATTTTATTTTAAGATTATAATAATGCATTTTTTTATCATAGCGTTGGTTGCGCTTATTTATAAATAAACTAGCTCTTGCCCGCGACTCCATCTGCGAAGAATAATAAGGGTATGAAAAATAGATGTTGGCCGATTCTCAGACCTATATGCACACAAAATTTCATGAGAATCGGTCGAGCCATTTCGGAGGAGTTTGGTAACAAACACCGCGACACGAGAATTTTATTTTGTATATTAGATAAATTAAGTTTCATTTCACCACAGCGACGTTAATCCATTTAATGACTTGAACGTAGTATAAGAGAGACTGTACTGAGAGTTTGCACTTTTACTGTGAACTAATATTAACTCTTCTATGCGTCTGAGGAACTGCGCGAAGGCACCTGGCAGAAGTTCGAAAATAAATGGCGAAAGTGAATGCGTAAATGTATATAAATATGCATAAATAAAAATAATATTTACATAGTTTTTTTTTAGTCCAAGCGTGAGAAGTTACTATATTTATAACCAACGCCAAATCGGTCGTCAAATCTCCAGTTAAGTAAATTTTTGCTAGCCGAAATTTGCTGACAAAACTTAACCCTTAATAAGGTAGAGGCGATTTAGCGACCACGTCCATTGACTTTGAAATTCAACCTTATTGCTTTAGAATAAGTTACAATATCCATTGTAATTATTGAAAATAGTACTTGCTTTAAAAATATCCTTTGTCAGGTATGTTATTTGATAGCTGCTTTTGATTCTGTGGTAGTATGCTCCAGTAAATGGGGCGGTTACTTAGCAGAAATTTCCTTAGCAGGAGATTTGATACAACGCACACTAAAATGTTTAAAACTACAAGTGGAACTTGCGGATAACAACATTTTTTTACCTAAAACGTTAAATTTCTATCACATTTCTGGCATATTTTCCGGGAAATATGATGCTTGTAGTACAGTTACTCGATAACAATTAGCGTGAAAGTTATATGAAGTGATAGAAATCCGGTAATAATCCGTGGAACATTCTCGGGCGATAGTGTCACGAGTGTCCGCTCTGAGCCAACTTCCGACACTGTAATCCCCACCCACGACGAGTTTATCTAAGGCGACCCTTTACGGGATTAACCTAAACTTGTCCGACAATGCCCCTATTTATACATGCCAATCGGGTTATCGGTATATGATAATTATGAAAATATTGTTTTCATTAACATACAATTTTGATTAAATGGCACAATTATAATTATTTATTCACTTTCCCAGCCATATTGTCAATATCTATCATTATTTACAAGCAGCGTAAATAATTACATAGTCATTTAACCATTGATAACCGGTTAATTGGTCGGAAATGTTAATTTTATAATGCAACAGCCGCAGTAGCACGACATACAATACAATACGCGTAAAATCTGTGACACGAGTCATATATTATTATATAAAGATAGTAAAATTAAAAAGGGCCCCCCCCTCTTGCATTTAGAAGTACAGTAACTACCTAGTAACGTGTCCGTGAAGACAAGTTATCGTTCCACATTTGGAAAACGGCATTAATTCCACAACTATTGGGAATGTCTAAAAAAATGACCCATGGTTTGTATATTTTTTTTGCACAGAAAAGTCAATTATATTATAAGAAACTAATTTCAATATTTTTTGATTTGGTTCACTTCAAAATTAAATTAAATTCACCATCATCATCAACATCTCAGCCGTAGGACGTCCACTGCTGGGCATAGGCCTCCCTCATTGATACCCAATCATTACGGTTCTAATATATTCTAAATAATTCTATTGAATGAAAACATCGTGAGGAAACCTGCATACACGTGCGAAGAAATTCTATGGTGTGTGTGAAGTTCCTAATCCGAACTGGGCCCGCGTGGGAACTACGGCCCATGCCCTCTCATTCTGAGATAAGGCCTGTGCCTTGCAGTGGGACATATATAGGCTGGGATGAACACACAGAATAAAGTACAACTTATATTTCACGACATATATTTCAATGTCAATTGAACGTCATTGCTTATGTCATATGTTAATAAATGCATTACATAATATTAAATATTAAAAACTGCTGAAAACGACTTAAAAATGATTTATCTGGAAATGGTTTTCGATTTGCTATACATTACAAATAACTATAAATGAAAAATTTTAAAAAACCCCCAACGCAATTATGTCACTCGTATGTTTGAATAACTTTTAAATGCCTTAACCGATTTTGATGAAACATATCTAAGAACCATCGCCAAGAAACCTGCTTTCTATTAAAAAAACCGCATCCAAATCACCCGTTTAAAATCAATGATGCCACAGACAGACACACAGATGAACGGACGGACAGACAGACACACACACACACACACACACATAGCGGTCAAACTTATAACACCCTTCTTTTTGTGTCGGGGGTTAAAAACTAGACATCCCCAATTCTGCGCACTCATGGAAGAAAGGCTTTACTTATGTTAGTTTGTTACCTACTTATTATTTAACGACCACTTTAGCTTAGTTGTTAGTGACCCTGCCTACGAAGCAAGAGGTCCTGGGTTCGAATCCCGGTAAGGGCATTTATTTGTGTAATGAGCACGAATATTTGTTCCTGAGTTATGGATGTTTTCTATGTATTTAAGTATTTATTTATCTATATAAGTATGTTTATCGTCGTCTAGTACCCATAGTACAAGCTTTCGTAGTCAACTGAATGATGTAAGTTGCCCCATAAAATTTACATAATTTATACTGATTCTATTACGAAATTAACTGCGGTCTCAATTATTAAAAAAATATGGGTATTCGTTCAGGCACGTTAAAGATAAGATCAATGCAAGAGCCCGTATTCATTATTTTTCTCCTTTGTATTGAGAAAAGGTGAATAAATAACAAAGTCCTGCAAACAAGAACCGTGTCGTTAAGAATTAATGGTGCTAATAAAGTATACCTTTGTATTAATATGGCTATTATCCGATTACCAATTACAAAGGAAACGTAGAAGCTGCATCTTGGCATAACAATAATTGGAGACCGGATTAAATACAGCATTAGGAGCTTGACGTACCTATGCATACAAAATATGCATAATTAATATATCGCTTAAAATATGCAAAAAAGTGTGTTATTAATTGTTATTTTTTGTTTAATTATTACATTATTAGTTATTGTTATTTTATTTTTAAGCCATGGTGGCCTAGTGGTTTGACCTATGGCCTCTCAACCAGAGGGTCGTGGGTTCAAATCCCAGCTCGCACCTCTGAGTTTTTCGGAATTTATGTACAAAATTACATTTGTAATTTATAATGAGCTTTACGGTGAAGGAAAACATCATGAGGAAACCTGCATACACCTGCAAAGAAATTGAATGGCGTGTGTGAAGTTCCCAATTCGCACTGGGCCCGCGTGGGAACTACAGCCCAAGCCCTCTCATTTAGTTTAAGTTATTATTATTAAGTTATGTTATGTATTGTATTGTAATTGATTTTGATTTTAATTTTGAATAAAGTTCTACTTTAAAAAAGTGTTGCAATACGTACCTATAACAAAATATTGGTTTTTGTACTTAAAGTAAGATATAGTACAGTCCCGGCCATAAAGATTGCACACGGTCTTTGAAAAAAAAACACTGCAAATGTCGGACATTTGCAGTCTTTTTTCAAAGACCGTGTGCAATCTTTATGGCCGAGTACTGCATACACTTGGTATTTTTTATTGTTAGTTTATTTTACTAGACTACGAAATCGCTTACAGATTATTCCAGAACAATACAACCAAGCAAGCAAGGAAGCAAGCATATCTTGCATGCTTCCAATCAAATATGACAGCAAAAATGTAAGCTAGTACGCAAGCAGCCATCTGAACAAATATGCGAATAAGACAAGTGTACAAGAAAGGGAACGAAGATGCGGCTAGAAGATAAATATCAAGACAGTTTTTGTAAAAGATTCATGTCGAATAGATATAGTATAAATCATCTCAGGTGAATTTTTCGCTTCGAGCCCTTATCTTTCAAAACAAACGGCATAGTCATAGTATTAAGGTTAAAATTTAATGTAATGGCTCGAAGCAAAACATTCACCTGGGAAGATTTATACTATACAAGCTTTTTGTTGACTATACTTGTACTGTCATCCAACACAATATTCGTACCAAATTTCAAGTCAATCAGATCACCAGAGGCCGTATTATTTGTTGTTGCGTCGACGCTTGCCTTTGCTTTCACCATCTCTTTCTGTCACCGTCTTATACCAGTTGACAGAAATAAATAGTTAAGAAATAGTTAGTTAACTTAAATTGCTTCAGGAATCGGAATAAAAATGTAGCCTACGTGATATTTTAGTTCTGATAATTATACAAGTAATTTATTTGTCATCTTCCTAATTTCGATATATCATTCAGTACCATTGATAGAATAATTAACCATTGTTTTTTTTTATATTATGGAGTTTTTATTGTTCTATGCAATTCATCAAATCACAACCAGAGTAAGGACAAAAACAAAATTCAGAATGTCAATTATACGATGAAATATACTAAAACATGCTCCTTAATCAATGCCGAATCAAATATCAAAGTTTGGATGATGACTAATAATCACCTCTTCTAAATATTTTGAAAGTTATTTTAGCTACACAAAAATTTTTAAATAAAAAATAGAACCGCCTTCAAAAACACCCAAAAAAATATTAATTAAAAATTTAACCGACTATAATGAGCATTATAATATCTTTCTACTAATCTGTTTGAAGTCGGGCCTCAGCACGAGCTAGCAGGAGTGGTAGAAGCCCAACAGATAGTAGATATAATAGGGATAATAGATAGGTAAGTTAAATTACTACTGTAAAGTTTGAGGTCCCAGGTTCGGTTCCCGCGTCGGGGCAGATATTTGTATGAATAACACGAATGTTTGATCTCGGGTCTTGGGTGTTTAATATGTATTTAAGTATGTATGTATCTATCTATATAAGTATGTTTATCCGTTGCCTAGTACCCATAACACAAGCTTTGCTTACTTTGACTACTTTGAGACTAGGTCGATTGGTGTGAATTGTCCCGGGATATTTATTTATTAATTTAATTACTAGGTCCACTCCTGCTGGCTCGAGCTGAGGCCCGACTTCAAACAGATTAGTAGAAAGATATTATAATGCTCATTATAGTCGGTTAAATTTTTAATTAATATTTTTTTGGGTGTTTTTGAAGGCGGTTCTATTTTTTATTTAAAAATTTTTATTTTTGGCTTTTTAGTTGTATTGGTATAAAAAAAGATGCGTAGGCGTAGCCAGTAAACGAAGCCCCGCTTCTGTTTACGCTCTGAGGATCGCAAGGTAACTAACAAACTTAACCAGGGTAAACGGGGGTGGTTTGAAGGTATTTTTTTAATGCGGGAAGCTCTGCCCCCCGTGCCCCCCGTACCAGTAGCGAGGCTTCCATTACTACTCTGAGGGACGCAAGATAAACTGACGAATTTAACCAAGTGAAACGGTAGATGGTTTAACAGATTTTTTATTGCGGGGGGCTCTGCCCCCCCAGCGCCCTTCCCTCCAAGAGCGGGGCTTTTATTTTCACCCTGAGGGACGCAAGACAGCTAACTAACCTAACCAGGTTAAACGGGAAGTGATTTGAAGGTATTTTTTATTACGGGAGCTCCGCCCCCCAAGCATCTCTACCGGTACCGAGGTTTCTATTTTCCACTCTTGAGGGACGCAAAATAACTAACGAATCTGGTTAGGTTAAACGGGAGGCGGTTTGACAGGTTTTTTATTTCGGGGGGCTCAGCCCCAAAGCCCCCCCTCTAATATCACTTGGAGGAGCGCAAAGTAACTAACGAAACTAAACAGGTTAAACGGGGGATGGTTTGAAAGTTTTTTTTATTGCGGGGGGCTTTGCCCCCCGAGCCCCCCCCCCCTTTAATATCACTTTGAGGAGCGCAAGGTAACTAACGAACCTAAACATGTGAAACGGGGGATGGTTTGAAAGTATTTTTTATTGCGGGGGGCTTCGCCCCCCAAGCCCCCCCCTTTGATATCACCTTGAGGAGCGCAAGGTAACTAACGAACCTAACCAGGTTAAACGGGGGATGGTTTGAAATTTTTTTTTTATTGCGGGGGGCTTTGCCCCCCGAGCCCCCCTCCGCTGAATAGACTTCCATTCCCACTCTACGGGACGCAAGATAACTAACGAACCTAACAAGGTTAAGCGAGAGGTGGTTTGTAGGTATTTTTTATTGCCCCCTTTTCTTTGTACATAGGTGCCATACCTACTTACTATAGTTTAGGTGAATAACTTACACAATTCTTAGGACTGCTTTGGCCAATTAATATTAGTAATAATACGTTGTAGGTAATTCGATGTTCTTATTATCAATATAAGGACGAACAAATATGCTTTAGGACTTTCAACAGTATGCCAAACATTCTTCGCCAGAAAATTTTAGAACAATCAACATTATGCGATACAACAGGCACTCTTTGCTGACTGTACTTTTTGATCCTGGTTAACAAAGTACTCGTCAAGACGAATCAAACGAGTCCAAACTCGATGGGGTATGTGGTTTTATCACGGAGTTCTTATGGTCACCTTCCAACTCCATCTTCAGACCCTAGTTACCATCTAGGATCAAAGTATTCGTCAAGACAAATCAAATGAGCTCAAACTCAATGCGGTCGTATCGTTTTATTACAGAGTTTATATGGCCATCTTTCAGCTCCATCATCAGATCAGCTCCATGTCATAATAATATTGCATTGTCATCCAATTCACACATGTCTGCAAAATTTCAGCTCAAATGGAAACCGGGAAGTGGGTCAAATTTAACTTGCAAGATTTGACCCGTTGAGGAGTTCCGTTGGCCATCTACGGTCTTCTTCATCAGGTCCAGTTTACCAAATGATACTTTCTGAATGCAAATACTTCACTTAATACTAAAAATGTTAAAATCACTATAGGTTTGCCTGTAAAATTTGAAGGTTGCCCTCGATTTCTCTAGGATCCCATGATCAGATCTTGACTTGGTGCCAATGGGATCACCTCAGGAGTATACTGTTTCAAACAAAAAAAGAATTCTGAAAATCGGTTCACAATTGAGGGAGTAATCGCGTAACAAACATACAAAAAAAAACATACAGACGAATTGATAACCTCCTCTTTTTTTTGAAGTCGGTTAATAAAATATATAATAAATAATAACAAAAATGTTTGTAAAATTAAATGAACAAAAAACTTAATCTAAACTTAAAACCTTATTTTTACAATTATCACCCAGATCGCTATTATTACTTATTAGGCAGGGTGCCCAGGTTGGCTGTGTGTCCTCGTTGTATGGCAATGCCAATACGTTGACCAAGGAAAGAATCAGATATGCTATATGTATGCTAATATGGCCACCATTATTCCGTGAGATGATTATAAACATCCATATATGAATGCCCATTGCTAATTATGACTTATGACTGCTCTGGAGTCTGGAGATAGAGCAGTCATAGCTCATAGCATTAAGAGAAGTCACCCATTTATGACAACATTTCATCTTAATTCCTGTCGGGTGGAAAAAGAGAACATAAGAGAATGGCTTGTCTTTGTCCTGTAAGATAGTCTGCATCAAGTCGCAGTGATAAATCCGGAAGTTAATTACGATTGTTTTAATGACTCGTCGCGGAGACAGTTCGGCGGCGTCACGTTATTGTTCGCGCAGATGATGTATGAGAGAGCAACCACGAAAGCAGAGCACTTCTTGTGGCTCATACAGTCCGGGCATAAAGTCAGTTTTTGATTAATCTGTGAAATCTGCCGCCGTGGTTAGACTATACGAACTAGTCTGTGGTATGGTTGCTACAGTCGGTCGCGGCGATGTTTAACCTCATTTAGGGAATCGATGATATCAGTAAACATTACGTAGCTATTTTTGTTCAGACGTGATTAATTTATGTGACTACTATTTATATTACGTAGTCTAATTTGACACTACATAATTTAAACTAAACTGAGTAGCCACGCGAAGAGGTTCATTCAAATGAATAGGTACTTTTATAGTCAACAGCCGTATAAGTGAAAAAATTAGTAGGTAAATGACCTGTTGTATGTAGTAAGTAACGTGTCCGTATAAACAAATTGACGGTTCAAATTTGGAAAATGACTTAAGCTCCATATCAATTCTCTGCACTACTACATACAACAGGTCATTTACTAAAGTTTTTCATCTTCATAATCTTCTTCTAATATATAAAAATCTCGTGTCACGGTGTTTGCTATCGAACTCCTCCGAAGCGGCTTGACCAATTTTTGTGAATTTTTTGTCCATAGTCGGTAGGTCTGAGAATAGGTCGTAGACTATTTTTTATACCCCTGTTCTGCGCAGACGGAGTCGCGGGCAACAGCTAGTAATATAATATAATCCACCTGCATTACTATCAGGGATTGTTAGTAGTAGATGTCGTTCAAACTAACGGTCACAGCAAAAGTCAAGTAAGAAAATCATTAATTACGTACTTAGTTGCAGCGTAATAAAATTAAAATTGGTGCAGCCAATTTTTCCATAATTGCACGAGAGCGGAAGAAAAGCCGGATTTCCGGTCAGATACACCGGCCGAGCTCCGATATTCGATATCCGGCAACGTTGTGAATATCACGATTTTTAGCTCAACCACGTTGCCCGTTATTTAATGTTACCATCACGTCATTTACAACTACATAAAGAGTACCACTTTAGGAAACAAAAGTCTTTTCTAAAGTGGTACTAGATAAACACGAACTGAAAAACTATCTTTTAATGTAATGATAACACCTTTTGCAGCTCATTATACCCCCGTCGGTCCATTGCGTGATAACTTATCGTCGGAACTAATGGTTCGACACAACGATCTGGAAATCCTCGTCGTAACATTTTCATGTTATTGTTTGGTTATCTAATCTCAGGCTTTCCGTCGATAAAGATTTATTTTATTGTTTACGGGTCAATTCAGCTTAACTGGTGAGAGCTTTGAGCTTCACTCCGCGCTTAATTAGAAGTTTAAGTCTGACTAGCTCCCTCATTTAATAGTGAAACCTTAGTCATTGTAGCGCTTTGTTATTTTTACAAGCTTTCATTTAAATTACAATGTTCGTTCGAATATGTAAGTAACTAAGTATGTATATTATGTACTAGCTTTTGCCCGCGACTCCGTCCGCGTGGAATTAGTAATTTGGGCAGCTTATTTTTTTTATCAAATTTGCTTTTTCATCAATTATGGCTCTCCTTAGTTCCTCGATATAAAAAAATTACCCCCCCACAACCCCCCCCCACCGCAAACCCTCCTCAACCCCTCCCAACCCCACCCCCCCACCAAACCCCCCGCACACCCGCGTTCACATTCACCACCGTACTCTCAAGTCAAGCGTGCCTATAGAAGTTTTACTTCAAAAACCCCTGGTTTTGAAACATTCTTCCGCTCCGCTCCGCTCCTATTGGTGTTAGTGTGATGATATATTTTCCTTCCTCGATAAATGGGCTATCTAACACTTAAAGAATTTTTGAAATCGGAGCAGTAGTTCCTGAGGTTGGCGCGTTCAAACAACTAACAAACAAACTCTTCAGCTTATTAATTCTACTAAAAACTGTTCGATAAATTTTTAAAATAGACGTATCTTTCTTATTTGTGAACCGATTGAAATGAAACAAACACTAAATGTTAATCCAAGAAAATATCAACATATCAGTGAAAACCGCATCCTTCTAGGTTAAGCCGTTTCTGAGATTAGCGCGCACAAACGCACAGACAAACAGACAAACAGACAAACAGATAAACAGACAAACAGACAAACAGACAATAATTCTAAAAATCATTGTTTTGGGTTCTATTGCGCTAATAAATAGCCCTAGTGACAGTTTTTCTCAAATATCTTCAATGTACAGACACCGACTTGTTACAGATTTATTATATGTATAGATACGTAAGTTGTCTTCAATTCTTATAAGTCACATTTCATACACTTCTAGTGATCAATTTAATTTGTTTGGGTGACAATACAAATAAAGTGAACCGAAAGTACAGACAGCAGATAAGCTTGTATTAAAAAAAAACACATTTTTCCAAAAGCTTATTTTATCATACGAGTACCAATACAATACAAATATTCTTTACAATGCGTATGCTCGGAAAGTGCCTCTTGACGCGAGTCAACATATCTATAGAAAGTTATTCATCCCAGCACACTTTCGCAAGTGTGAAAAAAAATTGTATGGATTTTACTTTCCACACGCGTGAGGAAAAGTAGCTTTTTAAATTGCCAAATCTCAAAAAGTTGTGTCCAAACTAGTGTTTAAAAAATAAGACTAGAGAGTTGTCTTCATTTTTTTTTTTTATATAAGAGGTGGCAAACGAGCAGTCGGGTCACCTGATGGAAAGTGATCACCGTCGCCCATGGACACCCGCAACACGGGGGGCATCACAGGTGCGTTGCCGACCCTTTTAGGAATTGGTAGGCTCGTTTTTTAAAGATCCCTAAGTTGTAACGCTCCAGGAATGCTGCCGCAGAAAGCTGATTCCAGATCTTTGTCGTGCGAGGAAAGAAGTTTCGCTTAAAACGCACGGTACTAGAATGCCAATCATCAAGATGGTGAGGATGGAAAGACCAACGGTTCCTCGAAGTGCGGTAGTGGAATTTAGCCGCAGGCAGCAATTCGAACAGTTCGTCAGAACACTCCCCATGATAGATACGGTATAATATACAGAGAGACGCCACATCCCTCCGCAAAGCCAAAGGATCGAGTAGGCCAGAGAGTGCCTGATTACCGACAAATCGAGCAGCTCTACGTTGGATGCGGTCAAATGGAAGAATTTGATACTTGGGTGCCCCAGCCCAAAGCTGAGAGCAGTACTCCATGTGCGGCTTACCTGCGCCTTATAAAGTTGTAAGCGATGGGCTGGCGAGAAGTACCGTCCCGCTCTATTAAGCACCCCCAATTTTTTAGAAGCTAGCTTAGCTTTGCCTTCCAAATGACCACGAAACTGAACATCACTCGAAATGTCGACACCCAGGATCCCAATAGACGATAATTCAGCTTTGCACAAAGAAGAAAATGTTTGATGCAACCAAATGAGTATTTACTGATAAAATAATAAAACAGATTGTTTTAATATTAAAACACACAAATTTTAATTTCGTCAATAGTTTTATAATAAAAAATTTAGTACTAAAATAATTCCTTGAGTCCATTTCGGACCGTACGACATCTGCGCTTTCAGTGCGCGCGCATGGCGTAACACGAACCAATCATATTTACCCGTTCGCGCCTGTCAACCAATGAGCTTTCAGTGTGCGCGCATGGCGTAACACGAACCAATCACGGTTACCCGTTCGCGCCTGTCAACCAATGAGTTTTCAGTGCGCGCGCATGGCGTAACACGAACCAATCATGGTTCGTTCCGTTCGCGCCTGTCATGAAAACCCGCCACAATAATGTTCATGAATTCAGTCCGGAGAATTAATTTAAGTTTAGTAATTTAAAATGGAGAGTTCAAGTGATGAATTTACATAGGACTTTACGTCCCCTGACGTCCTAGACCAAGCACAAAGTTGAATGTGATAGCCTCCTGCTGACTAAACCGATGCTGAAATATGTAAACATCTACGAGACTTTCCCTCAATGAAAGGTAAATAAGAACGCAACATCTTTTTCCGAAAATGTTTATGAGCGCGCGACAGAGAGCGGTCTGGAGTTCCGAGTTCAGAGTTCTGCGTTCTTTCGAATGTACTGAGTCTCTTACGATAACGCACACAGCAGGCGACTGGAACTCTCGAGCGATGAAAACACAGAACTCTGAACGCGGAACTCGGTACTCCAGACCGCTCTCTGTCTGCGCGCGCTCTTAGCCCCAATTTTTTTCCTCGCTTAATGCATTGTAAAATGTTGTATGATATACGTGTCGAAAGTAGGAAATTCCCAACTCATGTCGGCTAAACCAAACTCGCTTCGCTCGTTTGTTTAGATCTCCGCCATTCGTTGGGAATAGCCTACTTTCCGCACTTGTATCATAAATAACTATTATTGAACACCAAAAACAGTACAGTGACATTACAAAAATAAAAAAATACGACAACAGAGACCAATTTTCAACCATAATTTTACTCAAATTGCGACAGCGGCAACGTCGTGATCTTAACCCACCCAGTGGAGCGATTTAGGGCCGGGTATGCAATGCACTTCCTCCCAAGCGGGCCAACACTGGGATACCCTCGTCTCTTTGAGCGACAATCAAGTTGTCAATTGACATTTAACGCCCTAGCTTACCTGTCGCTTAAAACTTTCGCGTGCTCACGCACGAATAACGATGGAAACAATCTCCTACACTACCCTGCTACTATAGGTAACAATATTACCTACTACAGCAACTTTGACTTGCTCCAGATGATGTATATCAGCAAGCGACAGAAGAATATTAATTGAGGCTGTTGTGTTCGACAAAAAGCGACATTAATAACGTTTTTTTTCGTAATTTTTCTTAACAAAAAATATATCCGGGTCTCGTAATTTCGGGGGCCGGGCGCGCCTACAGTCAACAACTCGTTAAATTCGGCGGCAGCCGCGGCCCGGATCGGGAATTAAGCGGAACTCGGCCCTCTCAATGTAAATTAAACCATCTGAGCGAATGTTGCAACGGAAGGCGGATGATTTATTTCTGGGCCAGTAATGGCTTTTTAATTCATCCAGTTCTCACTTGAAATAAAAGAATTAATAACCCTGCTTAGTGGAACATGTAAACGGCTGGCGGATGAATGAATAATTTATTTGAATAAGGCATACATTTAATTTACGAGCCCCGCTTGCCATTATACCCTCATTAAAACGTTTACTTTGAATTTTGTTATTTGCGAAACTCAGTCTTTTAAATACATTATGTTTGCGTCGATATACAAACACAAATATGCCTATTATATTATACCTTTACCTACTGTGCTTTAAATTATTCCGGAATATTTCCCCACGTGGTTGGGTTACTTTGACTGAATGACTCTGTTTCAGGGCTTCTTAATCGTTATTGACAAATCTTTCCAAACATTTATCAATGTTCAAAGTGAACAGTCGACTACAAAAAGGTCGGTACTGACAAAGTTACAAAAATATGTATACGCGACTTTATCAACATAGCGTTGATTAAGGTCGTGTATGCATAATTTTTGTGACTTTGGCCGTATCGATCTCTTTGTAGTCGACTGTACCGCGCCAAAGGCGTGAATACATTTTGAATCAAAAATTCCAATGAAAAACATTTACAAGGGTGTTTAGTCAAACTAACTCAACCATGCATCTGCGGAAATATTTCCCATGTATTTGTAATTATACCTTATAATTATACTTATGTTGTGTGTTCCAGAGACAAATACCTAACATTGAAATTCTGTTTACTTTACCATGGAGAGAGTATAACCAATGGACCCTCTACCCGAGATTTAGTTGCCGAAGACTACATCAATACAGTATACAGTTGCCATCACAAATATTGGAGCTGTCTAGATACCTACTCAAAATATTTGAGCACGCCTGTATTGTCAATCACGCAAGTGAGTATTTAGATGTGCCTGTATAGTGAATAAAAAACTTTAAACACTGTCATTAAATAACACCACTTCATCTGCTAAAGCTATTATGACTTAAAATCTTATGCTAATTAGTGAAATGTATATAAAAAAATATTGAAAAAAATTGTATTTTAAATAACGCATAATACGAAAACTGTATGTCATAATTTCCTGTAACTCCATAATAAACGTAACTGTCAAGAGGCCAGCTAGAGGCTAAGTAGAAGTCTAGCTAAGTAAGGGTGCCCCAGAGGATCATAAAATATAAACGGTGTCATTTAAGAGAAAATACTTAAATTACCTCGGTAAAACTTTCAAGGCCCTTGAAGTGTTTTTATATTTTCCTAAAAATAAGATTACATTTCGTCAACATTCACCCTGCCCCTTTCGTATTTTCTGTAATACTTCCAATTTCTATCCACTTTCTCGATTGTACATATTTTAGGTAAAAAGTATCCATGTTCCTTTTACTCGAACCGGGTTCGAAAGGGACAGAAAGTTTGATGATAAATACCCTTCGACATAAGGTCGTGAATCGGTTGAGAGTTTCAACGATGTCGTTGTATTTTTATTCAAAAAAAGAAAAATTATTTTTAGTTTGATAAGAAATAAAGCCAGTGGCTTTTGTGCCACAGGGGACCAACGATTCAATCTAAAATTGATGTTGGAATAGCTATTTGTTTCGCTTCATTTCCGGTAAATGTAATTTTGCCAATATGATTCGTTTAAAATTATTATATGAAGTGGACCATATCCCAGGATTTAGTTTGGTAGGTTGGTGGACTATACAATACAATACAATACAATACAAATATTCTTTATTGATCATCAAAAACAGTACAGTGACATTACAAAAATAAAAATTCAGGTAGACAATAGGCGGTCTTATCGCTACTACGCGGACTATGTAGCTTATAAAGGTCATATTATATTATTACCGTTAACAAGGAATCCATACTAGTATTTTATGCAACGCTTGTATAAGGGAGGTCTGAAAAGGCAAGTGACTTGAGTTACTCACATTCGTTCGTATCGCAATGGAAGACGGCACGAGCCGCTTAGATCAAACTATACACCGTTCATACAATATTTTTTTCTACTTCATCCATGTTTTCTTCTATGAACTTTAATTATGTTATGGCCAACTATGGCAAAAGCAATATGGGCGCGACCGCCCCAAACAAACATGGCGACGTTCTATAACAAGCGAAGCGCATCGGCAAGACGAGGAGCGAAATAAAGTGTGCAGCCCAAGACCGATCGACCTGGAGAAGCATTGCAGACGCCCTCTGTCCCACCGAGAGGACATAGGACATAAAGAAGATGGCAAAAGCAAACGAGCGGACGAGCGAAGCCAGTGAAAAATATAAAAACGTAATAACGTTTATACGTTCAATTCAATTTTTAAAAATATAGCTCCATCGATACTATCGATGATTCTGCCAACTTCGAGGTTGAGAAAGACACTATCGGTTGGCCAAAATGTTTGACGTATATTTGCCAACATAAGAAAAAAAAATTTTTTTCTTATGTTGGCACTAAAAAAATATCTCTGAAAGTCATATATGTATTTAATAAAAGCTGCATGAATTCAGTTGCTTGTTTTAAGCCGAGTTTATATCTGCGAGAAAAATCGTGCAAGTGTAGTGCAAATTCCACGGTTTTCCTTGCAGGTCTAAACTGGGCTTTAGTGTTGAGTGTAACCTACATCTAATAATCTGTTGCAGCTAGGGGGTATCGATATAATGTAACTTATAAGTATTTAGTGTTATAACGACATTACGACACAAGTGCTATTATGGGGACGAGAGTAGGTAAGTATAGACTTTTCTGAAGTCATATTATCTATTTTCTCATTTAATTGTTCGCGACCATGTAAAAAAGAGATATAAGTACAGAAGTAGAAAAAGTATGTTATCGATCAATGAAAAGGTAAATCGATAAAGATGGTGCTGAAATTTCTGAAGCTAACGCACAGAAGTATAAACTTCGTCTGCTTTAGCTATCGGTATTACGAAAAAAATCACAGTGTATTTGTAAAGATTCCGTGGCATTCAATAAATTCAAAAAGAGGGAAGTGTAATAAACTGATTCAGGCAATACGTCTCATAGAGACGAGGGTGCAGATTGGTCGACAAACGATGTCAGATTGTTTACTTTTAGAAATTATGGAGCGATTCGCTATCGACCTGCGCTGTCGCCCAGAGTTAACTTCAATTATACCTAATTCATTTACTTCTTTTATTATATCATTATTGTAGCTAATTAATTCTTAGGCCTTCTGAAAGCTTTTTATTTTGCCATCTTTATTCAAGTTTGACAGATACCAATTACCTAATTCAGTTTTGCCTGAATGCTTTGATGTTTCATAAAATTGTTGAGATTCCGTCTACACATTCTGTGTAACACGTATGGAGCATTAGAACCCTGGAAAGGTAAATGTCCCTTAACATATAAAGTTTTAGGGACTACCGCGCGGCTACGGTCACTGAATATTCGTATGTGCCTGAAATACTCAATAGAGAGATAAGTGATATAAGTAGAAAGATATTGAAGTTAATTGTATCTAAGTAATAAAATGTTTAATTTTGATAATTTCAAACCAGTTCAAGTAGGTAATTTGAAATCTTTGCATAAAGTAGCTCAATCAATTTTATTGTTTAAGAAATTTCTTTTGAATGATGGTTTAATTTAATTCTATTATGCTACACTCTTTGGCTACACTACATACCCGTAGTATCTGACATTATGTAATAGCTGGCTGACTGGCTACCCATTTTATAACAGTGAAAAGAATTCCGTAGTCCGTTTAAGTTTGTTGGTAAAGTAATTCGATGTGCGATGGTGGGTGCGTTCGCCAGAGATAGGTACCGTCGCGTCGGCTGCGAAAGTTTTATTCAACCACGGGCATAATCTTTGGATTAACTGAAGATGTTAAAGCGAAGAAATTATTAAAGCGGAACTTTGTTTTAAGCTTATTAAAAAGTTGCTTTTTTGCTTTTATCTGTGAACTTTTCAACCCGACCTTTCATATAAACGGTTTAAAAATATAAGATTAACCAAAATTAATTGCACGGCGATCCTTGCCGAGGGGTCTAATTTTAGCCACTATAATCATCAATATCATCATAGATAAGAGGCTAACTCCATTACTTCCTTGTATTGTCGTCGCCACTAAATGTTATTTTATAAAGAGGGAAGAATAAGGCTACAGACATGTCATAAAATACTAAAATTCGTACATACTCGGACTTTTAAACGTAAAAATTAAAACAAATCATAAATTGATATAAACTATTCATAAATAACAAATAAACACTTTTTGTTTTATTTTTGTTCGGTTTGTTTCTTTGACTCATTTTTGTTGCATATTTAATAGGCCGAGGCTCATTTTATACGCCCATTATGAAAATACCTTCGCTATAATATAAGTACTGTGTGATACCGTTATTTACAAATTTGAGATGTTTGTTGCCAGTCATGTTTCGCTATATTAAAACGAAGGCAGGTAAATTACTTTTGCGAGCTCTCTTAAAAAACCTGAAATTTCGTCGCGTTCCAGAGATTGATGCCGAAGCGGCGGCGAAGTTATTTTCGGGCTCAGTCTTTTATGGTAAGTTTATTATTTTAAGATGGCTTTTTACGAGAAACACGAGCACGCCTCAAAAACATGACAGTATCTCAACCAGACTAGCCGAATAACTTTCCTTCGTTACAAAAAAAATCTAACAGTCCAAGAGCTTGCATTTTCAAAAGCAGTATTTACATTTAAAGTTATTTTTACTAACATCAGAGTAAAATTACATAATATCAGTTCCTAAATTCAATGGCTTGTGGTAAACCGATTACTTATTCATAGACTCGCTTGGCCTGTCACTCGTTTGTGCCGAGTATTTCCCATTTCGCGTGTTTCCGTTCCGCCAGGAATGTATTTCCAATTCTATTTCCCATAATTTCTGTTCTTCTTTAGTTTTTGTTACACTATTTCCCTTGATGTGTCTTTTCGGTGAACGCCAATGAGTTATCGTGTACGTACGAGCATTAAACAGATCCAATTTTGTATTCGTTTTGGAGACAATGTGGAATAATGAAAAAAGCTGGGCACTCCGCGTCGCGGCTGTCATAATATTCCTTTTTGTAGACCTAATTTATGACGTCGAGCACGTAGCGCGTGAAAATGGAGCACGTGTCCGAATATGCAGGTTTAATTTAACGGCCTTTTGTAAGGATAACTAAGGGGTAAGTCTTTAATTATTAACAAACCACTAACGCTGGTTCTCACTTCTTCTACAGAATTTATCTCGAAATTTTATTTTACAAAGTAGTACGGAGCAGATCAAGCCGTTTAGTTTCAAGATTAAGAAACAAAGTAAAGCGATAAATGGTCTAGCGTTAAACTTGGTTAATAACGGAATAGGCGAAGACTTGGTGCCAACTTGTACGCGTAGGACTTAGTTTTGATGCATTTAGTTTCAATAAGTTGGCTCCAGAAATTGTTATCATTCAGCTGACGTAATTTGATTGATCTCTCTGCTGGCTTTGCCGAACTCTAATAACCGTGGTGGAACCACTGCACCAAATCCATTAAAATTTTGTCAATTAATTACTTACAAAAAGTGGCATCATAAAATGCAATCAAAAATACAACAACTATACAATCCAAAAAAAAATGCACCAAATTGGATAATTCTTTTTTTGTTGTGTTCGAATTGTCAGGACAAGGTTTTTATGAAAAAACTTCAGCGAGAGCAAAGCCGCGGGCAACAGTTAGTTTCTAATAAAAATATTAATAACCTTTCCTGGCTAAAAATTTATTTCAGCAACTAGCAAAAGCCCTTCTTCTTGGACTCCAAGAAGAAGGGCTACGGATTAGACCGAAACATGTCGAGTTAAACACGTTATAAGACGTGAGTGACCCGTTTATTTTCTCTATGAGTGAGTCTCACTGTAGTTTCATGTTTAAATAGCAAAAGCTTTGTTTTTTTTCTTATACACTTTATTTCATTCAATATTATCTTGTAATAAGCCGGCAAGTAGGGACATATTCATTCATGGGACACTGTTGTGCAAGTTTTAAGGTTACCTAAGTATTTCCTTATATTTTTTGTAAACGGCGATTGTTCACGGAGCTTAAGTTCCATGATATTTAACTACTAAACGACCAATCTAAACGCTGCTCCAACCAAAGAAGAATGCCAAGAAATGTGCCTACCGAAAACTTGTAATCGATTAAAATTAATCAAATAAGGATATTTTCGATAGATTTTGAGAAACGTATCTCCAAGACAAGTTAGGTACATAGTTTTAAAAGGTAACACGTGATTTCAAAGGGTGCTCGAAACTTAATAACTGCTGCGTATAGCTTCGGGGTGATGGTATTGTAGGAAACTAGTCATATAATTTGAGGCTTGATATTTACACGACTTATTCGACATGATTTGTTTTAATCATCGCTAGGTTTTTTCGACAATGTCCTTTACAAATTTAGCACCATGCGGCAAGAGTTAGTTTCTCTGTTCATAGGCAATTTTCGTTAGAAAGCGGGATAACGCTGCCAGTAGTTATTTACAAGAATAATGCGTAGCATTACTTGCCAGTGATTGTGTTAAATATTTTCTCGGTGGTGAGTACGCCCTCGCAAATCCCTGCTTATTCATTGTGCAAGTAGGAAGGTCTACATTTTTCTCGCAGGTGGCGAGTGTTTGGCGCGGGTTTAATCGACTAAACTCCATTGTGGGCCGTGGGCTACAATGGATTACCTCCTCTTGCTCGGCGTCCACACACTTCGCTACGTTTGCGGATTTTATACACAGTTCCAATTCGAATTCCCGGGAACGAGTTTGATCGGATTTCGAATCGGAGTTGCAGTAAAGGTTCACCTGGATACTTTGTGTGTAATGTGTAATCTATCGAGCTCTAGTTAGTAGTTTTCACGCTCGATGGTGTAATCAAACAGTTACAGAATCAGTATTAAAAAGGCAGTATAACCTTAAAATAGCACGGCAGTCACATTTGAGTTGGTAACATAATTTCAAATTAATAATCTTTTTTTTAATCACTTCTTGCCTGTCTGTACCTTAGGCTCATCAGAGTTAATTTTACTTTCCTGTTCAAGTAAATCCTTTTTAATAGTTAAGTAGAAAGAATTCCAGTACTTACTATCTACCTAAAAATCAAAAATGAGCGAATATTTTATGACTACAACATTTAAGTATAATGTACTTAGATTCAAAGTTTAGTTTCAAACTATGTAGTGGATTTTAAATTACTCGTTACTACTTAGTCATGAAATGGACACCCAAATTTAAAATAAGGCACACACCTACATAAAGTCACAGATAAAAATATAATTTATGCTAAAAAGGGTGAAATAAAAACTTTTGATTAAAAAAGTTTCTCCAAATTCAGGGAACTCCGACACGGAAATCGCAGTCATTTAAACAAATTGCCAAACAATACTGAAAGCTACAGTCGTTAAAATCAATTTTAATTATCAAATGAATTTCATTATTTCAAACAATTGTGGCAAAATAAGACCTGAGTTCCTTTCATTCTGGTACTGCGTTAAATGTAATCAACAACCAGTGATCTACTCTGTAATTCTATTCTGTTTGAAACCCGTTTGCAGCATAACTCTATTAGACCCCGTGATGCAATGAATTGGTGACGACAATAACGCAATCAGCAGAGCGACTAAGGCGGGCGATTGCTAATGCTGACATGTTTAATTCCGAGACGAAATTTAATTTCCTTTAGTTACGGGTACCGAATCGATGCTTTTTCAAATAATGTGTGTTATTTCACGTGTAGTAGGTACTCTACAAACAAGTTCACGACCAAGTCGAGTATATTGCGTGGTTTTAGTTTATCAGTTTATCATTTTATATAAACTAACAACCAACTATGCTAATATGTTTAATATGTTGTGGAAACAAATAAGCACGAGCCGATAATATTAAACACAATTCTAATTTGAATTATTCCACAAATCCTAACTAAGGTAAACGTCCCTGTGCTAGATACTGACCCAATACATGGCACCTTCAATCTTATCTAAATATATAAAAGAAGAAACTGACTGACTGACTGACTGACATATCAACGCACAGCCCAAACCGCTGGGCCTAGAGATTCGAAATTTTGACGTAGATTCCTTATATACCTAAGGTCCAGGGGTGCATTAAGAAAGGGTTTTTAAAATTCACTCCCTAAGGGGGTGAAACGGGGGTCCAAAGTTTGTATGGGGAAACAAGATTAGTTAGACTATTTTATTCGAAACTTCACAACACAACAAGTATGACAAGGGTGACAAGGTCTGGAAATCAACATGGGTATTGTTTCTATGGTTTATCAGGTCGCTGGTTACGAAAACGAGCTTTACATATTAAATTCAACGGGACCCTATCTCCGTAGATAACCATTTCTTCAGGATAATAAAGGTGCAGTAGTTAAAAAGGGATTTTTGGAATTTCCCGCGGGATAGAGATCGGGAGTTGACTTTAAAACTATTTGTGCGCGGACGAAGTCGCGGGAAAAAGCTATTGTCATAGTAAGAGAGGTGACAGATGGGTGTCATCTACTGGGCGTTGAGGTGTCGAGCATTGGTACGTTAACCTCATCACAGCTTTACCAAATAACGGGAACATCAATTTATTACTTTAGATAGGTATTACACTAATGCATTTTCAACAAGTCCAAGTTGTTGAAGTACTTACCTAACACGTTTCTATTGAATTTATCATTAAAAATTTAACAACTCTCATTATGTATTTCACTACAGCCTTTTCAATGAAAAACTATTTTTCTTAATTATGTAAGCGAAAAAGGTAAGTTTTTTTTCCTAAATATGGCTCTGGCCATCAGAGGATAGTGAAATCAAAAAGTTGGCTAAGTAGTTAAAATTTAACTTACATGAACTGACATTTGGCGTGTTTATGTAGACCTGCACTTGGCAAATTGTAAACAATGACTACAGGTCGTTAGAAATTTATATTTAAGCTACCATCCATACTAATATTATTGTAAATGCAAAATGTGTCCGTCTGTCTGTTACCTCTTCACGCTAAAACCACTGAGCCGGTTTAGATGAAATTTGGTATGGAGATAATTTAAGGCTCTGGGAAGGCCATAGAATTGTTTTTATCCCGGAAAATTGCGTAGTTTCGGATACGAATGCGGGATAGACAAATGTTTTGCGAATTTTTTGGGCAACAGCTAGTTATATATAAAAACTAGCTGTTACCCGCGACTCCGTCCTCGAAGATTAGGAGTATAAAAAATAGCCTACGACCTATTCTCAGACCTACTGAGTATAGACAAAAAAGTTTCATAAAAATCGGTCAAGCCGCCTCGGAGGAGTTCAATAATAAACACCGTGACACGAGATTTTTATATGAGAGAGAGATGTTTATTTACACATATTCATATATTATATATTTATATATTAGATATTCATATATTTATATATTAGATAAAAAACAACAAAATGTTTATTTCAAAAAGCTAATTACTTCAACATTTACGCTAATTTTCTAACACTCTAAAGCTGCCTTTCGCATTCACTATTTCTTTCTGTCAAACGGTACAAGATGGTGACAGAAAGAGATGGTGAAAGCGAAAGCAAGCGCTCGTGCGTTAGACATTGCGGCCTCTTATTTTTCTTCAGATTAAATTGAGTATTTTGTTCTGCTGGATATACGAATTCATGTATCATATTTTGTTACAAACCTCACCCCACTACTACTATTTACAGTGGACATTGTATTATACTCACCTATAAATCAGTGAATTGTACAGTATAACCACAACGCAAGTATTCTGCATGCACTGTTATTTACTTTTGACGTGACAACGTCTAATAAATCGATGAACGCCGGCTGCATACACGAAAAAGGATGACGCAATGTAACGTTACGTGTAAGTACATGTACCTACAGAGCGGCGAGGGCCAGTTGCAATAGAGCGGCGTAGGCCAGTTGCAATAAAGCGGCGAAGGCCAGTTGCAATATTACGTAATACAATCTTAGTATTATCGCTCGGGTAATTACACGCTTTATATTAGCTTCACCTGTATGTTTGTATGTTTGTATGTATGTTTGTATGTTTGTTTGTAACCGACTCCTTAGGGCGCGATTTTGACCCACTTCCCGGTTTCCGATTGAGCTGAAATTTTGCACATATGTGTAAATTGGATGACAATGCAATATTATTGTAACATGGAGCTGATCTGATGATGGAGCTGGATGGTGGCCATAGGAACTATGTAATAAAACAACACAATCCCGTCGAGTTTGGGCTCGTTTGATTCGTCTTGACGAGCACTTTGATCCCAGATGGTAACCAGGGTCTGATGATGGAGCTGGAAGATGGCCAAAGGCACTCCACAATAAAACGACACAACCCCATCGAGTTTGGGCTCGTTTGATTCGTCTTGACGAGCACTTTGATCCCATATGGTAACCAGGGTCTGATGATGGAGCTGGAAGATGGCCAAAGGCACTCCACAATAAAACGACACAACCCCATCGATTTTGGGCTCGTTTGATTCGTCTTGACGAGCACTTTGATCCCATATGGTAACCAGGGTCTGATGATGGAGCTGGAAGATGGCCAAAGGCACTCCACAATAAAACGAAACAACCCCATCGAGTTTGGGCTCGTTTGATTCGTTTTGACGAGTACTTTGGTCCTAGATGGTAACAAGAGTCTGATGATGGAGCTGGAAGGGGGGTAGGTGGCGGGTTGAGGGGGGAATGGGGTATGGGGTAAGGGGGTCGGGGGTTTAGAGGGTTGGGGGTTAGGGTGTGGCGGTTGGGGTTAGGGGTTGGGGGGGGGGGTTTACGGGAAATAGGGTGGGGGTGTTGGGTGGTTCGGGGGTAAGTTATTATGAGGGGTTGTGGGAAATGGGGAGGGGGTAAGAGGCCTAGATGGTAACAAGGGTTTGATGATGGAACTGGAAGGGGGGGCGGTAGGTGGCGGGGTGGGGGGTGTGGGAGGGGTGGGTGGGGGGGGAGTGGGAGGGGAGTGGGGGGGGCAGGTGACGGGGGGGTAGTTGAGGTGGGGGGGGGGTTCCGGGGGTATGGGGGTTCGGTGTTAGGGGGGTTGGGTTTAGGTGGTTCGGGGGTTTGTAAAATGAGGAGGGGGTAAGGGGGGTTTAGGGGATTGGGGGTAAGGGTGTGGGGTTTGGGGGGGGTTTCGGGAAATGGGGTGGGGGATGTTGGGGGTTGGGTTTAGGGGGTTTGGGGGTTGTAGGTGAGGGGGTAAAGTTAGAAAGAAAAAAATGCAACTAAAAAATAGAAAATAAATAATAGTTTAAAAAAACTAAAAAACACGCTTTAAAAAATAAAAAATAAATTTTAATAAATTTAATTCACTATTCTTATAGTGCAGTAAAAAATCTTAATAAGCAATTATTATATTGTTATATCCAGATCAAAATTTGTAAACAATTCTAAATATTGATAAAATAAATAATAATAGTTTAAAATATTTTATTGTAAAAAAAGCGTGGGGTGCTTTTTAAGATGTTATCAAAATGACAATCCTTGACAATTGACACCATGCACCCCACGCTTTTTTTACAATAAAATATTTTAAACTATTATTATTTATTTTATCAATATTTAGAATTGTTTACAAATTTTGATCTGGATATAACAATATAATAATTGATTATTAAGATTTTTTACTGCACTATAAGAATAGTGAATTGAAATTTATTAAAATTTATTTTTTATTTTTTAAAGCGTGTTTTTTAGTTTTTTTAATTTTTATTGAATGTTTTGCTATGACGTTGTCACGTTAAACTATCGTCCGTAAACCGACTTTACAGACAACCGGTTTTTTTTAGTTTTTAGCACATTTTCAGCATAGGAAAATGACAATGAGCAAATAAAAAAATTAGTACCAAAGATGTAAGCGCGACGTAGATTTCAAAATATTGCTCACTTTAGGCATTCATCTACAATGTAGGATCTGACTGGAGATTATATCGCTTAAAACATGCCGACTAATGAGTAACTAGGCGCTAGTATCTAAATACAATATAGTTACGCTATAGTGTCTCATGTTGAACATCTCAGTTCAATGCTACGATGACTGATTGTGTATATTGCGATGACACTTTAACGATAACCTAATCCATTTATCGTAGGGGTGTGCCGTTACGCCGCCTAAAGTTACGTCGTTAAGAGAATTGCCACAGCTGTCAGGAATCATGCTGGCATGAATAAATTAAAGGGCTACTGAAATAATTTTTTTCATTAAAAGGCATTTTAAATGATTTTTGTCAGTAAAACTGTGCAGTTGACTTTATTATCACTCAATTTTAAGACTTGATCAATCTGAATAAGTTAATGTCTGCGGTTTCTATTTATCTGTTTGAAGTCGGCATCCCAGCACGAGCCAGCAAGAGTGGACTGAATCATCTCCTACCTACATAGCTACTACCTATTGGGCTTGGCACTGCCTTCGAACTGATCAGTTTTGCACACAGTTTTTGGAGTCTTTGTTTTCTATTTTGTTGATTTAAATAGTACTGGCATAAAATAGTAAAACTCATCACGATGGCCCACCTTAAATCAACGATCCCTACATTAAATTATAACTAGCGGCTATGCTAGAAGCTATAGTTTTTATTGCCGCGTCTGAGTCCCCGGCCTGGATTAAAAAAGTCCAAATTTTGATCTATTGTCTGAGTTTTAGCTGTTTTGTTTTCTTCAAAAATAGCCTGGCGTCCGAAATTTTATTTGTGATTACTAATTTAACTTACCAATTTATTTGTGTACATTCACACCACAACCATAACAAATAAAAAATATTACATTTGGCATTTCTATTTTTTTTTTATATTGCTGATGTGTCAGTTCACATAGTTTAAAGGAATATATATTTGTAAGGAAACAAATCAATACACGTATACCGAAATATGTCATACTCTTAGTAATAGCCAACTGCATCCAATATTATTCACAAGCCCAGCCGAACGGCCGCATAAAGCTACTGGCTCAAGTAAATAAGTAATAATTAAGTTTAGTCAAATTGAATTGTGCCGTTACAGTACTTAGAGTTATTTATTGAGTCAAGATAATTACAAACTCAATTATCGTCGGATTCGTATCAGAAAGTGTTCGCTTAAGGACAAAATAAATTAAACGGTCCATGTTTCTGGCGAAATTTCACTACTTTAGAGGGTAAATATTTCTGAGTTCACTTGCCAAATGAATTTAATATTTCCATCAAGATAACATTTCAAACAGTAATTCATTTGAAGCGTGGCGCTTTGATAAGAAATTTAATAACACGTTTAGGGCGTCGGGATTAGCTAGTAGTTTAATGCTGGATTTTAGAATTTTGAATTGGAGCCCTTAGAAGAAAAGTGAAATTATCCGTTTAAGACCTGGCAAGTACGTAAGACAAGTACCAGATATGTACGTATGATAAAGCTTTTTCGCTTGTGTGGCACCTAGTTGAACATAGCCGAACAAAATATGTTGGTATAGTAGCGGAATGAAAGGGTTCGTCACTTTTCAACCTTAACTCGTTGACATTGAGTCAAAAAGTGACGAACCTATTCATACCGCGACTGTAGGGGAGGGCGGGGTTCAACGTGCCGCGGGTAGGTTGTGCCGATGAGAATATCTCAAAGAGGAAAATAGATAGACATATTCCGTTGTTGCGTCGAAAGCTGCTTTACCCACGCGCACATTCGGCGGCTATTTTAGTTGCGTCAGCGCCGCGGTCTGAGTAGCTCGCCGCCACGTGCCTTCCCGGTGCTACGTAAGTAAATATTTTATTGTTTATGTTTTTTGGTCTGTTTCTGTCATTTTGCAACCTATTGTTTTAAGTGCGTGGATAAAGTGTTGACAGTTTATTAAAAAATCGTCCGGATAATGTGTAATAACGCTGTATTCAACTTGTTTTTTGATATCGGTTTGTTGGTTGTTGTGTTGCTAAGGGGGTTAAAAGTGCCGATGGTTGGAGGTACATTGTGCCGCGGCACAACGAACCCCGCACATGAATCTAATTATTATTTGTATTGTTTTTAGGATGAGAGTTTACAAAAGGAAGACAAATATGGGTACTGTAAAAGATATGGCACACCAAACTTCGTAACTCTTACTCAAATAAAAATATATTTGAATATTTCATCCTCTAGTCAAGGCATCAAAATGTAAAAGGTCACGGCAACAAAATGTAAAAAACTTGTTCCTACATTTTATAAGCCGATATAAATATATATATAAAAATATTATATATACATTAAGGTATATACCTAGGTAAAGGTATACAACGATATAATGACCAATTCTAGTCAAAATATTGCCGTTAAACTAAATACAGTCAGGACTCCTACGTTGTGTAATTTTTTGATTTAGCAATCCAAACTTCGTAAGATGTGGTATGTCTTAAGGTAAAGCAGGGGTCTATTGGAGGCATACTGCTCATATAAACAAAAGAACTTAACCTAAGCATTCTAAAATTAGATATAAACATATAATATGGTGTGAAAATGAGTGAGTAAGTATGTATAGTGTAAAATAGGTAGGAAACAGGAAAGGGAAGGGTAGGGATGTAACCGGGGACCACAGGTCCCCGGGTGCCGCACCGCCTTGCCCCATCAGCACACCGTACCTCTCCTAGCCCATACTGGCTTGAATTTACATTTAAGCACTCATCATAGTGCATAATCAAGTCAAAAGAGGACTAGGGTATTAAGGAATGAGTGAACCCAATTCCAACAAAAGTAGTTTAGATGGAAATACATCCAATCCAACCAATGCTTGCTTCATTATGTTGATGCACTGCGTAAAATACACAGATTTTGAGTTGTGTAATCACTGGGAATGTCTAGATAGACCATAGCCAATGAGTTACATAGATTTGTGGTATTACCAAGCTGTAAACAGACATGGTAAGGTGTTGCTCTTACTTGTTAATCGGACGAGTGTCCCAATCGTTTCATTAGCCATCTCCGCTCACAAGGTGAGAATCAACAATTGACATAATTACTTTGAAATGGAAACACAACCATCCTAATTTCCAAGCAAGTAGTATAAATACAGTGGTGAAATGAAAACATACCACCCCTGAATAAAAGGGCCCCATCCGAATAAAAGGCGAACGCTCCAACCAATCACTTCATTAGATACCTCCACTTACTAAGTAAGCTTCAACGGTTATCATAATTACTGGGATCGAGGAACGCAACCGACTCGATTATTCGAAATGAGAAATTGAGATATAATTGTAGTAGATGACATGAAATCAAACCACCACATAGATTTGTAGAGTGTATTGTAAAGACATCAGTGCATGATACACAGAGTCACAACACATGAAAAAGCAT
Organism: Archips crataeganus; assembly: GCA_947859365.1. NCBI lineage: Eukaryota > Metazoa > Arthropoda > Insecta > Lepidoptera > Tortricidae > Archips > Archips crataeganus. The sequence goes on along the minus strand of OX402055.1, from coordinate 14,184,641 downwards.
TATATAGTAAAATTGGATGTGGTTCAAGCTATAATCGCTCGAGCACATAAAAGTATATGTTTCATTGTGAATTTGGGTTCTCACAGGGAACAGTAAGGGTTATAACAGACAAAGGATTTGTCATGAGATAAATAACATTACATAGAAGTCATTTACTCAAAAATAAACCAATACCATTGCAATGAGCTTTCCCAATCTTACAATGTAAAAAGTCATAGGTATATTAGTCCATCAGATGGTCATAATTATAGTTTCAGACACAAGAGGACAATTATCTCACCTTGCGTTACCACCAATTCTGATATTAATGGCATCACAAAATAAGCTTAGAAATTGAGCAAATACGATACTAAGGTAGTCCCGAAGGAGATACCAAAGTCTGGGTCCATCAGATAGTGTTGACAGAGTTACGACAAGCTTAGACCAGCAAGAAAAAATTGTACAAATACACACATTGCAGGCCCGAAAAGCCATTCGGTCAGCCTGTAGCCTTTTGTGGTCAATTGAACACAGCAATATAATGCAGTCTGCACAATTCCCTTAACAAGTCCAAACCAGGCTCAAGATTATGAAAATGTTATCTTACACAGAATTTTACTGATGGCGGGTCAGCCTAACTCAGCTTAAGTGTAAAAATACCATCTTTCATTCTCAACCAAACTCCACTAACTGATTTTCTTGACCTGAAATAGCTCATGACAAACAATCAAACATGGATTATCGTTCATAAGCCAATAACAAGTTCATACAATCCGACATCTGCCAGGTAAACTTTATTTATTTACATGGAACATGACGCAATTGTACTCATAGCTGGCCAGGCATTTGACTCAGGGGAGCCCTAAAATAAAACACAGTTTGGTTACAACCATTTGTCGGACCTTATAAACCCAGATAGACCGATTGTATTAATTAATTTTGTAAAATCGGAACAGTTCAGCTTTACCTCATCTCTGTAACCCAATGTCAAAAGACATTACTTTACAGAAACTACATTTACATATTCAATGTAATTTGTATATCAATAAGAGTATTTGTGTGAGATACATGTATGGATATGTTATAGAAAATATATAAAATTCTATATAATAAAACATGACACCAGATTATTGTCTGAATGGAACCTGTAAATGCCAGAACAGAATGATTTCTACTTAATAAAGTCTAGATTTTAGACTCAAGATTTACAGAAAATCATCACTGCACGACAATTTACTCCTCCATTCGTACAACAGCAAAAACACAAAATTTACATTCGCAATGCAATACACAAGTTATACACAACACAGTTTAAACATAAAATAAATCACACAGGTACCCTAAACATTCCTACGGACCCTACGGTTTTCCTAACACATCCTAAACATAGTATATCCAGATTAGGAGGAGATCCCGATTTTATTGTATTATTTTTCTTAAGATTTTACATTATCAAACAAAGTAACAAAACCGAGCCCTCTCTCAAATCCAGCATACTTCCTACGCATAAAATAAAGCGTACTTACCTGGTTATTTACCAGATAGATAAATAACATCCCACCTTATATCACAACACAAACACTTCACAAAATGCCCATTATCACTAAAACAAATAACACTCCTAGCTAAATATTTTACCCTATTTCGCACCAATTTTATAATCCGCGGAAATCTAAAATCAAACTGAAACTAATTAGAACCTACCTAGCTACACTCGCGGCTAGTTTCAAACCGTCACGAATTTGACTACGGAGTTTGAAACAGTACCACAGATAAGCCTGCCATCATATTTTCCATTTGTATCAAAAACAAACAGAAAATTCCCCAAAAGTAGCTCTCAAAGAAAATACACACAAACAGAATTTCGACCAAAACAGAACACAATTGGTAGTTCTGCTTCAATCAACCTCCCTGATCGCGTGCAATCCCCCAAAAGCAACCCGTAGGTGGACAAATCCATGATTTACTAGATTCCTCTAGTAAAATTTAATTATGCAAAAATTATGAGAAATAACGATGAGATTCTGTCCCGGAAACAACATCTCACCATCAACCATTGCATAACCAAGAACTGTCAAGAACTCCGGTAGTTCCCAACAACCTCAGCTATACAATATAGAAAAAAATAGGTATATGCAACAAAAATCAAGCATAGATTTGTCACCAAGCAGGGATTTAGGCTATATCTGAAGCACATACCTGGGCACCGTCGAGCAGCATTTCTTCCAGTAAAAAAAACTTTTTTCGTCAAGAAAAACTTTTTTCAAGAAAAACTTTTTTTTCAAATGACGTGCGCATCCCCTTTTATACCCTTCCCTGACTATCCCCTCCTTTTCAGGCTGTATTTTCCAATTGCATCCGGGATTTCCCAAAACGCAAAAATAAAGTATATATGGAATAAACCCACTCGGTGTGGCCAGCTTCATACCCCCAATCTAAAAATTTACACCCAAATAATTGTACCTACTTGTGAATTTACTTATGTCCAATATTACTGTTTTATAGCAAAATAAACAGCCTATATAATAGACAAAATATTAATTAATGTTTATTATTTAAAATTATCTCATTTGCACTATGAATTCTGATTTTATTGTGAAATATATCACGCCAATTATTGTTATATTATGTTTTAGTATTATTTAATGTTCCCTCAAGTGCAAAAACAAATATCGATTCATATCGAAACCTTAATTCGAAGACACAAAAGCTATGGGACACTCCCACATTCCCATACTCTGATTGTTTATCTGATAGATATTTAAATTAATTAATTATAGCAATACTTGACAAATGGACTATTCAACACAAAACAATGTTCCGTTCTGTTTCAGCAGTCTCTAAGGCCAAAATGCTCAACAATACAATCATGAAAAGTCTTCAGATTTATTACATTAGTACAGAACAGTGTTGCGGAATCATTGATAGCCTCCCCTCAACAGTTGACCCCAAAAACCATTCAGGACATCGACATTACTATCAATGTATCATAGTATCAATATTATTGATAATATCAATAGTATCAATAATGATTTATAAGAAATACCATAAATAATGGCTATACTAGTACAAAACTAAAACAAGTACTTGATTATTTCCTCAGTTTGTACTATTTTAAGCAAATTTATTAAGTTAATCAAATTAAAACCGTCAGGCAAACATATAAATTCTCCCTAAAAATCGGGTATAAACACCTGTGGCCACACTTAACAAACAGAAAAAAAATGATAGATTTACTCTTATTGGTCGAAGCTCCCCCTCTAAAAATGCGATTGGCTAAACTGGACTATTTACTAAATTAATTGGTTAGTTTTCACAGGCTGGGAACATTTACAAACCAAACTTTCATTCACTCATTCGGTCTCTCATTCACTAACATTATTTGAATTTGAAATATTTATTATATCTTAAAAATAGTGAATTTTACTAAATTAAAGACGAATATTTTTAATTGAATGAACCTCTATAGTGACAGGTGACAGCTTAAAATCATTTCACTCAAACAATTCGTACCTCAATGCGTACATAAAATGTCATCGGGATTTCAGTGACAAATTAATATCAAATACAATTTTATCACAATTAATGTGTTATTTTGACTAGTTAAGGATGTTATCTAACTAGAACAAGCATTACTTTAATGTGAAATGCTTTAATTACTTCAAAAATGATATGTCAAAGCAAGGTAAGGTTATGTCCTTTTCAGATCGTTTTTATATGATTATTTTCTAAAATAAAGGTTATTTTTTCAATAAAGCACACATTTCTAATGTAAAATGCAAGTCGTTATTAATAAATTATAACCATTTTATATTTCAGATAATACTAAGAAAATTATTAAGCAAAAGCAAATACTGTCATAGACCATTTTTACACTATGACTGGAACTCAGAATATTCTCCATGGATCGACATAATTTTACTCCTATAATTGTTCACAGCAGTCCCAGGTAAGAATTCAATAAGAATTTTGCAATTCCAATCCAAGGTAATTATATTAATTAACATAGTTAATTTGGGCTATATGGGAAATTTTCAAACGCTAATTTCACCTTATTAAATTAATTATGTGAGGTAATCTTTATTAAACTATAGTGATTGGACTGCAAATAGATCAGATTTATAACATAATCAATAAAATAGGCTCAATCATAAAAAATATTAGCTTCGGCAAAATTTGACTATCGTTAAATTTTGACTTTGGTAACTGACTAAATTCTATGGATTATCTTAAGCTATTTATTCCAAAAATATACTAAATTAGACTAGGAGGAATGGATTTTACATAGATTTTGACTATAAACATTAAAATTTAATTATTTTAGTTGATTCAAAATTTTCAATTCCCCGCACCAAAATCTCTAAACTAAATGACTGCTTATTTCGACCTTTTGAAGTTAAAAGTCTGAACCAAACTAACTTATTCTATATCTAAACCAATATTATGATGAGATCTAACCAAATACACTTTGATCTAGGTAGTATTTTAAACAAAAAATGGAAAATTCAGAATTAATTTGACGCATACTTTTGTTTCAGAAATATTTTGACTCTATACTATGAATACTACATCAGGATCACTAACAATACCAATATCAGCTGGCAACAGAAGAAATTCAAGACTGAAGACGGATTTTAGTGAAAAATTCAAGAAAATATGGAAGTATTCAGTGTAAACCAGTTATTGAACCGCCTCCATCAATATTTCAAGTAATTTAGTTGAGTTTGTGCTAGAATATCAATGTAGAAGCTTATTAGTGATTGTGGTTGTAGTTTTTGCCTATAAAACACGAAATGGAGAATAAATATTATATACTAAATCAAAGATTTTAATTTACTCAATTAACAGCGCCATCTATTGGTGAGTAGCGGAAGTAAACCCTATAGTCAATAAAACTTACTATCTACTCTTGCATACTAGTTCATCCGAATCTCACTAGATGTCACTAAATTGTCCCCAACAGAGTCGTCAACTTACCAATCTGAATGTTATGCAATAAGTGCTTTAGAAGGAAAAAAGCGTAGTGTCGCCACTCGACCAAAGATGTCACTAAAATTGACTCATATTTTTATCGTGTTTGTAATTATTAATATTTAATTTAATTAGTTAAATATAACCGTATTTAATTGAAATGATCTATATATTTATTGAAAATTAAAATGAGAAAATGAAATGTCCTACTAGCTGCGCTTAATAGAGTAGTAAAGTAATAAATATGGCAATTATATGGATCAGTCTGTTACATTTCGCCCCCTAATTTATAAAGAAGTTTACCGTAGTTATAAATTACCCAAAACAAAAGAAGACGAAACATAATAATTGCCGAGAAAAAAGAATAAAGGAGAGAACAATAAAAATAACAATTCAACCAACAAAAATGATAAAAAGAAAGAATGAAAAAAGTAAAACAAATTTATTAAAATTAATTTTAATTATTCCCTACCCCCAGAAATGACCACCCTACTCCCCACCAACCACATCTATCAAGCAAGAGTTCAACTAGTTGCAATAGAAGTAGTAAATAATGGTAGAAGTAGTAGGTATTAGCATTAGAGCATAATGTGGATAGCTTAATGATCCTTTAAATGCCCTGATAGATGTAATTGAGTCATTTCCCTGACCCGACATCCCCAGTACAATTTATTTATAAAAGTATTAAAATTTTAACAATATCTTGTGTCTTGACACTAGTAACAATTTAATGAACGAACATGTTATACAAGAGCAGAGCACTCTGTTTAATACAAAACAAAATTGATAATTTTGTCATAATTCTCTTACAACTGTCATTTTGACAACTAAATTTAACCTCACTTCAGTATGATAACTGTTTGCCTACAGTATAAGTTATTAAAAGACAAATAAAATAACATTAAATTAAAAGTGAAACGAACATCTTCACGACTTCAAAGTTATTATACAATATATCAATTGAGTAATCAACCTTAATCTATCTCCACTAGAACTAATCTTAATTTCTAGAAAAATATTCGTAATCAATGTTTATGGATAATATTTATTCAAATGAATGGCATTGAAATTACCCCGAATTTGTTTTGTTTTGGGGTTCATCAATGTATAAACGTTTATAAATGGTACTGCACTGACTATATAAGGCCCTTCATAGAGAAGCTGGAATTTTTTGATGAGCTTCTTCTGTGCTTCTGATTTATTTACTTTACGAATCTTTACATAATCTCCTATTTGGAATTCAATTAAGCGATGTGATTTATTAAATCTAACTTGTCGCTTTACACTATTATCTTTTAAGTTTTGTCTTACTTGTGCCCTAACAGAATCAATGTCTTTAGTTTTATTTAAGTGTGGCAAACAATCATCAAAAGTCATTTTGTTACTAATGCCGTACAATATTTCGTTAGGTGTAAACCCTGTGCTTTCATGGAAAGTGTTATTATACAAATCTTCTATTTTAGTCAATATTGTTGCCCACCCTTTATGATTTTTATGACAATAGGTTCTAAACAAACGACCTAATTCTTTATTTACACGTTCTGTAGTATTAGGTCTAGGATTTCTGACTGTCGTGTATATAGGCTTTATATTCATTTCTTTTAAAGCTTGTTTCCACCCCTCACAAGAGAATTGACTTCCATTATCTGTCATTACCACTTTTGGTTTAATTACCTTAGAAAATTGTTTCAATTTCGCCACTACTGCTCGTGAAGAAGCCTTAGCTAGACTGTACAACTTGATAATTTTGCTGAATGAGTCCTGAACTACTAATATATAGGCTACTCCAAATTTACCCTTAGGCAATGATCCATATAAGTCAGCCATAACAATGTCTCCTACTTGTTTAGTTACAATAGACTTACACTGACCTACATACTTTATGTTATCACTTTTAGAAACCTGACATAAGTGACAAGTTCTTAACAAGGTCTTCACTACTTTATTCATTCCAAGCCAATAAAATCTGTCTTTCAAATATTTAAGCACCTTATACGCCCCTTGGTGTACCATTTCTTCATGAATCTGAAGAATCACTTCTTCTCTCAGGCTCATTGGTAAATATACTACATGTTTATTTGAATCGACTCTAAAAAATAATACCTTATCTTTAATAAAACATCGTTAAGCAATTTTTTCTAACCTACCATTTTGAACATTATCAGTATTATTTATAATATTCATAATCACCTTAATGTCATCATCATTGGCTTGTAAATCAGTTATATTTCTCAAATCAGATATTAACGACTTATTTTTATTACTTTCCATGTAGTGAATCTCTGGACAAAATAACCTATCCTCTTGTATCATAATCGCATCAGACGGAAACCTAGACAAAACATCGACAGCAACATTATCTTTTCCTTTTACATGTTCAACAGTGTAATCAAATTGTTCAAGGAACAATATCCATCTAATAATCCGACTATTGTATAATTTCCACGACCTAACAAAAGTCAATGCTTTATGATCAGTCCTAATTATTAATTTAGCGCCCCTCAAATAGGTCTCAAACTTTCTTAAACAGTAAATTATTGCCCAAAATTCCTGCTCCGTAACTGTCCATCTTAATTCAGCACCCCGTAAAGCTCTACTACAATATCCTAATATTTTCATTTCCCCTTCAGAATCATATTGAAATAGAACCCCGGCTAAACCTACTCCAGAACTATCAGTTTGTAAATAAAATGGTCGTGACATATCAGGGTGATGCAACATTATTGTTTCTAAAAATCTACTCTTTAATTGTTCAAATGCTACTTGTGCTTCTGTAGTCCAGGTCCAACTCTTATTCTTTTTCAGCAACTGACATAAAGGTTGAATAATGCTATTATAATTGGGAATGAACCGTCTGTAATAGTTGCATAAACCTAAAAATGCTCTTAAATGTTTTATTTTTTTAGGAACCGGAAAGTTTCTTATCGAGTCTATTTTTTCAGGATCTGTTTTAATTCCTTGTGTTGAAATAATATGTCCTAACATTTTTACCTCCTTACAAATGAATTTACACTTTTCAATATTACATGTAAGACCGGCTGTTTTTAATTTACTCAAAATAATGTCAATGTGTTCTAGATGCTCATTTAAGGTACCCTGAGTCAAGATTGCGAGGTCATCTAAATAATTCACACAAAATTGTTTGACTTCTGGTCCTAGTATTTGATCCATAGCTCGGCTAAAACTACCTACAGAAGTTTTAAGTCCTTGTGGTAAAACATTGTACATATAAGATTTACCATTAAACGTAAATCCGGTATATTTCTTACTATCTTCCGAAATCGGGATTTGGAAATATGCATTGTTTAAATCAATTATGCTAATATAATTAACTCCATGAAATGAATTTAATACATCTATTTGCATTGGAGGTGCCTCCGCCTCGGCCACCATACTTTTATTTATTTCTCGTGCGTCTAATAAAACTCTTATCGAACCATCCGGTTTTAAGGTGAAAGTCAAAGGACTACAATATGGTGTTGAGCCCCTAGATATTATTCCCAACTCTACCATTTCAGCTAACTTTTCTTCCATTCGAGCCCTATATGCGTATGGTACTGGGTAAGAACGTCTTATAATTGGACTATGATCTACCATTTTTATGACATGCTCGTAGCAATTAGCCCGACCTAATCGTTTAGTAAAGACATCACCATGCTTAGACAAAACCTGTTTTAATTCATCGACTTGGGTTCCTGTAAGAAGTACGCCCGTTTTAATTTCCTCTAAATATTTCTTGAAGTCAAAATTACTATCGTATTTAGAGATTTCTGAAACATTTTGCCCTTCAAATACGTATTCAATAAACGGAATTAATGTCCTATATCCCTTGTAATCAATAATTAATCCCACAGATGGCTTTTGCAGTCTTATGTTAGTGTTGTTTGCCGTAAGCCAATCAAATCCTAATATTACCGCATGTACTAATTTTGGTACAATTAAAAAACTAATTTCCATTTCAATCGCCCCAAATTTAACAGGTAATAAAACCATTTGCTGTATTTTAGCACTTTTCTGACCAACAGCTCCGCGAATCTGAATTGGTTTAACAGGTAACATATTTAATTTATCCCCTACTCGCAATTTTAATGATTCCCAAAATGATTCTGAAATACAAGTAATATCGCTACCAGTATCAACAAGACACACAACTTGTTCGTTCAAAATTTCTATCCCAATCTCAGATTTAAACATTTCTAATCTATCCGCGGTAATATTATCTTCTTCGTTGAATAATGAAGAAACAACTTCCGGACGAGTTAACGGACCTTTATCTAAATCAGATCGGGCCTTTAAGGCTTCAATAACCTGCAAATCAAAGTTAGTTAAATTATTTTGTATTATACCTAACCCTAGACCTGCTTTATCGCACTGACCTTTAGTAATAAGAGGTTTACGTAATCCATTATCGCGTTTACCTAACGTTTGTCCAGGTTCCCATCCGAGATGCATCATAATGTTTAAAGCTACAGGAGTTAAATTCGCCCCACCTATTGTTGATGTATTGGGGCTCATGACATCAACATCTACTCGTTTAAATTATTTGTTACTATTGGACTTGCATTAGGAACAATAGTATCGTCGACAATATCTACAACATTTGTTTCCGCCGGTTTGCTTGATGTTGTTTGACGCGCAGTCCTTTTGTTGAATTGTTGTTTATAATTGAAGGTTCTCTTGTTGTGTTGATTTTGTATATCTGCCGTAGGTTTCTGTACGACGCTTGGTTGAACCTTGCCGCTGGCCTTGAGATTAGTTTGCTTGTTTACAACATCTAACTTGCGAAGGAATTCGGTGGCTTGAAAAATTGATGAATAGTTGCTTGTTGACCACGCGTATTGTATATCCCGAGGAAAATGGTTCATTATATCATCTACTAACTGTTTCTCTTGAATAGCATAAGTCAGCATTTTCGCTTGTCCGCATAATGCTATGAAATGTCCCAACATAGTAGACTGAGTAGGGTCCCAGGAACTGAGAACGATTTTTCTCCTTAGCTCATTCTGCTCTGCCTCTCCCCAATAATTGTTCAAAAAATCTCTTTTAAAATCTTCAAATTGTGTCCACCTGTCCTTATAGATTCGTGCCCAATTTCTTGATTCACCTTCTAGGCACTCAATTATCGTGTCAATGATGTCATCCGCTCCCGATGCACACCTTTTTAAATATGCCGTCAAATCCTCAATAAATGTAACTGGATGTTTGTTTTTAGCTGGAAATTTAGGTTTTTCAGCTGGTGTCCGTGCCATAGGGTAATATAGAGTCGATGGTCCCGGAACATCACGAAACTGTGTAGTAACATGGAGATCCGCTACAGGCTCTTCTACATGTGAATTAGTCGGCGTGCTGGTAGATAAAGTCGTAAGCCTTTGTTCCAATTGGGCGATTTTTGTATTTACTTCCATCATTGATCGTTGCATAACCCGAGCCAGATGTTGAGACGCCGGAACTTTCCTGACTGGAATAGTAGCTGTAATGGCATCTTGAGTTCCAACCTTGGGTCTCCTAGCCTCAACTACTCTTGACATGGTCTTTTGTTTAGGCATTTTGATCACTAATCACACCTATTTACTATTACTTATCACTTTTTTTTATTTTCAATCACTAATCAATCACTTCTTATTTGCAATTACTTATCACTCACTTTAATTTTTAATCACTAATCAATCACTTCTTATTTGCAATTACTTATCACTCACTTTAATTTTCAATCACTAATCAATCACTTCTTATTTGCAATTACTTATCACTCACTTTAATTTTTAATCACTAATTAATCACTTTAATTAAATTCACTCGCCAAATTTTCTGTACACTGAAAACAGATAAATTATCGCGCACTGGTCAGACCATAGTAGCCTTGGAGGCACTTCCCCAACTATAGTCAAACGCAAACACTTATTATTCACTATTACGCACTCATTTAATTAACCATCTACCGACATTCCTATCAACACGAATCCGAAATGTACCTATGAACACGAATTAATAACCTAGCAAATCGGTTTAAGAGCTACCTATAACCTTACTTCAAATTAAATTAATTCACAAAAACGTTACTTAAAAATAACTATTAAAAATATAATAAATAACCTAAGCCTTCGCTTTGAACACTAGTCAACGAACAAACATACTCACACAGACACACAATCAAACACACATCAAACTTTCAAGACCTAAGATCAAACACCTATTAAAAATAACCTGTCCTAATTTATCCCAACTACACAAATTAAAAACCTATTGAGTACTTAATAAAAACTTCAACCCACCTAACTTATCAAGACAATTATAATCATATATACCTACTACTAACTCTTTTGTATATTGAAAGAACAAAAAAAAAATTAAAAATTAAAAAAAATATATATTAATTACCACTTCCGAATTAACCTAAAAAAAAAAATTCAAATCTAAACTTATAGCAAAGGCACAATTAAAATAAAAATAAAAAAAACTATAATGTACCTATAATTCGCCTAAGTCTTAAAATAATAATAGATGTGTAGTTAATTGCGAACTCCCACACAATTAACGTACTATTCAATATTAAAATTTATTAAAAGTTAACCCCCAAAAATTAAAATAATACTGAGCACACACACAATAAAAAAAAAAAATCTAAACTCCCATAAACTAGAATATTATTAAGTTCAAAATCTCATAGAATTTCCTCTGTCGCATTAGTGCTGCCACCTATAATTTCTACACGTTCTCTCTACTAAACGCCCCCTAGTGACCTCAATAAAATAAAGCTACTTGAAGTTATTTTCACACTTCATATTACTATCAGTGCCCTCTATCCCATTTACAATAAACTAACGTAAACTCGTATTATAGAAATAGCTATTGAACACTTTTTAAAAAAAAATAAAACTATAAGAAGTCACAAAACATGACTATCAACGCCCTCTATCCTCATTTGTGATTAATAAATGTAAACTTGTCCTATCCAAATCATTATCGAACTCACTCAACAACTAAATTTACATAAATCCAGATACTAGAAATTACTACCAAACTAATCGTTAGATACTAGTAACGCCATCTAGATTGGTTTGAATGAACTAACAATTTTAATGAAATAAATCAATTGTGTTAAATTGAGTGCTAAAAATAGGCTTAGTAACACTAGTAGAAACCTAATAATGGGTAAATTAAATAAACCCTATTAATATAACTATATTGCATCAATACTTTAACGTAGAGAGTCCGCCAACAAGATGGAGCGAAGACCCGGTCAAGACTGCGAGACCGCACCGGACACGGCATCACGTAACCAAACCGTTTAGCGAGCCCTAAGGTGTTTGAGAGGCCTATGTTCTACAGTTTACACCCCCCCGTCCGAAATGATGACGACTGTGAAAGAAATATTGAAAAGAGTAGGGTTTTAAACTCAGACGTGCGAGATATTGAATAAGCGTCTGGATAGAGAAGTCAAAAGTCGTAGTCAAAAGTCAAAGTCAAAACTATAAGCCAAAACTAGAAATCAAACTACAAGCCAAACACTACAAACCAAGCTATAATCCAAAACTACAAGTCAAAAGTCAAAGTCAAAAGTCTCAAGTCTTAAATCTAAGTCAAAAGTCTAAGTCTAAAAATAGAAGTAACAGTTAACTAAAACTCGCACTCTCTGGTTTATATAATTAATAACCTATTCGCAAAATTCAAATATTATCATACTATGTAGTATACGGCCTTTGAAAATAGAATTTAATACTCTAAAATAACATATTGAATATCCATATTTCGTAATTAAAAATTCGGCGATACCTATCAGTTATTTCCCTAAGGAAAACCTATCGATACTTCGATATATCTACAATAATACTGAACGTAATAAAACCCATAAAAAAATCGTACTTAAGGAAATTCTACAACATTCCATTATTTACGCTGTCACAGATTCAATCTACACTACACTTTCAATAAAATCATAGCTTCCAACAAACAATTCAAAATAGTTTGAGCTACCAAAATAAACGCCCGAAATAGCTCGAACAACACCTTACGACAAAGATTAAAAAAGATCGCGCTTGACGAAATAAAGGGCCTACACAATGTTGCCAGATTAATCACAAGTTCCGAAAATTTCAGAAATCACGAACTAATTTTAGGACATGGGAATTATACTATGATATAATCTTTTTCCAGTTTTATAATTTAAAGGGCACTACTCATAAAACCAAATTATTTAATAATTTTTTTAACCCAACTTCTATTCAAACGAGACTACCGATATCGTGCGATTTCACCTTAACAACAGAAAAAATCTATGATTATGGGGATTTGTTAACAGAAGTCATTCATATACATAAAACTATCTTAATCCTTACGTTACAGTTTTATTTACAACAAAATTATAATTTAATTTTATGATAAATTACCCGGACTTTAAAATTTTCTACAGTATTTCGAACTTCACTACTGGTATCACTACACGATTTGTCATTGTTGAGCATCTGACACTTCGACACTGCGCAATTACATTAACGTGTTAAAATGAACTGAAAATTCAACTCCTACGCAATAATTAATAAAGTTAAAGTAAAATATAATGACGGATATATGCGCAAGACCTATTTATGGTGTTATATCAAGAAAATCAGTACAAAACATCGACACAAACACGGAACAATTGATGCAAGTTTGTCATGTAGAAATTACGACTCAAACATAGAAAAATCACGGAAATAAAGCTAGACTGGACTATGAACAGGTAAAATATGACGCAATAGTTTGTTTTAAATGTGTTTCTATATCACTGGTCTTCATATTTACGTAATAAGTTGCTACAAAATAACCAAAACCTTATCACTTCCTATCACCTCATTTTTGTGTGTCTCTTCACGCTTCTAACACTACTTCATTCTATTTCAGCCTATCCTGCAAGCATGATCATGAAAACCTATCGCAACTCATGGGTTAATGGCCTAAATTTGCATAATTTCCCTGCACTTTCTAAATATAACAAGAAGACAAGAAAAGAAGAAAGAAATATAATAAAACGAACTCTAGTTAAGTGAAACATGTAAAACAAAATAAAACACTGAAAATAAACACATTTTTAAGAAAGTCAATAAAATAACGAGAAACAAAGGGTAAAGAATTTGAAAAGCGCAGCATTTGCAAAGCATATTAAACTTTCTATACCCTGTTTATTTATTTGCATGCTCCCTATCATTATAAAGTGAAAAATAAAGCAATAGAGTGAACTTATGATATATAATAGTGCAATTTTGTATCAGTGCTAACATAGAGACAAAAATTTAATAAGTTATGAGCGCCCTACAATTTTAAACATGTAAATACGCCCCCATAAATTAAGAATTCTAAAGTGTGCACTAAAACATCATAATTTCACAAAACAAAGTAAAAAGTGGACAGAAACATTTCATTCCAAGTTGGAAATAAAATATTTCTGCCTGCAATTATTATAATAAGCAGTAAACGCCCCCGACAACCTGGTTTACCCCAGACATTTGCAAAACCACATCCTGGTCACGGCACCAATTGTAAAAGATATGGCACACCAAACTTCGTAACTCTTACTCAAATAAAAATATATTTGAATATTTCATCCTCTAGTCAAGGCATCAAAATGTAAAAGGTCACGGCAACAAAATGTAAAAAACTTGTTCCTACATTTTATAAGCCGATATAAATATATATATAAAAATATTATATATACATTAAGGTATATACCTAGGTAAAGGTATACAACGATATAATGACCAATTCTAGTCAAAATATTGCCGTTAAACTAAATACAGTCAGGACTCCTACGTTGTGTAATTTTTTGATTTAGCAATCCAAACTTCGTAAGATGTGGTATGTCTTAAGGTAAAGCAGGGGTCTATTGGAGGCATACTGCTCATATAAACAAAAGAACTTAACCTAAGCATTCTAAAATTAGATATAAACATATAATATGGTGTGAAAATGAGTGAGTAAGTATGTATAGTGTAAAATAGGTAGGAAACAGGAAAGGGAAGGGTAGGGATGTAACCGGGGACCACAGGTCCCCGGGTGCCGCACCGCCTTGCCCCATCAGCACACCGTACCTCTCCTAGCCCATACTGGCTTGAATTTACATTTAAGCACTCATCATAGTGCATAATCAAGTCAAAAGAGGACTAGGGTATTAAGGAATGAGTGAACCCAATTCCAACAAAAGTAGTTTAGATGGAAATACATCCAATCCAACCAATGCTTGCTTCATTATGTTGATGCACTGCGTAAAATACACAGATTTTGAGTTGTGTAATCACTGGGAATGTCTAGATAGACCATAGCCAATGAGTTACATAGATTTGTGGTATTACCAAGCTGTAAACAGACATGGTAAGGTGTTGCTCTTACTTGTTAATCGGACGAGTGTCCCAATCGTTTCATTAGCCATCTCCGCTCACAAGGTGAGAATCAACAATTGACATAATTACTTTGAAATGGAAACACAACCATCCTAATTTCCAAGCAAGTAGTATAAATACAGTGGTGAAATGAAAACATACCACCCCTGAATAAAAGGGCCCCATCCGAATAAAAGGCGAACGCTCCAACCAATCACTTCATTAGATACCTCCACTTACTAAGTAAGCTTCAACGGTTATCATAATTACTGGGATCGAGGAACGCAACCGACTCGATTATTCGAAATGAGAAATTGAGATATAATTGTAGTAGATGACATGAAATCAAACCACCACATAGATTTGTAGAGTGTATTGTAAAGACATCAGTGCATGATACACAGAGTCACAACACATGAAAAAGCATTATATAGTAAAATTGGATGTGGTTCAAGCTATAATCGCTCGAGCACATAAAAGTATATGTTTCATTGTGAATTTGGGTTCTCACAGGGAACAGTAAGGGTTATAACAGACAAAGGATTTGTCATGAGATAAATAACATTACATAGAAGTCATTTACTCAAAAATAAACCAATACCATTGCAATGAGCTTTCCCAATCTTACAATGTAAAAAGTCATAGGTATATTAGTCCATCAGATGGTCATAATTATAGTTTCAGACACAAGAGGACAATTATCTCACCTTGCGTTACCACCAATTCTGATATTAATGGCATCACAAAATAAGCTTAGAAATTGAGCAAATACGATACTAAGGTAGTCCCGAAGGAGATACCAAAGTCTGGGTCCATCAGATAGTGTTGACAGAGTTACGACAAGCTTAGACCAGCAAGAAAAAATTGTACAAATACACACATTGCAGGCCCGAAAAGCCATTCGGTCAGCCTGTAGCCTTTTGTGGTCAATTGAACACAGCAATATAATGCAGTCTGCACAATTCCCTTAACAAGTCCAAACCAGGCTCAAGATTATGAAAATGTTATCTTACACAGAATTTTACTGATGGCGGGTCAGCCTAACTCAGCTTAAGTGTAAAAATACCATCTTTCATTCTCAACCAAACTCCACTAACTGATTTTCTTGACCTGAAATAGCTCATGACAAACAATCAAACATGGATTATCGTTCATAAGCCAATAACAAGTTCATACAATCCGACATCTGCCAGGTAAACTTTATTTATTTACATGGAACATGACGCAATTGTACTCATAGCTGGCCAGGCATTTGACTCAGGGGAGCCCTAAAATAAAACACAGTTTGGTTACAACCATTTGTCGGACCTTATAAACCCAGATAGACCGATTGTATTAATTAATTTTGTAAAATCGGAACAGTTCAGCTTTACCTCATCTCTGTAACCCAATGTCAAAAGACATTACTTTACAGAAACTACATTTACATATTCAATGTAGTTTGTATATCAATAAGAGTATTTGTGTGAGATACATGTATGGATATGTTATAGAAAATATATAAAATTCTATATAATAAAACATGACACCAGATTATTGTCTGAATGGAACCTGTAAATGCCAGAACAGAATGATTTCTACTTAATAAAGTCTAGATTTTAGACTCAAGATTTACAGAAAATCATCACTGCACGACAATTTACTCCTCCATTCGTACAACAGCAAAAACACAAAATTTACATTCGCAATGCAATACACAAGTTATACACAACACAGTTTAAACATAAAATAAATCACACAGGTACCCTAAACATTCCTACGGACCCTACGGTTTT
Source organism: Archips crataeganus (assembly GCA_947859365.1). Taxonomy (NCBI): domain Eukaryota; kingdom Metazoa; phylum Arthropoda; class Insecta; order Lepidoptera; family Tortricidae; genus Archips; species Archips crataeganus. The sequence goes on along the minus strand of OX402055.1, from coordinate 14,167,564 downwards.
CCTAACACATCCTAAACATAGTATATCCAGATTAGGAGGAGATCCCGATTTTATTGTATTATTTTTCTTAAGATTTTACATTATCAAACAAAGTAACAAAACCGAGCCCTCTCTCAAATCCAGCATACTTCCTACGCATAAAATAAAGCGTACTTACCTGGTTATTTACCAGATAGATAAATAACATCCCACCTTATATCACAACACAAACACTTCACAAAATGCCCATTATCACTAAAACAAATAACACTCCTAGCTAAATATTTTACCCTATTTCGCACCAATTTTATAATCCGCGGAAATCTAAAATCAAACTGAAACTAATTAGAACCTACCTAGCTACACTCGCGGCTAGTTTCAAACCGTCACGAATTTGACTACGGAGTTTGAAACAGTACCACAGATAAGCCTGCCATCATATTTTCCATTTGTATCAAAAACAAACAGAAAATTCCCCAAAAGTAGCTCTCAAAGAAAATACACACAAACAGAATTTCGACCAAAACAGAACACAATTGGTAGTTCTGCTTCAATCAACCTCCCTGATCGCGTGCAATCCCCCAAAAGCAACCCGTAGGTGGACAAATCCATGATTTACTAGATTCCTCTAGTAAAATTTAATTATGCAAAAATTATGAGAAATAACGATGAGATTCTGTCCCGGAAACAACATCTCACCATCAACCATTGCATAACCAAGAACTGTCAAGAACTCCGGTAGTTCCCAACAACCTCAGCTATACAATATAGAAAAAAATAGGTATATGCAACAAAAATCAAGCATAGATTTGTCACCAAGCAGGGATTTAGGCTATATCTGAAGCACATACCTGGGCACCGTCGAGCAGCATTTCTTCCAGTAAAAAAAACTTTTTTCGTCAAGAAAAACTTTTTTCAAGAAAAACTTTTTTTTCAAATGACGTGCGCATCCCCTTTTATACCCTTCCCTGACTATCCCCTCCTTTTCAGGCTGTATTTTCCAATTGCATCCGGGATTTCCCAAAACGCAAAAATAAAGTATATATGGAATAAACCCACTCGGTGTGGCCAGCTTCATACCCCCAATCTAAAAATTTACACCCAAATAATTGTACCTACTTGTGAATTTACTTATGTCCAATATTACTGTTTTATAGCAAAATAAACAGCCTATATAATAGACAAAATATTAATTAATGTTTATTATTTAAAATTATCTCATTTGCACTATGAATTCTGATTTTATTGTGAAATATATCACGCCAATTATTGTTATATTATGTTTTAGTATTATTTAATGTTCCCTCAAGTGCAAAAACAAATATCGATTCATATCGAAACCTTAATTCGAAGACACAAAAGCTATGGGACACTCCCACATTCCCATACTCTGATTGTTTATCTGATAGATATTTAAATTAATTAATTATAGCAATACTTGACAAATGGACTATTCAACACAAAACAATGTTCCGTTCTGTTTCAGCAGTCTCTAAGGCCAAAATGCTCAACAATACAATCATGAAAAGTCTTCAGATTTATTACATTAGTACAGAACAGTGTTGCGGAATCATTGATAGCCTCCCCTCAACAGTTGACCCCAAAAACCATTCAGGACATCGACATTACTATCAATGTATCATAGTATCAATATTATTGATAATATCAATAGTATCAATAATGATTTATAAGAAATACCATAAATAATGGCTATACTAGTACAAAACTAAAACAAGTACTTGATTATTTCCTCAGTTTGTACTATTTTAAGCAAATTTATTAAGTTAATCAAATTAAAACCGTCAGGCAAACATATAAATTCTCCCTAAAAATCGGGTATAAACACCTGTGGCCACACTTAACAAACAGAAAAAAAATGATAGATTTACTCTTATTGGTCGAAGCTCCCCCTCTAAAAATGCGATTGGCTAAACTGGACTATTTACTAAATTAATTGGTTAGTTTTCACAGGCTGGGAACATTTACAAACCAAACTTTCATTCACTCATTCGGTCTCTCATTCACTAACATTATTTGAATTTGAAATATTTATTATATCTTAAAAATAGTGAATTTTACTAAATTAAAGACGAATATTTTTAATTGAATGAACCTCTATAGTGACAGGTGACAGCTTAAAATCATTTCACTCAAACAATTCGTACCTCAATGCGTACATAAAATGTCATCGGGATTTCAGTGACAAATTAATATCAAATACAATTTTATCACAATTAATGTGTTATTTTGACTAGTTAAGGATGTTATCTAACTAGAACAAGCATTACTTTAATGTGAAATGCTTTAATTACTTCAAAAATGATATGTCAAAGCAAGGTAAGGTTATGTCCTTTTCAGATCGTTTTTATATGATTATTTTCTAAAATAAAGGTTATTTTTTCAATAAAGCACACATTTCTAATGTAAAATGCAAGTCGTTATTAATAAATTATAACCATTTTATATTTCAGATAATACTAAGAAAATTATTAAGCAAAAGCAAATACTGTCATAGACCATTTTTACACTATGACTGGAACTCAGAATATTCTCCATGGATCGACATAATTTTACTCCTATAATTGTTCACAGCAGTCCCAGGTAAGAATTCAATAAGAATTTTGCAATTCCAATCCAAGGTAATTATATTAATTAACATAGTTAATTTGGGCTATATGGGAAATTTTCAAACGCTAATTTCACCTTATTAAATTAATTATGTGAGGTAATCTTTATTAAACTATAGTGATTGGACTGCAAATAGATCAGATTTATAACATAATCAATAAAATAGGCTCAATCATAAAAAATATTAGCTTCGGCAAAATTTGACTATCGTTAAATTTTGACTTTGGTAACTGACTAAATTCTATGGATTATCTTAAGCTATTTATTCCAAAAATATACTAAATTAGACTAGGAGGAATGGATTTTACATAGATTTTGACTATAAACATTAAAATTTAATTATTTTAGTTGATTCAAAATTTTCAATTCCCCGCACCAAAATCTCTAAACTAAATGACTGCTTATTTCGACCTTTTGAAGTTAAAAGTCTGAACCAAACTAACTTATTCTATATCTAAACCAATATTATGATGAGATCTAACCAAATACACTTTGATCTAGGTAGTATTTTAAACAAAAAATGGAAAATTCAGAATTAATTTGACGCATACTTTTGTTTCAGAAATATTTTGACTCTATACTATGAATACTACATCAGGATCACTAACAATACCAATATCAGCTGGCAACAGAAGAAATTCAAGACTGAAGACGGATTTTAGTGAAAAATTCAAGAAAATATGGAAGTATTCAGTGTAAACCAGTTATTGAACCGCCTCCATCAATATTTCAAGTAATTTAGTTGAGTTTGTGCTAGAATATCAATGTAGAAGCTTATTAGTGATTGTGGTTGTAGTTTTTGCCTATAAAACACGAAATGGAGAATAAATATTATATACTAAATCAAAGATTTTAATTTACTCAATTAACAGCGCCATCTATTGGTGAGTAGCGGAAGTAAACCCTATAGTCAATAAAACTTACTATCTACTCTTGCATACTAGTTCATCCGAATCTCACTAGATGTCACTAAATTGTCCCCAACAGAGTCGTCAACTTACCAATCTGAATGTTATGCAATAAGTGCTTTAGAAGGAAAAAAGCGTAGTGTCGCCACTCGACCAAAGATGTCACTAAAATTGACTCATATTTTTATCGTGTTTGTAATTATTAATATTTAATTTAATTAGTTAAATATAACCGTATTTAATTGAAATGATCTATATATTTATTGAAAATTAAAATGAGAAAATGAAATGTCCTACTAGCTGCGCTTAATAGAGTAGTAAAGTAATAAATATGGCAATTATATGGATCAGTCTGTTACAGTACCACTTCTCAAGACTTACTCCAAAAAGCCGCTGAAGCTGTTATAAATGACGGGCGAAAATTAAAAACTGTAGCTCGTGAACAGGAAATATGTTAATGCTACATTACGAAGATATGTCAAGAAACTTGCTTTTCTGATTTTTCTGACTCTGACTAATAAAAATAATATAACTTTGTAATATCTAATAAGATACTACCTCAGGTTTACCTTATAGACTGACTTATGACTGATTAACGTTATGTAGATTTTTTTAATAAGGTAACATATGATATCCTGTTGAGATATATAATTAACTACATTAGCAAATGTGTGTTACAAGAAGAAACTTATGTTTATTTTGTTAATTTTGAAAAATAATTGCTAAATATTAAGTTTTATGTTTATTTTTTTAAGTTTTATTCCAAATAGACAAGTTGCTCTATTGATGACATTAAACAAGTACCTAGGTACCTACAATGTTTTTACATATATAAATTTATGTAAGTTATAAGTTGTTAAATATTTGATTAATATACGCTTTTATTAAATTACACATTTTATTGCTGTTTTAAAACCCAAAAAGTCTACTTTAACATATTATAGATATAAGCGGCACAACTTACCTCATCATCGGCACAACCCGCCCCTTGATGGGGTAAGTTGTGCTCCTCTGACATCTTGTATAAAATTGCTTATAATTTGCCTATTGTTTCAAAAACTACATAAAATATCACATAACATACTTCAAAAAAGATATTTTTTACTTAGATAATGCGGAAGATATCTTGCGTTTTAGTGAAATCGGCACGTTGAACCCCGCCCTCCCCTACTTAACCTACGTGCGAAACACTCACTAGTGGTTACTAGTACGCGAACTTGCCCGTACGCGTATCTGGCTCATTAAAGCGCGTTCTTTTTCATATCTGTTTGATATACATGTGAAATTTAAAATTTTCTGTATAAACCGGCACTTTTAATGTTCCCGGGAGATTGCGTTCCTGCTCATTCATTACGTTTGTAAGGCGTTTATCGCGAAAACAGAATTGAGCAGTCTGTTTATTCTTTGTCAATGAAACATTTTCCTTATCGTCCGATTTCTTATTAGATTGGCGAGGAGTAAGTTCCGCTTTCACCGGCAGACGGGCTTTCTCTTATTGTTGTTATTCAGTTAGCGAAGGGATGGCCACTGACGCGAGAAACGAAACTTGACTTGTTATGTCCTCTATGTTCTGTTTCGTTATTGTATTAATATTGTTGTCTTATTATTATTTCTATAGAATCAAATGTAATAAAACGAAAGCCCAATTACGCGCTAAAGTTGTATTTATTGTCCATATACAATCGGCTCTTTATTACCACTGGGAGACACTACGACGGATATTCTGGTAGATTAATATGTTCGCCGGCGCAAGCACGTACAGGAAATTATTTGCTATACGTACTCACTCAACAGTTAGTATCTACACTATTTTCCGGCCATACGACGAGACATAGGCTGCGGCTCCACTGAGGCGGAGACGAGCGGAGCTGAGAGGAGACGTGTGGGGATCGACCAATCATATTACATGAACGGAGACGAGATGTGGATTTCATGTAATATAATTGGTCGATCCCCACACGTCTCCTCTCAGCTCCGCTCGTCTCCGCCTCAGTGGAGCCGCAGCCTTAAACGTTTATTTCGGCAAAAACCGCAATTATGAAATTACCTTCCTTAAGCTTTGTTTAATTTTTTAACTTTCCTTTTTTTAATTACCTCATTTTTGGTATACAGTATAACCTGAAGTGTGATGGTAAATTTATAAAACGAACTTATAAAAGTTATCGAAAAAATAGAATATACGTAAAAATTGTATTACTTATAGGAAAACTGAAAATTAAATTTAAAAAAAAAGCCTTATTTTTCGTGGCTGTCCAACAGTTCTGAAACATATCCAATTTTTACAATGATAGACCCTTTTTAGTCCTAAGATATTGGAGAAACATTTAAGGGATATTGCTTGTGGCAATTTTGATATGCTAATGTCGGCAGGTAGGTTCTGAAACCTCCGGGGATGCGCCGCCTGCCTCTATTGCGAAATTTCAAGCTTTCTCTTTGTATTTCGCGGATATCTCCATAGATATTAAATAGTAAGTACATTCTTATTTCAAAATATGCTACTAATATTATTTTCCTCTAATCTTTAAAACCACTTTAATCGATGAATTTTACTGACCATAAGTATCTCAAACACGGTCACGGTCACGGTACGGTAGTAATATGATTACTAATTTATTTACGAAGATGTCATAAAGTATCTGTGTAATAATTTTCGTAATTGATTGGCTGACACTGGGATGAGATTTAAATAATTGTTCTAGTGTTGTCTAAAATATAAATCAGAGAACAGTAAAACCAGATATTCGTTCATTGACACGAGAATAGTCAGCAGAGGTAACGCCGTCGTAGTTATATTGACATATTAAGTTACATAAAAATACAGTTTCACGGGTGTACCTACAATAGTTCATGATTCACACGTCAATATCCTTTCACGTCATTTGCTTTTAGTTCTGAGACTCGATGTGACATTTCTGCCGCGTTGAGGGAAATGGTTTGGATTCCCTCCAAATATACCATCTAGATAAGCTACGGGAACATTTACTGTTATTATTGGAAGTTCTTGTTAGCAGAACTTCCCAGAACGATAAAACTTAAATTGAATCCGACTTAGCTTATTTAATTAAATGTTTGATTTGCAATCATCCTCAACCCCAAGTATTCAGTGTAGCTGCTTATATAAATCACGGGACTTTAAATAAAGCGACAGCAATCATGGTTCGCGGTCGTCTTGTATTTATTGATTACTGTTGATGAAAATGCGGCAGCAAGCGTTTGCGTTTTTTCACAGCATAATTTTATTATGGGTTCACAGCAGTCACAAACGTCCTCGGATAGGAACGGACATTGAGGTATCGCGTCTGAGGAAACTCAGATCCAATTTAGGAGTCGAATCCGATGAGTGTCCCTTGGGACTCGAAGCTTTACTCGAGAAACGAAATTTTAAAAGGAAAAAAGGAAGATACCTTTTTTATCAAATGTACCTACCTACGTTACGCTACATGAATTTATATCGTTTATTTGCAGTAGGGAGTTTAAAATTGGTGACAAATATACACCGTGAAATTTTAGTGTTGTTTTCCCGAAACGAGGTGATTTAGTTTCGATTGTACAATCGATTTATAATTACTATTTTGACTAGAGTCAAAAATACAATTGTGAAAAACGAAAGTCGAAAATGACCGCAAAACAATAGTAACGCTTCGTTGGTACAAGTAGCGTACGATCGTACGATAGGTTAGGTAGCAACGAAGCGTTACTATTGGTTTGCGGTCATTTTCGAGTTTCGTTTTTCACAATTGGATTTTTGACTCTTGTCAAAATAGTAATTATAAATCGATTATAATATCGATACTAAATCACCTCGTTTCGGAAAAACAACCACTAAAATTTCACGGTGTATACTAGTAAAATTAATTGAAAATTTAGGACTATAGCCAAGCCGGTCTTAGCCTACAAAGGTTGATACCGGGCTTAGGTCAAAGGTAACAAAAGGCATTCTACTAAAAACACAGGATTTAGTAAGTAAAGTAAAGTACCCAAGTCATAAAGCAACTAACTCACTTTATCGGCAATGTGACGTGTTTAGTTAGAAAATAGAGCATTTAGTATTACCTACACGTAAAAATAATAACGTTGAACGTTGATAGAAAAAGTTTCAGAGTTCGGAAAATCAACCGGTAAATTGAACATAATCCGTGCAATGGCGTGAAAGTAACTGATAAGTTGCAAAGAATGTTCTTAACACGGTAGTGCTGTGAGAACTTACTCTTATTCATATAACGCTAGTATGGGCACACTTTGCTACAGTGTTTAAATTTCGGTCATTGCATCTCTATGCTCGCGCGACAAACAAAATGGTGCATCTCTTTTGCTCTCACTATCAACTTCGGATACAAACGTGCAACGCTAAATGCCGGCAAAATAGGTACATTGTTAACACATTCAGTTTGCGTGCAGGTACAATATTATAACAAAAAATGATTTGAGATGGAAACGACAATCGCTATGGCAATGGTATTTGTATGTTATGGAACTTAAGATCGTATCGTCCTTTCAACATATATTTACTTTAAATAAGGGTAAAGTTCATTCAGTATTACAAACAAAGTAACTATCGAAGATAAGGCAAAGTCGCTATTAGCTTGTACTAGTACGTGCTGAGGAAGTAAATAACACGGTCAAAGTTCGTAGGGCTCATCGCTCGGCAACATGTAAGTTCGTCTGAATGCTGTGTAACTTTAATTAGAATTCCCACATGGAGGAGCGCTGGTGCGTCCCGATCTGACAAATTAGTCTATCTAACATCTTACCGAACTAACCCTCGCTTCACTGTTTAATGAGAAAATAATGTTTTTCTCCAGTAACGTAAAAATAATGTCGCTCGTAAAAGGACACCGAATTCTCTTCTTAAATATTTTAAACTGTAGAAAAATGGTCCTAACGACGGGCTCTGGCGAAAATATGAAAACATCGTTAGGTGGTTCTGGCTAGACGAGGCGAAGTGTTCAACACTAGTTTACGTATCTGGCACATCGTGTGTGACGAGTATTCGATGAGGTACAAAAAGCAATTAAAAAAACGATAAACACGTGGTTCACTTAAATTAAAACCAACACGACAAAACACAAAAAGAATGATAAAAGTTGAATTACTCACGTCATGTATCGTACACCAAAAGTTAGGCTACTCTCCGATTCAAATTACTTCAAAAACAAGTAAAGCCATGTCGTGGATAACTTTTCATCGCTGTTGGCTCAAGCTGGGAAAGCGCAGCACCACCCTGATAAATAATGACTTAATATTGATAAATTGTTTGAAACACGGGGAACAGGTCTCATCATTAAAGCTGTCTCAGACCGGGGACCGAGGAACTTTGATTACGTTCAGCCACTTGCAACTAAACATGATTGCAGTAACGAAACTCGATCGTCTGAGAAATTAAACCTTTCCCTTTGGTTTAAACGTAAACATTAATCGGTATACCATTGATAAAAGGTTCATTTTCCTTCAGAAAAAATGGATTTTTACAACTCACTTTTTATCTTGTCTGACAAGTAACTGAATAAGTTCTTAAATCTGCTAAAACATTTAATACTTAATAGTTATTCATGATCATGACTACATTTTAACTAATTTAACATGTAACACTGAAATAAAAATAAAATATCACAGAATTCAGCTTAAGGTATGAACGCTAGTTTTCGTAGCAAGTGACATAATCTCTCTTTGACATTAGATAGATTCTGACAGAAACGTGCCAGTATTCTTCAGCTTGCCAAAATGTCCTGGTATAATACACCTCACTATAGCAAACCCCCGCATAGATTACTCTAGTCACCTCATAGTTTTACAATGTATACATACAGTTACGAAATGAACTTTTTTGAACTCAACAACCGCTATATTAGATAAAAATGGTTTAATACCTTAGTACCTTATATATTTTTTTAGTGGAAAAAATTTTGCTGCCGCCGCCGGATTTGAAACTGCATTTCCTAGCTTACCAGGTCGAGCGTGCTAAATCTAATTGCACCATAGCGTCCCCGACTCACTGCTACCAAGTAAAATTAGAGCGGGTTAAACTAATGTAACTCTATTGCTACTTTAATCATCCCTTCTCTGCTTTACTTCTTTAGACATTTTAGAAAAAAACAAACAAGCAAATTGAGAACCTCGTCCTGTTTTGAAGTCGGCCAAAGAGTTAAACGAACTTATGGATCGTCAGCTCTAGCATTGGTGTGTCTAACAAGGTACAATTATTTCCAAATTATTATTTTAATTGCCCACTTAATAAGTACCATCTGTCCTGCATTATGACAAAATTAACCTAACATGCTGGCGGATATTTGGCTTAGGCCCAAAAATGGACTCTTAATTACTAAAGAGGTGCATAAATACTTACACTCTAACATAGGTATAGTAAAATCATGACTTGAGCTTGTTTTGGCAGGCTTCGCATGACTTTAATAGTTGATACGTACTGTACGTACGTACAATCAAGACGTACTTATCCACTTTAAATATAATTTAAGTTTGAAAAATGGTTATTAGAGATACCAGAAAGATAAAGAAAATGTTGTAAATTAAAATCTTAATAAGAATAAGGAATTTACACGTTCAAAAATAATTAAATAAAAGTATGGAGAAAAGCAAATCTTTTATGCTAGACATCATTAAATACTTAAAAAAATTGACTCAAGATTAGGAAAAATAGAGAATAAAGCGTAGGTATATAATTTTGTTGTTTACTTGGTCGACACGCAAAATTAAAGTGAGAAGACAGCTGGCAATACAGGATACTAAATAATATCCAAATATAAAGAATGCCAGTATTATAAATATTTACTTACAAATCAAACCTGTGTATGAAAAACGTCTCTTTACTCAACTTAACTAGGTGCAATATGCACTTTTTTCTTGTCTGCAAGAACGACTCTACATACATTTGCAGACCACGTAATATTCATTTGTATATTTTTAAATACGACGCTAACGACGTCTTAATGTCTTAATTTCACTTGCTTGGTGAAAATTCTTCAGGTAATTAAGTTGTGATAAGTTTTAAAAGCACCCTAGCATATTAGCATGCCAGTTGCATGCAAGTCCCTTAAGCCTTTTTAGATGTATTTCTGTAATAAAAATATAGAATTGGTATAATCACCTACAACACACACATCTATTATGTGTATTGGTAGCTATAGTTATCGGAATATGTTTTGGTGAGAATTGTGAATACTTAAGTTAGATTTACTGTCTACGTTAACCTAAGTATTTGTTTAGAGTTAATTCTCGTTGAGAAATTAATAAATACGCATAAAATAATGTTAAAATAATAATAAAATTCACGAGAGCATAGTGTACCTAAAAAAATTGCTTCACGTCTTGGCCTGCACGTTTATTATGTACTAATCCCTAATGTATTTAATTAAAATCCTATGAACATTCTCTCCGTGCAGTTCCATTAAAATACAATATTATTTCCGCGATATTGCGCTGCGTAATTAATTTGAGCAAAACATCCATCGCTTGTTTGTTATATCCGCACAGTAATCCCGTTTAATATTTCACGCTACTTAATTGTAATCCTGTACGAGCCATGTAGGTACGTTGCAATACGATGTATCAAGAAAAACGAAGGTGAGGAAAATAAGTTGCAGCGGCGAGGATTATCCCTGTATTGCAGCAAAGCTTCGAAATAAAACGTTCGTATTGAACGGCATTCGCACGCTCCTCGAAGGTGGATAACTTGTCTTCCAGAACGTTCCGCGAACGGAAGCCTTAGCGGCGTACATCCGCCGGTATCTTACAAACAACTAAAGAATGGGAAACATAAATGAAGAAAGTCTTAGATAATAATTCTTTTATTTCCGCCGCGTCTTAGTTGGTACATGCGAGTTCGGTATCTCGGCAATAAGTTAACGTGTATACAATAGGTCTTACAAAACCGTAATGGACTTCTTGCGCCAGTTCCGAGGATTAGTTATTGATAGTTTTAAAATATGAACATTCTGAACTACCTTAATTATTGCAATGTTATTGCAGTTTTTCTTTAGATTTAAAATTAAACTTCTTCCCAGCCTGTATACATTCCACTATTTCCACTGAAGGGCACACCTTCCTCTCAGAATAAGAGGGTTTAGGCCGCAGTTCCCACACGGGCCTAGTGCGGATCGGGAACTTCACACATACAAGTGAATTTCCTTGCATGTATTCGTCATAATATTTTCCTTCGCCGTAAATTTTAAATGTAATTGCGCACAAAAATTCCGAAAAACACAGAGATGCGAGCTAAGGCTCGAACACACAACCCTTTGAGTGCCCATAGCTCTAAACTACCACGACTTACAAAAATACTAGAAAAACTAACAAACTAAACTAAAAAACTAAACTTAACAAGGCCCAAAGAAAGTTAGATTGTACCAAATTGTACTAATGTGAAAAATTATAGTGAACTTTTTTTATCAAAATCCAAGTATACGCAACTAACAAGCACACAAACCTCCATGGCTGTTTCTGAAGTGGGGTTAATACGGATTGGTAACTTCATATAAATTATTAAATTTTTCACGACACTGCTCGAAAATGTGGCCATAGATAACCTAAATCCAGTACTCAAAACTGCCTATTTATGTACATTTAACAGCTGACTCATTTATGGCGCACAAACACGACAACAAAGTTACACTAATCGAAAACAGGACGTATCAGTATATGTATTTCATTATACGATACGACTTTTTGAAAGATAATTTCTGAATTTCATTCCTGGCGTGCTGAAACGACATTATTGGACCAATCAACAGTAATCGTCTGCTGCATGCGATGGATGGATGGATGAATGGATGGACGGACGGACGGACGGACGGACGGACGGACGGACGGACAGACGGACTGGATGGACGGATGGACGGGATGGACGGGATGGACGGGATGGACAGAATGGACGGATGGACAGATGTACGGGATGGTCAGGATGGACGGATGGACGGATGGACGGGATGGACGGGATGGACGGAATGGACGGATGGACGGGATGGATGGACGGATGGACGGATGGACGGAATGGACGGGATGGACGGGTTGGACGGGATAGACGGGTTGGACGGGATGGACGGGATGGAAGGGATGGACGGGATGGACGGGATGGACGGGATGGACAGGATGGACGGGATGGACGGGACGGATGGACGGGATGGACGAGATGGACGGGTTGGACGGGATGGACAGAATGGACGGATGGGCAGATGGACGGGATGGACAGGATGGACGGATGGACGGATGGACGGGATTGACGGGATGGACGGGATGGACGGAATGGACGGATGGACGGGATGGATGGACGGAATGGACGGGATGGACGGGATGGACGGGATGGACAGAATGGACGGATGGGCAGATGGACGGGATGGACAGGATGGACGGGATGGACGGGATGGACGGGACGGATGGACGGATGGACGGATGGACGGATGGACGGGATGGACGGGATGGACGGGATGGATGGATGGACGGGATAGACGGGATAGATGGACGGATGGACGGATGGTCAGATGGACGGGATGGACGGGATGGACAGGATGGACGGGATGGACGGGATGGATGGATGGATGATTATGATGATGATGATGATAATGATTTCCTCGCATTAGTCGTGAAAAGCACAATGTTTAGTCTCGGCCAAAAGTGCAATAGATGGACTCGTCCATCTATTGCTTACTTTCCAGCCTCTACAACAATGTACTATATTTCCAGTTGTACTATAAGATTTCCGTCACGATGGTTTTCTTGAGCCATAAAAAAAATCAGAGGTGCGAGCCCGCAGTTGAACTCACAATACGACATAAACATAACAAATAATAAAGGAGTTGTACGCGTCTGCTAACCTCCCCGTGCGCCTGGGCGCTGCCTACATGCAATTCCCTTCTGGATTCGTCCAAGAGGAAGAGCAGTGTTCGAGCCGGTGCACCTGAGGCATAAGTTCAATGATTTCCTGACCAATTATGGATAATTCCTCGATGGCTTATAACCCGACACCATGTATAGTATTATTATACCGACCAACGGCCGACAGGTTTTATAACTACAAATGTCTTTTACTTGACATTGTAATATTGTCTCCGATGGACAGAGCGATATTTGAAACAATAATTATAATAAATAACAAAGTAAATTTTAGTACAAACCAATGTCTGTAAAGTCCGCTCCAAATTTGTTCAATAAAGTGGCACTTAAAGGAGAAACCGAACCTTTATAAGATCACTTTATTGTCCATCTGTCCTTCTTTCTGTCAAGACTCTTTTTTCAGAAACGCGTGGCGGTATCAAGTTGAAATTAACACCAAACAGTAATTTGTGGTATCTTGTGCTGTTTAAAAATTAAGCTTCGAACTCAACGCAATCCAAAGATAAGGCTATTTGAGCCTTATTTTCTAACATTTTGCAGGGGAATCAAAATTTAATAAGGTATTTCTCATAGACCTAAAATCATGAAATTTGGCATGAAGGAAGGTCTTACAACACAAGTAAAGGAAAAAATCTGGAAATCGTTATTTAGTTGTTCCATCACAAAAAAAATGCTATTACTAACGAACTATTTATTGCAAGTTGTAGGTACGGAACCCTCGGTGCGCGAGACCGACTCGCACCCGATCGGCTTTTTTTGGGCTTAAGTTGCTAGAGAGTATGTTTTTATCAAAAAAAATCGAGTCCAACTTGAATGGCGAACCAGGAAGAGTTTTTCAACGTAGTGGAATTCTAATTCAGTGGAACAACATTCCCTGCGCTGGGAAAATAATTTTGTGTAAACAAAGCTGGAAGAACGAGTTTCTTGAATTAGACTTCTCTGTGGAGACTCGGGGAAGACACGTAAAGAAAATAATTTCGCTTAACCGCGTTCATTCCCCTGCAAAGCTGCACTCGCTGTACAGTGCCACAGCGTGCTTAGCTAAATTTACTTCGTACAAACAAAATTATACATTGCTCTGTCAATTACACTTAAATTACTCAGACTTCGGAGTTTCACTTGTACTGAAAATCGTGATAAGTTATTGTTGAAAATTTAATTTTTAATACGAGATTTTTGGCTGCCTGCATTTTATGTTGATTTTACTTGCATTGCCATCCAAACTACATATCCCTACCAAATTCCAAGTTAATTCGGTTCGATCCGTGAAATTCGACTTCTACCTAAATATTATAGTGAGTAGCCTGGTTTGATCTATAGCCTCAAACAGAGGTTGTGAGTTCGAGCTCGGGCTCGCACCTTTGGGGCTTGCGGAATTTATATGCAAAATTACATTTTACATTTAACAGCTTAAAGGGGGTGGAACACGTGAGGAAAACTTCACACATCTGTGAAAAAAAATTCACTGGTGTATGTGAAGTTCTCAATCCGCAGTGGGCCCGTTAGGGAACTACGACCCAAGCCTTCTCATTCTGAGAAGAGGCTTGTGCCCTGCAGTGACACTTATAAAGGCCGAGATGAAAAAAAAACAGAATTTTAAAAGTAACAGGCCCTTATAATCTCAAAATTTAATCCGGCTTTTGCCACTAGCCAAAAGTAACAGACATTATACCTAGGTAACCTAGTACAGACTGACTTAGCTCTCAGGCATAAAATCGGAAACAAGAAAGCAATCAAAAATATCGAAACTAATGCAGTTCTAACCCTATATATAGCCGTTAGAGCGTATCAAGCATTTTTAAAGTGTTTTGTCTATTCAATATACAGGATGGAAAAAACGAACGCCACATGGAGAGCAACTACCTCAAATATTGGAAATAGCACATTCTATGTCGAGGAAAGTCTTCCTTTATTTTTAACTAGCTTTTGCCCGCGACTCCGTCCGCGTGGAATTAGTAATTTAGGCAGCTTATTTTTTTTATCCAATTTGCTTTTTCATCAATTATGGCTCTCCTTAGTTCCTCGATATAAAAAAATTTTACCCCCCGAAAACCCCTCCCCCCACCAAACCCCCCCCCCCCCCCCCCGCACACCCGCGTACACATTCACCACCGTACTCCCAAGTCAAGCGTGCCTATAGAAGTTTTACTTCAAAAACCCCCGATTTTTAAACATTCTTCCGCTCCGGTCCGCTCCTATTGGTGTTAGCGTGATTATATATAACCTATAGCCTTCCTCGATAAATCTGAGCAGTAGTTCCTGAGATTAGCGCGTTCAAACAAACAAACAAACCTGTGTGCATGTCGAACTTAAGATGAACCCTATTTAGTATAGTTTACTATATTGTTGTCAGCTCATTTTATGTTGGATTTTTTTTTCTATGTACTATCCATGTTCGATAAATTCTTAAAATAGACGTATCTTTCTTATTTGTGAACCGATTCAAATGAAACAAACACTAAATGTTAATCCAAGAAAATACCAACATATCAGTGAAAACCGCATCCTTCTAGGTTAAGCCGTTTCTGAGATTAGCGCGCACAAACGCACAGACAAACAGACAATAATTCTAAAAATCATTGTTTTGGGTTCTATTGCGCTAATAAATAGCACTAGTGACAGTTTTTCTCAAAAATCTTCAATGTACAGACACCGACTTGTTACAGATTTATTATATGTATAGATAGATAACAAAAATACTGCATTTATGGATTATTGAAAAATCGCTTGCCTTAGTCAGGACTAGAACCCGGTCAAATGCGACAAAAATAACATGCCGTATTTTGTGATGCAAATCGAAAGGGTTGTTGATAAGGTTAATTTATCTCTAAATAACATATACAATCAAAATAACAGAAGGCCAAGAAAACTGACAATTATGAACCCGATTGTATCATTGTGGCCGCTTTAACAACAAATAATAAAAATAAAACAAATAGAGATTTATTTTAATTAATTCTTTACTGAACTATTTTTAAAACATTTTACAAAGACACGGAACCCTTCATGCACGAGTCCGACTTGCACTTGACCGGTTTTTACATTAGCTGTAATTACCAATATCATTGGCTGTGACAGAATAATAAAATTTTAATGATTCCTTAATTAATTTAATAATATATGTAACTCCAATTTCTTAATTGATAACCGATGTTCATTTCCTAGATACTACGCAAAATAGGCGCACATAGACGTCGAGTTGCTGAAAATAGCTCGCTTTTACCTATTTTAAAGAGCGTGTAATCCTCTGACAATACTGACGGCATGTCAGTCCCGAATGTAGGTACCTAAGGTTAATTGAATTGCAGTGTAACCATCGCATTAACACTGGATGCTCTTGTTCGACATGCCAACAAAACAGTTGAGCAGATTTCACTCAGAATTTTGGTAGTGAAGCCTTATTACAACCCTGTTGATTTGGATTTTTATTTTGATTAACGTTAACATAATTAAATATCACGATACACTTGACACCAATGCGCCCACCACATTACTTAAAAACGAAGATTAGCTACTCAAAGAAGTGATTTTTTTGGTGGAATGTTTTATTTTGGGCATCAGGTAAAATGGGAATGTAATAGTAAGTATTTTAAAAATGTGGTATTTCGGGAGCGTGGTCATTTTGGCAACAGCGCACCAATTGACCCAGTCCCAAACTAAGCCAAGCTTGTATTACGGATAAACATACGAGGGTTGCTACGAAAGTTTTTAGCTGTATCAAAACCATTCATTTTTTTTGTAAATTACTTTAATATTTTTCAAAATATATCCCTCCAAGGTCTACACATCGCCTCATTCTAAAAAACCAATCCTCAAAACACTTAAAAAACGCGTTCTGCGGTAGGTCGAAGAAAAGCCGCTCAAATTCTTGTACTGCCTCGTCCGAATTCATGAAAGTCCGGCCATGCATCATTTTCTTTACAGTGGGGAATAAGAAAAAGTCACACGGGGCCAGGTCAGGGCTGTAGGGTGTATGCGACACCATCTGAACACCTGTGCTGTTCAAAAAGTCCATTGTTTTTGCTGCAATGTGTGCAGGTGCATTATCTTGGTGGAAAAAAATTCCCCGAATGCCGCTCTTTGGGCGTTCCTCACCCAGTTTTTCGAACGCTTGGGGTAGACAAACTTCGGTGTACCACTGGCTAGTAACTGTTCTTTGATCTTCAAGTGGAATTACAGCCACTGATCCACTTCGACGAAAGAAAACGGCGATCATTTTTTTGTTGCCACTTCGGCCTCGAGCAATTTTTAAAGGCGGGTCCGTCTTCTTCAAACACCCACTGCATAGATTGCTGCTTTGTCAGGGGGTCATAGCAGTATATCCAAGACTCATCAGTAGTAAGGATGTTAGAAACCTGCTGGGAATGGCCTCCGTCAAATTTGCTGAGCATAAACTGACACCAATCTACACGATGGGTTTTTTGCTCTTCGGTCAGCAAATGTGGTATCCAACGCGACGCGACCTTCCTGACGCGAAGATGATCATGTAAAATGCTTAAAACTGCGGGTGATCCAATGCCTAGTTCATGTTCGATTTCCCGAAGCGTAATATTCCTTCGTTCCTTAATCAACCACTCGGCTCTGATCACGTTTTCTGGCGTTACTGCACTTGACGGCCGTCCTGGTCTCGGCTCATCTTTGATGCACTCTCGACCCCGTTTAAACTCGCGGTACCAATACGAAACTGTGGCTAACGATGGAACGGACGTCACAAATGCAACATTTAAATTTTTGTGAGATTCCTTGAATGTTAAGTTACTTTTATAGTCATAGAATATCATAGCACGAAATGCTTCTCGTGAGAGCTCCATTGCAAAAAACAAAACTGGACTGACATTGTCAACAAAAAAATTTAAAAAAGAAAATGTTACTGGCCAGTATGCAATGTCACTATACAAAGAGGTTAATAGATAAATTATCTTTAATTTATCATGCAATTTAAGAATAAAATATTTATAGTTTTCATACAGCTAAAAACTTTCGTGGCAGCCTAGGTAATTAAATACAAATTAAATACACAAGACTCGAGAGCAAACATTCGTATTTTTCATACAAATTTCTGCCCCCACCAAGGGTCGAACCCGGGGTCTCAAGCTTTGTAGTCACGTTTTCCAACCACTGCGCTATCCGGTCGTCAAAATATTAACAAAAACCAAGCCTTAATTACTGATATATTCACTTTTTATTTACATAAAAATATTTAGAAAGACGGTGTTGTCTCGAGTAAGTAATTTACATCAATTGACCTTGTCCCAAACTAACAAGATCTTGTACCATACGTAGATACTAGGCAACGAACATCGTACTTGTATAGATAAAACACAATTTTATAATGTACTAGCTGATGCCCGCGGCTTCGCCCCCGTTGTGTGGCGCCATCAGTCGAAAATTGGTCGTACCAACTCAGAAACCTTCTTTGGCTCATGCACAACAACTTTGCTAAAGATCATCACATGATCAAATGCATAGTTTGCGATTATATAAAGGACATACAAACATTCATTATTATAATAATTATATAGATAACTCGGGTACAGACGTTCTTCTCCTTCATACAAAATGCATCCACTGGAATTCGTACCCGGATCCTCTAGCTGTTTCTAAGCACTAGGCTATCCAGGAGTCAAATATTGTACAAGCGCAATGTAAAACTAACAATAAGACCGTGTGTTAGATAAATAAGTACTTAAATGCAAACTAAAGATTCTGCCACAGAATCTCATCTCCAGGAATAGAGTTACTTGGTAGCGAGCGCCCTTTGGCGTGCGTTTTATGTCAGTGGCAGCCGGCCGGCCGTCACTTAGCATACGAGGCAGATAACCCAGGATAACTTTATTTCGCAATCTCTTGCGTCTCTGATTTTTAAATTCAAGTGCACGCTACGTGTATTATGTAAAGTGATTCAAGCAGGCGAGTTGTTGACTTACGCGGGCGGTGGCAGAGGGGAAGTTTTCTGCGTTACGAGACGTTACTAAAAAAAATATATATATATATATATATTAGGGGACAATCTTACACAAATCGACCTAGTCCCAAACTAAGCAAAGCTTGTACTATGGGTACTAGACGACGATAAACATACTTATATAGATAAATAAATACTTAAATACATAGAAAACATCCATAACTCAGGAACAAATATTCGTGCTCATCACACAAATAAATGCCCTTACCGGGATTCGAACCCAGGACCTCTTGCTTCGTAGGCAGGGTCACTACCAACTAGGCTAAAGCGGTCGTTACTATATTGTATCTTCTTCGCATTCTTTATGATAATTATGATGCATCTCATAGGTTTAATTATGATAATACTGTAATATCTTACTAATAATTATAAACGCCAAAGTTTGTATGGGCGGATGTATGGATGTGTGTTACTCTTTCAAGCTAAAACGGTTAAATGGCTTCTGATGAAATTTGGCACACACTGATTTTTAACATCTGATTTTTATCTCAAAGAATTGCATGGTTCCTGCGGGGTAGCGTCAAACGAGTTCATCGCAAACGAAGTCACGAGCAACAGCTAGTATTATATAAAGTATAGGCTGTTACAAAGAGTAGACATACCTTTTGCGATGCGATTTTCTTTGTTTGATAATAGGGTTTAGTGAACCGACTAAAGTTATTTCCTTAAGTTTATAAAGTTGGGAGCGGAACAATTTAGTCATCTTTAATGGTAAAAAATCTTGTACGCATCACTAAGTAAAAAGCATTGCGCGGATGCATTTCAAAGAGGAACTTAGTGTTTTTGCTGAACCAGCCACTTTCCTGACTTACACGCCGCGAGTGCGCGCCGCTAAGTGCGGGCTATAAATTGTTCGAACGAGCTTCTTCAGGTGCTCTCATTAGAAAGACTTCCCTAACGGCCCTCAGCTGCAAATTAATACCTACGTACTTTGAGATCATGATGTAAGTGGAGCTAGTAGTAAGTACAGCTGTACCTAAGCATATATGGCAAACAAACTGAAGGCGCTTTTACGAGTATGTGCACTTTGTGCACAATAACAATATTAGAGAGATCTGTTTTTTATTACATTACACATTTACAACTTAAATATTTGAATCAATTCGATTCAAGCCATAGTTTCTAGGGCAACTGTGAAATATCATATCTAAAATCGGATGTATGTATATAGTTTATTAACCATGAAAACTTTGACAAAAACTATATAATTAACTAGCTGTTGCCCGCGACTCCGTCTGCGAAGAATAGGGGTATAAAAAACATAACACTCCTTCGACAGTCGGGTGAAAATAGCCTACGACCTATTCTCAACCCTTCCGAATATAGACGAAAATGTTTCATAAAAATCGGTTGAGCCGTTTCGGAGGAGTTCGATAACGAACACCGTGACACGAGAATTTTATATATTAGACTAGCTGACCCCGCAAACATTGTTTTGCCATACGCCTAGCCTACGACCTATTCTCAGACCTGCCAAATACAGATAAAAAAGTTTCATAAAGATCGGTCAAGCCGTTTCGTTCGATAATTCAATAACAAACACCGTGACACGAGATTTTTATATATTAGATTAGTACTTCATAAATATTTTCTAACCACGTTCATCATAATTCTTCAAAAATGCCCGAATGTGTAACACACTGCAAATGTACACTAAACTCTACCGTTTTCGAAAAACAATATGTAACCAAACAACGACATTACAAAGAAAACGATATTATTCTAAAACGGAGTTCTGCGATCACTGCAGCGAGCGAAGTGAGACCGGTGAATCTTTGTCTCGCCGTGAACATACAGAAAACTAGTTGAGCTACGCACGCGCACACGAATAGAGACATGGTTTTGCCTGACTTACTTTGTTTTTCGCAGAATTCCGTCTTTACTTTTTAATTGGTTTGAGAAGGTAGCTCAAAGCACAAGCATGAGTAACGGACCTTCACAAAAGAAACCTAGTTAAGGTTCCATCTTTATGACTCACCAAGAACTTTTCAAGTCACAAAAGAGTCCAACAGAGAGCTTCAAAGATTTTAGTAAGAACTTTAAAATAAAACAACTCAACGTAGTTGCTTGTAGGTAACTCATAGGTAGTCCTGCCCTTATGACGGTCTGAATCTTGCAAAATGAATATGAAAAGAAAAAAGAATTATCTTCGTTAACAATTGTGCAAAAATAGTGTCAAGATCATCTTAACGGTATAATAAACTCAAATATTTAGGAACCATTTTTGAAGGTCATTTTGTTAGTTTGTACGAGTAGATAAGTGAATATGCGTGTGCCGCATAAAAATGTAAACCTAATTCACCATCTTCACTATTACAAGCGAACAATATTTCAGAAACTTTACACAGGGTCGCCTGGTCTAAAGTGCCCGTAAAATAACATAATATTCATGTCGATTATGACTGTAACCTAAATCCCGATTCGACACCCTTTCATTTAAACAAATTCTATCGTAGAACGCCGGTTTTGATTAGAAATTTACCGAAGCTAACAAACAACAGACAACCGATAGTGTCCTCGACATTGGCAGAATAATCGAGAATATCTATAAATAAAAAATAAAAATTTGAAAAATTTAATTGCATTGATTAGAAATTGTAACAAAATAACGGACGTTAAATCGGAATAGGTTTCACGGCCATCATAGGTCATCGAAATAGCAGGCATTGCCTATTGCTTACCTGTTTTCCGTATTGCTTACCATGTGGTATTCAATAAG
The DNA here is from genome assembly GCA_947859365.1 of Archips crataeganus. Lineage (NCBI taxonomy): Eukaryota > Metazoa > Arthropoda > Insecta > Lepidoptera > Tortricidae > Archips > Archips crataeganus. Next base: position 14,145,522 of record OX402055.1, on the reverse strand, counting down.
CAGTCAATGTATTGTACCTGTTGTATTGTATTGAAATGAATAGAAATTGGGAAACTTTGCTATCACAAAGTTTAGCCTGTACACCTATTTATCAGAGCGGGTCAGGTATTCAAAAACTCGCTCTTGAATATCTCAACTTGCTCATAAACTCCATTATCAATGGTGTTAAGTTTAATTAATCTCTTCACGATGTTTTTGAGAACACTATACTCGAATATTTTTCTATATTATCCGTAAGTGATTAAACTTACAAAGGGAAATTGTTTAAACTGTTCGCTTCGAAAATGTTAATTAAGAACCCATTTACATTCTCTAAAACGGCTTGGTCCCATCGAACAACGAAAATACCAAAACAGGAATTTACTATCGTTTCTCTACAACTCGCCGTCACATAAATTTAATCCGGTGCAGCTTCGAAGAAAGAATTTATCTGAAATTGTCATCAGTTTATCATAGCAAACCAAATAAATGGTTTAAGACGCGTATTCTTGCCGTTTGACAGATGAACGATATTTGTCAGCGCCGCAACTCGCAGCTGCCAGCCGTTGGCGTTGGCGGCAAACTTCCATCCTACAAGACTTCAAATAAATGTACGTCCTTGCTTTACCAAAGTTGTAACATATTTATTATCTGCAGTGAAGGCTATTCAATATTTACATAATACCTGTGGTAGGAAAAATAAGCACGCTACGCTAATATTTCATGGTCGACTATACATAGCTAATATATATTTTAACGAATAAATATAATATTTATTCACATAGCCACAAAAAAATAATATAATAAAATACTATTATTACAAAATTAATTAAGTATCAGCATTGTAATACAGCGAGGAAATGCTGCCAGCATGTTTGGGTCCATGCTGCGGCGCGTGGAGAGCCTTTTGTATTTTTCCCTAGTTTTAGTATAATTATTTGTTACTCTTTTAACCTAATTTATACCTAATTGGAATCGGCGTAATATATAAAATTCATTATCACCCAGGTGGCGTTTGAATCAATTCGCCTCTTAACAGTCGGCATAGTTTATCTCCGAATAAATTTAAAAAAATCTGTAAATCGTTCCCATAGAAAAGATGACAGAAATAAATTTACAAAGAAACCATTAGGGCCTAAACACACGGCGTTCTTTGAACGCGCCGTCGACACGCGTTTTAGGAACGCGCGTTTACAGCGCGTTTTTCATTCCATTAGAACAGCCTTAAGGCCCCTAGCACACGGCGTTTTTTAAATAACGCGCCGTCGACGCGCGTTTGTATCGATACAAACGCGCGTCGACGGCGCGTTAAAAATAATACGCCGTGTGCTTAGGCCCTTAGTCACTCTGTTTGGTGATTTAGTCAAACACATAACATAACAACATTTCTTTGTAGCTTATTAACGTTCAGCATTTCTGTTACAGCATTATTGTTTTTTTCCCAACAAGAAGCCATATTTTCTTTCAATATGTATTACCTACAAATAGGAAATAGGATACAAACGAGACCGAGAAAGTGCTGGTAGGTTATACAAAAATTGAAATGTAAAAGAGCGCTTTGCGGTCTACTTACAAAATAAACGTTTTGATTTCATGTTTCAGGCTAATGCTAATATCTTATCTTGTTAGAGCAACATGCCACGTAGCTGCCAAACGCGCATTACGCCGCTCTGGTACGCCGTGGCGTGTTGCTCTAAACAGAAGGGCTACGGATTAGCCTGAAACATTCGATCTAAATTCGATTCGATGAGCTAAATTCGATCATAGACGTAAGTTATCCGTAATTTTTCTGATTTAAGACGTTGGTTTCAAATGTCATTTAGCGTTCTACCTATATCGTATAGAGGACACAGCTTAAGTTCCTCAAAATACGACTTGTGACAACTTGACAATTTAATGTGAAAATTTATAGGCGCCCACAGAACTAATAATAATAATAAGGGGAACGGAACTGTCACGCGAGTCAAAAATGCTTATAAGCCATATATTTTATTTTCACAACTCAATCTGTAACTTAATTGCTCAAAAATTTTATTGCAAAGATTTTCGTACCGTAATTTACTACAATCTAAAACAGCCAAACTGTGAGCACATTAATAGCGTGAGAGGAAGCAAGGCCAGCGAGGAAGCATTGCATGGAAATACATAGGTACAATAATATTTCTAGGTATTCCAAATTAGTAAATACGCTCTGTGGGTATAGTACGATGTTTTTGAGGTGTCCCGATCTCATTAAGAACCCACCTTTCGAACAAAACCTTTGTATTCTATTATGTCCTCAAGTGAATAATCCTCAGTTTAAAATTAACGTAAATATAAGATAAAATAGCTTATTGAAATAACGGCTTTATTATTTACACTAGAGAGTTCATTTTAATTGAAACTTTGTTTGTTTTGGTTGTTTTTTTGGCTGCATGTCTACGACGCATTTAATGTTGAAAAATATTATCTGCCAACAAAGTTTAATTTAAAATGAACTCTCTACTGTACATAATAAAGTCGTTATTTCAATGAGCTATTTTATCTTCATTTATTTTTTCGTTCATTTTAAACTGAGAATTATGCATTTGCTTTGCAATATTTACATAGCTTTGTTCGAAATATGGGCTGCTAACGAGATCGGGACACCTCAAAAAATTTGTACTATACCTACATCCTTGTTAAGCCGTTCTGTAGGTACAGTTAGCTGCAAAAATATGAACGCGTTTGACCGCACACAATATCTTTTTACTACTTTATTAAATGAATAGAGTTGGGAAAGAATATTTTAGCGGCCATATTTTTGCAGCTGTACCTACATGACTACATAGTTGTTCAAACTCATCGCGTATAAAATTACAATCGGGTGGTGCGAAAATTTAATCAGTAAGTTTGCTCGAGCCATCCCTCTAGTAATTATCAGCACTAAGGCTACATTCACATCGACTCCATTTTTACATTTTTTCAGCCAGACCACCAACGGCTTTAACTTACAATTATAGTGGCGGCGTTCTCACCTGTCCGATATGCTCAAGAACATTTAAGGCCAAAATTGGCAACAACAGTCACATGCGAGCACACCAACGCGCGGACCAATGAGGCGCCAGCTGCTGAGCCTGTCCAACAGTCGCTGTAGCCGAAATCGGCTCGGACAGTATTATTATTATTATTATTATTATTTTACATTGTGGATGAAATTAACAAGATTTTTTGAATAGCTCATCAGCTATTGCAAAAATAGTGAGGTGAAGCAGGAAATAAAATTTAAAATAAAGGTGGACTCGTTTTAATGTTTTCTCTTCGACTGTCAAACTAACAAGAAGTGCCAAATCCAACATGGTTGCCTTTTAAATATATTAATCGACTTACGAACATATATAACTATGAAAACGATTGTCAATAACTTGTTCATTGTAACATAAATGATTGTTGAGATATTTAAATAAATAATTAACTTATATAAAATCAAATAAAGGCCTAATTAATTGATGTTATATGTTATTCAAGTCAAGTCAAGTTATGCTGGGCCAAATCGCAAGCGCCAGAATTCCGGTTGGGCGTCCTAAGCTTAGATTTAAGGACTGCTGCAAACGAGACCTGGTCTGCTTTGACATTCTACCTCTCAATTGGGAGTCTCAGACTGAAATGATACCAGAGTAGCGTCGTGATCTCAAAGCGGGTGCAGATAAGCATGACAGGGTCTGGTTAGAGAGCCTTAAGCAGAAAAGCGACTGCGCGCTGCAAGACCGCTTTCTCTGGCTGGACTCTGGTCATATTTGTAATTCCTGTAGCAGAAGATGCCGCTCTGGTATAGGACTCTTCAGTCATCGCAGACGTTGCAATCAACCTCCCCGCAACACCTGATTTTATCTACCGCTGCAATAATCATCTGCAATAGATGAAATGGCCAATAACAACTGTTATTAGTGGTATTACTATAGAATACTTCATGTGCCAGTAATTTCACCGGCTGTTTTATTCTCCATGCTGGAACACAGCAGTTCAATTCCTGCTGCATTTAGCGACAGTACCTATGGTAGATTTGGTTTTTACAAAATAGCAGAACTGCTTTGAGTATTAGATACTATTTCTATACAATAATATTATAACCAAAATACAGTCAATAAACTCAATCGCGTATCAGGTGTGAATTTTTCGCTGCAAATGGCATATCAACATTGCATACATAGACCGAAAGAAAACATCGTGAAATTATTTGTGAAAAGGTCACCAGGGTACGTGTGCCTACCTAATTTGCACCTTCAGAACGAGACGACCCGATCCGAATTATTCTTATTTCAAAAATAAACGTTGTGAAAAAGAAAAACAGGTTTAGTTTTAAAATGAGAAAAATACGGATTGAGTCGGTCTCGTTCTGAAAGCGCGCTATGATCAAAGCAGTTATGCGTTCACCTACTCCACCAACATAGCAAAAATTTAAATTGCACTCTTGACTTAGAGGATAATACGTATAATTTAGCTTTAGTAGGGCGAGATAATTAATACCTCTCAGTTTCGCCGACTCACGCGCTGGCTAACAGGCCGCCGACCCGCAGCTGCTCTATTAGTGACCATTAGCAGTTTAGTGGGCCCCCAATTTGCACCAGTCCCTGTGTCAATATTGTCTTAGCATTAAACTGTATCAACAAAATTAAAATACCGGACGGGTCTACGCGGTAACCTGTATCTTGTTAATTTTTAGGGTTCCGTGGCCAAAAGGTGCTACGAAACCCTATTACTTTAGGCTTCGCTGTCTATCCGGTCGTCAGTCACAGAGCTGTAGTATTAAACCATAACAGATAGACACTTTTATTTGTCATAATGTGTATTTATGAATGAATCCAAATTCCAAAATTCCAAATTCAAATCTTGTATGTCAAATGCGGTGGTGGGGCGCGTCATTTTGAATTAGACAAGCTATACTTAAATTTAATTCTAAACTATAACAACAAATAAATTAATGAACGGCCTCTAAAGGAACATGTTTTATCAAAGTGTTTTCCTGTGCCAATTTTATAATAACAATTTTATGGGGGTACAGCCACGAGCTTTAATTTGGGACCCACTTAACGTTGACAGTCCAGCCATATTGTATAGAAAGTCAAAGGATATTTTTACACGCTTTATATTAGCTTCACCTGTATTTTTTTGTATGTATGTTTGTATGTTTGTTTGTAACCGACTCCTTAGGGCGCGATTTTGACCCACTTCCCGGTTTCCGATTGAGCTGAAATTTTGCACATATGTGTGAATTGGATGACAATGCAATATTATTGTAACATGGAGCTGATTTGATGATGGAGCTGGATGGTGGCCATAGGAACTATGTAATAAAACAACACAATCCCGTCGAGTTTGGGCTCGTTTGATTCGTCTTGACGAGCACTTTGATCCCAGATGGTAACCAGGGTCTGATGATGGAGCTGGAAGATGGCCAAAGGCACTCCACAATAAAACGACACAACCCCATCGAGTTTGGGCTCGTTTGATTCGTCTTGACGAGCACTTTGATCCCATATGGTAACCAGGGTCTGATGATGGAGCTGGAAGATGGCCAAAGTCACTCCACAATAAAACGACACAACCCCAACGATTTTGGGCTCGTTTGATTCGTCTTGACGAGCACTTTGATCCCATATGGTAACAAGGGTCTGATGATGGAGCTGGAAGATGGCCAAAGGCACTCCACAATAAAACGAAACAACCCCATCGAGTTTGGGCTCGTTTGATTCGTTTTGACGAGTACTTTGGTCCTAGATGGTAACAAGAGTCTGATGATGGAGCTGGAAGGGGGGTAGGTGGCGGGTTGGGGGGGGAATGGGGTATGGGGTAAGGGGGTCGGGGGTTTAGAGGGTTGGGTGTTAGGGTGTGGCGGTTGGGGTTAGGGGATGGGGGGGGGGTTTACGGGAAATAGGGTGGGGGTGTTGGGGGGTTCGGGGGTAAGTGATTTTGGGGGGTTGTGGGAAATGGGGGGGCGGTAGGTGGCGGGGTGCGGGGTGTGGGGGTGGGGGGGAGGGGGAGTTTCCGGGGGTATGGGGGTTCGGTGTTAGGGGGGTTGGGTTTAGGTGGTTCGGGGGTTGTAGGTGAGGGGGTAAAGTTAGAAAGAAAAAATGCAACTAAAAAATAGAAAAAAAATAATAGTTTAAAAAAACTAAAAAACACGCTTTAAAAAAGAAAAAATAAATTTTAATAAATTTCAATTCACTATTCTTATAGTGCAGTAAAAAATTTTAATAAGCAATTATTATATTGTTATATCCAGATCAAAATTTGTAAACAATTCTAAATATTGATAAAATAAATAATAAATAATATAGTTTAAAATATTTTATTGTAAAAAAAGCGTGGGGTGCATGGTGTCAATTGTCAAGGATTATCATTTTGATAACATCTTAAAAAGCACCCCACGCTTTTTTTACAATAAAATATTTTAAACTATTATTATTTATTTTATCAATATTTAGAATTGTTTACAAATTTTGATCTGGATATAACAATATAATAATTGCTTATTAAGATTTTTTACTGCACTATAAGAATAGTGAATTAAAATTTATTAAAATTTATTTTTTATTTTTTAAAGCGTGTTTTTTAGTTTTTTAAACTATTATTCGAAATGGGTCCCAAATTAAAGCACGCGACCGTACGTAGCGAGCCCGACACACCACTTGGCTGGTTTTTAGAAAGCAGTGACTGATTCTTGGACGGGATCATCACAATTACTATATCATCGATCGGGTCATCCGGGACCAATTATTACCGCCTTGTAAGTTAACAAAACAATAGAGCCAATTTTTTACCGAATGCGATAGATAAGATAAACGTCCCTGTGCTCGACACTGACCCAATACATGGCACCTTCGACCTTATGTCATAGTAAGAGAGGTGACAGATGGGTGGGTATCATCTAATGGGCGTTGAGGTGTCGAGCATTGGTACGTTTACCTTACGCATAATAGCAGGGGCTGAGACTACTGCGTTCCCTGGAGTTTATTTTAGCCCGAGGAGCAGTTCTCTCTCTGGCCTTACGGAAAATCCCTTGTGCTGCCGACCAGTGTCGAACCTATCGGTGCCATACACTAGGGCCCTCGAGCTCAGGGAGCCCCACTCAGGAAACCCTCGGGTCATAACCAGCGAAGTCAGCAAAGCGCAAACCGAACTCGAAAACAATTTTTAGGGTTCCGTACGCAAAGGGTAAAAACGGGACACTATTACTGAGGCTCCGCTGTCCGTCTGTCCGTCTGTCACCAGGCTGTATCTCATGAACCGTGATAGCTAGTCAGTTGAAATTTTTATTTTTAATTTTTCATTTTCATTTTTTTTACCGCTATAACAACAAATACTAAAAACTAAAATAAATATTTAAGGGGGCTCCCATACAACAAACGTGGTTTTTTTGCTCATTTTTACTCGATATTGATAACGGCAACAGGTAGACGCTTGAAGTATTCACAGAATATTTAGTTATATATATATTCACATTAAAAATAAATAATTAAATTAAAATAAAACAAATATTTAAGGGAGCTCCCACACAAAAAACGTGATTTTTTTTTAGCGTTTTTATAGATAATGGTACGGAACGCTTCGTGCGCGAGTCCGACTCGCACTTGGCCGGTTTTATTTTTCCACCTTACTTAAAAAACCGTCTACTTAATCTGTCCTATAGATTTTAAGTGACTACGTTTATTTTTTGTGCCCTGCATACCTGCAGCGTACGATAAAGATCAGATTTTAAAGTTTGCGCCAGAGTCCTGGATTAGCTAGCTTCATCACTGCTGCTAACCATCACTGCATCTCCCGGTCCGTGGTCTCTACTCGAAAATTTGAACGATCCATCGGCCATCGTTTCTACGAGCACTTTGTCTCAGTCCATCGTTTATCGACTCAATTTAATAAGTACCTACATGTTTTAATTTATTTCTATAAGGGCGAATTTAATAGTATACTACTGTATAAATAAATAAATAAATAAATAAATATCACGGGACAATTCACACCAATTGACCTAGCCCCAAAGTAAGCTAAGCAAAGCTTGTGTTATGGGTGCTAGACAACGGATAAACATACTTATATAGATAGATACATACTTAAATACATATTAAACACCCAAGACCCGAGAACAAACATTCGTATTTTTGATACAAATATCTGCCCCGACACGGGAATCGAACCCGGGACCTCAAGCTTCATAGTCAGGTGCTCTAACCACTAGGCCATCTGGTCGTCGTTTGTATGTGTGGAGTGATTTTTTTTTATGTATACGTCCCACTGGTGGGCACAGCCCTGCTCTCAAAATGAGAGTGCTTGGGCTATGTTCCCAGCGGGCCCAGTGCGGATTTGGATTTCACACACACAATTGAAGTTTTTCACACGTTTATGCAGGTTCCTCGCGATGTTTTCCTTCACTGTAGAGCTTCATAATAAATTTCACAGATGAATTCTGAAAACTCAGGACTCACGACCCTCTGCTTGAGAGGCTATACAAACCACTAGACTACCAAGACTTCTGCTACTTTTCAACCGACGAAAACAAAAAGAGGGGGTTCTCAAGTCGACGTGTATATTTGTTTTTTTTTTATGTATGATCACGCATAACTTTTTACAAAGTAGTCCGATTTTGATGATTAATTTTTTATTGGAAAGCGTATACCCCGAGGGTGGTCCCATGTAAATTTGGAAATAATATTCCTACCCTAAGGGTAGGAAAACAGGGGATGATTGACTAACTTTTTACAGAGTAGTCTGATTTTCATAATTCTTTTTTATTGGATAGGGTATACCTTGAAATTGGAATTATATAAATTTGGAAAAAAAAAATTACCCCAAGGATGGGAAAAAAGTATAAAATAAAAACTTTTTAACAAAAAAATTAAACCGCCGAAAAAACTGAAAAGCATTTGACCTTAATCTAGGTACCAGTTTGAAGTCGGTGCCTCAGCACTAGCCAGGAGGAGTGGACCTATAATCTTCTACCTGATTGGCTTCTATCAGTCCTCCTGGCTCGTGCAGAGGCACTGACTTCAAACTGGTACCTAGATTAAGGTCAAACAAAAAAGGTATTATTTTTTGCTTTTCAGTTTTTTCGGCGGTTTATTTTTTTTGTTAAAAAGTTTTTTAAATTTTATTTATCAAAATCCTTTCAACTAATTGTGATTTTGTAATCAACAAGATTTTCAATGGCTACCAAAATAAACGAAAACCCAATCCAATTAGTTGTTGCCTTTTGACGCTACATTGGTTGGTTGAGGTTTCATATTTATTCACAATAAAATTTAGCTGTAAAATCAATATAATTATTGGTGTTAGTTCTTGCAAGTCACGAAGGCGAACGGGTTTTACTTATGGTAAACATGAATCCTCGAATACGTGTCAAAGTGTGCGTGACAGTGATATCGGCTAAGGTTAGCATTTTTTGATGAAGTTAATCTAATATCCGTAACCGTAACCGAAACTATCGGATAATGCGCAATATCCGTAACCGTAAAGGAACGTTTTTAGTTATAGGTTGACCGTCAACTATGCACTTCACCTTCTGATAACGTAACAATGGCGACTTTTATGGAAATTGTTCTATAGACGTAAAATATTAATTTATTTAAAATGCAAATCAAAAATTTTATATACAAGTAGATTGTCCCCTTAATAAAAAAAAAGTACAATTAACCTAAAATTAAAAATATTAAAAAAAAATAATACTTAATAACTAAAATACTAAATGCAAACATATTTGTTATAGATATCAAAGAACGATGTTTCCAAGTTTAATTTGAAATATTTATTAGTTAACTATACAAATAAATACATGACATAATAAAATTAACTTTAAATAATTTATCACTATAATTAAAAATAAAATTAAACTAACTAAACTAAAAACTAAATAAAATTAATAAATGGTTCCCCCCGCGGCATGGACCCGAAGATACTGGCAGCATTACCTCGCTGAATAGCAATGCTGATACGTTGAGCGAGGAAGCTGCCAGCTCTTCGGTCCCCTGTGGTATCACAAAGCCGTTTTGAAAGGTCTAAATAAATTAAAAAAAAAATTGAAATTGCATTTTGCAGTAAATAAATGTGTGACAGTTTAATTAACCCTACCTACCTAAAATCACATTAGTATTTACTCAGATGAATAGTGTAACGAATATAAATTAATTCACACATGGCCCGTGGTAATTCCACATTTGCTAATAGACTATGTATCAAATTCTAGATACATAAACAAAACAATAATATTAATTACATACGAGTACACATGAAAACCCCGAAGGCGCCGAGAATTTCAACAACGCCATTTGTTACAAGTTATCTACGTTAGCTACTTTAGCAGTTTGAAATTCGCTCACCAGAGACAGGTAAAGTGGGGTGCGGTAATAATAATTTATCATTACAAAGCGTGATGATAAGAGGGCTCGTTCTCACTAAAGCGTAGGACAAAGGGATGCCAGGCCGCGCAGGCGACGGCGACGCCGCTCCGCAAAAACCTCCAGGATTACAACGTTTTGCTAAATATTTACCTAACACTTGCGAGGCACAGTTAACACCATTGTGCCCAATAAGATTTCGGCTAAACCAAAAGAACCTTTGCTTATTATTTGGATTTAACAACATTTTCGCGCAATTTATCAACCTCCATTAATTCAAGAAGTATGGTATAAGCAGTTTTTAATGATTCACGGTTATTTGTGATAATTATTAACGACCTCATTAAAGGTAATCGTGGTCTACATCCAGTAGCAATATAATACAATTTGAACGCAATAAATAGTAATTATTAAGGTCTTAGTCAAGTTCAAACTATCTTTATTCAATTAAGTGCTTGTTATAGCACTTATGAATGTCGTAGAATCTATCACCGGTTCGGAAAGACCCTGTTGAGATGAATTTGGCAAGAAACTCTTGCGTAGTAGTGTTATTTGTAATGCATATCACTAGTTCATAATTTAACTGCAGCAAAGTATGAAATCCAAAATTTTATTGGACCAATTTCAACAATTGAGTAAATGCATTATGTTATCCAGCATTAACTAAGCTTGAAACACTAATTTTGTATCACATTCAAAATTTCACCCCGTAGAGAAAAAAAGGTCAAGCCGTTTCGGAGGAGTTCGATAACAAACTCCATGACACGAAATTTTTTATATTAGAAAGATTAAAAGACTAGCTGTTGCCCGCGACTCCGTCTGTTCTATAAATAAATATAGACAAAAAAAACATAAAAATCAGTCAAGCCGTTTCGGAGGAGTTCGATGAGAAACACTGTGACACGAGATTTTTATATATTAGAAAGATTTTAATTAATATCCCTGATTGGAATCACTAAGTATTGCCCAGTTGTAAAAACTGGCGTCATTAGAAGTGCCGATAGCGGCAACACTATTAAAGCCAGCAAACTAAATGGAGCTTACCTAGCTTAGTTAGAAAATCTCACTTAGTACGTATACAGAATTGGTGAAATGTGAAGTTTGAGTGGAAGTTAATTGGAACAGGGCCGTATTCAACGTATACCCTGTTTGTATGCAAGGCCGCATCGGTGCGGAAAATGATCCCCGTTTGACTCAAAAGCATAATGATTTTCCGTGAGAATGAGTTTGGGTAAAAGTCCTTCCGTTGTAAATAAAACTAATGAGTAAAATTAATGCTGATGTTGAGCACGGACGGCGGTTAAATTAACCAAAGCCATTACTTTAATGAATCATGCAATACGTTCTTAATATAATAAATCTTTCTGCGTAAAAAATAAATTTAGATAAAGGTATTAACAGTTTTAAGTGACTCGCGGTTAATTGCATTTGACGTAATATTTTATGTGAATGTAAATCGCAATTTAATGAGCTAGCGATATGCTGACGTAACCCTGGCGTCGTACGGGTAAACCAGACCAGACTAATCGAAATATCAGAAGTTCATTAAATACTCGAGCAGGCATTTATATTTATTTCGTGACTGGAAGCTACCCACCCTCTAGTATTTCAATAATAGATATGCAACAATAATCATCATGTATCTTGTAGAAAACATGTTTAAAGCGTTTCACTTAATAGACATCTTTGCGCCCACGCAATGCCATGTATATAAATAAACTAATTTGATATACCAATGTATTAACAAGAACATAAAGACTATAAAATTTCTGGTAAAATAAATTAATAGTTTAAAAAACACTAGAAAAACACGCTTTTATAAATGCACATAAGAACAAAAAATAAATTATGGATCGTTCAAGTTGTCTCTATTTCTGGGCTGAAGTGTAAACTATGTGCTTTTATAATATTTGATTGTAAAAGCGTGGGGCGCTGGAACAGGAAAGATGTTCTTGGATGCGTCAACAGTGGCAAAATGTAGAGTTCTTGTTCGTGGACGAGATATCTTTGGTTCCCTTTGGTAACCCTTTGGCGGCATAAACGTTATGCTCTTGTGCGACCTCATGCAGCTTTCGCCAGGAAGTTAGTACCTATTAGTATTTGTTAACAAGAACGTCTTTCCTGTTCCAGCGCCCCACGCTTTTACAATCAAATATTATAATTAAAAGCACATAGTTTACACTTCAGCCCAGAAATAGAGACAACTTGAACGATCCATAATTTATTTTTTGTTTTTACGTGCAAATGCACGTAAAAGCGTGTTTTTTAAACTGTTAATTTATTTTATACTTTTTGGTCTTAGATAACGAAATATTTTGAACATTTAGACATGGCATGATTTTCATGTGCTAAAAAGAGACACATGAAGTTTTTTTTGTTCGTCTTAAATAGAATCGGTCCATCTTATACTTTGTCTTTGGTGCGCGCGCACTGCTCTACAGTAATATACCAAACGTAACTCTCTGTTTCTATCTTCACCCCTCACCCCCCAACCCCTCCAATCCCCCAACCCCCCAACCCCCTAACATCTGGGATCAAAGTGCTCGTTAAGACGAATCAAACGAGCCCAAACTCGACGGGGTGGTGTCGTTTTATTGTGGAGTGCCTTTGACAATCTTCCAGCTCCATCATCAGACCCTGGTTACCATCTGGGATCAAAGTGCTCGTCAAGACGAATCAAACGAGCCCAAACTCGACGGGGTTGTGTCATTTTATTACAGAGTTCCTATGGCCACCATCCAGCTCCATCATCAGATCAGCTCCATGTTACCATAATATTCCATTGTCATCCAATTTACACGTACGTGCAAAATTTCAGCTCAATCGGAAACCGCGAAGTGGGTCAAAATCATGTTCAAAGTTTCCATTACATACTTAGTTAACAGGTCGACCTAATAAAAGCGTGTTAAAAAAAAACATTCAGACGAATTGAGAACCTCCTCTTTTTATTGAAGTCGGTTAAAAACCGGGAAGTAGGTCAAAATTATTTTCAAAGTTTCCATTATATACTTAGTTACATACAGGTCGACCTAATAAAAGCGTGTTAAAAATGCATACAAACGGAATGGCTCTAATGAAAACACTGGCTCTAGAACGCATGATCGAATTCCAATCACCACACGAACCAGTATCACAAAATGAGCTATCACCGCAAACCAAATAACCGTGGCCAAATCAGACTAGGCGTAGGTAGCTCAGGCCAGTGAAGTCGGAAGCAGCTAATTTGCAGCAGTGTGAAATGGACCGAGTCATTCCCGCACAAAGCGAGCTAATGCGCGCCCGTCCGTTGCACTGGCCCGCAATTATATTTGCATACGACCACCTCTTACCGTCGACTCACGCTGCTTACTATGCCAAAAACTTGCTGCGAGCTAGTCAAAAGGCTTGTTATAGTTCATACGTGTAGGAAAATCCACGTGGCCACCCACATAAACCCTGAAAAGGCACTAAATAATCTCGCTAATAAATAAAGTAATTTCAAAGGAATAGTAGACAGCAAAACAAAATAAGCAGCAACTTGTATTGAGAAAAAATACTTTTGTCAAGTTTTTCAGTAGTATTTTTTTAAACATGCGCAAATTATTCAGAGATTTACCATTTTTTTCTGTTTATGTGACAAAGATGTAGGAAGCAATGTAAGTGTCCCGTTATTCGCCGCACTTTGCTAGCACAAGACCATAGGTAAAGCTTGTAGCCAATGGCGATGAAATCGGATGCGTTAAAGCAATGGCCATTCAGTCATTTGGGACTCCTTTGACAAAGGAATAAGAAGAAGACGAATTGAAAACTGTCGTTATTCTATTAGGTACATAAATAAAAAAGTTTAATACTATACACTCTTTTTTATTTTAGGTTTGTGTAAAAAATCCTGACTGGCTGAGTGTGAGTGACTGACTCAACGAAGCCCAGCACAAACCCTTAAACTCAGCAAGCTGAAATATTATATTATTTTCCAAAATCCCACGAGATAGGGAATCCCCAATGTTGTCGAAGCCGCGAGCACAAGCTAGTTACATTGCAGTAAAGTTCGTACATTTTCAAAATAGCTTATGTACCAATAGGTTCAACTGTCTAGTGTTGAGGTAGAATCTACACTGTGTTTATATTTACAGACGCGATAGTAAGTTTTGATCGCAGTCGAAGTTAGTAAACCTAAAGCTAGAACTAAACACCTATTCTGTATGTAAGTTAACGACTTATTTATAGTATGTTAATAGACCCTGAGAGCGGCCGCTGATCTCTTAATCCTCGTAACTGTAACCTCCAATTAATTACTTTAATTAATTATTTGAAGTCTGAACTAACTGGTATACGTAATATCTAGTAGGCATATTTTTTCTCAAATCAAACCTCACATTATACAGCGTGTATTTTTGATACAACCACAAACTGTAACCAGAAGTAGATTTCAGTGCTATGAACCGATATTAAGACAAATTGTTAACTTAGTGTTAACTAACATTTTAATTTTTTTTTCCAAAAATTTTTTTTTTCCTCGCAGGAAATTTTTTTTTCCTAGTTCAGGTATACGTAACATGTTCCCTTATTAAATATGTTTAGTCTATAAGTTGTTATGTTTTGTAACTTTTAGTATGATAAATAAAGATTTATTATTTTATTATAACTACCAGAGCGTTATTATTTTTTTTTTAAATTTCGAGCAGCAATGTATTGCGTAGTACACTTATTTGACACTTGGCTAACGTGTGTTAGGTTAAAGTTATCACTTGTGACAGTTGTGACGTGCGAATAAAAATGAGATACATTGCGCGCTGAACTATTTTGTAAGGAAAAAAAATCTTGCATTTTTAATAATTTTATAGAAAAACATAATCATTAGGGCCTATACTAAGAACTTGTAAAGTTAGTGGTTGTATCAAAAATACACGCTGTATGTTGCAGTAAGTATGTACCTTATGGCATGTGCCAGACGCATGGATACAAACAGGGGGGCTAAAATAGCCACGGCCAGAAAGCGTTGGAGGGACGACTTAGACGTATACCTTATGGACTGGAAGGACTTCGCTCAAAATCAGGACGAGTGGAGATAATGGGGGAATGCCTCTGCCTAGCTAATTAATTAACCAGGCTAATTAATACATCATATATTATGATGCAGTACGGTTATGAAGAATTTGGCTGAGATTGGATCACCTTGACTTAGGTACTTCTCTAATATCTAAATATGTGTATTTATTTGGAAATAAATATTTAATCTGTATATCTACTCGAGCCTGTTCTGTCCAACGATCTGACTTTATATGTGCTTTTTGAGTATTTTTTATCAATATGTTGGTTTATTTTGTATTTATGTTTTAAATAAATAAATAAAATAAATATCATGGGACAATTCACACCAATTGACCTAGTCCCAAAGTAAGCTTAGCAAAGCTTGTGTTATGGGTACTAAGCAACGGATAAACATACTTATATAGATAAATAAATACTTAAATACATAGAAAACATTCATAACTCAGGAACAAATATTCGTGCTCATCACACAAATAAATGCCCTTACCGGGATTTGAACCCAGGACCTCTTGCTTCGTAGGCAGGGTCACTACCAACTAGGCTAAAGCGGTCGTTAAATCATGATGAATGATCATAAAAAGCTTCCCAGATGTTGTTGCGCAAGAAGCTATAGTAAGCTTTTTAGTAATCTATAACAGTACAAGTACAGTGGTTTACAATATTCTAGAAATTTTTCTAATAAGTACTTGTTCTAATGCGTGAATGTGATCTATCGGACTGATTCTTCTATCTAAAAAAAATGTCTGTACTAATGCCTCTTTGTTTGCACGACTGTTGATTATCGATATTTAAAGATATGCAAAACATAAACAGCCTATTGAGAACAGCATAAAAAAAAATATATGGATAATTGCGAATGTCAGCTCGATATCCGTCCTTGTAGAGTATTATAATTCCTGATTAAATTTGAATATCTTCTAATATATAAAAATCTCGTGTCACGGTGTTTGTCATCGGACTCCTCCGAAACGGCTAGACCGATTTTTATGAAACTTTTTTCTCTGTATTCGGTAGATCTGAGAATAGGTCGTAGGCTACTTTTTATATCTACCCCTATTCTTCGCGGACGGAGTCGCGGGCAACAGCTAGTATACTAATATAATATAACTTACTTAAGTATAACTTTTCTTTCACCAAAAATCAGACAGGGGCTGATACGGTGTTTTGTTGTGCTTTTATGCTCTCAGTTAGATTTTCTGTATAGGTCAGCATAAATGTATGTTTGCGCAAGTTGTAAATTCGGTAGTTTCTTTGGCTTTCAGAGACGAGATCCATTTCTTGGTTTGCTAAGTTCTTTAAATGTTTTCAACGCTTGTTGTTTAGAGCTTTCTACATATTTTATTAAGGTTCTAAGTTTCATACAATTTTTTTCTTTTTTTGTTTTTTTTGTTTATAAAATATTTTCAAATCCTTTCCTTCGCTTTTAGTTGCATATGTTTGTTGTATAATATACTTCTTCATTCAATAAATTCAAGAGCTTTGTTTGATAAGATTTTATATTTCGTATTTATTTTTTATATTAGGATTTTCTAAGCTTTCTTTTATGGCGCATTTAATTTTTTGACAGTAATAATTACTTGTACATCATCTATGTAATACTATCATCAGACTCGGTATGAGTATGTTTAAATGAGTGAGAAAGCATTTTTCTTCATCTGCTGTTTAAAAAGTATGTACCTGGCGGGTTACAGAAATTGTCGTTTATTCTTCTTTTTGTAGTCAGGTTTAACGTTACTCTAATAACCTATGGTCTATTTATTTATTTATTATGGTTTTCCAACAGGTAAAATACTACAAACTTGCACTACAAACACATTTATAACAAATTAAAGAGTATTCAATTCACCCAATTATAGGCGAACACAGCATACATTAAACATAAACATTCACATGTGGCTAATAACAAATTACTACACAATGACATTAACGACATGAATTAGTAATTATAAAAATCTGATCCAAAATTTAACGAATTATTATTTAAGTACCTACTTCGTAACTTGCAAATAAATGCGTAATTACATATTCAGTTTAATTTTACATAATCAATTTCACTACAATATGTGACAATAATAATGAACAAATTATTTTGATATTGATTTTCAGTTTCTCCGCAATATGACCATTGCATAGGCGAGTTTTTTTTCAGATTTTTCTTTAGCTGTTATCTATCGCTTCCGTATTACGTACTATAACAAACTACAACTTATTAACATACAATTTTAAAAAAATAAAGTGCAAGCTGTTATTATGGGTAAATGAGAATAACCAGCACCAATCGGTTTTCAGGAGAACAAAGGAACAATTAGGCCTAGTGCAGAGAACCGAGCTAGCTAGTCAGTTTGCGCTGTTGCTATAAGGCACAATGGCCGGTCTCTCTTTGTCATTATCTAAATCTAAGTCCACATTTGGTTCAACATTTGCAAACTGAAAACCTGGACTCGTTTAGAAAACAGTCGGATTATGGGTGTTAAGGCATCAAAGCGATAGACTAACATGGGTACTAAAGGTTCAATGCACATGACGTTATGAATCTCCTACGCAGCAGTGTATAAAGGATATATTGAATCAGGTTTTACTCTTCGGAGGTCCATATGAATGAACTGAAACAATTGCTTTGCTTTGCTTTTTTTGTGAAGATGAGCTCTGGATGAGTTCGAAACGCGTCAGTGTAGTTTGGTGGTGGTGATAGGTTGTATTTGTGTGATTTGTGTATGTTCATACAGTGTAGAGGTGGAGGAACTGCATGAACACGCATTTTTTACATAAACGTAGCTATCGTAAGGTCGCGGGTGAGCAAAGTAATTATTTGAGTTCATTGGTGTATAAAGGGCCCGAATTTTCAACGATCAAGGGTATGCGATGATTTCCTATGAAATAGTCGGCTTTAATTTTTGGCGGGGTTAATTTTGGTGTTAAGCTTAATTTAGTATTATCATAATGTATGGAACTCTCAATTTTTAACCAGCTTTAATGACTAAATACAAATTTAATTTCTTCCTGCAATACGGCTTGAATTATGTACACGTGTTGGTTAATGACTAAATTAGTAACGCAATCCAGAGTAGTCGATGTGACAGCTAGATAGAATACCATAAACTGCCCGGTTGAAAGCCTAGTAATTAATTAGAACCAAATACTCGAGCGCACTATTATCTTTGTTTTTGCAATAATGCTAAATGGAAGCTAGTAGAAAATAGCTGTTGGAGACGGATGCCTATGAATTGCAATTAGCAATTAGTTAATCCGTTAATGCGATTCGGCAGCAGGTTTTACAATTCACTGAATTCAGCACTTAATCATACCTACCTACTATTTGACTTGTCTTGTTTGTTAACGGACCTAATGTTTACTTGGGATCTTTTGCACATTAATTTAGGATTAACGTCTAAAATAATTTAGTACCCCAGATCCCAAATCATACTTTTACATATCAGATTTATATTTCATCCAACACCTAAAGATATCTACATGGCAAAAGCTTTTTCCTAAACATTCTTTACTTAGATGTTCGTGACATTTTGCCTTCATTCCTGTATATAATGAACATTGAATTTGTTCTGGTAAACCACATTTATTACAGACATATTTTTTTCGTTGTCTCGTAAATACTGTTCAGGGGTCGGTATAAAACAATACAAGCGATTCTAGACCGCTACGTGTTCTGACTGCACTCTTGCCGGGCTCTTACCTTGTTTCTGCCGAGGCAGACACAGACACAAGTCTCTTTTTCCGGTGCATAGAACATGTAATTAATTTATTTTACTTTACTACGCTAGTTTTACAGTGAAGGACTTCACGGGATCTGTATTTAGACACGCGGTAGCGTGTCAAGCCAAGTTCAAGCAAAAGGAACCATTTTGAGCCACTTTTGATCCATTCATAATACAAAATCTATTAACACAAACACACCAAATCTGGATTATTTATTGATACCAAGAAGATTAACTAGAACCCCAAATTTCATAAATACAGCTTCATCATCATCATCATCATAGTCATTCGGTTGCTTTTATATTTGTTTAATACAGCTTGAACAGCAGCAATTAAGATACACTGACTGACTCACTGGCTGAAATATAGATCAAAAACCTAACCTAGTTCCCTATGTCCTAGGAAGTTTAAATTTTGTATCCAGTTAAAGTTTTTAGCTTATTTAGTAACCAAGTCAAATCTTACAAGCTTCAATTTAATATAATTTTTATCTACTTAATGTAATTTATTCGACAGTTCAATATATAATAAATATAATATATTTATATTTTTAAATATCAAAAACTGTTGTAGCAGTGAAAACAAAGAAATACAGTTTTATATTTGTTTAAAATGTTATTTGTTCTACTAAATAGGTTTCAGGAGTATCTGCAGAAATTCGCACCCATTTAAATCTCAATCCTTTTGTCGGTGAAGTCCACAGTCAAGTATATTTCAGGATCCATATCGGGTTGCATAAAATTATTAGTCATAATTCATCATTTGGCATAAATCTTTTTTTCTCAGAAACCATTAATTATTCAGAATCGTTATAAAACAAATCTACACAGTTCTGCAGGATGACCATTTAATTTTTTTTTTTATGACAAATATTACATTATGCTAAACAATTACCGTTTAGGTAGTTTTCCAGAGTTATTTATATGTATCCAGAAAAATATTTTTAATATAATATCTGAGAAATTACTTGATGTTACTTTACCTTACTGAAATGTTACCGTCTTATCAAAGGCCATAAATTCGCTTCAGTGACAAATAACAAGCTTTTGGCAGATAGGCGGATAGGTGGACAGACAAACAGATTTGAACAAATTAACTCTTAAAATTAAAAACAAATTGCAAATGTATCATCTTAAAATTCAGAAACAATTTCACAGCGTTTCCGTGAATACGGTAAGGCGGCGGTGCGACGCAGCATTACCTACCAATAATTACTTTAGATAATATTAAATTTATTGTGATGCTGCGTAAGTCAGTATTGATAACAAATCCGTCGCGCAGCGGACTCGGCGCGGATGATACTAATAAATATGCTAATGCGGCGCCCCTGAAGGCTTTTCCCGGATTTTCATCTTTTCCATACCGATGACGCAGGCAAAAATAAAAGCTTGCTATATCTGAAAACGTACCTGTGAACAGTGTTGCCAAGCCCGGCTTGAATAAATTAACAGCTTTTTCAATGAAAATGTAATTAAAATGGAAATATTTAGTCTTTGCTTGTTGTCAGACATTAATTTATTTGTTCCCTCGTGGACGTTAAACTTCAACTCCTAAATCCTACATTAACTCTTAATTTACTTTCCATGTCTACGGTACGTGCAGATTTAGGGTTTTAATCCCTGACCTTTTCTAACACATGCCCATGCAGTATTTTTAGATACTTAAATCAGAAGCAGAGCATCCGTGCGCTCGGAGCGACTAGCTGAATGGATGTTTGATTTCGGCGCTCGCTATTACGTCGCTTCAGCTCTTAACAGGACTCGATAATGATTGAGGATGAGCCTCGTTCTGCGATAAAATCAACTGGAAACTTAATTTTGTATATCAATAAGCCAGATATTGTACCGTTTAGCCATAAAAGCGTTCTTTTTATTAAAGCATATAAGCAATTTGCAGTAAAATGTTTATCATATACATATACGTCTACGCAATGTACAAGTAGGTAGGTTTATAATGATAAAATTGCAGTATCGTAAAACTGTTACGATGAAAGCATCTTTAGGTATTTTTGATTCGAAGTTGGATACTTAAGCAGTATTTCTGAAGGTTAATGCAAAAATATCCCGTTTACGATGTATGAAAAGGGGATTTGAGAACCCTTGCGAAAGGAAAGTATCTATTACATTATATAGGCGTGCATATGCTAGTCATGTGTTACCGTGATGACGTCGTAATGACCGTTTTTATAGGTGCGTACGGCGCATCGTATTTGCATGATGGCTCGACGAGATCACTTCTCTTATATTCCGCTTATCTGCGTGCTCTCCGCGCAGAAATGTAAATATCCATTAATGAATTTGTTCTGTTCGAACCGCTGTCACCTGTGAGACTAAATATTACGGTCTCATTTTCAAACCCACACACTTAAAGCTGGGTCCACATTTGTATCATTTTGTCGTATCGTATCTCAGTCGCGTTGCACCGACGCGTATCAAGATTGCTAGTGTGGACGCAAAAACAGCGCGATCATGCGGCGCGCCGTATCTGATCGCTCGGGATCGATGTTGATACGCGTATATTATATACCCAGCACATTCGCGATCGGATACGCGTATCAAGATCGGTAAGTATGGACGTGTTTTGATACTGTATCACGATACGAAGTGATGATTTGATACGCGATACGCCGTGATCGCTCTCGTGGCGGTTTTCCCCGATCATCAAAGGGGCTACGGATAAGCACTTGACAAGTTTGTACGTGTACCGATCCGATTACCGATCAGTCAGACCAGTGCATGTGGCAGCTACGAGAGTTGCAGTTTGTTTTGTTTAATGAAAATATGGATAACGAGACAGTAATATGCGGGTGAAGTTTTTGTATTTTCCGCTTGCATGTTGAAACTTCAAGTTACGTAGCAAATCAATGCCCTTCCACCATGTTTTTCTCTATTACGAAATATCTGCAGTTCCCACCAACGTCGCGGTCGTTTCTTTTTTATTATTTTTGATATTATTATAAAACACGCATACATTAACGCTAAATTTCGGTAAGCGTCCGCAAGGGACATTTTTACAATGAACGACGTGAGCGTCCACACTTAATGATACGGCGTTATGATACGATACGCTGCTAAGCTACGGATAGTATGGACGCATTTTTTCACGCGACGATGCTAGTGATACGGTGTGCCCAAAGTGAGCGTCCATACTTAGATACGCGAGCTTGATACGATACGCGTGATCGTGATCGGCAAAATGATACAAAATGTGGACCCAGCTGAACACAGCAGCAACTGAAATCAAATTACCCAGTACGCGAGCGAGTGTGATTAGTATAAACATTATCTATTTACGTAGTCTTTGAACAATTTACACCAACACATAATCCGATGCGTGGGTGTAACTTAAAATAGTAAGCGAAGTTATATTCGCTAATAATAATACAATTAGTTTAAAGTACTCTATTAGGTACTTACTTGTTGTTAAACGCTGCAAGTTTCCGTGTACTGAAAACTTCATTTTTTCTTGCTGGCAGTGCTTCAAACATGAAAATGGCATATTTAACGTTCAGCGGGATTTAATATGTCGTAAAATGTTATTTATACGACGTTTACCCTACGCGTTTTCGTGGCAGCGGCAGATTGCATTGGCATTCGATATTTTAAAACCGTTTGCCTGTAACGTTATTGTCGCTATTAAATCTCAGAAAACAAACTGTTACAACTGGAGGCACTCCAATTGTCAAGGTTAAGAACGTAACGTTAAAGTTGTGGTATTCAACGTTACCAATTTATTGAAATACGTGTTTTTTCATATGAGTGAAATTTTAAATCTGCAATTGTTTGTGGAATGTCCTTTTCATAATTTAATAGGTACTAGCATAAACTGTTGCAAATGACATTACGAAAATTGGTTGAACGAATTTCAATAATAATAAATAAGGAAAAAATACAAGAGAACCATTTGATTACTAAAAAGTTAAAATTCACACGTTGTTTTAATTGTATGGTTTAACAGTGCCATGCTTACGGGAACATTCGCCCGAGAGTAGATATATTGCAGTATGATGATTTATGGTGAAAATGCAACCGATTTACGTTTTTGTAGCTCGTTATGGCAATTTTATAGCCGCTGCCGAAGCATTCGAATGAGTGGTAAAATACATTAAATTGAGATATATTCACGCATTTAAGACGTCGCAAATGTCTGATGCGATTCTTTTATGACAATACCGTAACTTAGAAAGAGCAGACTTTTATTAAGATATCTTATAAATATTTTGTATCAGAAGCAGGTAGGTAATAATGTATCCTTAACTGCGTCTCGCAAATGAAATATATCCTACCCGATCGAATGCGGCATGAATACAAAATCGCTAATACATCTGAAGGCAATCAAACTTAAACAAAATTTCATGAAGTAAATCTAAAGTAGGGCGAAGTGATGGCTGGCGATGAATTGTGTACTCTTCAAGTTCCAAACAACTTGGCGAAGAATTCTCGGTGCCTGCCATAAGTACGTACTAAGTGAACAGTCGGCTACGAAATAACTCAAACATAAGAAATGCACTCAAGCTCTTACCGACACGCGGCGTTTGACGCGGCTTCTGTTTGTAAACAAAAGTACCTGGGCGACCGAGCTCCGCTCGGGCTGGAACTCGGTACCAAGCTTTTTCCCAGAGATAAGACCAAGCTAGATCAATTTTTCATCCCCGAAAAGCCCCATATACCAAATTTTATCGAAATCATTCGAGCCGTTTCTGAGATTCTGATTATATATATATACAAGAATTGCTCGTTTAAAGGTATTAGATTAGATAGATAGATTAGATTACAATTTTGAAACACGAATAAAATCGATGTTTAGTTACCTAGTCGACATAAATAAAAATAGTGTCCTCAATCATTGCCAGCTGGAAGCGTGCCTAGAGGCTTCTGGGCACTGCAGGACGGCTTTCCGTTCCCCGCTTTATTCCCAGATTATCTGGTCACGCACGTAGTCCCGCGGAACCTTTTCAGAGAGTTTTGTGATAAGAGACTCTGGGGGCTACAATGCTGGCTAAAACACCCAACTTCGAATTCACTGAATGAAATAGATGTACTCAATGTTGTGTTTTATCAATAAACGTGGCTGCAACAGCGTCTTACTCTAATGCAAATAATCGTACCTTTACTAGAGACGAACAGGTAACGCGGCGATATTACATTGACCACATTCTTGACGAAGGCAAGCAAAAAAATGTGAATTATTGCCGTTTCAATTTACACCTTATTTATATATTTTGTAAGTTAAATTGTAAACACATCGTTTGAGTTTTTATGTTATAGCGATATGGCGTAATACCATCGCTCGAGGATGCGGCGTCGATTAGGCTCAAATTTACCATCAGAAATCCGATCACGTTTGTGCTATCGCAGCTCATTCGATTCTCATTTATTACGACATAATATGCTTTGTATTATTATATTTATACATATACGTGTTCTTGCTTGTTAACATTTGCTATTTTCATCCAAGATGTTTTGGCATACAACTTAGAATTAAGACCGTACCGTAGCTGGGAATCAATTCAAAAATAGCAACAATCAATTGAGACAGTATTAAATATTTTTTTTAATCTAGCTTTAACCTTGATTCTTTACGACGTTAACGCCCTAGAAACTTACCATGTTTGCATACGAGAGACATTGAGCGTATCCAAGCTATTCTTAATCGTCTTTAGGTGGAATGAGAATTTAACACTAACTCAGTGTTACGTCTGGCATTGAATCGAGACAAGATGTTTTTAGGGTTCCGTAGTTTTAAATACTAATTAATGTTCATAATAGTGGGGAGTGGCTGCATATTACGTGATACTAGCATTGAATTCTTTGCTCTAAAGTCAGGACTGCTGCTCTTCAACTGACGTAACAAAATAACACTACATAGTTATTCGTAACAAGAGGAACCCTTAGTAACTGCTTTTCATTAAATAAATTAATGTTTAAGTAAATGAAACAACCTTCGGACTTTATTTCATGAGAATTTACGAGCTTAAGGAGTAAAAAGTTTTTTGTGTGCACGTCACAATCATTCCTTTCAAGGGGTTAGTGTTCATTGGGTGGAAATAACAAAGGCGATAAAACTGTTCGCTTGGAAAAAGGATATTGAATGAGGTCAGACGCATATATATTCGTAGAGGCAAATGTCGAGGCGTGTCGGGCCAGCCGTTTGCACACAGTTTTTACAGTCCCATAGAATGTGTCATATCGTTACCGAAGCGATATTACTACGAGATTATTTTACTTATTTGTTGGCGTCCCGGTTTATTATCACAATCAAGATAATGGTTTTGTTTTGTCAGACGAGATGTTGATAAATAAACATATTGGTACGGACGGTGTTAAGTTACGAAACCTAATTAATTAATATGCCAATTATTAATTTTGTTCACTATTTTTTGTCGTTTTGAAGAAAATATTATTGACAAAGATATTATTTACATAACAGTCTTTAGTATGCAATATAAACTTTAGTCTACACGAGACTGACACAGGTTTTTTCTCTTAGGATTAAAATACGTATAAATCTTTGTTTTAGTCCTCTATATCATACAAACTACATGAAACATTGTATAGTATTGTATATGCCATAGATAATATTTATTTTTTTAAAGTAAAAATTCCCGTTCAATGAATAAAATCAAATACTCCACAGTATTCTCTTTCCATGAGCACGATTCATGGCGTCTCCTGAATTTACCGCCAATAAAATAAATACATTTTATGTGTTGCCTTTTACTGCTTTCTTATGAAGCGTATAATCCTTGTCAACAATAAAGCATTGGAGCTTGAAGAACGTTTCTTTAGTAAAAGTTAGTGGATCAGATTGTAAACGAATACATAAAACTGCAGTATTCAGTCCTCTTTGAATTTCTTGGCACCAGCTTAAGAATTACGTAGTGTGAATGAAAAGAGCTTTGCCGGGATTAAAGTGACTTTTTTGATAAACATAACGAGTTACGAGATATCACGTCTACTATGCCATAGATAAGCTGTTTACATACTACAAAATCTAATCTAAAAATTCTCAAATTTGGGTTTTTAATAGAATAATATTAATATACGTACGTTAATTTATGAATACTTACCTATATATACTCGTACCTATTCACAACCAGTGAGGCTGTGTTTAGAAAAAAAAATTAATATATAAAAATAATAATAAAAAAAATCCGTACCAACACAATAATATATATTTCAGGCAGAACCCATATTACAAAATATAAAATTAAAAAATAGTGAAAAATTCAAACAAGTCACAAGAAACAAATATATTACTTACCTAATATATTTAATATTTAAAATTTCTCAAGATTTTCAAAATATACTTTGGAAATGGTATATAACTATTGAGTATTTCAAAACTGTTTGTGGTCTGAGACGCACTTAGCCAGTTTTGAATTAGTCTTAACCTAATGATATTGTGAAACGGGTCCCTCATTAGGCAAAGCCATAACAAGTTAATCCCCTTAAATTAAAAGCAAAATTACAGTGTAATTAGTAAAATGGATCCATCTTAACTTTTGCTCTTAATTATGTCAATTTTATAAAAACGAAAACAAAGCGGAAATAATAATCTGAGTTGGGATATTTCTCATATTTCTCACTTAAATACTTTCTTTCGCTTCGTGTAATTGAAACAGGACGAACAAATTACAAAGAAAGATTCTCCAATTTCGTTCATTAATTTGCAATAGGAAAATAATTTTACCTCTGTATCTTGGAGCAGGGGCATACTTCAGGGGCTGTAGTGCCTTATTTATTTTACATGTACATAATACATGTATATGTATATATATCGTCCGTGATAGATGGTTTTTTCAGCACCGTGCAGCATGTTTATTCTTTGTGTGGTATAACGAACTTACCCTAAGTAAGATTCCCTAGAAATATTACGAAGTAATTTATTGAATCAGGCGTTACTTTGCGGAAGTCCATATTAATGAACTAAAACAATTACTTTGCTCACCCGCGACCTTACAATAGTTACGTTTATGCAAGAAATGTGCGTTCATGCAGTTCCTCCACCTCCACACTGTACGAACACACACAAATCACATAAACCCAACCATCACCACCACCAAGCTACACTGACGCGTTTCGAACTCAACCAGAGCTCATCTTCAGAAGAATCTTCAGAAGATGAGCTCTGGTTGAGTTCGAAACGCGTCAGTGTAGCTTGGTGGTGGTGATGGTTGGGTTTATGTGATTTGTGTGTGTTCGTACAGTGTGGAGGTGGAGGAACTGCATGAACGCACATTTCTTGCATAAACGTAACTATTGTAAGGTCGCGGGTGAGCAAAGTAATTGTTTTAGTTCATTATTGCGAAGTGTTGAAAACAAAAGAGAAGAATTTTGTTTTAAAAAAAAAAATACTACCGGCCTTCAAACTTTTTGAGTAGATAAATTCAGATACGTTCGAAGACACTTTGAAACTATTTTGTAAATGTTTTTTATTTGATTTCTTCCTATTTTATGAACATGTAATTTAGTGTCATGTGTGTGTGCTTGTTATAAATGTGTAGGTATAATTAAGACATGATTATTTTGGCAAATCACAACGGTGAAATGGGTTTCACTACATGTAATTTTGTTTTTTAAATAAATAAACTATAACTAACTATAACTTGAATAAATGACGAATAAAATAAAATTGTAGAAATAATAAATAAAGGAGTAATAGATTATTTTTGTATGCCTTGTGGCCCAACATGGTGATGTAAATCCACTAGATCTAACGTGGATCTATCGATTGGATCTATAGTGAGTGATGAAATATTGTGCTTACACATACATACGTTTCAAACAACACACACAATATTTCATATAAACAGTTTCTTCTTTAAAATATATTTTACCTACTCGTTTTATATTGGGTAGTTCGTAGTGAATAATAATTAATAATTTTTAGGTCCTATAGGATTAAAGTACTAAACATTCAAGTGCCTACTTATTTTTATTTATGTTTATTAGTTTTATTACGTACCTGGTACCAAGTATATCAAACGCGAACTTAACTTATCTAAAAGTTTTGTTTCAACTTATCTACATAAGAGCAGTAGGTAATCTAATGGCATACTTATAGGTACCAACGAATTTGGTTTTTTTGAAAAACTGTTGTAGGTTTCACTGAACATGGACCTTATTTCTAATCCTGGCCGACTCAATCTTCGTACAGCTTTATTTAAATTTGTATTGACATTGATTTTGATTGTCATTCGTTCTTGTTTCCTTGTGTTGTGATTAATAAACTCTGCTTATATATTTGATTAGAAAATGTGTTTAAATTCCAATTTACATTAAAATATCTTTATTCAATTCAGGGTATAAAAAGTAATTATTATGCGAAGAACCCGGCAAGAAACTCAACAAATACACACTGCCATAATTTCACATTAAAAACACGATTTCATTTATTATACTACGCCCTAATGTATCATTTTCTTAGTACATTTCCAAAGCAATTTCCTTACGATAGTAGTTATTTAAGTTGGCGTGCACCTAACAGATTCTTTGTGCCGTATCTTTTGCCCTGGAACGATAAACTACCCCTTTGTTCAAAGTAGCTTGCTCCCCATTTAAATGATTTTTTAACGACAAAGAACAGTCAGTTTCAGTTTTATCAAAAGTGGTAGCCTTACCAATATACAATACAATGAAAATAATATTCCCACTTACCTACTACTTTACCTTATCTACTTTGGATGTTTGTGACTCCATCACACAAAAACAGCTCAATAGATTAGGATGAAATTAAGCACACATACCTATAGTTTATAACCTGGATTACCATCATCATCATCGTCATCCCGGCCTAGACGACCAGATGGCCTAGTGGTTAGAGAACCTGACTACGAAGCTTGAGGTCCCGGGTTCGATTCCCGTGTCGGGGTAGATATTTGTATGAAAAATACGAATGCTTGTTCTCGGGTCTTGGGTGTTTAATATGTATTTAAGTATGTATCTATCTATATAAGTATGTTTATCCGTTGCCTAGTACCCATAACACAAGCTTTACTTAGCTTACTTTGGGACTAGGTCAATTGGTGTGAATTGTCCCGTGATATTTATTTATTTATTTATTTATTTATATACGTCCCACTGCAGGGCACAGACCTCTCCAAATGAGAGGGCTTGGGCCGTAGCTCCTACGCGGGCTCAATGCGGATTGGAAACTTCACACACACCATTGAATTTCTTCTCCGGTGTATGCAGGTTTCCTCACGATGTTTTCCTTCATCGTAAAGCTCATGAGAAATTACAAATGTAATTTCGCACATAAATTCCGAAAAACTTAGAGGTGCGAGCCAGGATTTGAATTCACGACCATCTGCTTGAGAGGCCATAGGTAAAACCACTAGGCCACCACGGCTTTGGACTAACATATAGGACACTTTTATCCGATATTTACTAGTATTTAGTAGTAGTAGATATTTAGTAGTAGTATATTGTTTCCGCAGAATAGCAATAAGCGATTCTTCGCAGACCAAGTCACGGACCACTACTGGCTTTATTATAACTTTAAATGTTTTATAACTTTATGCACAGTTATTTCGACCCCTTCCCCGCTAACTCTCATATCTAACAAGTCATGACATGCTAATTGCAACAGTTACCAGGAAGAGGATCGATTTTAGTTGGTGGACTACTGTTTTAAACTCACGAGTTAGTCCAGTGCTTTACATGCATGCATGTAAAGCACTGGATGCATGACCCGGTAAGGAACTAGCTCCTATTGTCGTTAAAAGTTGGCAGTTTCTATTCAACAACTAAGTATAAAACAAGCAATCAAATAAAGCCTTAGCCTTATTTAGCAAACTAGCTGTCGCCCGCGACTTGATCCGCGCATAAATTTAAATTTGTGGTAAAACTATTTAATTCATCATCATCATCATAATTTCAGCTGAAAGACGTCCACTGCTGAACATAGGGCTCCCCCAAGGCTCGCCAAACAGATCGGTCCCGCACCATCCGCATCCAACGCGACCCCGCAACCTTAACCAGGTCGTCGCTCCATCTTGTGGCCTACTTACACTGCGTCTTCAGGCTCGCGGACGCCACTCGAGAACCTTTCGGCCACATCGGCCGTAAACATCATCATAATTATCTATTTCATTGAATAAAACAAAAGTCCTAAAATCCATCGTCATTATCATCGATTATATTATCATCCCGTGAGAATTTCCCAAAATTCCTGAAATTGGTTTTTTGCCGTTATGATCACTTTTTATAGAATAGCTGTTGCCAGCGACTCCGTCTGCAAAGGATTCGGTTATTGCTATCTCGCGGGAACTATGCAGTTTTCCGAAATAAAAGTATCCTTTGTCCTTTCCCAGAACCCAAACTATCTATATACAATTTCATCTAAATCGGTTCTCCGGTATAAGCGTGAAGAGGTAACAGACTGACAGATGATAGATAGACAGACACTCTTTCGCATTAATAATATTTTTCAGAATTTATGTGCGAAATTACATTTGAAATTTACTTACTACGAGTTTTACGGTGAAGGAAAACATCGTGTGGAAGCCTGTATACACCTACGAAGAAATTTAGTTTGTGTATGTGAAGTTCTCGATCCGGTCTACACCCGCGTGGGAACTACGGCCCAAGCCCTCTCATTATGAGAAGAGGCCTGTGCCCTGCAGTGGGACGTATATAGGCTGGGATGAATATATTTATTTGGATTGGCTATAATGTATCAAAAATGTTATGAGGTATCAAATCAATTTAGGTACACGTTACTTACTGAATACCCATTTAAGGGATTATTGGTCACAATGTAATACAATTTGTTCATCAGCTCGGTGAAAATACAATGGATTGTTTGCGCGTGTGCGTGAATGTGATATCATTATGTCAGAAATGCAGTCTCAGAAAAGAGACAAATGTGTTGCTCGCTGGATATGTTTCATTAAGTAATGTTTTCCAACTTCCGCTCTGACCTCGCAATTTAATCTTTTCCCTCTGGTGCGAGATGAAAGTGGCTAAGTGTTTCTTTAACTATACCTACATGTTTAGGGGTATTATTATACACATACATTTCAATCCAGCCCATGATTGAGATGATGATGATTGTCAAACTAAACAAAATAATTTTCATCATCATCCCAGCCTATAATAAGTTCCACTGCTGGGCACAGGGCTCCTCCCAGAATGAGAGGGCTAGAAATCCCACGCGGGATTAGGAATTTCTTCGCAGGTGTGTGCAGGATTCGCTCGTTCCCTAAATATCAGAATTGAGAGAGAGAGAGAGAGAGATGTTTATTTACACATATTCGATACAAACACAGAAAAAAAAAACATTTGACAGGAAATTTACAAATAAAAAAAATATATATAGAATAGTATAAATTGGGCCCCACTCAGCATAATGTTGTGGCAAGCCACAACGCTGTTTTTCAGTGGGACCCATTGCTAAATACTAGATTGCTGACTTACCCTATTTCTAGAATGTCAAATTCCCAGAATACCTGACTTTCCTGTCACCGTGTTTTCTTCTATATCGGATTGCCAAAAAGCTTGTTTTCAGTACACCATGTTCCATTCAAAACCGAATTCCCATAATATCAGATAATGAAATCACCAGGCTCGTCCTTCAGGCAGGTCGTGGTTGTCGTGGGGAGGTCAGGGGGTCGTGTTTTACGAGCCTGGTTGGTGATTTGACTATCTGGTGTTATGGGAATTCGGTTTTGAATGGAACATGGTGTATTGAAAACCAGCTTTTTGGCAATCCGACATAGAGAAAAACACTGTGACAGAAAAGTCTAGTACCTATTCTGGGAATTTGGTATTTTAGAAATAGGGTAAGTCGGTAATCTAGTATTTTGCAATTCTGATAAGTATTTAGGGAACTAGCGGCAGGTATCTTCACGATGTTTTCCTTTACCGTAAAGCTCATGGTAAATTTCAATTGTAATTTCGCACATGAATTCTGAAAACTCAGAGGTTCTCACTTCAAGGCTAGCGCCCGGGATTTGAACCGACGACCCTCTGCTTGAGAAACCTTACATCAAACTATTAGGACACCACGGCTATTTTTTTATAAAAAAAATATTAGGGTACTTATTAGTAATCCTCATCCATTACAATCCAACTCATGATTAAAATCTAAGATTACTCAGTATGTAGTGACAAATTGAACATGATAATTTTGATTCGTTTCAATAAATTACGATGAGAAATCCTAGACAAGACGCTTAGCGTAAACGCTTTAGTAGACAAAAACTAGCTTCTATCTCACTCGTACCTACGCATAAATCTTGTGCGTGAGATGGGTATACAAAAACTGAGTAGGCACTTGGAATCACTTACTGAGGAGAACGTACTTTAATAATTAGAACTTAGTAACTTTTTATTTTTTTTA
Source organism: Archips crataeganus (assembly GCA_947859365.1). Taxonomy (NCBI): domain Eukaryota; kingdom Metazoa; phylum Arthropoda; class Insecta; order Lepidoptera; family Tortricidae; genus Archips; species Archips crataeganus. The sequence goes on along the minus strand of OX402055.1, from coordinate 14,113,105 downwards.
CGGTTTACCAGGAATCAAAATAACTTTGTTTTAAAAACCGTGGAAGATATTGCAGCTGTTAGGATTCGTCAGGTGAATAAATCCGCCATAGCCGAACATTTACTCAAACTGGACCAAACTATTGCATCGAACTTCACAATCTTAAAATCCTCTCCACAGAACGCCATTTCTACTCCGGAACCATGAAGCGGTTGAAGTAATGACAAAAGTTTTTTAACTGGAATGAAGAAGCTCTCGTCTTCATGGAATCCGGTGATAGGCTAATGTGGGCCTAAAGATGTATCTTAAGCAAAATAACCAGATATTTCTGAGTGTGAGTGTGTGTAGTGCCGTGGTGGTCAAGTGGTGTGACCTGTGACCTCTCAAGCAGAGGGTTGTGAGTTCAAACCCGGGCTCGCACATCTAAATTTTTCAGAATTAATCCAACATAATGTATCTTAGTCGACTTACAGATTCCTTTAAAATGTAAGGGGCGCTTTATTGAAAACAATTTTAAGTAACCAAGACAATTTATATATTACATAATGTACCACTATCCTAGACTAAAAATAACTATGTACAATAAGAAAAAAAAACAAAAATCTAAAATAATGATAATTATAACTAAAACATATTCTGACAGGTAGTCCCCTTAGGCAAGGTGCCGAAGATACTGGCAACGTTGCCTCTTTGAATAGCTACGCTAATTCTTTGTCCGAGGAAGCTGCCAGCTCTTCGGTCCCCTGTGACGTCGATTAACCTCTTAGAAATATCCTTAAAGAGCTATAAAGCGCTAAGACCCCACGGACCAAGGGTCTCGACTAGGGAATGCAAACCGGTTAACCGGTTAACCGAAACTTTACGACCTCGGTTAAAAACCGGTTTTTTATAATTTTCGCCGGTTATTAACCGAATTGGAAATAGTCCTTAAAAAACTGTAAATATTCTTCAGACTATAAAATGACGAAAATAGCGTGGGATGGGAACGTATTTTATTTGTAAAAAACAAGTACAGATTTAAACATTAGCCATCCCCACTCCGTTTTAGTCTGCCGCGTTAAAAGAGCAGAAAGGGTTTGTGGCTGTGGCTGGGTAAACCCCATTGTTTTAGTTTGCTACCTGCACCTGCCGCTACCATACTACTACTACTACCCTCTATCTAATCAGTCAGTGAGAGTTAAAAACAAGTTGACGGAAATGTGGTGTTTGCATGTGCAAAATTCTAAGCTAAGTTGCAGACATGGCGAACTATAAAAGTTCCATTTTACTATTCTGACCACGGAACCCTAAAAAGCAATTAGCAATTGTTTGTCAAAACTCATCCAACAGGGTAATTAATTATGCTCGATAGTAAACAACAATCGATGAGAATTGTTAAAATGGTCATTTGTAAATGAGTGGGGATATCCCAACTGTCAGGTATTTAGGTTCTAAAATCCAATTAGAAGTTCAGTGTGGATCTTACTCTTCAGCGTTAACCATCAGTGCTGTCCTGTGCGAGATACCAAACATAAACCGTTTTAGCAGTCTGAGCTTGATTATTCGTGTTGTAGTGAAGATGAACGCAAACACGATCATATACCCATGCCCCAAATGTTCCGTGTCCTACCAAGACTACAAGCTTTTGCTGGAGCACCTATACTGGCGTCATGGCACCGAAAGCGTTTGGTGCTACAAGTGCAACCTGAAGCGCTGGGTGTTCGCCGAACATATATGCCACGTGCTGCCTATCTACGAGAACTATGTGACAGAGTCAGCAGATGAGGCCGATGATGCCACTGTAAGGGAATCAGAATATTGCTACTGTGGCAAGGACATTGATATGCCCATGATTGGGTGTGACAAGCCACAGTGTCTCTTACAGTGGTATCATTTTAAGTGCGTTGGCATAGAAGTCCCGCCGGCGGGAAGTTGGATTTGTCCTGAGTGTCGTAAAGCCAGGAAGAAACAGAGAAAGTGAGTTGACTGTCTACCTGTTCAACTTCCAACTGAATGTAGACTGTTAGAAATGTTTCTTTGTAACCCTGTGTGAATGAACCATACATCTTGTTACTTTCTACTACGCTATGTGATGGATAGTTTGATACAACTATTTAAATTTTGTCACAAAACTTGGACGTCATGAATTAATTTCGTTGAACGTTAAATTATTTTCGTTCTTGTTTGTTCTTTCTCATGGACAATATTTTTAGAAACATACTTTTCTAGGAAATTATGGTAATTGCCTAGTGATAAAATTTCGACAGACATATCTTCTTGAATGATCCAAAATACCTCATTTGCACGTTTTCACTGGGGCCATTAATTAGTTCTCCGTACCTTTCACTCACTTTTTACCTAATACTTACAAATCTATCAAGACCAGATCATAGTTTTTTTTGCAGAACACTGCATATAGCTTTTAAGCCTTAATTGTAAATTTCATTAGAGTTGTTTATGAGTAACACTGCATAGATAGCTTTTAAGCCTTAATTGTAAATTTCATTGAGTTGTTTAGGAGTAACACTGCATAGATAGCTTTTAAGCCTTAATTGTAAATTTCATTAGAGTTGTTTATGAGTAACACTGCATAGATAGCTTTTAAGCCTTAATTGTAAATTTTATTAGAGTTGTTTATGAGTAACCTGAAATAATTAAGCATTATCTATTAATTTTAACAGGTAATCATCATCATCATCCCAGCCTTTATACGTGCCTCTGCCTTTCAGAATTAGAGGGCTTCGGCCGTAGTTCCTACGCGGGCCCAATGTGGATTTGGAACTTCACGCACGCCATTGAATTTCTTCGCAGGTAATTATGCAGATATCTTATTATCAACAGATATAACATTTGTCAATTTTATTTTATTTGATGCATGATTTAAGATTAAATAAAAGGATTTTTTGACGTGACAACATCTAATAAATCGATGAACGCCGGCTGCACACGAAAAAGGATGACGCAATGTAACGTTACATGTAGGTACATGTACCTACACAGCAGCGATGGCCAGTATGTACAAGAGAGAGAGCGGCGAACGTCAGGATGTACAATGTGGGGGGTTCGGAGGGAGGTGCGGGAGGGTGCGGGGTGAGCGTTGCGGGAGTTTCAAAGGGGGATGAAAATTTCATTGATTTTGCCTTAGGATGCACCGTTTTCAAGATATTTGACAAAACACCGGTTCTCGTCCGATCGCCGAGGCTAAGCAACGTCGGGCGCGGTCAGTACTTGGATGGGTGACCGCCTGGTTTCATTTTTGTTTTTTGAATGTTTTATTATGACGTTGTCACGTTAAATTATCGTTCGTAAACCGACTTTACAGACAACCGGTTTTTAAAACTCTTCCTTTAACCCATTGACTAAATTAGAACGTGTGTATTTCGGCGTTTCAGGTAGCGTAGGAAACAACAAGTTTTCTCGAGAATCAATGAAGAATGAATTAATTGGTCATGACATGGGCGAGCTCCGAGGCAACTAGGAAAAGGCAAAATGGTAAGAAAACCACTATGGTTTTGCCAGTTGAACTTTACTTTGCACAAAATATTATATTTAATCAATCATAAATGCGAATTTCTAGTGACAGTAAAGTAGATATTATATTCTTCATAAAATATAATGTTCATCGTATAAAAAATGGTGACAAGCACAATTAGTACTAAATAATTATGTACATACATAGTGAATAAAATCGGGTTTAGGATTAACGGATCTTAAATACCAATAAGAAAACAATAGTAACTTGTTCCATTGTTTGTAGATTAGATGGATATTATTCATGCACTTGCCGAATAACCGAACTGTTTATAAAACCCTAATGGTTATCGGTTCTCGATAACCATAATCTGTACCGTTCGTTTTTTAATCTTATGAGATAACCAGATCTTCAGTCATGGGCTTTTGACAAACAGACATGCGTCGCAAGTTATATAAAAAGTTGTAAAAAGGACCAGTACCATCTACCACCTGGCGATTTATTCGTAGTATTTATCTACAAAGAAAAACTAATCCATTTCACTTTTCAGGTCATGTACAGAAACAGAAATAGCCGCGACTGCTGGGCGAGCACCACGAATAGAAATTCTGCAATAAGACCAATAATTGAAACCAGAGTACTGCGTTACGTCAACGACAAACCCGAAGAGATCTTAAAAGATCTGAATCGTAAAAATAGTACCTATTAAAATTTCACTTCCAAATCGTCAGTCTTTGGAATTAACATCCCCTATGATAATCTGACGCGCGCCCTTCCGTATGGCCACCCCTACAATGCCAAGTGGCAGATTATCATAAATATATTATCAGTGTCACGCTGGAGTGTCAAATTATCAAAATCTGACGCGCTCGAGTATTTCAAAGAATCTATTTTTTTTTGCTAAGTATTTTGACGGGGTTCCCCAGGCATACCCACCCACATGAAGTGCTCATATTCAATAGGGGTACTCTAGAGGGTATAAGGTATCCCCCCGTATATTAATCTGCCGCACTCGAGTGACTCCCCAAATCCCCTCTTGGGCTCCCCTACTATAAACTATGCAATTTTAAAATACATACATTTTTGCATATACATTTGTGTAACACTGTGGTGTAACATTACTTATAATTAATCCAAAAACGCTATTTATTTTTGATACTTTGTAAACAATAATAAAGAAAAATAAAATTACGTAAAACGAATCTTATAGTGACGCCAAACCATATGACAGGTTAACTTTTTTTTTAATGGCGGTGTACAAGTTCGGATGGAAGGAACGAACGACAGTGCAACTGAAAAAAAGTCTGTAATAAAAAAATATTATGGAATTTTGGATTTATTTTTACATACAACTATGTATATTTTATATTCAAATGTTAATATTTAAATTCTTGTTTATAATTTACCTAACGAATATGAATCTATTTAATTATATTAAGGATGAAGTCATTCTATTATGCATACTTAGTCCAATTAGTTTTCAAGTTAGCATCTGTCACCTAAATATGCAAGCAAGTATGCAAGCAATTAAAGCGTCACTTTACAAAAAAAACAAACCGGCCAAGTGCGAATCGGACTCACGCACGAAGGGTTCCGTGCCATTATCTATAAAAACGGCAAAAAAATCACGTTTGTTGTATGGGAGCCCTGGGGAGCCCCCCTTAAATATTTGTTTTATTTTAATTTAATTATTCATCTGGACAAAGATGACAATGCAAGGAAATCACAATAATGCTACTGTGGCAAGAACATTTTTATAACAATTCATCGGTATACAGGGTGATCAATCCAAATGGGTCAGTATGGAGAAATCAGAAACTATGAGAGATAGCGAAATGTGTTCCTACCATGGCTTCGATTTTAGATTTAACAAAATTGGAATACAAACATTTTTTTTTAATTTCTGTAATTATTTAAATTTATTTAATTTATTTGTTGTTATTGTTGAAGTAAGGAATTATAAGTCCCAAGAAACACATTTTTTAATGGAATTTTGATTATAATTGTAAAATAAACTCAAAAATTTCAAAATAAGTTTATTTAAGTAATTAGCTGGGTCTCCACTGAGGGAACTGCCTCGCGAGGCAGCCATTTTCGGATTGATTTTGAACCTTGTGTCGAACAAAGTTATGCCTCATGCGCTAGCCTCGCGAGGTAGCTCGCTCAGTGGGGACCCAGCTGATGATCAAAATGTTTGCCATTTTCCTGGATGCAAAGATTAATTCTCTTGGGTAATGCACTATCGCGCTCCGTATTTTTGTGGGGTGCATATTCAACCCAAGAAAACATTCCATTTTTAAATTTGAAATAAATTTGCACACCCTCTGAACGAATGTGTTCTAATTTCAAATAAACGCAATTGCGTTCTACTATCTAAGTAAGGTAACGGTAGGTAAGGTAGCCTATTCAGATAAATTATTCATATTGATGAACTAATGACGATATTTTGCAAACTATTTAAATTGTGGGAATTTCTGTCTGTTTTATACAAGAATTCATAGCAAAAGTTGGTCGTTATATTCTAGGGATCAACTAATAACAAAACACAGAATTTTGATCAGGTTAGATTCCCTACTATGTACGACAGTTAAAAAAAATGTTTGAATGTCATTTTTCTTAAATCTAAAATCGAAGCCATGGGTCTTAAGAACAGATTTCGTTATCTCTCATAGCTTCTGATTTCTACATACTGACCCATTTGGATTGATCACCCTGCATAGCCATGATTGGATGCGATGAGCCACTGTGTCTCTTACAGTGGTATAATTTTAAATGCATAGGCATAGAAGTCCCGCCGGCGGGAATTTGATTTTGTCCTGAATGTAATAAAACTAGGATGAAAAAGAACAAGTGAGTTATTAATCTAACTGTCCAACTTTGAACTGCATTAATAATAATAATAATTGGCGCCAATACATTTTGTCGCTTTTTAATATGCTATAATACTTCTTCTATTGTTTATAGATAAGATGGCCTTAGGTATCTTCAGTCATCCACGTGCCGAAAAATTAAACCGATTATGAAACCCTACAATTAAACTTAGTGGTTCCAGAGAACTTGGGAAGGAACCGTTGTACCCTGTGAATCCAATACACTGTATCTGTAATCCAATAGACAGTGTACTGAAGATACAGTGTATTGGATTCACAGGGTACCGTTACCTGTACCATTGTTCATTTATCCTATTAGATTAGACTTTTAGTCATAATAATAACTACATAAAAAAAATTAAACTGTTTATTACTTTCATAAGAAATACAAATTAAATTATTAATATTATTAGTACAATCTTTTAAATTTTAAGATTATATACTAACAACTTACTTTCATTAACACTACATTAACTTATTATAATTAGTTAATATTTGTTTAATAGATACTTTTTAACAATACTCTTAGTCTGCTGTGTTGGCTTATTAAGTATACAATTTATGGTATTGTTAGGGAAGATGTTTAGGATATGTGACAAGTAATTTGACCACACTCTTTTGCCATAAAACTAGCCGTAAGTATATTTCGACAGTTAATACTTATTTGAGTTGCTTACTTAGATTTATAAGGAAACTTTGTACCTATTTTTCAATAAATTTATCTTTATCTTATCTCTTTTATTTCTTCATGACCTTCACACTGGTGAGTAGTCTTTTGCATAAAACTGTCATTTGGTAATTGTAGCACAGTTTAGAAAGCAGCCTCGGAAAACATTTTTTTTATTACATTGTAACCACAAAAACAACTTAGATCAAAGGAAATACTAACAGAAATCATCTTCCTAAAAGAAATAAACGCATTCTGCCCGCCTGAACAATGTTTCAACATGATGTGTACAGTTTACCAATTTGATTCCTAGGCCATTAAAGAACCTCGTCGCATTAACTACTAGACATTTACATACCTCAGTGCGAGGCAAAGGATTACCAACTTTCCGAACACAATTTGCAATAAACGCAAAGAGATTATAAACGTTTTTGCTCCATGACATGAGAGGAAAAAGAAGTTTTGACAGACGGCCAGTGACAATTCAAGTTATTAATACACAAGCAAACTCCTTTCCTATTCAATATCGTTGACACGTTCGCAAAGATCGAGTTTGTCATCATGACATACATCACCCAATAATCACTGTCGAAGAAGATAAACAAATTGATTCATTTAGATATGGTTCTAAAGTGGCTTAGGAATCAAATTGGTTGACTGTACCTAGCTCAAATATGACAAAATGCGTTATGCACACAAGCACAGATCTAATTTATTCAGATCTGATCTGTAATGGTTTTTGATTCAGGATGTAGTCACACCTTTGATGGCATACACTTTGATCACCGATCAATGTAGAGATATGGAAATATTTATCTATCAACAACAATGAAAAATACTTAAAAACATACATAGGGTTGTTCTGTTAATCTTCGGAATCATTTGATGATTTATTACCAGGAATCGGACGGATTGGCGTCATTGTTCGAAATATTGTGGACATGACTCAAAAATTAATTTATAGGTTAATTGTTCATACATTGGCATTAAATCAAGATATAGGCGTACCAACTTTACGTCAATCCGACTATGTCTTAGATGTGATGATGAGTTCATAAATTTGATTTGAAAGCTTTTAAAAAGTGCCAGTATCAACCACCTTTCACTTTCTGATGCTAATCCGATTTTTTTCTTCAGATATTATGCAGACACAATACATAAATAGCTTCTGAACGAACAACCAAAAAATTCTTAAATGGGACAAATTGAAACCGATGGCGACGCCACGAGATATTACTGAAAATAGAGAGAAGCGGTAGCGGTTCCTCAACGATAAACCTGAAATAAGGGCCGGCGCTCACTGACGGCATGGCACGGCAGATTACATACGAATTTTACCGCAGCATCCCTCGGCACGTCGCGGCATCGTGGTATCGAAATAAAGTAACATGAATTCTAAACTCATTAAAATATGATTCAAAATAACTTGATAGTAATAAAATCCTTTGCCGTGCCATGCCGTCAGTGAGCGCCGGCCCTAAAGATAACCTTAAAAGATATGATCTGTGTTCATTCAATAGTGGACGATATTCGGCTGGTGATGATGATAATTAAATCGTCGCATTTATTGTGATTTCTAAATTTAATCCATTCTTAAATAGTTATACTATGTGAATTTCTCATAACCAATTTAATAAATGTTAACCCTCGACACAAAAAGGAGGGGTGTTATAAGTTTGACCGCTATGTGTGTATGTGTGTGTGTGTGTGTGTGTGTGTATGTGTGTGTGTGTCTGTCTGTCTGTCTGTCTGTGGCATCATAACTCTAAAACGGGTGAACCGCTTCGGATGCGGTTTTTTTTATTTGAAAGCTGGTTCTTGGCGATGATTCTTAGAATGTTTCATCAAAATCGGTTCAGCCGTTTCAAAGCTATAAGCTCTTTTGTCAGCTGCAGAAAGGATAATGGGCATTTGCTTTATTTTCAAATATATGCGCGACCAAATTGCGTTGGGGGTTTTTAATTTTTTTAATTCATAGTTATATTTACTCGTATAACATCGTCAAACGGATATACATTAAGATTATTTCCACTTTGGCACTTGACAATTCTCAACATACATCGAGAGAGATTGGAACTATTGGAAGTGCAATACTTAGGCTAATGTTTTGTTATTAATTACATTAAATAGGTTTGGATATTTTATGTGATTAAATTCTAGGATTTTATATAAATAATCTATGAGAAAACACGAACCTTTACGGTTAAAACTGAGACGTCCCGTCCCGAGTGTCAAAGTGGAAATAATCCTACTGTAACATGCCTATTATGAATTGACAAATTAAGAAAGTACTCGAATAGAAGAAAGTGAGAAGCTCATAGGAAGCTACAAGCTAAAGGATTCATCACGACGTTCAAATCGAGCCAGGCGGGCCAGGCGACGTGCATCAAAAACTTTGCACAATAATACCTATGCAAGTAGATTGTGGACAGAAATTAGTTAATATTAGACTGTTAAACATGTAGAGTTAACAACAAATAGCTACTAATGAGACGTTGCACAAACAATATTACTAGCGCTCAGTTAGCACACAGCACATCCGTTAGTTAGTAATATTTCGTGATAATCCTGGCTACATGAGGATTACAGCGTCCTAAAAGATTAACCATAGCGCGATGTGATAATGCTCATCTAATTAAATACATTCAGTAACATTTTCATCGGGAATAAATAAATACATAATTGTATTGAAATGATTGAAATTCATACCGTGTATACAGAAAACTCATTCTGACAGTCAGTCATTCATGAATTTTATGATATTATGCAATATTTAATATTCAAATGAATGGAAATTTCATTATTTTATTTGTGTAGTGTTAACCTGCATCTTTTCACGTCTATTCACGTTCACGTGTCATATTTTATTACAATGTCATAGCCGTGTTCCTATACAAAATTTGACTTTCTATCAAATGTTCTAGCTATTTTATTTTTAGATACTCCTTGTAGGCAAAGCTCTGTTGCCAAAAGAAGAACCATGTACACTTGTCAGTTTTCGTGGCGGTTTGTTTTTTTTTCACTTTTTAATTATTTTCTTGAATTTGGTGTTTGCGATTTATTTGATTTTTTGGTAGACTATACTACATATTAAAACTCATCAATACAAAAAATATTGTCTGAAACTTTAGTTCAAATATATGTCAAAACTAACGGCCCGGTACGTGCTTCGCTACGTATAAAGTGAAATATTAAAAAAAAAAAATTGGAACATCAAATTCATTTATTCAAACAAAATAATATTTTATTAATTGCTAGCTATTTTAAAACTTAATCCAAAACATTTGGATAAACAATATTTTTTGTTTTTCCATTTTGAGCATGAATAAACAAACGGCTGGGGGTACCGACTCTGGAACAGCCAACATAAATTTGGCTATGTGAAAAACATGATTTCTTCAAATTCACACCACAAACGTTAAGTGTTTGCCCTCGTGCCTTTTAATAGACATCGCAAATGATAAACGCAAAGGATATTGTAATCGTTTGAATTCAAATGGCATATCAGAAGGAATCATAGGGATACGCGGTATCAAACAAACTTCTCCTTTTGATTTAGCAGTTAAGATCGTAGCTTCAATCAAAACAATAATTATCGCTGGCAATTTGCTTTAATCGAAGCACGTCCAAAATGAAATGACCGCATGAATGACATAACAACATGCTTTTACTGTCAACACTGAAAAAAGTTTCAATTTGACAGCACAATCCCCATCTGAAAAAAGTTTCAATTTGACAGCAAAATCCCCATTAACAAAATGATCCGCCATTTATTGAATTCATTTGTTACAAAAAATGTGATAAATGAAGAACCGCTCTACCGATTTTGTGCAAACTTCACATAAACCATCTACTAAAATAGTCCGAACAAAGAAAGCCTAAACATTTGGTTTGGATAGGTGAGCCCGTTCTTGAGTTATAAAATTACAACGAAAAGTGGCATTGATTTTTATATATATTTTTATATATATAGAAGATGAAACTACCGTGAGACTCACTCATAGTGAAAATAAACGGATCACTCACGTCTTAAAACGAGTTTAACTCGACATGTTTCGGGCTAATCCGTAGCCCTTCCTCTCGGAGTCGCACGTCACGGCGGCTGCCAAACGTGCACGTGAAGGGCTTAGAAGATAATGGAAACTATAATTTGTCAATTTTTTTTTGGTGTTCTGGTATAGCAGCACCTACAGTTTTTATTTCATGAATTGGCCATCTATAGACCTATTACATATATTAAATTCAAAATATTAGCTTTGGTACTTCATGCCAAAAACTAACTTATATTGTCACTACCATGACTTTGTCGTAAAATTATTTGTGCCTAATGAATAATGAGTGATGAAATAAATTTGTTTTTTAGCTATTTGGGGACATTTAATTTCGTTCATACAAGTAACTAAAGCAATCCTGTAAAAACATTGAAACAAGAAAGGAATAATTTTATTTGTAGTTAGTTTTTGACATGAAGTAGAAAACCTAATATTTTGAATTTAATATATGTAGTAGGTCTATAGATGGGCAATTTATGAAATAAAAACTGTAGGTGCCGCTATACCAGAACACCAAAAAAAAATTGTCAAATTATAGTTTCCATTATTCTGACATATAGTTGAACTAATGTTTCAGACAATATTTTTTATAGTGATGAGTTTTAATATGTAGTAAATAATACCAAAAAATCAAATAAATCGCAAAGACCAAATTCAAGAAAATAATTAAAAAGTGAAAAAGAAACCGCCATATTACGAAAACTGACAAGTGTACATGGTTCTTCTTTTGGGAACAGAGCTCTGCCTACAAGGAGTATCTAAAAATAAAATAGCTAGAACATTTGATAGAAAGGCAAATTATGTATAGAAACATGGCTACAGCCTTTAAATTGATTTTGTGTTTTTTGTCTATCGTTTTACGAATTAGTGTCGTCCACTTTTAATGCGTATACGATGGAGCACAGTGATGATGATGGTTTCTAGTTTCAGCAAAAGCCTGTAGGGCTTGAAATTTTAATCCTCAGACGCATGCCTAAATATGTAACTGACTGTCAGCAGCAAAGCAGGACCCTTCATAACTCAAAGTCACATCAGGTACGGTAACTCAAAGCCGACATCTGTAATGTTTTGGTGTTCTTCTAAAATAAATTTATAATATCCACGACTTTATAAAATAAAGTCAGAGAGCATGCGTATGTTGAAGTATCGTAATGGAAATAAATAAAATTAACTAAGTACTTAATAAATTATTGAATAAATACTGTAAATTCGTTCCATTTGGTTTTTGTTGAGTTTTCCCGAGAAAGGACAAGTTGATAATCACATTATCGAAGTAATGGACCCGTGTACAAAACTTTTTAATACGTCTTACCCCACCCCCATAGATCTACACTAACAAGCAGCAATAAGGGGTCGTTTTTATCACGCTTTTATTAGCTTCATACGTACGTTAGAATGTAACGGAAACTTTGAAGATGATTTTGACCCCCTTGAAAACGTCGGATTAACTCGAAATTTGGCATACTTATCAAGGACCGATGACAATTCAATATTTTAAACAGATAGACCCGTTATCCTTACTAGGATAATCAGGATCAGCGATAAGCGTGGTTTTTAGTTTTTTTTTAATTATTTTTTTATACTCTCTTTCTACAGAAAGTGACATCTTGGATGACAATTCTTTTTCACTTTGTAATTTACGAAGAAATACACCGTTTAGAAGATTATCCTGAGTTTTCATTGAAGAAGATTCCATTATTGAGGTGAAGCAGGAAACAATACTAAACTACTAAATAATGAGCATACGTTAATTTTTGGAAATCTGTAAAATTACCAATTGGAAGAGGGAAAAATCTGTGTTGAATTTGAAATGCGATGGGATTACGGAAAAAATCACTGCCCTGGTTAATTATGCCAAATGTCAAAAATATTAGCCGAGGGATAGTTTCGTTGCAATAAACCGATTTATACACCGTGACCACGGCCGCTGCAATTGTGGCCGAAACCTCGATGTAAATACTAAATTTTATTTGCGTGTTAAGTCCCATGAATGTTAATAGATAAGAGTGAAAAACACGAAAGTTAAACAAAAGATTTATACAACTTCGAATGGCATTTTAGAGTGTCATGATTTGAAAAATCAATTCTCAGGAGCTTCTTCGACTAGGAAATAAAACAAATATAATAACCCAGCTATATTATAGCTATTCAGGAAATGTGCAGCATTCCCCTGAGAAATACCGGTACTGATTTCTATAACGAGTAATCTAGCGTCCCGCCAGCATTTGTCCAACGCCACCTGCCCGCAATCCAAGTTTCAATTCTATTTCAGTGAGATCTGAATATAAATTGAATTTGCAGCCACATCAGCCGTCGCTTGCAGCTTGCAGAGTTGTGGCTTGCAAATTGATTTAGTAACGTGACCACATGCACGGACAAAAAATCAAGGATGCTCTGCTAGACGGCTTTAACACCATTTTCTCAAAATGACTGTAAAAAAATTTGTACGACGACATTTTTATTTGTGTCTGAAATAACTTTAGCTGCCTTGTCTGGAAAAAATTGTTAATCGTACCTTAATAGCTTAGTAACAATTAAATAACGCAAAATGCAACTAACATAAGGTATTACGTCAATTACATTTTGCTTTATTTTTGTTTGGTTGCTTACTTCTTTTTTTTTTCAGAAAAGCATTATGTTCGCCTTGACCGGAATATCAGTAGCTGGTTTCCAGGTCTAGGCAATAATTTATATTTTTAAAATGTAAACTTGTTAACTTGTTTTATTTTTGTTTTATCTAATAATCGCATTATACTCCCCACACTGCCTTTGTCAAAGAATTAAGAAGTTAGTCGAATTTTGAAATCATGTCTATAAAAATATCGTTCGAAAATAGTAGGTAAGTATATAAAAATCTATCTAAGTATGTTGAATTTGACATGCGAATGACTATTAGGAAATATTGACTTAGGTTAATTTTTTTAGGTAGTCGAAACCTTTTTATGAATCTACTCTGATTCCCACCATCTTCGAATAGTATTTTCAATCGATTCGGTTCTGCGTGTACGAACGAAGTCGCGGGTAAATACTGGTATTTAACAAAGACATAATTAATATGAAAAAACCCTTTTTTTTTTAATTAAAACTGTGCATATTAATAATCTGGCACCTTTGCCTGTCTGCCACATGTAAGTAACCCGCGGTTTAAACTTACACCTACTAGTGCTATTCACGAAGACGCGTGAATTTGTCAAAATTAGACATTAATGACATTACAATAAGAACCACGGCACGCGCGATCATGAATGACTCGATCTACTCGTATATCAGGTAGGTTTTCTTAACTTGGGTATCTTTTAATACAACTTAAATTTGTACCTAGCGACTCTTTTAGAAAACTAACTAACTAACTAACTTAACGTAACTTAACTTACTTGTAGCGGTGCGGGTGTCTATGGACAGTGGTGATTATTTAACATCAGGTGACCCACTAGTTCGTTTGTCTGGCCTCTCTTACATAAAAATCTTACATAAACTTTATAAAACTGAAAACCTTGTAATAGATAATCACCAAACAACCTTCTTCATGGTAGTTGATAAGCTCCCTATTTTCACCTACGCCAGCAGCACCTTAAGTCAGTTTGGCTCGTTCGTGAACTAAAAGGAGATGAAGAACGAAAAGTCTATTAACTGGCTCGGAAACTAGAACTAGTTAAGGGTTAAGGACGCACCTGCATGGATTTACGTAGGAATAAGATATGGATTGTAATAATATTATGTGAAATATTTCTGTTGTGACTCGTGACTTCATTCTTGTACACTTGTCGCAACTTAAGACCCTAATTACTTCTCAGTTTGTATAAAGCCTCAAGGTGAATTTGAGCGGGAGATTCGAATTTTTAAGTACCTTTACCAAATTACTAACGAAAATCCACTTAGGCGATGCCATGACGTCAACTTGTGTCAGGGTGAGTGGGGGTAAGATGAAAAACAGTGTAAGATGAAAAAGTAGATACTCGTAGCACCAGGTGCTACGAGTACTTTTTCATCTTACACTGCTGTTCATCCTATTTTCATCTTACCCCCACTCACCCCATACCTAAATGCGTTGCGATCCTCACGGACGATACTTGCAAATAGAATGGCGGATGAGGCATTTGTTAACACCGCCGTGTAGCATTCCCACATAATATTGTACCCGTTAAATAGGACGTCATTTACTAAAAGGTTCACAGTAGGTCAGAGTTCGTAGCTATAAATAGACCGTTCGCAACACAGTTAGAAGCCAAATGTTAATTGTTCCAGTGAACAAAGGGTCAAGCTGGAGAATTTCACCAGATCTGTTAACTTCCAAGTTCGTGTGCTTATGTAGAAATACATGAGCAGTGCCCGCTTGTACGCTGTAATATTTTACCCGATTTAAGACTGAGACTGATTTAGAATCCCGAGATATTGCTAAATCAAAAATTAAACTGAAATACATATTACGTACTAGCGACCCGCCTCGGCTTCGCACGGGTGCGACTATATTATATGCATGTGTTATACATATAAACCTTCCTCTTGGATCACTCTATCTATTAAAAACAACCGCATCAAAATCCGTTGGGTAGTTTTAAAGATCTAAGCATACATAGGGGCAGACAGCGGGAAGCGACTTTGGAAGTTTGGAAGGCCGATCAAATCGCATTTTATATTTTAATTCGCGGAGACAGAATAGATTAATGTATTTGATTTGGTGGTGCCTATACTATGTATCAATTTGATACAGAGGGCTGGACCACTAAGCAATACTTTTATTACTGAGTAGAAGATTGAATAAGGGAATTGGCCGGATTATCCTATCCTATTCTTGTTTATTTCGTTAGGCACCTACGTTCTTAGGCAAAAGTCGAATGAGGCACGCTACTCCGTCTGTTACTCGTTTACTGACTTACCTAATTCCAATATACGACTTGCCCTAACTTTTTCCGGTTGGTACAACTACTAAAGCACTAAATCAATCGATGATAATAATTGCGTGTTCTGTTTTTAATAACAAAACAAAAAAATATTCTAGCCGTCACGAGCACACAGTAGCGAGCGCCGCTTTGTAAGTAAATTGTTTTTATATTCGCCAAAAATGGAAACTGTAACCGCCCTTTCAATAAAATTCGTGGTTTTAGAAAGAGCGATTGAAATTTGATTGTTTGAAATAATTAAATTGCTATGAAAGGAAATACAATTTGGTCGCTCGGAAGGAATTTAGGCAGACTTACTGAACCCTGCCGTCCCACCCCTTTTAATTTGTGTAGCCTCCTCGGCCTACGTTGTAGTTTTTTTTCCAAGTAATACTTACGAGCCTAACGTTATTTTGTCGGATGAACACCCGATAAATTAGAGAAGAAAAGACAATAGTGTTGTCGGGGAAAGTCGACAACGCATGAGAGTAGGGCGCACTCATAAGTGGCCACTAAACTTTATTGCTGTGTTTACGGCCTAGCGGAACTACCTTTGTAGACATTTTACGAGTCGTTTCAGTTCGCCCTCTTGTAATGTACGTGTGTGCAAATATGAATTTTAAAACTTAACTCGTGACTTTTCAGGTTTGAGGTGGAGAGTAATTTGTTTCAAACATGCCTGTACACAGAAATAATAATAAAGAGGATAGAAGTGCCTTAGACGCGTGACCTTGGCGCCGCGCTTGTGACTCGTAGGTCACAAGCGCGCGACTTGTGGCTCAGTGCTATTTGAAACGTGGGTATGATAACAAGTGCTTTAAAATGGTGTTTTGCAGCATTAGCAATTGCGGAAACTCGTCCACACTGTGTAATTACACTAATAAGGGGATTACATTTCATTGGTATGTATTAATTTAATGTAATAATGCGGTTTATATCAAAATACAACTTAAGAAAATATTTCATTATGAAATATTGGTTTACACGTTATTAACACGAAACTTCATATACCATTGCTACTCATGCCCATAAAAACGCAGATCGTTTTGAATTATACGCAGCAATGTTAAGTAATTTTTGATAACCCTTCTGTCTTGCACAAAAGTTCGTGGTACGGACAAAAAAACAGGTTACGACTAGTACAGACATAATGCCGACGCGGCCAATAAAGAGCGCCGTTGTGTAAATGTGGGTATGAATTACGTTGAGTGTTATTTAACTCTATCTCTAAGGTGTAAGGTTCATAATTGTTTGTAAGCAAAATTATTAGTAATTGTGTGCGTGATTGCGTAGTACGGTCCCGGTCTTTTGCGTGTGTGCATTAACACAGTAAGTAGAGGGGATGAAGCAGCGACACGAGTTCCGGAAGAAAATAGGAACTAAGGCATTTCTATACTCTTTATTATTATTTCTGTGTGCCTGTACTTACTATGCTACAGGCTGCGACAGATACAAACAAATGTAAATTAGTAAGTATTTCTGTCCTAGTATGTTGTTAATTTTGTATCCGACAAAAATTTACTGTATCTAATTTAAATTTATCGTTAATTTAAGGTTGCGATATTTTTGCGATTCAACGTAGCGCAAAAGTACTTCTTATCCGAGCCGGCTTCAGGTAAAGGAAAATAAATATGTCCAGGCGTTTCATGTTTTAGAGTGAATAGGCAGTAAATATCAACCTATTTTCTGCGTAACTGAGCTAGTATGCTTGTGGTATCTACAAAGCCTGCTGAGGATCACTGCAAATATTCGATAAAGAAAATATAACCGGTTAAAGTATCCGAGATAAAGATGGAAGGCTAGATTTTGCGCTTACTCTGTGTTCAGGCGTCCCGCGAAGCCTCCGTTTTGTATATTATCTCGCGCTACAAATCACACCGGATGTCCCGCCGAGGGGAAATGAAAATTGAGATACCGGGGAGGCATTGTTCCGTGAAAATATATCTTCTTGATATTCTCAGGGCACGGGACAGTCGACGACGCACGGATATTGCGATAATGTTACGTCATCTCGCAAGATAAAAGCGCTTTTGATATCGCCGGATAAATTTTCACTTTCGTGTAACGACGCCGCCGGTTCGCAGTCCCCACACCCGCTTGGGCCGCACACTCGAGATTGTTACTATAGAAATTTAACCTTGTAATAAATTGAAGATATTTTTAAGCCCCTACGGAAAAAAAAAAGTATTTTTTAAAACATTTTCATGCCAATACTTAGTCCAAGTCGGATCAGCCATTTCCAGAACAATTAATTTAATGCAGTCGGGATACTATTTCTTTGATGATTTTTTGGTGTTTCTTAATGAATAATACATTACACTTAGGTCATTACATCATAAAGAGCAACTGATTATGGTATTAAAATGCTTCCGCCCGTGGCCTTTGCACGCGTAACAGAATATTTCAAGCCATGAGAATTTTGTAAAATTCGTTCTGGTCTCCATAACAAACGAAGCCTTTATGCAAAAACTTTTAGACCTAAGGTTATGTTAAAAGTAGAACTAGGCGTTCACGAGTCAGTCAAATAAACATAATATAAGTACAGAGCATCACTGTATGTACCTAGTTATTTTTTTTATTATGTATTGAACGGAACAGAAAGAACGGAATTTATAACCTGGCTTAAGTTTTGTTATTAGCAATTATTACAGTTATAGTGTGTGTTGCCAGTGAGGATATTATATGGATATGAGACGTGGTGCTTCACTATAGGCCTGATGAATAGGCTCCGCTTAACAAGCTGTGGAGAGGGCTATGCTGGGGGTTTCTCTACGGGATCGAATCAGGAATGAGGAGATCCGTAGAAGAACAAATGAATCGAATGGAGACCACGGACTGGCAAGCGCAGCGTGGGACGTCCACCAACGAGATGGACGGACGATTTGGTAAAAACCGCAGGCATGGCTATCAATGAGGGAGGCTTATGTCCAGCAGTAGACGTCGTACGGCTGAAATGATGATGATTATTATTATAGTTTTTTTTTAGACATGTGATTATAAATTAGTATTATTGTTAGGTATTGTAATTAAATTTATTAATTTGATTATAATTAATAAATTAAATTATTAACAACAACAACAACGCAGCTCGCAACGCTCCATCAGCTCCCTGCGCGTCCAGTACAACAACGCCTTCAGGGCGCTGTTGGGGCTGCCACGGTTCTGCAGTGTGTCCACGATGTTTGCTGAAGCGCGAGTAGACAGCTTCAACGCTGTACTATGGAAAAAAATGGCATCGCTTCTGATAAGAATACGTGGCAGCACTAACAGCCTCCTGAAGACGATAGCTGTGAGAGATGAGTGCTCTTTTATGCAAAATTTAATTAAAAACACAATGTCACTTGTCCAATATGTATACTAACATACGTATATAGTCATAAGTAAAACACTAATATTATATGGAGCCTTGTTGTCTGAGTGAATAAAAAATATTATTATTTATTATTATTATTAACGACCGCTTTAGCCTAGTTGGTAGTGACCCTGCCTACGAAGCAATAGGTCCTGGGTTCAAATCCCGGTAAGGGCATTTATTTGTGTGATGAGCACGAATATTTGTTCCTGAGTTATGGATGTTTTCTATGTATTTAAGTATTTATTTATCTATATAAGTATGTTTATCGTCGTCTAGTACCCATAGTAAAAGCTTTGCTTAGTTTGGGACTAGGTCGATTTGTGTAAGATTGTCCCCTAATATTTATTTATTTATTTATTTTCCTACTCCTGTACTTTTATCTGTTTTGTACATGGTCGCGAACAAATATATAAGAACATAGATAATATGACTTCAGAAAGTCTATACTTAATCTGTTCGCCATAACAGCACTTGTGTCGTAATGTCGTTATTACGATACACCTAGCTGCCACATAATATTAAATGTAGGGTACACTCAACACTAAAGCCCAGTTTAGACCTGCTGAGTTGAATAGAGTAGGGTACAGTCGGGTACAGTAGGGTAAAATAGGGTACAGTAGGGTACAGTCGGGTACAGTCGGGTACAGTAGGGTAAAATAGGGTACAGTAGGGTACAGTCGGGTACAGTAGGGTACAGTAGGGTACAGTCGGGTACAGTAGGGTAAAATAGGGTACAGTCGGGTACAGTAGGGTAAAATAGGGTACAGTAGGGTACAGTCAGGTACAGTAGGGTACAGTAGGGTACAGTCGGGTACAGTAGGGTAAAATAGGGTACAGTCGGGTACAGTAGGGTAAAATAGGGTACAGTAGGGTAAAATAGGGTACAGTAGGGTAAAATAGGGTACAGTTGGGTACAGTCGGGTACAGTAGGGTAAAATAGGGTACAGTTGGGTACAGTCGGGTACAGTAGGGTAAAATAGGGTACAGTTGGGTACAGTCGGGTACAGTATCATATGGTAAAATAGGGTACAGTAGAGTACAGTCGGGTACAGTAGGGTAAAATAGGGTACTTTAGGGTAAAATAGGGTACAGTCGGGTACAGTAGGGTAAAATAGGGTACAGTAGGGTACAGTAGGGTACAGTCGGGTACAGTCGGGTACAGTAGGGTAAAATAGGGTACAGTAGGGTACAGTCGGGTACAGTAGGGTAAAATAGGGCACAGTCGGGTACAGTAGGGTAAAATAGGGTACAGTAGGGTACAGTCGGGTACAGTAGGGTAAAATAGGGTACAGTTGGGTACAGTCGGGTACAGTAGGGTAAAATAAGGTACAGTAGGGTACAGTCGGGTACAGTAGGGTAAAATAGGGTACAGTTGGGTACAGTCGGGTACAGTAGGGTAAAATAGGGCACAGTCGGGTACAGTAGGGTAAAATAGGGTACAGTCGGGTACAGTAGGGTTAAATAGGGCACAGTAGAGTACAGTCGGGTATAGTAGGGTTAAATAGGGTACATTAGGGTACAGTCGGGTACAGTAGGGTAAAATACCCTACTGTACCCGACTGTACCCTACTGTACCCTATTTTACCCTACTGTACCCGACTGTACCCTACTATACCCTATTTTACCCTACTGTACCTGACTGTACCCTACTGTACCCTATTTCACCCGACTGTACCCTACTGTACCCGACTGTACCCCATTTTACCCTACTGTACCCGACTGTACCCTACTGTACCCTACTTCACCCGACTGTACCCTACTGTACCCTATTTTACCCTACTGTACCCGACTGTACCCTACTGTACCCTATTTTACCCTACTGTACCCGACTGTACCCTACTGTACCCTATTTTACCCTACTGTATCCGACTGTGCCCTACTGTGCCCTACTGTACCCGACTGTACCCTACTGTACCCGACTGTACCCTACGGTACCCGACTGTACCCTACTGTACCCTACTGTACCCTACAGTAGGGTACAGTACAGTACAGTAGAGTCGAGTCGTAGAAAAAATATTGTATGCAACGGTGTATAATTTGGTCTTAACGGCTCGTGCCGTCTTCCATTGCGATACTCGCATTCGCTCGTATCGCAACTCACGTCACTCGCCTTTTAAGACCTCACTTATACAACAGTTGCATAAAATACTATTATTTATTAATTGCAATCTGTCATAATGGGATCATTGCCTAAAAAAAACAATTTATTATTACATATTATATTTAGAAATATGTATTATAACGGTTCTAAGATACAAGAACCTAAACAAACACGCTATATGAAATCAAAATGATAAGAAGAAACATAATAAGAGGATAATAAATTGTGGACAATTAAGATCATATCTGCCATATTAGAAGATGTAGAATCAAGAGGAAAGGAGGAAAATGTGTAAGTTGCACTAACTGATCGAAGATTACCCAACCCTTGATTTTTAGTGACAATGTGTCGCTCCTACATTACGGTTCCGAAGTTATAAACACCATAGACATGCCAGTTATTTACATAATTATATAATCAGATCAAACCAGTCACTATTCTGTTGTCGCCGTAGATAATAGCTACATAGAATATTAATTAAAGCCCCAAAGTGCCGTCTCGTAATCTCGCTAAACCCAAGCAGTTGAGCTTATACTAGCAGTTTACAGTGACGAACAGAAAGTAACTCTGTTAACAACCCACTTTTAAAGTTTTATGCAATGCTAAATTGAGTTTTTCTGGTGTGTAAAAACTTACTGGTTTAATTGAACTGCCATTTTACTGTCGGAAATAGCGTTCAAGTTATTAAGGTAATACAATTAAAAAAACAATTTACAGTAGGTATTTAATTTGGTTAATGCAGCTAATTTTGATTTCAAAACGTTAAAGCACTCAAAAGATGAAAATTAGAATCCATACATAACTCCACAGTGACTCATGTGTTACTCTAGTTTCTAATGGAGTCAATTCTATTATGGAATTGTGCTTTATTCATACACAGTAAAACTCACACGACTGCCACTGGAGACCTCTTTTAGATGAAAACGTTCTAAACCTTTTAAATACGAGTACCTGGCCGATGTCGAAATCATCTATTTGATCATGCCTAATGAATGAAACTTCTCGAAAGCTAATGAAAGACGACATAATTATTATTATACGGATTATGTACTATAATAATTACGTATATAACTGATTTAAACCGCTAATGAAGTTCATGCACCAATTTAGCACGTTTCATGTATGAAACAGTATGACGGCGTCTAAGGCAAGTCTGGCTTAACTTGACTTGTTCTAAGGCACCGCGGAGCCAACTTGGCCCGGCGGCAGACTTTCGACGAGAGGCGAAATACGTGCCGAAACATGTTTACTTCATATTTATCATGATCATGAAGCCAATCATTATCGTACCTTTTTTATATATATTCGAATAGATTTTCTTTAGCAACAGTTTCACAGAGTCTGAGACGGAAGGCTTGAATTAAGTTAAAATGGGATCCAAGAAAATCTCTTTATTTTATTTTATTTAAAAGGTGATTCAGAGTAAAAAATATAAACGAAGTGTACAAACTTTATTTGTTTATTGAATTACCTATTGTTGGCTGAATACGTACCAAATAGCTTATTTTATTATGCTAACATTCTTAATTAATCAATTTTAAAAATAACAAGCTATAGTTATGATTTTTCAACATGCAATAATAGAAACTCACGCTCCGTTTGGTACTCGGATTTCAGATTAATCTGATACCTACACTCCTGTCTCTAATAGCTTGAGATTTAGCTGCATCTGTACTCGTATAGTTTATCCTATTCCACGGCGTATATTATTTATAAGTATCATCATCATCATCATTTCAGCCGTAGGACGTCGACTGCTGGACATAGGCCTCCCTCATTAATGCCCAATCATTACGATTGGAAGCGATTTGCATCCACCCTGAACCTGCGGCTTTCACCAAATCGTCCGTCCATCTCGTTGGTGGACGTCTCACGCTGCGCTTGCCAGTCCGTGGTCTCCATTCCAGAACTTTTGGGCCCCAACGGCCATCTGTTCTGCGTGCTAAATGGCCTGCCCATTGCCATTTCAACGAGATAATCCGTTTGGCTATGTCGGTGACCCCGGTTCTTCTACGGATCTCCTCGTTTCTGATTCGATCCCGTAGAGAAACTCCGAGCATAGCCCTCAACATAGCTCGTTGAGCGACTCTGAACCTATTCATCAGGCCCATAGTGAACCACCACGTCTCGGATCCATATGTCATCACTGGCAACACACACTGATTAAAGACTTTTGTTTTGAGGCACTGAGGTATTTTGGACGAAAAGATGTTGCGGAGCTTCCCGAACGCTGCCCATCCGAGTTGGATTTGCCGATTGACCTCCTTCTCGAAGTTGGTCCTACCTAGTTGGACGGTTTGTCCTAGGTATACATATGCGTCAACAACTTCAAGAACCGAGTTGTCGACCACAATGGGGGCAGGGACAACATGGACATAAGACATAACTTTCGTCTTGTCCATGTTCATTCTGAGTCCTACCCGTTGAAAGACTCGATTGAGATCTCGGAGCATCGTGCTGAGTTCCTCCATCGACTTGACATCGATTCGATTTATATAAGTATGGCCCAGGTCAATAAGAAAGTTTTCCTAGTTTGTTGCATCATTAAAAAAAACGTTAACATATATTAATATACCTAACGTAAAAATAGGGCTTCATCTCATAATAAATAAATTAAGTTAAAGCAAACAAATTCATGAAGAGATGAGGTGCATCGGTGCGACAGTGGTTTTATCGGCCGAGAGAGCCGATTAGTTAAATATTCTATTTCATCCTCGAACCGTCTGAGCAAACATTAAATTTTCAGTCGGGGTAAAGTAGAATAAATTTAGTTGGAATAAAAGGAGCTCAGAGATTATCAACTTATAGATTCAGAAACACGTTTTAAGCGAAACGGCGTTTTAAATGTTAAGTGTTTCATTACTTGTTGAAGTAATGTATGAATTTTATTGATCAAGAGTGTCTTCAAAAATACTGGGTCAGCTGGGTCACGATCGCAAAATTTTTTGTACATCTACATGTGTAACTATTTACGTACTAATAGAAAGAAAAATAGCCTTATCTATCTTTAAATGACTTCGATGAATGAAAAATGACCTAAGTTTCTCGCGACGTATTCTTTTTTGAAGATCATGGTATTTTTGCAAGCGCTGGTAGACTTAGAGAAATGTTTTTTTTATTCTGATATTGTTTAATATAGATAACAAAAAACCGGCCAAGACCGTGTTGGACACGCCCAGGATAGGGTTCCGCAACCGTTACGAAAAAATCCTTGCATATCTTATTAATTTTACAGTTAATTAATACTGATTAAACAAGCAACATTTTATAGGTCAGGCCGGTCAGGCTGCTATTTACTCTTAAACTACTAATAATTCTCAACCAAACTTAGCCGTTATTGTTTTCCTTGTTAATTTGACATATTTCCTCCCATCCTGATTTTTTTTTAAGTTTTATACCAACAGGTTAAGCCTTTAGAAGGGGCCGGTGCTCGACTTTAACAAAAAAATGCACTTTAAAGTTAAATATTTCGCAAACGAATCACTATATCGATGTCAAGTTTTTAAAAGAGCTATCCAACGATACCCCACACTATAAGGTTAGACGAGAAAAAAAATCACCCCCACTTTACGTCTATGGGACGTACCTACCCTAGTATTTTTTTTTCTACATTTTATTTTCTCACTTGGTCCGGATAATGGTTGTATGTACATGTTCGTGCAAAATTACAGATTTCTAGCCTTTATAGCCTCTGAGCTAAGCCGCGGATGGACGGACGGACGGACAGACAGACAGACATGGCAAACTATAAGGGTTCCGTTTTTGCCATTTTGGCTCCGGAACACTAAAAAGTAGAAGCTGACTGACATACCTATCAACGCACAACCTAAAATATTCGAACTAGGATTTTAAAATTTCGCACAGGGTAGACGAGCACTACGGATGAATTTTTTGGAAATTCAATTCAATTCATTGCAAAAAAATGTTGCATTTTCAAAATCAACCCTGAAGCAGTGAAATTAGGGTGAAAATGTTGGCGGAGTACTTACCTAGTTTCAGAGATAAGAGGAGAAAGATTAATTATCATTTACCTATTTCGACACGGGCAAAGCAACGGGCAAAAGCTAGTTGTCTTAGTGACGTATAAAATAATAACATGTAAAAAGATTTTTAAAGATATTGAATATAATTTTAGTGTGTTTGATTAATACATATCATATGCAAATGTAATCCGAAGCCAGTATGCAGTCACTGGTTACCAAAGCGATTTAACCGTGTGAAGCAGCAAACGGCCGATTCAATACAAAGGGAATCCGGCTATGTCTTATGAGTTGCGCAGAAATCATTCATGGGCAATAACACCCATTTCTGGTGGCCGCCACCTCAGTTATTGCTCGGGGATAGGATTATTGGCAAATTGTTCCGTTCGCATTCCGGCCTCACTCGCACGTGAAATATTAAGCACTCTGAGTACCGCGCACTGAACCCAGCACATGCCTACAACGACCTATTGAAACGTGCCTATGAAATAAATGAGAGCGATCTCAACCCGATTGCATTAATAAAAATGTTTCGATACTTTTTAACACGTTTCGCCAGTCTGCATTTTGTAAAATAGGTTTGAGTTATAATTATTCCACGTATTCCGCGCGAAAATGAATGTTAATTTTACCTTAATGTTAATGTTAACTTAATGTTAGTTTTAACTTAATGGGTTATATGGCGTAAAACAGCAGAGAACCCAGTACAGCACCTTTAAATTGTTCGTAAGTTTTGTGTGACATTTGTAATTGTAATGAGGTTTCAAAAAACACAGTTGTTGTGTTCGCAGTTCCCAATATGTCCGCGTGTGAACTACACCCGAAGCTCTCTCATTCTGAGAAGAGCCCTGTACCCAGCAGCCCAACATATACAAGTTGGAGATCAGAAGATATACAAATTTATGGTTGCTAACTGGAAGCTTAACTAATACTTTTTTAAGGATCTTTTACAAAGACAATTTCAAGTAAACAATAAATGTATTTTACTTAATGTATCTTTAGTTTTAAAAATTAACATCATTCATATTATTTACCACAAATATACTGATAAGCAAAAATTACATACATCTTGCATGCAAAAGTGAGCCATTATTTCTGCTCGTCACTATAGTTTAAATGTAAGTCCAAACGATACCCTTCACGACCCATTCAAACTTATCTTCAGCAGGTAATGGCTAAGTTTATTTAAATGAAAACAGGTGAAAATGTTGCTGAGTAGATTGTAATGGTCGATTCTTGCCTCGTGAACCGATGTTAGGGGCCATAAACCGAAAGATAAGGCACTCGGCGGATGGCGCAGATCTTACTTACATGGTTAAGCCGGTATGAGGTTGTAACACTTTGATTTTATTTCAAACTAAATACAAACTGAAACATAGATGCACAGAAAAAACCCCAGAAAAAAGACCAATGCTGGGAATCGAACCCAGGTCCTCAGCGTTCCGTGCTGCGTGCTTACCCCTACACCATCACTGGTCCAGAAGTTAGCGACGAATCTTTCCCATACATCGTACACTTCAGTCTGTTACAATCACATTTAGGCAGTGATAAAGCGCATCTATGTTATGCCCTCTACCGAGAGACTTCAACACTCCTTCGGAGCTACCCGCTCACCTGGACCAAGAGATGGCGCTACTAGGCCAACTTTTACAAGTTAAGTATGAAGTATCTTTTTCTATTTATTTTTTATTTTCTTCAACTTCATTTCTTTTTTTTTATTACTTTTACGGTCATCCCGTGAAACCATATATTTCAAACTAAATACAAACTGAAACATAGATGCACAGAAAAAACCCCAGAAAAAAGACCAATGCTGGGAATCGAACCCAGGTCCTCAGCGTTCCGTGCTGCGTGATTTTACTCAAAATCTATTTTGCACCAGAAAATAAAGCGTTCATTATACAACCGTGATTTCATCCAAGCTAAATTAGCGTACAAAGCTGGCCCGTTACGCATTAAAAATGTTGGTCTCCTGAACATAATAAATTACACAATTTATTATGTCGGAAAGCCAGGCTTTCTTAACCAACCTGAAATTGTGTATTAACGCTACAAAGCCGTGCTTAAATCAAAAACAGAAACAATGAGCTGCTGAGAGTAACCCCTATTGTGGTGAGCATCTTTGTTCGTACGCTGTAGGGTATCTGCGAACCCATCGCTGGCCAGTTATTACTATTGTGTGTGCGTCAAATCCATCGCGTTCAAATGCTGTTGTAATGTCTATTTGGCTTTAATATTTATTATTATTTATCCACATCTAAAGTACGCTCTTATTATATTTTTCTGCGTACAGGCACGGGGCGATCGTCACGGCACGGGTTAATGGGGGAGCGAAATATACCGCCTTATAAATAGGAGCAATAGGCTCAGAGTTGCTCAACGAGCTATATAAACCCCAAATCGAATCAGGAATGAGGAGATTCGTAGAAGAACGGGGTCACCGACATAGCCAAATGGATTACCTCGTTGAAATGGCAATGGGCAGGCTTGGGCAGACCATATAGGTTGTACGCAGAACAGATGGCTATCGGGGTCGAAAAGTTCTCGAATGGAGGCCACGGACTGGCAAGCGCAGCGTGGGATGTCCACCAACGAGATAGACGGATGTTCACGGTTCACGGTGGATGTTGCCGCATTCAACTGGTATCAATAAGGGAGGCAGGCATGTCCAGCAGTGAGCGTCCTACGACTGAAATGATGATGATGATGATGATGATGATATAGGGGCACTGTCATTATTTATTTATTTATTTATTTATTGAGAACCAACAGCTTATATATACATCTTAAACATTACAGTAAATACAGCAAGCCAATTACAGGTTCTCAAATTATGAATGTAAACAAACCGTGCATTCCCATGGCGACGTTCGTAATCTATCTCTAATAAATGTAAATATCGCGTCACGGTGTTTTGTTATTATCAATTGTTATCGAACTCCTCCGAAACGGCTTGACCGACTTTTACGATTTTTTTGTCTATATTTGGTAGGTCTGACAATGGGTCTTAGCAAGCTTAGGCTATTTTTTATGCCCTATTATTCGCAGACGGATTGGCGGGCAACAGCTAGTCTAATCTTCTTCTAATATATAAAAATATCGTGTCACGGTGTTTGTTATCCAACTCCTCTGAAACGGCTTGACCGATTTTCATGAAAATTTTTTTTTTCTTCGCAGACGGAGTCGCGGGCAACAGCTGGTATATATTAACTCTCAAATCGGTTAATGTTGCTATTTTCAAAGCACAGCACAATTAATGCTCCTTTACTGAATATTCCATCGAATTCCTGGTATGTAAATGGACGTCCAAAAAGAGTTTTATGAGTAGGTAGGTAGTTGCCACGAGATAAACATTTTTTACGTAGCATTGAAACATACTATGACATCATTGACAAGGCCAGTCGATATACGCAAAGGGAGGGAAGGAAATGAATCCCATAAGTTGCGACATGAGAGTGACCAGTTCGTTATAGTAGACGGCAGACCCCACCCATCTCGTTCCATGTTACGACCGTTCGATTTGCGTACAAACAAAATTGCAACCAACGTTTGCACGGAAAAACCGGATAGTCCGAGAGACGAAGTAAAAGTAAATATAAAATGTGGTCTCGCCGAAAGTCATCTCCTGCGGAAATTTGTGCGCTCCCACATACACTCCCTATACCTATGTACAGACAGATAAAATAATCGTAAATAGAGCTCTCTGATAGTTGGAACTCGTACTACTTAGCTACCTGGCTACATACATAGAGCTTCAAATAAATCTCAATTTCAAGGCGGACAACGTAACATAGTGACCTAACAAGTTAAGTATGAAGTATCTTTTTCTATTTATTTTTTTATTTTCTTCAACTTCATTTTTTATTACTTTTACGGTCATCCCGTGAAACCATATATTTCAAACTAAATACAAACTGAAATATAGATGCACAGAAAAAACCCCAGAAAAAGACCAATGCTGGGAATCGAGTATCGCTAACTTCTAGACCAGTGATGGTGTAGGGGTAAGCACGCAGCACGGAACGCTGAGGACCTGGGTTCGATTCCCAGCATTGGTCTTTTTTCTGGGGTTTTTTCTGTGCATCTATATTTCAGTTTATATTTAGTTTGAAATATAGTGACCTAACTTAGCCCATTAGACTTTTAATTATTTAGTAAACAGAGCGCTAAAGTCACGTCTCGCATGTCCACATTCATCACAACATATTATGACAAATTATTATTGACTGTGGCAAACTCCCAATAAAAATAATATTATGAACACTCGCAAATTATTTTTATGGTCTGACATGTGGCATGTCAATAACATAAAATCAAAACAAAAATACGTGTCTACTCAAAACAAAGCGGAGAGGTAAACAATTCGAACAGAAGGCGAATTCCGAAGGACGATATTGCCAGCCAATTGCGATTATATCTATTCGACAGCCGTAGCTACTCGTACTTTTTAGCCGGTAGCGATTCTGGGCGGCCGCGGCAGGAGATTTTATAAGGCATAAACCCTGAGATAGCGGCAGTAAAACTTGGAACTGAGGCAATATGCCAGCTCCCTATTGCGGGTCCTGCTTTGTTTTAAAACGACTAGGCGGGCTACAATGTCGATACAGCACTCGCACCCCATCCACAAATACAATCATCGTAAACAGGGAAACACCCCGCATGTACGTATACACTGAGTACCCATTGTCGCCGTATACGTGAACATCATCTTCCCAGAACAAAAGTGTGGTGGGTATACAACTATTACCTATCTACGCTACGAGTAATCTACAACTCTTTGTGCCCTATAGTATAATTACATCCACCAAGTAAATGGGCTATGTTATACCTATGGAAATATAGATACGTTACTACTTAGAGATAGTATTTTGGTCCTAATATTTTGATACCGCAAATATGATATCATAACTTTTTATAGCAAAGCCAAATAGTGTCATCAGTTTCCCGAATGGTCCCAAAGAAGTATCACTCTATTACGACGGAATAATACCGTCTCTCCCAAATCCGTTTATCGCTACAGTGGTAAGACCCTCCGGAGGCGGTTCAGCCTGTTTAGATACATTGCACTCGATATACTTTACTCAACCAGCGAGTTTCGGCTCCCTTTCCACAATTTTGTACGGCCGTTCCGACAGCATAAAAACAAATAAATTTTGTACAAGAAATTCAAGGGAAACCTTTGTCCTTGTTACGCCAAAGATGAAACTAATAAATACGTTAGGTAAATATGCATGTTACGTAATAGTATTTTTGCATTATCACATGTGTCCATTCAGTGACCGGTCATTTGTTATTCCATTGACTAAAGCCAACCCAAATCACAGCCAGTGGATCAATAAAAACAAATTATTGCGACCCTACCTGCAAAAGTGACATAATTCAGAGTACAAAAAGAATGTAAAACTATCGTAGAATCTAGATTTGCAGCTATCGTATACCGGTCGAAGTATAAATCGACGGTATACGAAGCGTGACGACAGCGATACTAACTCCCGACTATGGGCGGTCGTAAATTCAGGAAGTAACCGACCACCAGCGCCCGCCGCCACCGGCCTTCGGATTTGCGTACAAATAAAATGGGCACTTTAACAACCGGAAAATAAAATGCTGACCTATTCGGAGTAACCGCAAACGTAATAGGAAAATGGAGTATGATATTTTTACTCTAATTAAAAAGCGTGCGTTACACTCAAATGACTTCGCCTGATTTCTAGCTCGTGGAAAATACAACGCTTTTAGATAAATCATTTTCTACGTATTAATGACAATACATTTACCTACTTCCGAATTTGTGTTATGTAATGTTGTTACTATAGCCATTATAACACCAGAAAATAAATATTTAATTAAATAAGAAACAAAAGGGTGTCCCCATAGATACCATTAATAGGTACCTTTTTTCTATTTTTCTATATTTTTACTAACACAGGTTTCTTTTTGGAGATATTAAAGTACAAAAATTTTCGTGTACATTTTCTATATTGCGGATAGAATTAGGATACAAAAATATTTGGGGTACTTTTCTCTCTTTCGAAAATGCATAAACCATTAGGTTAGGCGAAAGAATGATTTTACCAACTTGTTACAAACCTGAATTCAATCCTGAATTAATGATTGTAATTTAAATTTTAGGTTAGTATATAAATAACACAAAATCTACAGTAATTTTATGTCATATGTATCTTTGATACAACTCTAAAATTAGACCGTTTCATTAGTTACATCTTAGTGGCTTTCAGAGCATCGAAATGTTTGTTTTCCACATTATGGTCCAACTAAAAACGCCTGCAGAAAATACACCTACAGATAATATTACAAGTGAACCAATTTTAGAACCTAACTTGTATCAGTCGTAATTCACACGACATAATCCAACACTAGTGTTGCTCAACATGTAGGTCAAGAAATCCCCATTTTTTACTAAATAAGCAAATGAGAGATGTAACAAACTCATCTTAGACAGCTCTCTGGTTCCTCAGTATTAACACTTGCTTTCACTACTTTTCTTAGAAGGCGAATACCAGCCAGTTCAACTGCTGGAAGATATCGTTTCGAGGTTCAGCTTTAAAATGTCGAAGAGAAGATGATAGGTAATTGAGCGGTGATAGGAGGGCGTATGTTCGCTCGATCGGTTTTACGGCATATATGATTTAGTTGTCCGAAGTCGTCCGGCTTATCTGGGCTCGGGTCGCCGCAGACCGACCGAACTTCTACGTAAAACTCAGACGTGCGATTAAAGATTTCATCCCCCGATATTGGACGATCGTAATATTTTAACGATAGCCCGACCCTAGCGACTCCTTTGTTTTACTGCCCTTATTTTATTATTTATCGAAACATTTGATATAAAAGTGCCATTACCTACTATTTTATGTGATAATTTATTGCCTGCGTTAAATTACCGACAATGTTACGCAGTTTAAGAAGTTGAAATATTAGCTTAAATGACGCGCGTGTTCATCGTATAAAATGTATAAAAACCATAAAACATTTATGGGCCCCTCGATACGACCCATTTTGCTTTAACGAAATTAAAAAAAAATCTTGTGTGAATTCCCCCGCATGCCCGCATCGCGCCGGAACGACCGCGATCGCGAACGTGCCGCCATTGCTACAATCAAATTCTACACGAGAGCAAAAGAATTGCTCATTTTTAACTTATGATGTGAGAATCCCTTGTCTCAATTATTTATTTTCGATTGTATCAAACCAAACCTTTAATAATATCTAAAACCATGCTTCTTAAGTTCTTGAAAGTAGCCTTGGCGAAAATAGTGAAATGTAGAAAATTTAAACGAGACGATCGGTGTACAGTAAGGATCCTGGTTGCTATTTTCATTTAAAGACGACCGCTTTTTAGCATAGTTGGTAGTGAGCCTGCCTACGAAGCAACAGGTCCTGGGTTCGAATCCCGGTAAGGGCATTCATTTGTGTGATGAGCACGAATATTTGTTCCTGAGTCATGGATGTTTTCTATGTATTTAAGTATTTATTTATCTATATAAGTATATTTATCGTCGTCTGGTACCCCCATAGTACAAGCTTACTTAGTTTGGGACTAGGTCGATTTGTGTAAGATTGTCCCCTAATATTTATTTATTTATTTATTTAAAGCAAATACTAATTGTGATTCGCACCAAATTACTATAACAATAACCAATGTCATATCAGTCATAGTGAAAATAAACGGATCACTCACGTCTTAAAATGAGATTAACTCGACAAGTTTCGGGCTAATCCGTAGCCCTTCTTCTCGGAGTCGCACGTCACGGCGGCTGCCAAACGTGCGCTGCGTGCTACCGCCCTGGTCACGCGACCACTCGACGCAACTGACAGCGACACACAACTACCGGGATAGTGGTTGGTCAGTGTCCCCGAGTTGGAAAACAGTGTTGAATGTGCGTACTGCGTCAACGGTGAGTGTGAGCGAACCTTTACAAAGTGATGTTGTTAGTGTTGTGTGCTACCCTACATTTGACAATGACAATAAAAGTGATGATGAAAACGGGGGTAGTTGTGTGTCGCTGTCAGTTGCGTCGAGTGGCCGCGCGACCAGGGCGGTAGCACGCAGTGCACGTTTGGCAGTCGCCGTGACGTGCGACTCCGAGAAGAAGGGCTACGGATTAGCCCGAAACATGTCGAGTTAAACTCGTTTTAAGACGTGAGTGATCCGTTTATTTTCACTATGAGTGAGTCTCACGGTAGTTTCATGTCATATCAGTCGTCAAATCTCTAGTTAAGTAAATTTCTGCAAGCTGAAATTACTTAAAATGCTTAACTTAGAAAAATGTAGGTACGTTACGAGTACTCACTAAATTTCGGCTTGCAGAAAATTATTTAAACGGAGATTTGGCGACTGATTTGATTATTGGTTATCGTTATATTAACTCAGTGCAACTCACTCTAATAGCTAAGAGAATATCCAATTATTTTTTTTAAATAATCGTTCTGTTAACGTGGGTAATTGATCCTTACAACCTTTTATTGAAAAACAATTACCCATTCTGGCACTTGCTTTCAAAACTTTTGGGCTGTGGTCGTCAAAGAAGTATCCAATAAACTCGTCAGTGTCTCTGGCTGCCTCAAAGCAGAGTAGGGGCAGAGTGGGTTACTTCGCGCAACAGCTGATCCTCCCATGCGTAAGGTTTTAAATAATTTTAAACCTTATACATGTACATATATACCCTAACTACTCGTAAAATATACACAGTACATCTATACATTACATTGCAATTCAGAATTCAATAGGCAGCTATAAATAAAACTGAAGAATTCATGACTCGATAGCTAGCTCACTTGTACTTCACCTTGACCTGCATGATTCAGAGTTCGATACATCAAAGTTGCAAATTGCACATTAGGTACAAAACAAACAAAGCAATACTACGTGACAATTTCTCCTTACAAAGTTTTGCGAGTAACACAGCCGTCGACGCTAAATGGAAACACGTAATGATGAAATTGCTGATTTAGGAGCTCACGCCGACAATTAAACGGAAAACATCACAAGAGAGGCGGTTGATGAAATTAACGGTTGGCCCGGGAACTGATCGCCGTGCAAAATGTTACAAAATGGAAATCCAAAGATGGCAAATCTATATTGTTTTTAATTGTGTCCTTATAGCACGTGAGTAAATGTTTTTTTAATAGAAAAGTGAGTTTATATAAGAGGTGGCAAACGAGCAGACGGGTCACCTGATGGAAAGCGATCACCGTCGCCCATGGACACCCGCAACACGGGGGGCATCACAGGTGCGTTGCCGACCCTTTTAGGAATTGGTAGGCTCGTTTTTTAAAGATCCCTAAGTTGTAACGCTCCGGGAATGCTGCCGCAGAAAGCTGATTCCAGATCTTTGTCGTGCGAGGAAAGAAGCTTCGCTTAAGTGAGTGCTCTAAATATACAAAATTTTGACAGTGTCTTACATTTTATACTTTAATACACTTCGATCTCATAGGGTCTTTCGTGTGTTTATATTTCCTTCTCCTTCTTTTTTAGTAGAATGCTTGCCCGAATACCTATTGTTCGCCTGAAAATCTGTTAGCAATTTTGAATTAGACTTTGTTACGTTTGCCCCAATGAACAGTTCGATTTTCAACGTTTCTTACAGTTGATTTCACTAAAGGTCAATTAAAAGAGAGGTGTGTCGGCACTCTAGGCACATACCTATACTATAGGCTTATTATGCGTGAAAATAATAATTTAAATAGTGCCTTTGCTATGCTGAATATCTTCAAAGCATGAATAGATAGGTACATATTTATGGCCTGATGTTGTGTCACAACTAGATGACTCGGGCAGTCAAGAGGTTAAAAATATCAATATATACCTATCTAATTCTAGTTAAGTACCCGCACTCCTACATTTTAACAGTTTGTCCTAACTTATTTCTGGGCACAACCTGTGTTATACACAAATAATACAAAATTGCAACAAGTGACCCAAGTTCATCATTTTGTTAAAAAAAACCCTATTTAAATAGTTATCACGGATCTATCTCTCAAAGAGCTGGCAACACACCTGTGACACCCTTAATGTTGCGGGTGTCCATGGGCGGCGGTGACAGCTTCCCATCCCATAAGGTGACCCACATGCTCGTTTTCCCATTTTCATACTTAATTTAGTAATTTGCTGGCAGTTTAGGTACAAGTCGTAATAAATAGAATAGGTACAGAGAGCTTCTTCATGCCTGAATTTACTTTCGGATTATAGCTTATATTTTCATTTCCAATATTACGTCAATTAGGTAAAAGGCAAAAGAAAGAGGAATAAATGTCTAATCATGTTTTGTAAGTTAATATCGGCCCGAATTCTTGATACGTGAATCGAATTCATGAAGAGAACTTTAGCATTTCCACTCGTTCACATCACAGAATCGAACTGAATACATACAGAATTGGTGCTTACCTACGGTGTTTGGTTGATGATGGAGCAAACCTATCCGTTTGTAAGTTCCCATTTAAATACTACCAATGACTTCGCAGTGTTGAAATCTTATGCATACTCGTAATATAGTTATTTATTTCAAGGGAATGGTGACTAATATAGTGATATTTTTTTTCATTAATCCAAATCCCTAATATTTTAAATGCGAAAGTGTGTCTGTCTGTCTTGTACCTCTTCACGCTTAAGCCGCTGAACCAAATTAGAAGAAAATTGGTATGTAGAGATAATTTGAGTCCCGAGAACGGACATAGGATAATTTTGATCCGGGAAAATTGCATAGTTCCCGCAGGACAGCGATAGTTAAATTCTTCCCAGACGGCGTCGCGGGCAACAGCAAGTAATCAAATAAATAACTTAGTTCCTCTAAAGCCCTCGAGTCTTGAGACACCCGAAATATTGCTACTAACTTACTTGGTGAAGAGGCATAGAAATAGTTTCTTTATTTTTAATCTTAAGTTAACTTCTGTTGTGAAATACTTATATTAAGAAAGTTGAGAAATTAGTCTTGTCTGTACATCGTCCAATTTACCTTATTCGCCCCTTTCGCGACATACATATAAAAACAATGCCCTAGCTAAACTATTTAGTATTCAGGTAGATTTGTTTACAAAACCCAACACCACAGTCTATACCGCATTCGAAAATCGATAAAAGATTTCTATAAATGTTTATCATTTCAAATTTCAGTGACAGATGTCAGCAGTAACACCGTTTCTACAGGCAGTAACCTACAATACCTACCTATTATACCTACTTCTGCTGCTCCCTGCACCTAATATTTTCCAAACAACTATCCGGGTATTCCTTTAAATCTGTACTTAATGTACAATAAGCTTACTCTTAACCCACAGACTTAGCGGCTAAGTCGGTCTCGCTGAACGAGCTTATTGCTGCTGAGTCGAAACAAAAGCAGGAAAAGATTCAACGTCCAAAATCTACAGGTAAGAAGAAAATATACTACCTAAGTACGTATTTTTCCCAACTACAATGTGGAGCATCTAAGAGCACCTGGCCAAGTAGATAATGTTAGTTCAACCCATCGAGGTTTACGAGGTATAGCTTTATACCTACCGTTAAAACCAACTTAAGATTCTAATTTAAGTGAGATGGAGAAAGCCATTTTATGAAGTGTGATCGAAACAAACACCCTATCTTCGTGTAGAACAAGGGCACCAAGGACCATAATAATGGTGACTCCCTCTTTTTAGGGTTCCGCAGTCAACTAGGAACCCTTATAGTTTCGCCATGTCTGTCCGTCTGTCTGTCTGTCTGTCTGTCTGTCTGTCTGTCTGTCTGTCTGTCTGTCCGCGGCTAAGCTCAGAGACTGTTAGTACTAGAAAGCTGTAATTTGGCATGAATATATATATCAGTCACGCCGACAAAGTGATTAAATAAAAAAAACTAAAATAAATTTTTTTAGGGTACCTCCCATAGACGTAAAGTGGGGGTGATTTTTTTTTCTCGACTAACCCTATAGTGTGGGGTATCGTTGGATAGGTATTTGAAAACCATTGGGGGGCTGCTAACATGATTTTTCTATTCAGTGATCTGTTTGCGAAATATTCAACTTTAAAGTGAAAATTTTCATTAAAATCGACCGTCCCCCCCCCCCCCTCTAAAATCTAAACTGTTGGGTGGAAAAATTTGAAAAAAATCAGAATGGTAGTAAATATATTATATTTACAAGGAAAATTATAGCAGCTAAAATTGCTTGGGAATTATTTGTAGTTTAAGAGTAAATAGTAGCCTAAGGTATAAAACATATCTAAACTTGGAAGATTCCGTACACATACGAAATCCTTTGAAAAATATTACTTGATTTTTTCGTAATGGCTACGGAACCCTATCTTGGGCGTGTCCGGCACGTTCTTGGCCGGTTTTTTAACATACTTTACTTACGGATTCACTTTCTTTCAACTTTGAACTACCGTTTTGAACGAATTTGTCCTAATTACCTAAACAATATTCATGTGTATTTATCTATCTGCACGCTTAAACCACTGGACCAATTTAGATGAAATTTGGTATGGAGATAGTTTGACATCGAGAGAAGGACACAGGACAGTTTTAATCCCGGAAAATTCCATAGCTCCCGGGGGATAACGATAAACGAATATTTGCAGACGGAGTCGCGGGTAATAGCTAGTTATAATATAATTAATACATTTCGTACTAAATACAAACTGAAATATAGATGCACAGAAAAAACCCCAGAAAAAAGACCAATGTCGGGAATCGAACCCAGGTCCTCAGCATTCCGTGCCGTGTGCCATACCCCTACACCACCACTGGTCTAGAGATTAGACACGAATCCTTCCTATACATCATACATTTCAGTCTGCTAAATCATCACCTTATGCAGTGAAAAGCGCACATCTATGTTACACCCTCTATCGAGATATTTTAACACTCCTTCGGAACTAACCGCTCACCTGGACAAGACATGGCGCTACTGTGCAACTTTAAACAAGTTAGCTATGAAGTATCTTTTTGTATTTATTTTTTCAACTTCATTTTTTTTATTACTTTTACGGTCATCCCGTGAAATCATATATTTTACTAAATACAAACTGAAATATAGATGCACAGAAAAAACCCCAGAAAAAAGACTAATGCTGGGAATCGAACCCAGGTCCTCAGCATTCCGTCCCGTGTGCCATACCCCTACACCACCACTGGTCTAGAGATTAGACACGAATCCTTCCTATACATCATACATTTCAGTCTGCTAAATCATCACCTTATGCAGTGAAAAGCGCACATCTATGTTACACCCTCTATCGAGATATTTTAACACTCCTTCGGAACTAACCGCTCACCTGGACAAGACATGGCGCTACTGTGCAACTTTAAACAAGTTAGCTATGAAGTATCTTTTTGTATTTATTTTTTCAACTTCATTTTTTTTATTACTTTTACGGTCATCCCGTGAAATCATATATTTTACTAAGTACAAACTGAAATATAGATGCACAGAAAAAAACCCAGAAAAAAGACTAATGCTGGGAATCGAACCCAGGTCCTCAGCATTCCGTCCCGTGTGTCATACCCCTACACCACCACTGGCCTAGAGATTAGACACGAATCCTTCCTATACATCATACATTTCAGTCTGCTAAATCATCACCTTATGCAGTGACAAGCGCACATCTATGTTACACCCTCTATCGAGATATTTTAACACTCCTTCGGAACTAACCGCTCACCTGGACAAGAGATGGCGCTACTGTGCAACTTTAAACAAGTTAGCTATGAAGTATCTTTTTGTATTTATTTTTTCAACCTCATTTTTTTTTTTTTTTACGGTCATCCCGTGAAATCATATATTTCGTACTAAATACAAACTGAAATATAGATGCACAGAAAAAACCCCAGAAAAAAGACCAATGCTGGGAGTCGAACCCAGGTCCTCAGCATTCCGTGCCGTGTGCCATACCCCTACACCACCACTGGTCTAGAGATTAGACACGAATCCTTCCTATACATCATACATTTCAGTCTGCTAAATCATCACCTTATGCAGTGACAAGCGCACATCTATGTTACACCCTCTATCGATAACTCAGGAACAAATATTAGTGCTCATCACACAAATAAATGCCCTTACCGGGATTCCAACCCAGGATCTCTTGCTTCGTAGGCAGGGTCACTCACTACCAACTAGGCTAAGGCGGTCGTTAAAATAATACATTGTATATCCATTGTTTGATTAGTATAAACAACTTAATAGGTGAATAACTAACTAAGTAATCATATTCTCTGCGGTGTCAGTTCCAAGTTAATTCTCGTTAATTTGAAACTCGAACAGTCGTTAATTTCTGATTAGGTATCGCGAAATGGTCACTATAAAGAAGCTCCGGTTGTTATTCACATTTGAATCCATAATTCTGGGGTTATAATATTATATCTGTTTTATAGGTCGCTCGAACGAAAGCACTAGTGAAAGCACTAGGGTTAACTCTGGCCCAATTTCGTGATACGTGTGTGTTTAACAGATAACGCTTTATTGTTATTTATATACTACGGACAAATATAATTAAAATAAATCATCTTTTTGTTTAGATACGGCATCGACGAGTAAACCCTTTTCCCCGAAAGAGGCCTTTCCAGCAGAATCGCGGCAAAACGTCAAAAAAACACGTTTCCCCAAATTATCGGGTAAGTAATATAAACAAACGATTGAAAACGTGCCTGCGCGCCTGCGGCGGACAGCAATCTGAGCCTACACCGAATTAATATTGTGCATACATTTAATTACAATCTGCCGTTGTTTTGCATCGCTTATACATTAATCTGCAAGCTACACAGCATTTATTTGACCAACTACAGCACAGAATAGATATTTTGTTATTGACTGTACGAGATAATTGAACTTTCGCCCTACGACACAAATAAATATTATCCTATAGTTTACAAAAGTGATACCTACTCAAAGTGGTCTAGGTATATCGGCCCCCAGGGGTCGACGAAGATCTGCGAGAGTCCACATGTGAAAAAAACATATTTCAATTAGGTAGATTACTTTACAAAAGTATAAATAACTAGCTGGTGCCCGCGACTTCGTCCGCGCAGTAGAGCTTCTTCATTTCTTTCATTGAATAAAATAAAAATCCATCGTTTCATCATCATTGGTATTACTTAGTGAATATAATAAATCCCGTATATTCCCTATCCCAAGGGAATTTCAACAACTCGTAAGTTTTATGTCTTACTATATTAGTAGGTACAAAACATGTTAGGTATGTGGAGCATTAGGTAATGTAATTATAATGTAATAGGTACTTATTAGTGAAAGAATTATTAAAATCAAGCCCGAAGTTGAATTTATTTATTTCTACCCCACGGACAAAAAAACCAACAAAGTTTAGACTATATTTTCCTATCCTATGGGAATTTCGAAAAATAATTTATTTAGTAATGTCAAGTCTGTAGCACCAGTTGTTAAGGCTGTGCGTTGTCTGTCAGTCAGTCAGTCACGGTGCTGTTTTATAAGTAGGTATATGTTCGTGTAAAGAACCCATCGATAGCTGGAGATTACTGGTCCTAGGTTTCTATAAGGATAGGCCCAGGGCCTTAG
The DNA here is from genome assembly GCA_947859365.1 of Archips crataeganus. NCBI lineage: Eukaryota > Metazoa > Arthropoda > Insecta > Lepidoptera > Tortricidae > Archips > Archips crataeganus. The sequence goes on along the minus strand of OX402055.1, from coordinate 14,072,249 downwards.
GCATTGTACTCTCTCAATATATGTATAAGGAAAGGCACTCACCTTGGTCTGCTCTCAGGCACTGCTGTTATATTTACAGAGTCCACAATGTCACACAATAATTTTCAAATGTAGTATCCCGATGACCGAAATAATATCACCAAAAAACCAGTACTTTGGTTAAAAGAACAGTACACAAAAAACACATGTGATCCGTACGTTCGTTTACCTCGAACTGTCAAAGCTCTTTTGCCGCCAACCGACCGTGTTATTGTGACTTACCCTCATATTAAAAGATGACAATGCCCGAACAGTATAAATTAACGACAATAACTTTATTCATTGTGACCCAATTTAAATGAAACAAAGCCTATATGTTGCTCCAAATTTAAGCTTCATCTATTTGCGAAAACCGCAAGAAAATCCGTTCAGTAGTTTCGGAGATTAGCGATTACATACAGAAAGACAGAGGTCTACTTTTACTGTTTTATTATAGTATAGATAGATATACATAGATAGAAGATATTAAGTAAGCAGGGGGTCTACCTATAACCGAAAAATATGGCTAGGAGTTTACGAGATGAATACGTTAGGGGACCTCTGGTTTAGAATCTAAACCGATTGATTATCTAAGAAAATATCTTAAAACTAGGTACCATATAGGTATGCACCTACTGGGTGGCTTATTTAGATGAATAACTCTTGAACTGTGCGTCATAGAAAGATCTATTCTAAGGAACCATGTCAACGATTTTAGTAAAAAGAAAAACTGTTTTCATAAATTTCAAAAAATGTCAGGTCTAGTCATAAAATCGAACCAGCCTCATATACCTAGGTACCACCACACCAACGTTACAAGTGCTAGGTACAATTCCACATACCTGCCTAACTGTAATTTTATTGCATTGGTATCACAAAGTCAATAATTATGTCAATTAATTTAATAGTAATTTTTGTGGTACATACGGCATACGGGGGCCAAGTCATACTACTGATTATGAGAAAAAAATACTTTGTTGTCTTAATCCTAACTTAAGTAGGGGAGAGGTAGCATGAAAGGGACTTTTCAAATTAAAAGACTTTTCAGATTCAAAATAAAAGTCCATTCTTTCTTTAAGATGCGAAAATAATCAACTAAGAATTGATTGACGACAATTATTACATAATTTATTGAATCAGGCGTTACTTTGCGGAGGTCCATATTAATGAACTAAAACAATGGTCTTTATTACTTACAGAGTGATGGTTTAGCTATGGGTTCACCTCTGAGTCCTTTAATGGCAGATATATTTATGGATCATTTTGAGAATCAGTATATTGTGGGTAATAGTAATATTGTGTACTATTTTAGGTTTGTTGATGATTTGATCCTATGCTGGAGAGGGAGTATGAGACAGCTTGACGTGTTTATTAATGGTTTGAATAACAAGCACGTAAAGATAAGGTTCAAAAAAGAATTGGAGGAAAATTGTTCGTTGAACTTTTTGGATTTAACGATTTCAAAATTAAATGGTAAACATCAATTTAAAATATACCGTAAGCCCACGTACACAGATGCTGTTATACCAGCATCTTCTAATCATCCGTGGCAGCATAAACTGGCTGCTTTCCATTGTTATGTTAATAGATTGTTGACTGTGCCTCTTTCTAAGGAACATTTTGATTTAGAGTTGAGTACTATTTATCAGATAGCGATCTCAAATGGTTATACAAAATCAATGGTAGATAGTTTAGTTCAAAAGAAGCAGGCACGGTTAGTAAATAGCATGCTTTACGCTGCGTTACCTTCTCAGTCTACTAACAAATATAGATCTAGCATCTCTTACGTCGGGGGTTTGTCTGATAAGATTTATGGCATTTTAAAATCAAACAATATTAATGTTGCCTTTAAGACTAACAACTCTTTGTACTCTAGGCTATGTAACCACAAAGAACAGGTAGATAAGGGAACTAGATCGGGGGTATACAAGCTTACTTGTAATGACTGCAATGGGATATACGTAGGACAGACAGGCCGAAGTTTTAATACTAGATTTAAAGAGCATGTTTCGGCATATAGGAATGAGCATCCAGATAGATCGAATTTTGCAAAACATTTGTTGGAATCAAATCATTCATTGTTAGATTCAGATTCTTATGAAGTGTTACATTATTGCGGCAAGGGGTTGCGTCTGGATGCTCTGGAATGCATGGAAATAATTAGGTACAACACTATGGGGTCTATTATTAATGAACAGGTAAATTTAGTATCTTCTCCTTTACTGCGGCTTGGGTCGAATTTGAACAGTTAGTATTAATTAAATATGCCTTATAAATAAATAAACAAAAAATTCAAGGTAGTTTTAAATATGTCAATAAAAGTTAATTTTTGTGGGGTAGTTTGAGAATAAGAAAAATAAAGTGGGTACTTGAGAAGTTACAGTGACAAGTTAAAACATTTGTTTTGGTTTGTTAGTTTAACATTTGGTAGCATAGCATACGGTTGTGGTAACTCTGAAGATGAGCTCTGGTTGAGTTCGAAACGCGTCAGTGTAGCTTGGTGGTGGTGATGGTTGGGTTTATGTGATTTGTGTGTGTTCGTACAGTGTGGAGGTGGAGGAACTGCATGAACGCACATTTCTTGCATAAACGTAACTATTGTAAGGTCGCGGGTGAGCAAAGTAATTGTTTTAGTTCGTTCGACAATTATTACATTTAATTTCAATAGTTTAAATAATAAACGCTTCTTATATAGGAAGCTTCCTAAATTTGATTTGTCCCTTTCAATATGTGTCGTCATGCCACTTATCCCCTACCTAGGTACCTTAGATTATTTATACACTAGATAGAGCTTAGGCGGCATGAAAACGTCCCGAAAAATATAAGCCAACAGTTATATGTCAGTTATTCCCCTTCAGTCTGAATGACGTAACGTAATATTAATATGAAGCAGTCAAATGGGTTTTTGGACGTTTTGTATGCCAGTGTTTGCTACTGACACTCTATCTAGTGTATAAGGGCCTACGCTAGCTGACGCGGATTACCCGGAACGGACGCCCGTCGAGCGCGCGTCTAATAAGAAATTGTATGAACAGCGCTAAGTGGCGCGGGCGCGTGCGACGGATTTTCGGTACATTTTAGACCCGCGAGCGGGCGCACGCGGCGGGCGTCCGCGTCAGCTAGCGTAGGCCCTAAATAATCTAAGCTAGGTACTTACAAAGATGTTAGAACCGAGTAAGTATTAGTTTTCATGCAGTTGCTCTTGTCACTAAAATCGATGGTATGGTTTCTTAGAACAGATCTTCCTACGTCTTACAGTTTCAGAGTTGTCCATATTGATCCATCTAAATGGGTCACCCGATATACCACATCCACATTCAGCTGCAGCTAGACCATAATAGGTGGATGGATCCACCATTGAATGATTCCAAACGGAGCTCTCATTCAAAATACTGCAGATTTATACGTGACGCAAGCTCGTGGCAGCCTTTTAAAAATGCAAATTTTTGAAATACTCGAGCGCGTTAGATGTTTATACATACGATTCAACTCGATGTCATAGACCTGCTGATCCATAATATAACTATTAAGCGACTTTCTTAATCTTCTTTTTTGTAATTTTTGCTTACAGCTAAAACGCCACGCCGACAATCATTCTCGCTGAAAGACTTGTTCGCAGCAGAAACCAAACAAACGAAGCGCAAGATTGAAAGCCTTTTATCGAAGACATCAGGTAGATAACCTTTTATTAAAGTTGAGCTTATTCAGACAGCAGGACGTCCGTGTCTGTCTTAAGTCACAGTATAAACCAAACTACGTAGAATCTTAGTTGAGTACTGTAGACTATGGGGCGAAAGTAAACGAAGATTTTTGCAAAAAAACGTAAGGGAGAGTGTAAGAGAGCGGCGTGTGTCTAAGCTCGTAGAGACAGATGTAGCGACTGGAGCCTTACGGCCAATGAGAGCAATGCAACCCGATGTACCCTCAGTTTTTTTACACATACCACTCCGGCTTACACCCACCCATCTTTATTAAAAAAAATAACTTATATCTACAATGATTTACGCGTCGCCTACATTCCCCAGCCCAGTGCTGCCTCAGCACTCATTCTTCTTCAGTTGGGATACGTGCGACGCGTGCCGCAGGTCGGCAAAGGACCCCAGACTTAGTCTTTACGTAGACAACTCGAACACGCCCATCTTTGCCTTGGATGGTCTTTTCTATTAAACCTCTTGGCCATACATTTCGGGGCGATGCTGGGTCCACGATCAAAACCAGATCTCCCACTTGCAAAGGTCTAGGGTCACGCTGCCATTTCTGTCTAGGAAGCATTTGCGGCAGTACTTCTCGAATCCACCGTTTCCAGAATAAATCAGCCAGCCTTTGTGAAGTACGCCACTGTTTTCTTAAAAACATATCAGAGTTGTCAAAGGCTCCGAGCACGGGTAAGTTTGAAGAGCTGCCGAGTAAAAAATGGTTAGGGGTCAGCGACTCATCGCCAAATGGTTCGACAGTGACATGAGTAAGTGGTCGGCCATTGACTATCTGTTCCACTTCTGCCATCAGCGTACTCAAGACCTCGTCTCTTGGAGCGTGCTCTTTCAGAACTACCATTAGTGAGGTCTTAACGCTCCTTATAAGGCGCTCCCACGCCCCAGCCCAGTGGGGCGTTGCTGGGGGGATGAAATTCCAGGTCGTGCCATAATTTACAGCTTCACTCTTTAGTATATCCTCATTTAGTTCGCTGATCGACCTTCTAAGTTCGTTATGAGCACCTTTCAGATTTGTTCCATTATCTGAATATATCTGTTGGGGCCAACCACGACGCGCGGCCATTCGACGCAGAGCCATGATTAAAGCGTCAGTCGTAAGTCTTGTCACTATTTCGATATGAATGGCTCGAACAGTCAGACACGTAAAAAGGACTCCATATCGTTTTTCTCTGCGTCTCAAGACGGTCACTTCTATAGGGCCAAACAAGTCAACTCCGCAGAACGAGAAGGCGCGCTGGTGATGGGCCATCCGAGCAAAAGGTAAGTCACCCATTCGTGGTGGTTGGGGGTGGGCTTTCCTGATTCGACAAAGCATACACTTGCTAGTCACGTGCTTCACAGTTGGCCGAAGACGAATAATCCAATATTTTTGTTTCAGATCATTGACCACCTTTTCTTGGTTTCCATGTGCTGCATTCACGTGGTAGTGCTTCACTATCAACCGAGCAATGTAATTTTGACCATCAAGTATCACCGGCTGTTTTGTTTCAGGCATTATTCCAGATACGGCGTTGATCCTGCCTTCGAGGCGCATGACCCCGTGCTCATCAAGAAAAGGCGACAAGGTAAGTAATTTACTTTTACGATCTATGTTTCTCTTATTTTTCAGGTTCTGAAGGTCTTCAGGAAACGACTGCAGTTGGGAGTATTTTATCAATAATTGTTCAGCCTTTTCTATCTGATAGTGATTCATCTCTCCGGTAAGTTTTTTACATTTATCTATAAATGACAGAACAGTACATGTAGCTTTCAGTAATTTCATCCATGAAGAAAACCTTTCAGGTTCCGGCACAGCAGGGAAGTGATCAGAAGCATCATGAAGTATCATTACGTGTTCTAAGTCCACGCCTAAAGGCGGTAGCAGCTTTATATTTGACGGCCAAGTACTTTCGTCGTTGTACAAGAACGCTGGGCCCTTTAACCATTCATTTTTCAGGTCTGATAGTTCGCAGGTATCTCTCGTGGCAATGTCCGCTACGTTCATCTTCGTAGGTATGTATCTCCATTGATTAATTTGCGTTAATTCGTCGATCTCCCCAAGGCGATGCGCGACGAATGCTTTATACGTGCGCGCTTCGTTATGTATCCAATGTAATACGGTTGTTGAATCGCACCAAAAAAACGTTTTTTCTGCGGTCATTTTGTGTTCGTTAGTTATAGTATTTGCTAATCTAGCGGCTAACAACGCTCCCTGCAGCTCCAATCTAGGTATACTAATGTGTTTTACAGGTGCGACACGGCATTTACTCGAAATAAATGATAATTGCCACTGATTGTTATTATTTATCCAGCGCCAGTACGCGACGGCGGCGACAGCCTGCGATGACGCATCGCACATAACATGCAGTTCTAGGTTCGTATAGCTAGCGCCTGCGCTGCGCGTCCGCCGACTGCTATTCGGTGCATTCAGTGCGTTTTCCATCTCGCTCCCTCCCGTTGCGGCTTGATAATACCGCGGTAAACGTACTTCATTCACACTTTTAAGTAGTTTAAGCCAATCTGACCATTTTTTATAGGTATTATCAGTTATTGAATCGTCCCAATCAATGCCATTTTTCCATGTTTCTTGCAACATTATTTTTCCTTTAATTGTTATCGGCGACAAGAATCCGTAGACATCAAATAACGACATAACTACACGTAACATTTCTCTTTTGGTAGGTCTTTTTTGCCCGCTGAGTATAGGTTCGGGGATGCGTTTAAAAGAGACATCAAAGCCCAACATGTCTTCTTTTGGGAACCATACCAAACCCAGTGTTCGTTCGCCGTCGTCTTGCTCGTTCATTTTGAACCTTATAGCTGTAGGTCCTAGAGCTTCTTTTGGCAAACTATTTATTATTGTTTCGCTGTTGCTAGTCCAATTACATATGTCAAACCCGCCTTGTTTATGTATCTGTATGACTTGTTTTACTACTTTTGTGGCGGTTTCTTCGTCTTCAAAACAATCTATGTAGTCATCCATATAATGTTGTTTCCAAATGGCTTCCACTGCGGTAGGCATTGATGACTGATAACGTTCAGCGTTTTTATTCTTTATAAATTGGGCAACGAATGGAGAACAATTAGCCCCAAAAATTAAGGATGTCATTTTATATATTTTTACAGGTGCATCAGAAACCGAAGATGTGTTTTTCCATAAGAATCGAAGTGAATCTTGATCTTCAGGTAAAATTTTTACTCTCAAAAACATATCGCGAATGTCTCCAGCGACTGCAATTCTGTTTTCTCTGAATCGAAGCATTATTCCATATAGTGAAACGAGTAAGTCAGGTCCTTTATATAGGTAGTCATTCAGACATAAGCCATTGCTCTTAGCTGCAGCATCGAAGACAAGTCTCAATTTTTTCTTTTTAGGGTTGTCTACGCCAAAATGAGAGAGATACCATGTTTTTTGTGAATGCACGGGATTTTTAATTTCTTCAGCGTAGTCATTTTTTAACAGATGTTCTATTCTTTCTGAATATCTTGAAGAATAAGCGCAATCATTTTTAATTTTTTTAAATACTCCTTTTAGTCTCATTTCAGCGGTGTTATAGGAGTCAGTCGTGTTACAGTTTACGTCTTTCCAGGGCAGACCCACGTACCATCTTCCGTCGATTAATTTTGCCGTTTGTTCCAGGTGTTCCTGAGCCCGCAGGTCTTCAGAGTTCTGGCGTGGATGACAGGTGATTCCCAAGGATTCAATAGTGAATGAGCGACGAACTTCTTCGTGTATTTCTCGTAGCATTGCTTCATTTTCAGATTTAATTACTTCCAGGTCTTCATTTATGAATAGTGTAGAATACTGCTGGTGCTGCTCACGGGGCGCGCTGACGCTGCCGTGGACCGACCAGCCCAAGGCGGTGTGAGTGACATAGGGTTCGTTAGGTTTGCCTTTTATGATTTGTAAAGGCAACATTAAATGATAATGATCCTGTCCGATCAATAGTTCTGGTTTTTTATGTTTACTATCGCATAACATCGTTTTGATATCAACACCAAGGTCATAATTAGTGAGGTTAACCGTCGATGTGTTTTGCACAGGTAAGTTTAACTCGGCGACGCTGCGCGCTCGTAAAGTAAACATCTGTCCGTCTTTGTTTGACACGTTAAAGTTCATGATTTCGCTTTCACATAATAATTCGGTATTATTGAACGCCCCACTCACGCGCATTGTTTGTTTACTGCCCTGCAGGCCCGCTCGCTCCGCTAGTTCGCCGCTGATAAGCGAGACAGTCGAGCCATCGTCTAGCAACGCATAAACACTTATGATTCCGTTAGGTCCGTGAATGTCTAAGGGCACAGTTTTTAACAGTATTTTACAGCTGTTTGAGTTTATATGCGAAACGATCTCTGAACGCGGTTCATTCTCTTCAGTGTCCGTGATTTCTGTAATGTTTACACTTGATGTTCGATTAGCGTTAGTGTTCGTGTTATAGTGCAACAAACGGTGATGCAATTGTTCACAACTGTCTATGTCACACGCGGGCGCCGGGCATGTTTCTTTATTATGGCGCGATATTAGACACTTGTAACATAACCCGCTGCGCTTGACAAATTGCCACCTGTCTTTCCGTAAAGACTTTTTAAACTTTTTACAGTCTATTAAGGTATGTTTTGATACGCGACAGAATCGACACTTATCTTCATTTTGTTCGTTTTGCACCAATAATGTTTGTGAACGGTATTGAAAGTCACTTTGTTTACGTCGAGCAAAATTATCACTGTAGGCGTTACATAGGCTAACAGCTGTTTTCGATGTCTTGATGGCTTCATTTTCCAGGAATTCAGATAGGACAACGAGTCTGGGTTTGATGCCTTCGTTGATAAAAGGGTAGCTGTAGTCAACCCATTTGGATATCAGTACAGTAGGTAACTTTGCTAATATCATTGTTACGACATTCATTCCCTGTAGGTACTCATTATTGCCGATAGCTGACACTGCTGCGACGTAATTTTTTACTTTAATTGAAAAAGGCACAATGTCTTTGTGATATTCTTGAGATAGCATTTGAAGCTTGTTGACACTTTGAATTATTTTAGAAATAATTATGTCGGGGTTTCCAAACTGCAGCTCCAGTGTGGACATCACGATGTCTGGCGAAGTAGCTCCGATCAACAGAGCGGTTACTGCTTCTTTAGCTGGTCCCTGAAGACATTTTCTCAGTCTCCACAGATTCTCTTTCTCGTTGAAATTACACACTTGCGTTGACTCGTCGTAAGCCTGCTTGAAAGTAAGCCACTCCATCGGGTCACCTGAGAAGTTAGGTAAATCTCGTGGTGTGCATAAACGGCTCAACATTCGAGCATTAGGTCCTTCAGCAGTAGAAGCAGCGGCTAAATCCTTCAGCGCGGTTGCCAGCAGGTGAACTGTGTCTTCGGTGCCGGCGCCCGGTGGCGGCGGCGGGTGCGGCCTGGCCGTTTGTGTACCAGTGCGTGGCACAGGCTGCTGTTCCAGTTCCAGTTGGCTGCGATCTATCCACTTTTCCACCTCTTGGTCGAGTTCCTTTTGTGAGTGTATTTCACTGTTTTCCGATTGTGAACTGTATTTATCTTCTTCTAAATCTGCTAAGTCGGCCGCTAATTTTTTATCAATTAATTCCATTTGTATACGAGCTTTCGCTTCTGCAGCTTCCAGTTCCAGCTTCTTTTTTCTGGCTAAGATGGATGTTGATTTCGAAACATTTGATTTATGGGTAGATTTTGACGACGTTGATTTGTCTTCTTGGTATGCTCCGTGCGATAAATTACCGTTGTTCTTTTTTGAATTGCCATTTTTTTCATTAACGCTACCCACATCTAAAATTATAGTTTTATCAGAAATTTTCTTTGTTTGATCTTGCGATGTGGTAGGTTTATCTTCCATGTGGGATAACGTAAACGAAGAAAGCTCTTGTTTTGGCTCGTGCTGCTGCGGCTGGCCCTCGGCCTTGAGTTCCCTCTGCTTCTCTTCATGTTTTTTAGTGCTGCTTCGAGTGTTCACCATCTTATGCGGAGTCCGGTACATTAACGCAGATCTGGTTCGAAGACCACTTTGTAGACTATGGGGCGAAAGTAAACGAAGATTTTTGCAAAAAAACGTAAGGGAGAGTGTAAGAGAGCGGCGTGTGTCTAAGCTCGTAGAGACAGATGTAGCGACTGGAGCCTTACGGCCAATGAGAGCAATGCAACCCGATGTACCCTCAGTTTTTTTACACATACCACTCCGGCTTACACCCACCCATCTTTATTAAAAAAAATAACTTATATCTACAATGATTTACGCGTCGCCTACAAGTACGACATAAAACAGTAAAAAATGGATGAAAAAAGGACTAAAATATTACATACAAAATTTTTGCCATGTTCGACCATTTACCATCAAAAATGTGAGTTACGAAGAAAGTGCGGCCCTCGTTTAATTTCTGCTCTTTTATGTCGGGCTTTTAAGTAGAATTTACACTCGCCCAGTGGCGGCCGCCCGTTCCAATGGGTTATACCAGGCCTTATACTACGAAATTCGATTTTCGAACTTATTATCGTGCTGTCCAGTTTACGCTAATAGCACTAAAACACAAGAGTGAGAGGCACGGCCTAATACGAACTTCGAATTTTGCTATAGCCCCCAGTACGAGAGTTTAGTAGAGACTGCGTACAGACTGTGGTACAGAGAAGGCGCCTTGCAAGATTAAAAATTCGGCGCACTGTTTCAAGATTACGCATTTGCCCACTGACGTACTAATACTTGTAATTTATTTACCTACACTCTTATCAATTATTTATCTTGATCTGTTACTTTGACATTTATGTATTTACCAGAAGCTGACAATTACCAAATAGGTCACCTAATAGTAAATACCCAGTCACCGCTAACAATAAGCATTCACAATACCAGAAGGAATGCAGATGTGCTTCAAACCTCAAGTTCTAAGCTGGAAATCCGCTTGTAGGTACCTACTACTAATTTCCCCGGCTGTCTTACCATCCACACCGAAAGAGCAGTAGTAGATAGCACTGTTGTTTAATGGCAGGATTAGGGAGTATTGTTAGCAATAGCAATCCATGTGAACTTAAGGCCGGCAACGGACTAGTGACCCTTCTGGGGTTTCTGGTTCTCATGGGTGGTGGTGATCGCTTACCAACAGGTGACCCACTTGCTCGTTTGCCTCCCTCTATCAATGAAAAAAAAAAAACAAGGTTATACCAGCCCCCAACTAAGAACTCTGCACATCTGATAGACGTGAGAGTTCGTACTCGATTATTCATAACTATAAATAACTTTTCCATTTCAGGAGGCGGGCTACTATCACATCGAAAAAGTCTCTTACCTTCTTTATTTTTTAATAACCAGGAGTCCGGAGGCAAGTATTTAAGTTCCTTTAAAATTAAATGAGAATTTTAAAAACCTTTGAACCTGTTTATCCGACAGTACTTAAGTAAAGACTACGATTATGAGTTATGTGTGTAAGCCGGCGTTTTGTTTGTTTGCCTTTTCAAATATTTTAAAAACAACTAAACCCATTCAAGTATTACTTAAATGTTAGTGTTTGTATAAAGAAAATTAACTAATTAATATCTTTATCTTGTTTTTAGACAGTTTACTTTCACGTGCGAAGACGCTAACCCCCTTCAAGAATAGGAAGAGATTCGAAATAAAGTCACCGCTGAGACCAAAACGATTTAAATACTCCTTCACACCTCGCTACAACCGCAACAAACAGTCGAAAAAACGTGAAATATTTGAAAATGAAAAAATCAATCAGAAATTTAATTACATACCTCTCATTAAACGCCTTGGCCTACTGGTCGATGATATCCTTTCCTCAGGCTCAGGCGAATCCTTTGAATACAGCAGCATTGATAGACCTAAGCCCAAAGGAAACAGGCAGAAGCAATCAGAAAACAGAAAAGAACCTAAGTGTAAATGCAATACCAGCAGATTGGATTCAGGATCGGACGATTCTAAGCCGCACAAAAAGGCAGTTGTTCCTCCCACGACTATCTCCGCTAAAATCACCAATGATACCGAGGATACCTCGACTGAGACTCCCACCACGACAGCCTATCATACTCCCGCTCGTAACGTCTACACTGTCAAACCAGATCCGAACCTATCCTTACTATTTACAAGAAATTCCACTAGCCCTCGGAGAGACTATCATGGATTCAGTGAGAGAAGCAGCCCCACACTTCACGGAGACCTTGAAAGAAATATCACCCGGAATAATGGAAATGATGAACATTATTCCCGAAGGGAGCGAAACCAAACCTGTTCACCAGTTTATGCGGAAAATTCCTGTGGTTCTACACGAGGCGATGCAGGAGGCGATGGATCCATCAGTAGACTATACGGAGACGGAACTAGATCCAGACATTCAGACGTTAGACACGAGGCTGAGGAAACTGACGAAATCTCAAATGAACCTGATAGATTCATCAGAAGGGGTAACGAAAACGATGAGGAAAAAAATAAATTCGAAACAGGAAGAACAGCAAAAGAAAAGAAACCGTTACCAGGGGACATACGACGATTACGAGGATTCGTACCCGAGCATAAAAACGTTACTGACTCAGAATCCGTTCAGCCCAAAGAAAATGGCGAAGAAAGCATCTTCAATGTCACACACGATCGCACCAGTTCTGAGCGAATCGCTCAGTGGAATGGCGCAACTTCCACAGAGAATCAAAGACTTCGTCCGGCAGTGGAAACAGTGACACCAATAAACAATTTGATGAAACAAGATTTTTCGAAAAAGAACAGTGAACCAAATCAAGTTGTGACCATATTTGATGGGTACAGTGTAGCTAGGGATATCAATGGCAGAAATAAGCTTAGTGAAAAGTCAATTCATATTAGTTCTTAAATTGAATCAAAGATAAAACTTGTGAAAAACAACATTTATGGTTTTTTATAAGTTATGAAGCTAAATAGTCTGAAATTGTAAACATTGTAATGCTTTTTACAGTATGTTCACATCACACACTAATTATTTAAAGATATTTTCTTACTAGACAGGGATGTGCTAGCAATTGTATAATATATTTTAAGATGGCAATAATCGAAAGTTACTTGTAAAAAGAGTAAACATGTTTTGTTTCTTTTGTATAATAAGAAAATAATAATATAATATTTTATGTAATTACATGCTTCTATTTATTTATCGTCGTCCTTTTTTCCCCTTGCTCTTGCTCGTCGTCTGGGCAGCCTGAGGTTGCTGGTCAGCAGGCCTTAAATAAAGAGAAGAAACAAATATAACTGTCAACATTATGTAGATTACTGATTGCAATAAAATAAGTAGGGTAGTGGCTGATTTAACCACATTGCAATGCACTTATCGTATTGCTTAGGTCCAGTCAAGGGCAAAAATATGTATACACTTTAGTACCTTGTCTATTTTCGTCATACATATTTGAACTGCCATATTATTATACGAACTGTCACAGTGGTTAAAGTGACAAGGTACTAAAGTGTATACATATTTTTGCCCTTGACTGTCCAAAGAAAACTTTCTTAGAAAGAACTTGACTCTGGCTAAAGACCATTCTTTTAATGGTACACTACAGGAGTATCATATTTATTCCAAGCTCAATACAAATTGTTGGGGATAGTGCAAGACCGCATAACTAGCACTGGTAAATACTGCGTATCTGCACAACACACATAGGGAAAATCCGCATCACTGGCGTTGGTTAATACCGCGTATCTAACAAATGTAGCCAAATTAAGATTTCCCGCCAACAAACGTAAAATCCTGATTTTAAGTAAATTTGGCAGATTTTCACAATAGGCCGATTTTATAAAGATGGAGAAAGACCACAATAGGGATCTTTAATTTCAGTCCTTATAATCTAGTTTAGCCTGAAAATGGTACAATCAGCATCCCATACAGACCTTTTGCAGGACGCATATTCTAGGGCTCCAGAAATGGGACGTCCCGCTGTATGTAATGTGCAACCCTACATGAAATTGACATAGTCACATTCGATCTACATAAGCCTCATTAAAACATTAAAAAAGATTATTAATTTCTTAACTATCTATTTATTTGCTGAATGAAATCTCACAAGTGAATTCTGAACCACCCCCTCTGTCTCTCTGTCACTCTCTGTGGTTGGATAGAATTCACAATTTTCAATATGTTTATAAATTTACCTAAAGCAGTTTAAAAAAAATAGGTATCAAGAATACTTTTTAATGACACTACACAACTTTTTATTCTTCAAACCCTTAAATAGGTTCCTCTAGTCTACATGAACTAATTTTATGAAACAACTGAACTATGTTACTTGGGCAGGGTGCAGTTAAAATATAACCCCAGATTTGTCTACCCTGAATGAATGATAATAATGGTCAACCTTATAATTCAAACCTTTATGGTAATTACTTGAGGGTTTGAACTATGAGGTTGTGCATTATTGTTTTTTCTTGGTCTGATGCAAGAAATTTAATGATATCTGATTATCAAAATCAGTTGCATGGAATATAGAAATTCACATAGTTAAATACATACATGAACTTTGAAAACAATACACTTGTTTCTTTGAACAAGTGTGTAATGAAAATCAAACTAAATTACTTAGGTACCCTGTTCTTAGTAACTGTCATATTTTTGATGTAAAATGGTTTTTGTAGCAACAATTTTGTATGGAAAAATTAGTTCTTACATCCAATTGAAACTTTTTATTGACATAAAACCATAATAATTTGTGTATTTGTTCACACATACCTATTTTGACGAGTCTTCAGTTTAGGTATGGCTTCACCAATAAACTTCATGACAGATTCCCGGGTTGAGTACTCGGCTTTAAGAGGTGTGCCATCATCATTCTTTATCTGCACCCGTATCCTGCCTCTGAAAAGCATTTCCTGTAAACATGAAATTTTATTATTAAGTTAAATAATTAAAAATAAAAAATAATAATAAAATAAAATAAAAATAAAATAATATTAAGTAAAAATTATGTGGAAATAAGTTTCATTAAATGCAGATTTAATCAACACATTCAGTGCCGGGAACGCCACAGGGGAGTTCTCCATACTCCCCTGTGGCGTTTCCGGCACTGAATGTGTTAATATAGACAGGCATGGAAAATTAAAATAAAAATGAACTGACATTGGCCCAAGCCTTAAGGCCGCCATTAAGGGGAAATAATAATAATAATAACTGTTTTTCTCACTTGCATTCAAACTAAGCTCAACAATGACTTACTATTGCTTACTTACTGAACTTATGTACATACCTTACTCTGTTCTCTTGGGTATAACTTGTTTTCAACACCAACAGGCAAACCAGTTGATACCAACACATCCCTGATCTCCTGGTGGGTAGGATTCTCGACACAAGAGGTCTTTGGCAGTCTGCGACCTTGTGCCACTGTCTTCTTACTGTTTAGGTAGGCAGGATAGATACAAATCCACCTGTAACAAACACGTTGATTCGTAAACTAATATAGTTCCAACCGACTTCATCAGTCAACTTTTCATTGAAACGTTGTTGAAACGTGTATTACCGTGATCATAATTAATCTTACCTCTCAACCTCACTGTGTTTCTTCTCCGGATTCCATGAAGTTATCATAGCAGCCATGACGTATAATTTATAGAATCTGTAATGTAGTTTCTGGTCCTAATAAAAGAAACAAGATTTACACGTAGGCTCGTGGATAGATGATGTTATTTTCCAATTCCAATGCAATGCAATTCTACTTACATTACACTTCAAACGTCAACGTCAAAGTAATGACAGTCAACATCATTGTCATCCAGTTAGCTGTTTCAGACAACGGAAAAATAGCAGTCTTGTGTTAAGGTCAAGTAGCAACAAATAGTACTTTTTTAAGGATATCAAAGCTCCTGTTGAATAAAATCCTAACGAAACCTAGCAAAACCTTTCATAAAACAGTACTAGATTAGAAATTTTTTTTTTCATTTATACGTTAAAATATTTTGAAATCATTGTATGGTCACTGCTCTTTACCTTTCCCCCAGAAACGCTTAAAAGGACAGGGGGGTTACTACGAAATACGAAGTTCGAAGTTCGGATCGTGCGGTCCCTCTCACTCTCGTAATAAATACCATTAGCGTGAGCGGAACGGCATGAAACGAAGTTCGAATTTCGCGCTTCGTAGTATAGGGCCTGGACAGGACAAATTGTCAACTTCAATGTCAAATTAAAAGACGGACACGAGACACGATACACCACGACCACGTGCGGTGCGGTGGTGGACTTAAGATTATAGACTGCAGAAATACTAAAAAAAATACAGAAAACTTGAAACTTATTTGATTACAAGATTGTAGAGCTGTTTAATTTCCAAAAGAAGATTTGGAATAACTAACAATTACAAAATTTTGATAATGAGCTGTATAGCAGTAAGTGGTGACTATGTTGCTGTTAGTAAAGGCATGCGTATCGACTGTTACAAAGCTTCCAAACACGATAGTATAAGCATTCCAATAAGCTCTAAACCTCTGGAAAATGACTCTATTTCGGACATTGCCATTTCTTCGAACTGCAAGTTCTTGGCAGCAGTGTCATCAGTCTCTAAACAACTTACAGTATTCGAATTACCGTTATCAAATTGTTATAAAAGTTTTATACTCCCGAGAAGTGCTAGTAAAGTTAGATTTGCTACAAACAATGAACAAATACTAGTGGCAGATAAAACTGGCGATGTTCTTCGTTATGATATTCAGAACACTACCGATACAGGTACCAAACTCTTGGGTCATCTAAGTCTGTTGCTAGACATCCTACAAACAGATGATGAAAAATACATAATAACTTCAGATAGAGACGAAAAAATTAAGGTCTCTTGCTACCCTAATACATATAACATTCAAACCTATTGTTTGGGACACAAAGAATTTGTGAATCATATTGAAATCTTACCTCATGATAAAAAATTCCTGACCAGTACCTCTGGTGATGGAACTGTAAAATGTTGGTGCTATTTGGATGGAAGACTTGTTCACAACATAAACACTAACAATGACATTAGTGATCCACAACTGAAAGAGAACTTCATCAAAGTTATGAATGATGACGGCATAGAAGTCACTGCCTTACCCATAGTTCACTATACCATCTCCAAATTGGATGATACATCCAGCCTATTGGTGGTAGCTGTGCATACATGTAATACTTTACTTGTGTATAGATTACAAACAGACAATAAAGAATTACAACATGAGCTTTTAGAAACTATATCTGTTGACAGATTTCCAGCTGCTGTAAAACTACATAATTTATTGTTGTATGTATATGATGCTGTGGATAACAGAGTTCAAGTATTAGACATTCAATATAAAGACGGCAAGATAAATGTTATGTCAAATGGTGTAATACAAATGTTTGACAAAAATATTAATATTGACACTCTAGATGAAACAGACTCTATCAAAATCTTGTACAAAAGAAAGTTTGATAATGTCCAAGAATATCAAGAACGAAAAAAACAAAGATTGGAGAAATCAGTGTTGTGAAATTGTAAATGAAATAACGGGCACTTTAACCAGATAAGTTTATTCAGTAGGTACAGTCAAACAAATGTGAAGTGTGCACTTTTTATACAAAAATAAACAGAACATAAGAAATATTTGAACAGTTGTCAATAAAGCTAACAAGTTAATATCTAAGCAGTTTTATTTTACACTAAATGAACTGAAAAATGACAATATCACAATTCAACTAAACACAAAAAGACAAGTATATTAAGGTCTGATATTATTAATACTTATTGCTTTCTTGAACAGAGGCAATATTTTACCAGCAGATACAATAAATAATCACTATTGTCCCTCATTTCTCCCTCCCACAGTAGTGAGCTACTATTTTAGCTTCCAACAGTCTGGCAAAATATCCAGGAAATCATCAAACTTAAATATAGTTTGTATATTCATTGTATCATTTTTACAGTTGCCATAATATCTAAATGCAATACATCCAATCTAGACCATTTGCATTTACCTAGATTTAAGCACATTAGCAAAGGTACGGAGCTGAGAGGTTAAGTTATCTGATGAACTTAAAAGCTTGTCTACATCATCCTTTAGTTCCATGAGGTCAGGCAAATTGTTGCAGTCCGGCACATTCAGCAGCGTAGTGAATATTTTATCCCATAAGCCTTTCATGTACCTGAAAACAAACCAGGAAATGTTTTTGTAAATGCATAAATAAAATGAATAAAACTTAACTAAAGCATAAACTAAATACCTATCTAAATGCATAAATAAAATGAATAAAACTTAACTAAAGCATAAACTAAATACCTATCTAAATGCATAAATAGATACCTAAACAAATATTCTGCTGAAAGTAATTTATTAGAGGTTGCCTATCAAGAGATCAAGGAACATTCACATTTTGTCAATTTTTTTCAATGCTTCAGCTCCCTTGAGTGTTTCAGCTACTAAGTGCCAGATTGCAGCAATCGTCATTTATGGTAGAGTACCAATCTCCATTTGACCTGTCCTTCAGGCACTTGCAAAAACGTTAGATACATTAGGTACTGTTTAATTTTATTTTGAGTTACCTATGCCAATCTTGTGCATAACCAAAGATTTATTTCGGGAACAAGCAGCAAGTTTTTTTTTTAGATTATCTTGAGGAGCATCATTTTAAATTAATATAAATAACATACATAACACAAAATTAAAAAACTAAGAGTGCATATTTCCTGAAATCACTCACCGGGGTAATTTCTTTTCTATGTTCCACTGGCCCAAGCGATTGGCCACCTTCATGTAACTGCCCATTAAAATAACATGTATTGTACCAGCCAGGCAGTACAGATCCGTCTGGTAGGTCCAGGGTTTACCTTCTCTCATCTCAGTACATGTGAAGCCTTCTGTTGCTATCAACTGGAAAATATGATAAGTTAAGCCTTTCATCGATATATAAACACAGAAATTTACATATAGTTGTACAAAATTTTACAACTTACTTCTCTAAAAGTTGTTCCTTCTGGGAATAATGACATATCTATAGAGCAACCCAAGTCAATTAACTGCAGCGATGGGGTTCTCCATTCCTGTGTTGGTCTGAAAGAAACATGTTAAAGTTAGTAATATGAAGAAACATCAGTTGTCAGTAACAAATTGACAGCAGAATCTGACAAAATTTTACAATAGCAACAAAAATAAATGGCCAGAAATCCCTGCTCCAAGAATAGAGTTAACTCTTCTGCAGATTACGCCTCGTTCAAAACACCATCCTGTCTATACTTACATTTTCATTAACAAGAAATTATCAGGCTTGATATCTGCATGAATAATTTTCGCTTTGTGCAGGTAGTGGACTATTGACAACATCTCTGATGTTAGCAGGAAGACTATGAATTCATTTATACACTTTGAGGTGGCCATTCTGATTTTGTTGGCAACATCTAACAGAGATCCGTACTTCGAATATTCAGACACGAATAAACTTGCATTTTCTCCTATGAAACCTGTTGTTATGTCCATGTAACCTGGAAGCTGTAAATACATGAAATTATTATTAAGTTATTGCATTAAAACAATTATACAAAAGGCACTAAAGAAATGTAATAATACCATAAAGGGATCCTTTATTCTTGCTTTAATCTCTTGGCAAATATAAAATTCCCAGGGTCGACTTGGCTTTTGATATTTAACAGCAACCGATTTATTGCTGTGCACATCCAAGCACAAGAATACCGCGCCATAATTTCCTTTGCCGAGTTGTTTTTCAACGGCGAACCTGTTGTTTCCAACTCCTATGGTAGTAGCCACTTGTAATTTGGGCACAGATCTGACCTCAAAGTACCCTTCGGCATGCGTTTTGTTCGGGAATTTGACATAGTCCAAAAGCGATGCTAGAATCTTCTTATTGAAAGGATCAATTACACTTGGGAAATCGATATCTGCTGGTCGCGGTATATCACTGGTTTCCACTAGTGAGATAGAATGTGTAGACTTAAATGTACCACACTCCATTGAATTTTCACTATCCACATCCATGCCATAGCCATCAGATTGAAAGTCCGACTGTCTGGAATAAACTGAAGAGATTCTGCTTTCTTTGCTCAACGAGTCTCTGCTGTCTTCTGATTGCAACTCAACTCTCTGCTCAAAGTCAAGTTGCCGCTTGGAAACCTCTTTTTGTTTTTCAATCGCAAGTGACACCTTAGCTGATTGAATAGGTGTAACAGTCTGGGCTGTCAAGCCATCTTTACTGTCGGAATCGGAGAGACCCGAGGAAGGAGGTACTTGCGCTTGTTCTGGACTTGATACGTAGAGATTCTTATGCATCTTCTGAGATATACTTGGACTGTTTGTGAATTTCGGCGTATTTGCGTTATCTTTCGGTTCATTTCTATTGGAAATAAAGTTAAGGAATTGGTTTGAGAAACCAATATCGGGTGAATTCTGACCTATCTTCACGTTTGGTTGATCGTGTCTGACATTTCTCAAAGCTGATGTAGGGCTCTTATGCGGTACAGGTGGCTTTGATTGAGGGTTTAATTTGTTTACAGTATATTGATCATGATTGCCTTTAGTCTCTTGTTTAATTTGCATCTCTGACGAATTATCATGAGTCATATTACTAGCATTTTGTGTTGTACCGCGATAGTTGTTTTGCGCTTGTGTGGTCTGAGGACTTTGGTAAATTTGAAATGGTTGATTATTTGAGATCCCGTACCCTGCCGACCCATTTTCTACAACTTGCTTAGGAGATTGCCTGTACGGACTCTGCATAGTGTTGTAGTTCTGGTTAGCATACATGTTAGTGTTACTGTATTGGTTATGCATCGCATGATAATTTTGTTGATTGTACCCCTGATTAGGTGAAGCAGCAACTTGACTAACCCTCTGATAATATTGATTATTTTGATACTGAGTTTGATGCGGTGGGCTTTGGAACGCCGCCGCAGGTGGTTGTTGCTGCTGATTGGCAAAAGCATGCTGCCTATCTGTTGGGCTATAATGATAATCCTGATGTCCCGCATATGATTGTTGCTGCGGACTCATCATCGGTTGTGCCGGTGATTGATATTGATTAGAATAAGATGGGCTTTGAAAGCCGGGAGGTACAGATGGGCTCATATGATGAGGGCTCTGCACTCCTGTGTGTTGAGGACTACTGTAGGTATTAGGGTTGGGGCTTACGTAACCTTGTTGTTGGTTCATAGCCTGGTTAGTGGGATAACCTTGTTGGTAGCTGTAGTTTTGATGATATTGAGCGGGCATCTGAGGAGCAGGCGATCTTTGGGGAGTATAACCATTATAGTTTTGTGGTGATGGCTTTTGATATTGGTGATCATGTGATGCATATGGTGCTGCCGATGGTGTGGGTAGCTTAAGTTCGGAAGAATCGCGTTTCTGTACGTAGGCTCTACTGGCAAAATGCCCGTTAACAAGTCGCGGCTGTGCGGATATCGAATTTCTTTTTGAAGCTGTAGGTGGACCTTGTTGATCATTATTGTGGTACATTGAGTCAAAAGGAGTGGTAGTGTATCCCGTGTAGTTGGTTCTTGTCGACTGGCCAGATGAACTAGAGCCTGATTTACTGAAAATACGAAAAGAGATTTTTGAGACAAACAACAGGTAAGTAGTCCGAATAAGACCAGAAAATTTAAAACAATCCGCGACACATACGAAAACAAATCCGAAAAAAACAGAACTCAGATACCTGGTATCAGGGTCAGAGACTCTGATATGCTAGTAAATAAATACTTTATGTATACAATGAAATCTATTCCGAACTAATCAATGTATTTTAGGATACGCCACGACACCCGTAGAGTATGGTCTAATTGATAATATTTTAAATAGTTAATCAGTGAGAGATTTAACTTCTACATCCAACATAGACATAGTCTATTATCTACTATACGAGAAGAAAAACGAAACGAAACGACGGAATAATCACATGAACTTAATGAACTTTATGTAAAACAAAAAGTCTAAACAAACAAAGTGTACAGTTTATAGCTTTTTATGGTGAAAGGGTGATTGTTTAGAATATGTTTGACAGGTAAAACTTGATCTTAGAGCTTCATTCTGGTTTTTAATTTAATCATGTACTTATAGAGCAAGTGATTAGTAAGAGTAAGGTACTGACAATTAAGAACTTCGCAACTTCCTACTTATGTTAATCACATTTAACCTATTGCGTAAAACAGAGACAGCAGATTATTAATATAAGCAGCCTCATATTAACTCTTCCTGCTATGCTACTATACAATAAATTTAATCAAATTTCAAACTACTGTACAGTCAAGGTCATAAATATATATATTTTACCAAAGCGTCAAAAATATCTATACAACTCTGTGCCATTAACCATAAGGTACGGTATATTTATAGGTTTACTAATGTTTGACCAAAAAATTATTGACAAATGATTATTTGACAAACAACGTTTCACCAAGTTATCATTTGGCAAACGTGACATTTGACAAATGTATCATTTTACAAAAACTCACTTAGCAAATGATCAATTAGCAAACACTACACTTGGTAAATGTGTTAAATAATAAAATGTCAATTGACCGTTTTCCATTTCACCAAATGATATGTTTCGCAAATTAAGCATTTGTCCAAATGTCATTTAACAAAATGTTATTTCATAAAAAGGCATTTTTTAGTCTGTTAATAATAATTGCAGCTGCTTTTTAAATAGCAAGACTTTTTTGAGTGGTCATAAAAAAAATACCTAACACCAAAGGCTAATGCGGGAGCTTCGCTACGCTACGCTCCCGCATTAGCCTTTGAACCTAACCTATCCGAGTCGCTTCCGCTCCGAGCCGTCTTGCTCGCTCGCTGTAATAAAACGAGATTTGACCCATACAATATCTATTATTAGATTTATTATTAAACGAAACACTTGTCAAATAATACATTGTACCAAACGTTTTTAGACCAATAGTAGTTTTGTCTGATAACTCAGTTGCTAAATGTTCATTTTGTCAAATAATTATTTATAAAATGTAAATTTAACTGTTGATCATTTGAATAAGTGAGTCATTTGTAAAATGACTACTAGTAAAATGATCAATTGGCGAAACATTTTTTTGTAAAACGTTGTTTGTCAAGTGTAATTTTGCCAAATGACTTTTGGTCAAACGGCAGGACACCATATTTATACCTTCGACTAGTACGTGCCACTGTGGCGATCTGGTGGCACAAGAAATGTTTATTCATTAATGCATACTCACTTATCGTAAACTATAAATATGTATAATAAGATTTTTACTTCATGCTTATAATGAAACATTTTTATTGGCAACAGGCCCAATATTTCGCGAACTGGATGTCTAGAAATAAAAACAGGAGCAGAATATTTTGGTCACCAAATAGACATACCTAGTAGACTCCCGTGTGGCTTCCATTATTACAGAAAGCCCGGCACCTTGAGTGTCCACTGTAGCATGCTGGTCTATCATCTGTCTAGAACTCTCATCCCTTTTAACAATTCCGGATTGGGCAAACTCTATTGAGCTTTCGTCCATAGTAAATTTAGGAACATTGGATACTTTGTTTGGATGCTCTATACTGACTGGTTTCTTGAACTGAGACACATTTGGGGTGCTTGCTTCTTTTACTTCAAAATTAAACACTTGGGTATAATTTGTTTCTTCAAAATACATGTTTTTCCCAACCTGCAGACAGAAAAACATTTAAATTAAAAAAGATACATACATGAAAAATGCACACCATTCAATTGAATCAATAATTGAAAACCCTACATTTTGTGCAGGAGGAACTTCAGGACTGTTAAACTTGTTTGCATTTTCTTTGTCTTGTGGTAATGATCTTGCATCACCAATATCTTGAGTTTTCTTGGAGTTGATTGCCATGGTCATAGATCTATCTTCATGGATATCAAATTTCATGTTAGATACATCAAATTGTTGTACAACAGGTTGTACCATAGAGGGTTCTGAAACAAACAACATAGTTAGAATGTAAGACAAGCTAAACAGCAAACAGAGACTTCAATAATGCTAATTAATATTACCATTGTCATTGAAAATATTACGTAATTCCCATCGAGCCTCCTTTGTGTTCATTGTAATAGAATCACCGAGAAGATTACCCATCAGACTCCGATTAAATTCTTCCATCAGATTATTCTTGCCAAAAGTAGCACATGCATTTTCGTTTGCATAATTATTGTTAGAAGTTGCTGGCTTATCAACTTGGTTATCTTTGTCAACATTTGGAGTTGGTCTCTGGTTCTCATCATTTTTATTTGTCAACTCACTAAATTCCTTCGAGTCTAGGTTAACCAGAACCTTAGGTTCACCAGGCGAATGCATATTTGTTACTTTAGTGACATTTTGTAAAGTAGGCATTGCCAAGGGCATGAGTTGTCCTAAATGATCTTGCTCTGCATCTAAAGCACAGTTAGCCAAAGTCTCTAGGGCACTACACTGAGCAAGTGTTTCATTTATTCTGCTAGCATTTTGTTGTTCTATTACATTTTCATTGTACAAATTTTGATGTTGTGCTAAAACGGGTTCCTTATTTTTTTTCTCTAAATTATACTTCCTGGACCGAATTTCTTCTAAACTGTATTCAGAATCATTTACATATACCTGATGGAAACAAATGCAATTATGTTAAACACAAATGTTTAGGATTTTGATGATGAACAGAAACATAGTTTTACTATGCATAATCTTACCAGGGCTTTATTGTAACATGATATTTTTGAAGGGTCAACTGGGTCAGGTACACACAGAGGTACATTGAATGACAAGTCATCTGTACAATAAGGCATGTGGTTGGCTGGAAGTTTTAAGATATCTTCTTCATCTTCGTAAGCTGTAAGAACATACATCATTTGAAATTTACAATACAATAGTAGTTTCAAATCAATTTTATTACTTCCACAAAACATTTTTTAAGACATGCAGTTTACATTTTTTTACTATTTGAAGCTACAGTACTTACGGGTAAAAGGCAAAGGTTGATGAGGTACAACATTAGTGGTGTGTACCATTTTTGTTTTAGCATTAGTCCAAATACCTATTTCTTTCTCATTTTCTATATTACATGACTGAACTATGGAAGCTGGACCTGGATTCTCAACCACTGGGACGGCAGAATTTGATGTGGATGGAGCGTCCTAAGAAAAAAAATTAAAAAAATTAAATTAAAATTCTTTAAAAAACAGTTTATTCTAGATTTTACAACAAATTAATGGAGCATAACACTTTATATAAACTACACCAAGTTTCCTGAAATGCAAATTAGGTATATTGCTTACTCATCTCATCAGTCCTAACATGAATAGTTTAAAAAAATCTAGGGTAAACAACTATAACAAAGAGCACATTACATGTAAATCAAATGAGAAGACTTTTCTAACCTCATAAATGCTGACCATAACATTTGAGTTAGGCAGCCTAGAGTCAAAGCCTTGCTGTTGTCTCATGACTCCTGGTACTACACTTCTTATACTGTCCCCAACTCTTTGAATAGGTACATTGGCGATGTTACGACGTTTAAACGACTTAAGGGATGTTAGAGCCATTCTTGTCTCCGCTAGAGCTGATGCTGCCTTCCTTTTAGTTGGAGAGTCATCATGGAGCATTCTTTGAGCAAAGACTAGTTGAAAGTTCCTGCAAATAAATTATAACATGCAAAAGTAGTCTTTTTATCATACTTTAATTGAACAGAGTGTATAAGATTGGTTGGTTTTAATATTTTAACCAACAAACTGACTTCTCTATAGCTATAATAATTTTAAAAGACTTGTTCAGAAAATACAAAGGAATCAAAATAATGAAGATCGAAATGGAAAAGTACTTA
Source organism: Archips crataeganus (assembly GCA_947859365.1). Classification (NCBI taxonomy): domain Eukaryota; kingdom Metazoa; phylum Arthropoda; class Insecta; order Lepidoptera; family Tortricidae; genus Archips; species Archips crataeganus. The sequence goes on along the minus strand of OX402055.1, from coordinate 14,046,776 downwards.
AATTTATTTAGCAATTGTATTTATTTACCCATGGTTTTATTTAGGTGAACCATTAAGTCTGGAAGGTCAATTGGAGTTTCTAAATTACTAGTGATTGAGATTTAATATCAGACTTACTCAAAATCCAGCTATCAATATAGCATACTTCAACTGAATAAGTCTAGCCATTATAGTGTGAAAGAGTAACAAACTCACATACACATAAACTTTTGAATTTATAATATGAGAAAGGAAAAAAGTAATTTTAGATTATTTATGAGACATGTTATTGGTCAACTAGAGTTAATCTATACCTATGAAAGAGTAACTGACAGACTGACAGACAATGCACAGGATAAACAACTGCAGCTAGAGTCTATAAATTTGGCAGATCTAGTCCTTGAGGATCATAGAGCTAAACCAGGAAGGGATTGCCCATAATTCTAAGGAACAGGGAGCTATGAGTTTGATGCCGCAAGATAAAGCTAGGTACTAATCTATACTTGCTGCTTCTCATGAACACTGTCATAAAACAAAATGGAATGCAATTCAATTTCAAATCTTACTAGTAAAAGATAGACAACCAGATGGCAGAGGGGTTAGAGAACCTGACTACGAAGCTTGAGGTCCCAGGTTTGATTGCCGTGTCGGGGCAGATATTTGTATGAAAAATACAAATGTTTGTTCTCAGGTCTTGGGTGTTTAATATGTATTTAAGTATGTATCTATCTATATAAGTATGAACTAAAACAATTACTTTGCTCACCCGCGACCTTACAATAGTTACGTTTATGCAAGAAATGTGCGTTCATGCAGTTCCTCCACCTCCACACTGTACGAACACACACAAATCACATAAACCCAACCATCACCACCACCAAGCTACACTGACGCGTTTCGAACTCAACCAGAGCTCATCTTCAGAGTTACCACAACCGTATGCTATGCTACCAAATGTTAAACTCATTAACATTTTAACATTTAACATTTGGTAGCATAGCATACGGTTGTGGTAACTCTGAAGATGAGCTCTGGTTGAGTTCGAAACGCGTCAGTGTAGCTTGGTGGTGGTGATGGTTGGGTTTATGTGATTTGTGTGTGTTCGTACAGTGTGGAGGTGGAGGAACTGCATGAACGCACATTTCTTGCATAAACGTAACTATTGTAAGGTCGCGGGTGAGCAAAGTAATTGTTTTAGTTCATTAATATGGACCTCCGCAAAGTAACGCCTGATTCAATAAACTATATAAGTATGTTTATCCGTTGCTTAGTACCCATAACACAAGCTTTGTTTAGCTTACTTTGGGATTAGGTCAATTGGTGTGAATTGTCCCATGATATTTTTTATTTTTCTTAAAAGAAATAATATTAAATGCAATAAATAGCATTTCATTTTGAGTTGTGCCACTGTTCTTGATAAGCAGTGCAGCAACAACATTAAAAATCATGGTGTGTTAATTGATGATTTTCCTGAGGATTAATTGAAGAGTGATTATACCATTATAAAAATGTAACTCACATATGAGCTTGTTGGAGCTCGTCCAGGGGCTGTGCCTGAGCTTGGAGCCCCAACATGTACACCTGGTTGGCTTTTTTGTAGTCGCCTGATTCCTCGCAGTAACAGGCCCAGGCCCTGTAGAATTCTGAGCATTCTACTCCAATGCCAGTGGTGTACAGCCTTTGATAGATCTCCAAGGGGTTGGACAGACAATCCACCTTCAACAAATAGACACTAGCTAGTAAAATCTATAAGAACTGTTAAATACTTAACTATCAATGAACTAAGCCTGAAAATTGGCTTTTAATTATTGTTATGAATATTTTAGATTATTATTTATAACACATGATATAAAAGCCAGAACTGGTCATATGAAGACACACGGCAGTGTGTCAGGCTAATGGTCAAAAAAAACAAGCAGCCTAAAAATTAAAGAATCAATTTGTACAGTCAAGTGTAAAAATATGAACTTATTCAAAGTTTCAAAAATAAGTACCACAGACTCTTATTCCGACGCAATAAGGCCGTAGTAACTTATTTTTGAGTGGTTTGAATAGATACTTATTTTTGCACTTGACTGTACAAAGATCAAGAGTCTCTTATGCCAGTCTCTGTTAAGATCCTGTTATTTTATGTAACAATATCAGTGATGGTTTATCTGTTCAATTGAAGAAAACATAAAGAGAAGGAATCATGGATATGTCATTTAAGATAACAGGAAATTGACAGAGAGGTAAAACAAGGAGTAAGGGAACAGATCATACTTACATATTTAATCCATAATTTTACAAGCCTCCTGTCCTGGTAGTACCTCTCTTCTTTTTCGAAGAGAAGCAAACAATCCTTAATTAACTTGTCCATGTGACCCTCATGTCCGTGTTTAGGGTAGCACTGTTCTACCCATTGTATGTAGTTGAACCAGGGATCCAGGGGATCTGGCCCCTGGTAATGCCTAATAGCAGCTTCATGTTCACTAGATAACATGATAATTAACAGGTTAATATTAAATAAAATTCAAGAAAACCGTAGCAACTATCCAAACGATTGAATGAAAAAAAATTACATGACATTTGAGAACATTTTAATAAGTATATAAACAATAATACCGATGAAAAGCTCTTAACATGCATAAAGATTGTTAGATAAACTAATATTGTGCTTTAAAATATCATTAGAATGTTACTCTTTTTGCAGCTGCAACTGCCTCTGGGCATCAACATCTGATTGAGCTTGCAACGCCGTCCCCAGCTGCGCCAAGTTCCTGCCACCTCTCAATGGCTGGATATTCTCTTTACTAACGTCGATGTCCATTTTAGAGCCAAAATACAGCTGAGTTATCACAGCATCGGGAATAAACACCACACTTAGCCACAAATACGAGATGTCCGAACACTGATTTTTAAAGGTTTAATGCAAAAGATTGATATTTTCAATAGCACAGTCACTAAGTTCATATACTTATTATTAATTAAAAAAATAAAAATCGCGGCTAAAATAACAATAATTAAAGGATTTTAGCTTTCAAAATCAGAAAAATCTTGACGATTGCTACCAACTGAAGAAGCCCTAAATTGCCAAAATTGTATAGAAGTTCCTTGTCTATGGCACGATTTGAACTTCATAAAAAATAAGTTCGTTAGAAAATTAAATGACTAAACATCGCACAAGTGTTGTTGATTTTAAATACTTGAGCAGGTAGTAATTTCAATTCATCATTATTATAATGCAGGAAGAATAAATCACTCGAGAAAATTAAATAAAGCTGTCGGAACTTTGATCAAGACGTAAGTGTGATTCGGGCCTTATAGATCATGGATGGAGCACAAAATCGCAGAAAGGAGGCCAACTTGATTTTGCCGCTTACAGCTGTTGTAACAAAGAATCTATTAGACGCTCGAGACTGAAAAAACAAAAAAAAAACAAATTTGGTTGTTTTTCATTTCTTTTAAGCATCGATACTATATTTGCAATTTTATTTCTCGGACCCCGGACTAAAAAGACTCCCTATGTCCTATTCTCCTTTGACCCATCTGTCGAAATCATTAAAATCGGTTGAAAGATGTGTACCTACATATATATAAAAACGTAAAAAGACAGAGTTACTTTCGTATTTATTACTACCTTTTGCCCGCGACTTCGTTCGCGTACAAATAAAATTTATGGACAACTACCGACCTGTATCCCGTGGAAAATTCCAAAAATCCCTTTTTACTGCACTCTATGATCCTATACCAATGGTTACTACGGAGATAGGGTCCCATTGAATTGAATATTATAAATCCCGTTTTCCCTTATCCCGCGGGATATTCCGATAGGTAATCTTAAAATTATAGTTCTTTACTATCACTTACTTGCATGCCAAATTTGAAGTCTGTAATAATTACCGATACGGAGATAGGGCCACTTTGAAGCGAAAATATACATCCCGTTTATTCCCTATCCCTTCCGAATTACGAAAAATCCCTTGTTAATGTACCTCCATGACACTCAAGGTATATATCTGTACCAAATTTAAATTATTTAGCTTCAGTAATTTTGGCCTGCACGTTGATATATCAATCAACCAGCCGGCAGCCAGCACTACCAGCAGTTTGTTAGCAATTACTTTGACTATAGTGAGTGGGGGTAAGATGAAAAGCAGTGTAAGATGAAAAACTACTCGTAGCACCCAAGTGTTTTTTCATCTTACACTGCTTTTCATCTTACCCCCACTCACCCTATATGTATACACCGTGAAATTTTAGTGGTTGTTTTCCCGAAACGAGGTGATTTAGTATCGATTGTACAATCGATTTATAATTACTATTTTGACTAGTCGAAAAATCCAATTGTGAAAAACTAAAGGCGAAAATGACCGCAAACCAATAGTAACGTTTCGTTGGTACCTAACCTATCGTACGATCGTACGCTACTTGTGTTTTTTTGTTTGATAAGATACGTCTTCAAAAATTTCGGTTTCGGTTTCGGTTTCGGCCGAAATCAGAAAAAAACCGAATATTCGGTTTCGGTTTCGGTTTCGGCTAAAAATCGTGTTTCGGTCGGACACTACTTAAAACCTCTTTGACAAGTCAGTTTCTTAAATAAACTTTGACGCGAGATCTGTCAAATTCCCCGCCAAAGCGATGACACTTGACGAAACTATGACGAAACTACTTAACTTCAACTGACTTCAAAATGTAGGATGACCATGCATTCGGTGGATGGAGGAAGATTTAACAAGAAGGGTTTTTTTTAATGAAACAGAGACTCATATCTTTTAGACGTCGTCCATTAAATTCCATTTTGGCTAGGGATCAATATTTTTCACCAACTGATCACCGATTAAAAATCATCGTGTAGTATCGTGAAGTTTTCTGTAGATATTGATATGTTCTTTAATATTGTAAAACATTTTTTGTTCTATCATTAATAGTTTCCGCAGCGTATGCGATGATAGAAATTTTATTGCAAAAATTTTAACACTTTGAATGGGTTGTAGGTACTTGTACATTATTGCAGTTTTAACACGGAACCCTAATAAAGATTTTTCTAGTAATAAATATAGCCTATGTTACTCAGGGATAATGTAGCATTCTTAGTGGAATAATTTTTGAAATCGGTCGTACGTCGTCGTAGAAAGATTGTTTTCATTGATCAATGCTCAGTGGAGCAAAGAGAGTAACATACTCAAGTGTGCGCAAGTTAAATCTTTGTGCTAAATATGATTAAAACAAATTAAATAATATGTTTACAAAAAACTCATCATTATTATTTCAGCCGAAAGACGTCCATTGCTGAACATGGGCCTCCCCCAAGGCTCGCCAAACAGAGGCCCTACCACGAAGTGCATAATTCGAAATTCGTTTTGTGCCGTCCCGCTCACGCTAATATGATTTGACACGAGAGTGAGAGGGATAATACGATACGAACTTCGATTTTCGAATTTCGTAGTAGCGCCTCAGATCGGCCCCGTGCCCTCCGCATCCAACAAAAAAACTCGTTTAATTGTAAAAGTCCTCATTTTTACAGAAAATCCTCCGTTATAGACTCATCTGTCCTCCATTATAAAATTATCATCTGGCAACCCTACGTACAACCCTAGCGCGTGAGGGTTGAAATCAGCGCGAAAACCGAGAGGACGCTATTTATTTGAAGAAAACAAAGAAGTTTCAGTGTAAGTGTTATCTTTAATATTATTACTTATATCTCAACCAATAATTACCTCTGGCAAAAGTGGCTACAACACGCTGGGTACCACAGCATGTCGGGCTACTTGCGCTAGGCTACTAGAGGTATAGTATGGTATAGCACGCCTGTCGTAACATTCACAACGCAAGGCCATCATAGGGCACTTGCGTAAAAAATGTTTTTGACTTTTGAGTTTTCATTCTTTGTACTATTTCGTCATGCGTATGAGCTACGACACGCCCCATCAATGTGTGTTCTCATTCCAGACAGTCCGAGTTTGAGCAGTTTACGAAGTGAACCGATGTACCCGCAAGTTCCTGCTCCTGCAGTGCAGTCATTCTTGCTTGATGCACCATATTCTGAATTTGTCCTTGCAAATCTATAGCAACTGGTAACGGCAGCTTTCTTAGCTGCATTGCGACATGTTTGGCGAACACATTAAACTCATCATCTCCGTATTCTTCTTCTTTTGATCTGTCAACTCCATGGTTTCCCTCTGGCCTCTTCAACTGTTTCATTTTTAAGTTGAAGTCATCTGACTTGCGCAAGAGTTTTTTTAAAGGGAGAGATGTTTCGTCTTTGTTTTCCTGGAATAAATACGAGAGTTAAATGTGGTGGTACTATGCTATGCAGGTATGCAAGTATCACGTGATCTGTGAAATAAAATTTCGTATTGAGATCAGTTCACGTTTTGTTTTTGCTATAATATTGAATTGATTTAAAATATGTGCGACCTACATTATTCTCAAACACTACATCAGACATGAACGCAGCCAATGTTTCATAATATATCCACGCTGGTTTAAAAATTTCACCCTCCCCAGCACCATGTTTACGAGACGCAAGAACTTTCTTATGGTTTAATCGAAATGACGCCAAGAGAGTTTCCTTTTTCTTTTTCGCTTCTATCACAGGCACCCCCATAGCATCGGCAATGCGGACCCAAGCAGCAGTTACCTGAAATACAAACGTAATTTATAAAGCAATGCTTATATCATTTCCTTTCACTACATTCAAAGAGAAAGAAGTGTAAAGGCCATGTTACATTACATTACAATCAAGAAAATTTGAATCGGCACGGCACCCACCCACCATCATTGGGGATGACCCACCATAGAATACGTTCTAATAGTAAATGCCTATTCGAATAAAAGCTTATTTATATCCGAAGAATCGGGTTCAGTATTTCTACCTACTAGATGTGCAAGTATGCCGCTAGATGACTTGGATTTGTCACACTGAATGCGTTCTGCGGCCGCGGTCAGGTCAGATTGAACGCAGCCCGCATTATTGTATGAACAACATTGTCGATCTCTATATATTTTGATTTTGTATAGATATGCAATCTGATCGTGCGGTCCGCGCGGTCAGGTCGCACGCACGCGCAATATCTATTCTATATCTATACATATCTATCTTCTATACATATAATAAATCTGTAACAAGTCGGTGTCTGTACATTGAAGATATTTGAGAAAAACTGTCACTAGGGCTATTTATTAGCGCAATAGAACCCAAAACAATGATTTTTAGAATTATTGTCTGTTTGTCTGTGCGTTTGTGCGCGCTAATCTCAGAAACGGCTTAACCTAGAAGGATGCGGTTTTCACTGATATGTTGATATTTTCTTGGGTTAACATTTAGTGTTTGTTTCATTTGAATCGGTTCACAAATAAGAAAGATACGTCTATTTTAAGAATTTATCGAACAGGTTTTTTTGTTTGAACGCACTAATCTCAGGAACTACTGCTCCGAAATGAAAAATTCTTTCAGTGTTAGATAGCACATTTATCGAGGAAGGCTATAAGCTATATAATCATCACGCTAACACCAATAGGAGCGGAGCGGAGCGGAAGAATGTTTCAAAATCGGGGGTTTTTGAAGTAAAACTTCTATAGGCACGCTTGACTTGGGAGTACGGTGCACGGTGTTGAATGTGAACGCGGGTGTGCGGGGAGGTGCGGGGGCGGGTAACTTTTTTTTTATTAAGGAACTAAGGAGAGCCATAATTGATGAAAAAGCAAATTGGATAAAAAAAAAAATAAGCTGCCCAAATTACTAATTCCACGCGGACGGAGTCACGGGCAAAAGCTAGTTATAAATAAAACTGTCCATTGAAAGCCTTGTTTGTTACATTGGATATGTTCTACGACTTCTGCTCTACGTCTTGCGGCCCGGTCAAATCGAACGTGACCCACATCCTGTGTGAACATCGCGCCAGCCAGTATATCACCCCAAGCACGCAATACCAGGGGCCTTTCACGCGCTGGAATGCTGTGCTTAGAAACTGATGTGGCATGGTCACCACCGACAAACTGCGATTTAAACGTCTTGTACCCACTAAACCAACTGGGCCATCACGCTGCACGCTGGCCCAACTTACACCAGGGCCAGTACTGTCTTTCCTACAAGGGCATACGGGGCCTATGCAGTTATTCGCATACACGATAGTATTGAGTGAGTCTTTGTTGTCAATGATATTCATTATTATTTTTTTCTACTGGGGTCCCTTTGTTGGTGCCCTAGAGCCCCGGCATGCCCTAAGACTGCTCTACTGAAGAGATATATTGGAGCAATGAGAAGTTTTTTTTTTAATGAAAAACAAGAGTTTGGTCACAACGTAATCAAGCCGAGAGTGGTAAGCGAAGAATGGCGAAGATGTCTAACCAGGCTATTTTAATCAATTAATTACTAATGGGCATTCCACCCTAGATTTGAGGACTGCTAGTTTCTTTACGTTTGGAGAACACAAACGTAGCCAGTCGGGGAATGCCAACTCTCAGCCGTCTGGATAACGAAGAACATGCGAAAACGCTTTGTATGAATTTTAGGCATACATACAATAGTAATTTGCCCAGTGGTAATAAAAAAACCGAGTGTGCTTTAAACCACACGACTGAAGTAAAACTTCTTCAGCTCCATCTGTATGATGTATATATAAATGTATACATGTCATGTTATACATATATACATGTATACACATATATATATACATAATATAGATGGAGCTAAAGAAGTTTTACTTCAGTCGTGTGGTCTAAAGCACAGTCTGTTTTTATCATCAAAATAGCAAGCTCCATCGTATTCGTAAGTAGGCCTCATCTTCGCTTTCTATCAGGCGTGATTGTGGTCAAACGCAAGCCTATAATAGTATGAAAATTACCCGAGCGCTAGTACCTAGGTACAGTCAGCAACAAAAATATGAATACACCCAAAGTACCAAAAATATGCATCCACGACTCTATTAAAAGGGCATAAAGGCGTGTATATATATTTTTGGTACTTTAAGTGTATTCATATTTTTGTTGCTGACTGTACTAAGATTGTACACCCTGGCGCGAACTGCTCTCTTGCTCCTACGCCCGCCACCTCGACATCCCCTCCCCCGTGTTCGCCTCTTTTCGTAACGCATTCACCAGCTTACTCCACAAGTCAAGCGTGCCTAAAGAAGTTTTAGTTCAAATATACACTAGAATTCGTACGTTATTAAGTGTGAAAGTTTGTGAAGATGTTTGTTTCTGAATCACTCAATAACGGCTGAACGGATTTACATGAAACTTTGTATGGAGATAGTTTGAGACCTTAGGAACGACATAGGATAGTTTTTATCCCGGAAAATTGCATAGTTCCCACGGGATAGCGATAAACGAATTCTTCGCGGACGGAGTCGCGGGAAACAGCTAGTATACAGGGTGTTAAATCCGAATGGGTCAGTATGGTGAAATCAGAAACTATGAGAGATAGCAAAATCTGTTATTAGGAACCATGGCTTTGATTTTAGATTTAACAAAAATGGCATTCAAACATTTTTTTTTCACTCTCATACATAACCGGGAATCGAACCTGGTCAAAATTCTGTACTAAATATTCACATTTCGTTTTGTTATTAGTTGATCCCTAGAATATAACGACCAACTTTTGCTATGAATTCTTGTGTAAAACATTAGACAGAAATTCCCACAATTTAAATAGTTTGCAAAATATCGTCATTAGTTCATCAATATGAATAATTTATCTGAATAGGCTACCTTACCATTATCTTACTTAGATAGTAACCCACTACAAATTGCGTTTATTTGAAATTAGAACACATTCGTTCGGAGGGTGAGCCAATTTACTTCAAATTTGAAAATGGAATGTTAAAACCCAATACCCCCCCCCCTCCCCCTCCCCTGTTCCCTCTCCTTTTTCCTTGGGGCTGACAACGCACTGGCATCGCGTAAGGCGCTGCGGGTGTCTATGGACAGTGGAGATCATTTAACATCAGGTGACCAGGTGACCCACTAGTTCGTTTGTCTGGCCTCTCTAACATAAAAAAAAATGTGTTTCTTGGGACTTGTAATTCCTAACTAATAAATAACAACAAATAAATTATTACAGAAATTTGGACCAGGTTCGATTCCCGGTTATGTATGAGAGTTAAAAAAATGTTTGAATGCCATTTTTGTTAAATCTAAAATCGAAGCCATGGTTCCTAAGAACACATTTTGCTATCTCTCATAGTTTCTGATTTCGCCATACTGACCCATTTGGATTTAACACCCTGTATAATAAAGAACGGCCATGTACGGCGAGTATACATTTTTTTTCTATTCATTCCTCTATATTGTAACATCTATTAATAAATAAATGAAGATTAAGTAGGTACCTATTTAAGATGAAAATTATACCAAAATTTAAATTGAAAAAAAATCATCAAAAATTATTAATATTATTATTACGAAGTAACTACCTACTTACTTTTGTTTTATCCTTGTGATGCTTATGTTTGGGATTCCAAATGCATGCCTCTTTTTGATACAGTTCAATAAATGTGAATGTCTCTGAGTTTGTCCACCCTGAGACAGACATTACTTAAGTAGATGTATCAAATAATATAATACTCTTTGAGGTGCACACAAGCACAGTTCAAAAATGTTTCTATAATCTGTATCATGGATGAATGAATTAGTCAATGGCCGATCACAGGCGATTATGCTCCATTCATAATCGTGCTTACTTGCAATTAGCCATCATGGCCCACTACACTATATAAAAAATAAAGAAGAAACCACCAAATGAACAGCTTTTTTTAGCGTTGCCTATCTTTACAAATGGCAAAGAATCTTATCCCATGCAGCAATGTTGAACGCAAAGTTTAGTGTCTAAGCGTCTAAGCATACTGTGACGAAGTTCGCAGGCTGATTTTACGCTCCAATGTATTCGGCTGTCATGCATGACACACCATAAGCGCCTAAATTTGGTGTGATTTTATCTACAATGCTACTTTTGTTACTAGCAACTCATTTGCCGAAATTTCGTTACGTTTTAGGCTGGCCGCACACACACGGTTTCCTGATAAGGTTTCCGAATACGGAATTCAGATTCGGAAACCTGAAAGCAAAGCGCACACGTTCGTGTTTTAGTATTAGGTTTTCTTTCTGCCAGTTCTAGAGCGACGGTTCTTGAGAGAGCACGTATAGACATGGACGATGAGTTATTGCTTTTAATTGCGCTATTGTGGTAATCTTCATGTCCAATATCATCCCATATACAGGGATATTTTTCGACAGTCATTATTAAATTTTCGACGTCATCCATGTTGATTACAGTCTATCACAAAAAAGACTTATACGTCCACTACGTACGGCGCTCGCGCATTTCTGATTTCTGACTTGCAATTTCCGTTCTTGTGCGGCTAGTGAAACAAAATGTATGCAGGGACTGCGTTCACGATGACGTGATTCGGTTTTTTCCCGTTCTTACTACCCGAACGCACGGCTGTGGCACGGAACGAACGTCGGGTTTTTTTTCCGTTCGGAAATTTTTAGAACGTGTGCGCCTTCATCTAAAATTAGGTACTATGAAAAATGCGCATTCAGTCAGGTTTCCGAATCTGAATTCCGTATTCGGAAACCTTATCAGGAAACCATGTGTGTGCGGCCAGCCTTAGCGTTATCTATCAGCCGTGTAAATTCGGTTAACGCCCCACCGAAGTTTTTGTTGTACGCCAAAACGTGACTTAGTTTCGGCAAATATGTTACTTAGTAATCAGGCCAAATATCTTTCTGCTTAGACAGTCAGGCAATTTAAATTTTGTCTTTCATTCCTAGATCGTGGCCATCAGTCAGTTGACATATCTTAGACTACCCTGTTTGTGCAAGGAAACACGGTTCCACATTATTACTTTTATTCTGCGACCTCACACTGTGACATTTAGCGACTGAATACTCAACTAATAATACCTTTGAGAATTTAGAATAATACTCTTTGATCACAGAAATATATCGAGATAGAAGGAAAGAGTTTACGTACGTCGACTGGCCAAATGGTGTCTATAAGCCCCAATGCTCGCCGCGAACTTCAGTCTGCTCCCGACCGCGGTCTGCGTGCGACGTCAGATTTTAAAAACAAAATGGCTCGTTGTTCAATAATTACTTGTTCAAACACTGCCAATAAAGTTGGAGCTGTTGATCCAGTTATTTCCTTTCATCGGTAAGTACTATTTGTCCTAAAATATCTGTTATTAATTAAAAAACGATTTATTATATTATTTTCATCAGAACAGTAGCGGGCGATTGTGTGTCCACGCTAGCTTTCCATTGCGGCTTTAATTTGACGAGCCAGACATGGCGTGCGTTCAAAACCAGCGATGTAAAAATATGCTATTCAAACTGTCGAGTCTCGTTCAAGGTCGATTTATCATTTTTTCTGTCAAAAGTAAGAATAGTGCTGTACAGTACACTATCGCAGTTCTTAATCGATTAAAATCGATTTTGAAAGCAGAAAAAATGATAATTACGTTTTTATATTATTATGTAGCTGCATATATAATGTACGTAGTGCAAAGCAAATATTATTAACAAACAGGTTATGGTTACTTCTATATTGCAATATTGTTTCAGTTTTCCGAATAATCCTCATATTAAAAATAAATGGATTGAAGCAACTGGTCGTAAAGAATGGTTTCCTACAAAAAACAGCAGGATTTGTTCTATACATTTCCACGAAGACACCTTTGCTGGCCCATCAAAGTACCGACGACTAATCAGTACAGCTTATCCGACTCTTTTCATTTAAAATTCTCAGCTTTCTCATTTCCTCTGTCGAAAATAATTATCATTTCCTCTGTCGATTCTAATCGATTTTTGAAATCGATAAAAATGCACCTACAATAACTTGCGTAATATAATTGAGTGAAAAATTATATACGAGTAAATTGTTTGTCATTACACGAATAAAGGTATGTACTTACTTCTTTTCACAACGAATCGAGATATATTTCTGTGGTCCGATGTTTGGACTTCCCCGCGCAGCGCGCACGCAACCTCCCGCTTCTAATGTTGTTATCCGACTGTTTTTGTTTGTGACTGACAGCGGCGGGGCCGCGGCGCGGTGCGGTGGGGGTGCCGGTGCATAGAATCGGTGCCGTTTTCCAATCGATCTGTGAATCGATGCTTTTGAATTGTTTTCGCGCGGCTTATGTTTCCCATCACTAAATTACACTCGTGACGTCAAAGTACCTACGCAGGATGTTACAGGCTCGGTCTCGCTACAAATTGCCGAACTCTTTCCTTCTATTTCGATATATTTCTGTGTCTTTGATACTCAACTCAAAGCAAAAATACGTTGAAGCTTCTTATATGCTTTACCTTGGCCACGCTTTTTAGGCTGAGCTTACTTTATCAAAAAATTATGTTAGATATTTTATTGTTTCATTTTTACCATTATACGGTTGGCAAGTAGACCTTAGATCTTTAAAAGTAACTTTAATTTCGATAAAGGTATCTATCTCTATGAGACTAATTTTATTATAACTTCATTCAATAATTAAAAGAAACCTGTATAGTATGATTTCCTTTGTCGTTTTTTTTATGAATTGATTGGAAATGTTTTGTTTGATTTTACTAAGCCTTTAAAAAAAAACAAATGTCAATGTCATGTCATATCTAAGTAAATAATTCTGTAATTTTATTTATTGAACTGGATTTTATTACAAAAACAATAAATTGCGTACATTTAATTTTTAATAGACCTTCACTGGACCATACCATTGCACTCTTTTTAAAAATAACTTTGTATAAAATTTACATTGCTTTCCAACCATCGCCGTACAATGTCGCTTCGTATGCAAATGGAAAAAAAGAAGGCTCAGGAGGAAATGCGACGTTTAATGGCACAACGCAAGAAAAAAGATGTAAAGCCCACAAATATAGATAACCCCCTGGCTAAGTACAACAATTTGGGTCAGCTCATGTGCTTGCTTTGCTCTTCTGTTGTTCGGTCAGAAAACGTATGGCAGGTACATCTAAACAGTAAACAACACAAGGATAACGTTGAAAAAGCTAAAAAATTAAAGGAATTGACGAATAACTTCACTGAGGGTAAGAAAGTTAAAAGAAGTGGTACACTCTCCTCTGATGCACCACCTGAAAAAAAGTTAAAAAGCATTTTGAAGAATTCTGGTGATGTCACACCTGTACAGCTACCGAAAAGCAATGTTCCTAATGTTGTTTCCTTTCACAATGAGGAGATTAAGAGGGCGCCATTGAAGCTGGATTTAATACAATCCTCAGGGAGTGATGGTATGTAAATGGAATATTCAAAATTATTTCAACTTAACTAAAATGTGACCAGTGGTTTCATAAAAGCAATCAACCAATCAGGCTTTAGATGTTTATTTGATGCAGACATACCTATTTCTACATATTTTCTACATAAAGTTTATTTTGAAATGAGAATAATTCAAATTGAGTCAGTTTTTTTTTATTAAGTGTGCAGTATTTGTATCTACCTAGATGCTCATACATTATTATGAATTGTCTCTGATTTGTATATGTCCATTCCAGGTATGCAACAAACATGTTACTACAACCATCATTTAGAAACTTTAAAAACTTCAAATACCACATACACTTATCCCGTGGAACGTCCTGCGCGCAACAGTGGCACATACTGTTCATGATTTGCTAATTTTTGTTTCTAGTTTCAATCACCTTTTAACATAGGGTACTTAGACAAAATGACCCAAAAAAGTTGTTGGTCATGCAACGGGTTAACTGCTGAAAGGATTCATTGGCATTAGTGTTTGCTAATCTAAAGCAATGGTTTGCCCAACACAAAATAAGTAGAATTTGAATTATTATGAATAACTCTTTTCTTTTATTATTCAGATGCGGGAGAGCGTTCAGAAGTAAATGCTCAAGATAAGGACTCTAAAACACCTCCAGTGCCAGAGCAACCTATTCCGGAAGGATTTTTCGATGACCCCATCTTGGATGCTAAGGTATTATTCCTGATTGACTAGTCAACGTTATTACTTTTATTCATTAACTTTTCCTATCCTATCAAAATTGTGGATCCGCAGAAGATTTAAGGCTATCTTTTTGTATCTCTGTTTTAATCAGTAATATTCATACTATTTGAGACAAACAAGACTAGAATGCAGTTTTTTTTTCCGCATACAGGTTCATAATATTGTAGAAAATAAAATGAGAAACCAAAAAACTTCAAATCCTTCATCAATTTGAAGTTGTTTATAATGCAAGAAAATAATGCTACTTTTACACTGCAAAACCATAGCTAATTATAATTAATAATTTGCACCCCCAGCCAAATAAAACGGTAATATGAAATGCCTTAGTTTACAAACTAAGCCATAAAGCGACCGGATAAAGCTTAGTTTACAAACTAAGGCATTTCATATTACCGCTTTATTTGGTTGGGAGTGCAAATTGGCTAATAAGTTATGAGTGATAACTTTCTATTAGTGAAAGATTTTTTTAAATAATATACTACTAGATATTACTTGTTACATACAAACATACACTACAGTACCCAGCCATAAAGATAATTGTTCATATTTCTAAAGGCCGTACGATAGTAATAATAATAATAATAAGATTGCACACGGTCTTTGAAAAAGACTGCAAATATCGGACATTTGCAGTCTTTTTCCAAAGACCAATGTGTTTTTTGTGTTTTTTTTGTGGCCAGGTCTTTTTTCAAAGACCATGTGCAATCTTTATGGCCAGGTACTGTAAGTCTTTATTATTAGTATGTATTAGTATAATTGATTGCTATTTATTGAAAATTTATTGCTATGTAATTAATGCAGTTATATAAGGCATATTGTTAACTATAAATAACCAATGTCAAATTATGAGGAAAAATTATAAATGTGGCATCTGGTCACTTTTGATTAAGCAAATCATATAATGCAGGTAATTGAAACTGTACTGTTTATTTCCAAATGATTACAATGCCCTTAAATAAAAGAAAACACTTAAATATTACCCATAACTTTGTTCAATCATAGGGTTAAAACCTATTCCCCATACAATTCTTCAAAAGATTCATGAATGTATTCAATCATGTCTCCAGCTAGCATGCTACGTCCTTTTACTTTAAATGCTTTTTCATTGCACAGTCTCACCAGCACTGAAGCTGCATAGCATGCTAATGACACTGCTGCCCAAGATTTATCATTGTCCGTTCCAATTTCAATCTGATCCTTTTGACTCAGAGTCCAATTCAAAAAAATAGCAATAGAACCTGAGAGCAAATCTCCTTGTCCACCACATCTGCGACTTGAGCCATAAAGGTTTGATTTCCATTGAACTTCCGGAACTGCAGAATATATTTCATCTGTACCACCTTTCTTCATAACTGTTACATATTTACCAAGCTTATTCAACTCCATAGAACCACCAAGGCTGCTGCAAAGTCTTTCAAATTCAATTTTATTAGGGGTCAATATAACAGGCGATGTAAAATCTTTTACTAATTCTGGTTTGCTAGTTACCAGGAATAACCCATCGGCATCTATTATGAGTGGTATCTTTTTCTCTTGAATAGTTTTTATTAGTTCAGTGACTACATTGAAAGTTTCTGCTTCTCGTCCTAACCCTGGTCCTATAACTATTGCATGTAACCGGTCCAACCAGGGTGAGATGTCTGTGACAGCATTTGCTGTGTCCAGTAATGGATGAACTATCAATTCAGGACTGTATGATTTAATGACGCCAGCCGCTGATGAAGCACAAAATATGTGCACCAAATCTGCTCCAACCTGGAAATTAAAAAAAAAAAAACATGTGTTGTAGATCCCGTGTTTGGACCTCTTTATTTACATGAAAAATATTCGCATTTTTTTTGCTTGAAAAAGGGATTGTTTCCTAATAAAACTATCCTTTATGGCTAAATTTGTTAATCAAACAAAATCAATTGAACTCACCTTTAAGGCACTTATTCCCGCGAAATAAGGAGCACCAGTATATTCTAACGAGCCCCCCACGATGCCTATCCTGCCGGCCTGACCCTTGTGTTTATCTCTATGCAAATGTGGAATACAAGTTTTCACTGCCTTCAACATATACGCGCTGTCCATAGTGCTTTTAGGTTGATACAAAATTAATTTGATGCTTGAGCAATATCGTGTAAAAATATTGCGCGATAAAAACATGCCAAGTCAGCTACTATACTAAAAATAAATAATATTGCTTAGGTTTGTTGATAAGGTTTTGAAGTTTTTGATAATGATGCACTACAACATACTTGACAATCTTGACATTGACTTGACATCACAATGGCGTTTTTGAATATAAAACCAAAGTCGTTAATGCCTATACCTAGTTAAAACAACGTTCTATCACAAAATATAAAAGTACCTACCTATTGTACCTACCTATTTGTTCTGTGGTTCTATATTTGTATGGTTTTTTAGTTTGTAATTTATTATATATTAATTTGAAAAGATGACTTCCTGCCAAGTTTCTTGCGGCGCATTCTTCTTGGCAATGATAGTCCTTACGAAAGCGCTGGTAGTTTAAAAAAAGTGACATGTAAAAGAGCCCTTTGCGGCCTATTTGCAGAATAAACGTTTTGATTTTTTTGATTTTTGAGGGCGTCAGTCAATAACGGAACTCATAATTTTCATGATCATGATTCATGATGTACCTACCTATGTATTGTTTATTTTTTTATAGGTAAGAAACATTGAATACAAAGACCCTGTGGAAGAAGAATGGGATAAATTTCAAAAGGAAATAAAAGAGGAAGCTAGCGCCTCGGCAGAAATTATAGCAGGAGAGCAAGAAGAAGCAACGGCAGAACGACAAATAGACGAAATAGAAGAACAAATCAGAAATTGGTCAAGGTAAGCTTAACCTTGCGTACTTTTACAATCCTTAAGCTGCGTATCGACTACGCGCGGCAAACCATCGAACATTGGTGGGCTGTGCCGTGCGATGTCGATGCGCATCTTTATACTACAATAATTCGATATTATCGTGCTGTTCCGTTCACTCTAATAGGATTAAACGGAAAAGTGAAAGGGACGTCACGTACGAATTGAATTTCGTAGTAGTCCCAGCCCCCCTGCTCATTTTTTTTTGAAAGCAGTGTAAACTACGATTTTTAATTTCGTGGAATTCTGACATTTCTTAGTGTTACTAGGCAAAAAATATTTCCCGAAAATTTAAACGAGATAAAACAAAAACTAGGAAATACAGAGCACAAATTCCTTAGTATACACATTAAAATTGGACATCATGTAATAAATCATTAATTAATACGTAGTTAGAATAATTTTTAATCTAACTCTTCAGACGTAATAAAATATTTAACCCTTTTATGAGTAAAAAATAAATTGTCTCGGGTATCATTGCGATGATTGACATATATCGCAAACTTTCGGACTTAAATTATAATTAATAGTTCTGTATTAAGTTTCAATCGTCGTCTCAAGAGGTTTGTAATTTAAAATTTCATAGAGAATTTACATACTTAAATAATAAAAACCATCAAATATCATTCTTCTGTCAAGACAATATTAAAGTCATTCGGCTTCTGTCTTGAATGTTCGAATGTGCTCGCTCTCCTGTTTCCGTATTATTTTTGTCGTTTTCGTTGATTGATATTATTATTCCCTTGAAAAGTTTTTGTTTTTTGCTATGTATTATGTTTTCTAAAGAGGACTAATATCATTATGAACTGTCTCACTCGTACCATGAATACACGAATCTCTTAAAAACCTATGAAATAAATATAGACTAATAAATGAAAACTGATAACATCTTATAGTAAAAGCTCTCCTTTACTATATTTATAATTAGTAATGTGTCTATTTTATTGTTTCTAAAATAATAAATAGATTTAAAATGAAAAAAGGTTTGTAGCCTCTGAAACGTCAAAATCTGGCATTTGTCAGAATTCCACGAAATTAAAAATCGTAGTTTAGTTTGTAATATTAATGAACTAAAACAATTACTTTGCTCACCCGCGACCTTACAATAGTTACGTTTATGCAAGAAATGTGCGTTCATGCAGTTCCTCCACCTCCACACTGTACGAACACACACAAATCACATAAACCCAACCATCACCACCACCAAGCTACACTGACGCGTTTCGAACTCAACCAGAGCTCATCTTCAGAGTTACCACAACCGTATGCTATGCTACCAAACGTTAAACTAACAAACCAAAACAAATGTTTTAACTTGTCACTGTAACTTCTCAAGTACCCACTTTATTTTTCTTATTCTCAAACTACCCCACAAAAATTAACTTTTATTGACATATTTAAAACTACCTTGAATTTTTTTGTTTATTTATTTATAATAATCTATTTGTAATATTCTATTATTAATATACTTCTGTTAACATTAATTAAAATATTGTGTTCTTTTAAATTACTTACCCTTTTTCGGTAGGTGAGTCGTTTTCAAAAAAATTGTACACAAATAAGAGATTTAATAAAAATAAAACTTAATTGATTCCTTTGTGTAACGAAAGTTACCCATATATTTTGTATGACTAACTTTCTTTACACAAAGGAAGCGATCGTGATTTTGTTTTTATTAAGCCCTTAACTACATTATGTACACATTTTTTGAAAACGACTCAGGTATTGATTTCTTAGAGTAATTGTTTCTAAATAGTTATTTATCTTTCAGAGTTTTAGACCTTGAACTGAAAAAGGAGGATACGAAGAAAAATAAACAAGATATTGAACAATTTAATGAAGATGAGGATGACTCTGACAACGAAGCTGATATAGATGAATTTTTGGATTGGAGGGCAAAGAAATCATACAGCTAATAAAAATTACGATTCATTTATTTTTTTGGATTTCATTTTTGTAATTTCGACCACCATTAGATCATCATGGAGTTGGCATGGCGTGCTTGTAATGGAGATCCTGAATTTTTAGGATTCTGTGGTGCTATCAGCGTTTTTACAAAGGATTGGAACAGTTTTACCAGTGTAAAGATGCCTTTAATGACTTGACAGTATTCGAGTTGCCTAGTGATGTAGTTGGTAATTTTCTATCGATTCTACAAAAGTAAGAAAAAACTACACCCTCATGTTAAATTTATTTACAAAAAAATCTTATTAACATGTCCCAAGGTTTGTGTTTAGAGGAATCTTTTAAATTAAAAACCGGCCAAGAGCGTGTCGGACACGCCCAAGGTAGGGTTCCGTAGCCATTACGAAAAAACCAAGTAATATTTTTCTAAGGATTTCGTATGTGTACGGAATCATCCAAGTTTAGGTATGTTTTATACCTTAGGCTACTATTCACTCTTAAACTACAAATAATTTCAAAGCAATCTTAGCCGCTATAATTTTCCTAGTAAATTTGTTATATTTACTACCCTTCTGAATTTTTTAAAAATTTTCCACCCAACTGTTTAGATTTTAGAGGGGGGGGACGGCCGATTTTAATGAAAATTTTCACTTTAAAGTTGAATATTTCGCAAACAGATCACTGAATAGAAAAATCATGTTAGCAACCCCGCAATGATTTTAAAAGACCTATCTAACGATACCCCACACTATAGGGTTAGCCGAGAAAAAAAAATCACCCCCACTTTACGTCTATGGAAGGTACCCTAAAAAATATTTTTTTACTTTTTTTTATTGAATCACTTGGTCGGCGTGACTGATATATTTATTGATGCCAAATTACAGCTTTCTAGTACTAACAGTCTCTGAGCTTAGCCGCGGACAGACAGACAGACAGACAGACAGACAGACGGACAGACATGGCGAAACTATAAGGGTTCCTAGTTGACTACGGAACCCTAAAAATGGGAATGTTTTTGTTGCAACAACCTAAGCAAACAGACTAGTAAGCGCGCGAGTTAGAACATAATATTTTTTTTCGATTGATCGTGATGTTGCATTTCATTCGTATTTTATTGTGCAAAGCGCAAGCACGTCACGTCACTATAAAAAAAAATACGTCGCGGCGATTTGAAGTTTGTTTTCTGCTATTTCATTTTATTTTTCTGTTTAGTGTTTAATAGTAAATAAAATTACAAATTAATTATCTAGCTAACTACCTGCTTTAAAAATGGTAAATACGGACACGGAACAATATCGAGCGTTTTTACAAAAACTTCAGAGAGACGAATTTAGGCCATCGGCTCTCAATGATATTAAGAACTTGCTTGCATTTAAGCCTCCCAGTGAGGCTTCGGTAGTTATAAGAGATGCTGGAATTACAGAAATCGTACAGTGCCTTAACGCAGCGGACAGGTATGCTTAAAATGTCTCTAATGTGTGTTTAAAGGTGATTTAGCTAGATAAAACTGATGAAAGTAATTTCGCACAAATGTTTACCTATTTCACTCTCTATTTTCTATTTGTTAAATTATTCTCTTCTCTAAATAATATTCATGATACTTATACTATTCATATTTTTTCTAGGATCCAAGTAGACTTGACATGTGAAGTCCTTAAATTGTGCTTTGAAAAATTTGAAGTGGGTGAAGTTATAAGGCAATACACGGGCCATGTTATGTATTTACTGAGGCATGAAAAAAGCTGTGTGAGAAGACTTGCAGTGGATGAAGTAAGTAATCATAACCAACATTTTATTTCCTATCCAAATTTGATTAACTTAATTGCAGTTCTTCCTTGTTTTCTGTATCTAGTACTGTCTGTTTATAATTCCAAATTTACACAAGTTTAAAACCTGTTTATTTTTTTTTTATTACTAGCCTATTCTGTCCCACTGCTGAGCAAATGTTTTACAAATTATTAAAATTTTTAATTTCTTAAATTATTGTACATCATTGGGTTTCTAACCTATTAATTACTCTCTACATATATTGCTTAACCGAGGACCTTTTTCATATCCATCTGGATTGGATTAAAGAAATTAGGAAAAAATATTTGAATAGTTCAATGGTGGTGTAAATGTGATTCTGAGTAGCCATTGTCAGATTAAGAAGCAATGCTGATGTATAAATATAAATTTATTAGACATGCTTTTGTATTTAGACACTGGTTGGTTGGTTGGGGCGCATACCCAGGAGACGTGGGTTTGAATCCCGCTGGTGCACCCAAAAAACTTTTTTGCTTTTAAATAATTTTAGACACTCCAACTCTGTAATCAGTATTTAATGAGTTGTAGTTTTCCGTGGCTTTCCATGAGGCTGGTATAGTCACATTAGGTATACTCGAGCCTTGTTAAAATATTAAAATTAAAAAAAACTTCCTTGTGGTTGGTAGTTGTATGTCTTAACCCTTTGAATGCCCCATTTCGAGTACAAATGTGTCACCAACATGCCGAGTGTACACGAAAAGTAATGCAAATTTCAATCGTAATGTTGCGTGTCAAAGTTTCTTTGACAATAAACGTCATGACCACTATAAGCGTCTGTGGCATGGTAGGCACAGCAGTACACAACCTCTTTAGGCGTTCTTGGCGTTCAAAGGGTTAATATAATTAGCCATTTATTATTGAACCCGATTTTAATCTAACCCTTTGTATTCAGGTAGCTAAAGCAACAACCACCAATCCATCTCTACTGCCAGTGCCACAGTATATAGATGTGTTTGTAGCTGTGGCTCAGCTGGTCTCCGACAAGGATGTTGGGGTTGCCAATAAAGCCATCACAATCACATCCAACCTGCCCAATGATGCATATCCTAAGATCCTGGATGAAATGCAAATCACCTTGGAATATGACAGCAGCAGCAAATGTAATGCATTTGAGGTAGGCATTGTTTAAGATCTGATTGATATTTCTGTTTGTCTGCAACTCTTCTTAATACAGTCCAGGACATAAACATTATATACAGCTATTCCATCAAATACATGTAAATACCAGCCTTATCAATACCGACATAGAGGTATATTGAAATTTATGATGTCTTTATATTTACATAATACATATTTACGAAATAAGTTGGATTTGTTAGAATAGCATTTGTATTTCCACTTCTATTATGGGTGTAACCATACCATTACATTCAAGAACTTGCTATATTCATATATTTCGGTATAGTCGGGGTAAGAAAAGGTTTGTCACTTTTCAACTCTTATGTCAACGAGTTAAGGTTGAAAGGTGACAAACCTTTTCTTACCCCGACTATACAAGAAGTTAATTTTGTTAATGATTCCAGGTGATTGTCAACATATCCTCAAGGTCATCGGAACTACTCCAGCTGAGTGCTGAACATGGCTACTTGGACAAATTATTGTCTGAACTCGATTCTGATGATGTTTTGTACCATCTGAACATCTTGGAACTAATGTCACGCCTCGCCTCAACCCCACACGGGATCAATCATTTTGTCAAACATGGTGCTTTGAATAAAGTTGGAGAGCTGGTGGCAGATCTGCCAAACAACCCTCTTTGTGGGTTAATCACACCCGGTAGGTTATAGGTACTATTGGGTTGTTTTCCGCAACTCGACGTCATGTGCTCCTATTTTACGTAATTAAATTAACTACACAAGGTAATAATGCAACAATGTAAATGAGTTGTGAGTAGGGACATAACTATAGTCCTTGAATCAAGTTGCAATGGAAATATGTAATTGGCAATTAGAAATTTAGGTTTAAGAAAAGTTCCTGTGATATCTAAATATTGCTAAGGTTAACTTTTCTGAGTGAAGTCATTGGTCACCGTCATCATTTATTGTATGGTAAAATCGACCTTTTTGGTATTATTACGTGCAAATGAACTTCAACCGCAGTGGTAGACCATATTTTTGGCTGAATGTACGTTTGGATGAGGATTAGGCTTGTAAAACCCACTTTCCCTAAAAGTTTTCTAAAACGCACATTTTCCCGAAATGCGACGTATGCGAAGCATGTTTGGTTTGCGACACGGCCGCATAAACGGTGGAATTTCGTAATGCCACCCTGCAGGAAAAGTACTCTCAAATACTGAAAATAGGAAAATTCAGTCAAAGAAAACATTCCTTTATTTTTGAAAAGAAAAAACTGCATTCAAAGATTTTCGAAACTTCGCTTGCCGCACCCAGGAATCGAACCGGCTAAAATCTGAAAAACCGGCCAAGTGCGAGTTGGACTCGCGCACCGAGGGTTCCGTACAAATTTATATTATGTATCTATGAACATCCAGTCTTAGCAGACCCCTGCTCCTAATCAAAATGTGCGCAGTGTGGGATCATTATAGATTGGTTACTGATATAGACACTAATAGACAGATAGACAAAAAAAATTATGCTTTTCGCAATTTTTCCTTTATCTGTGCTATAAGACCTTGCTTCGTACCAAATTTCAAGATTCTGAATTCACGGGAAGTACCCTGTAGGTTTTGATTCCCCTGCGAGTGTCGAAAATTTGCGGCATAAATGGCTGTGTCTTTTGATTGCGTTGGCTTAGAAGTTTGATTTTTTCACAGCTCCAATGGACAGTAGACCTGAGTATTTGATATAAATTTCAGCTTGATACCTCCACGCGTTCCTGAGAAAAAGGGTCTTGACAGACGAACGGACGGACGGACAACAAAGTGATTCTATAAGGGTTTCGCTTTTTCCTTTCGAGGTGCGGAACCCTAAAAATAGCATTCTGTATTTTTATTTCATTGATCGATAGGTTCAATCATAAGGATCAAATTTCTCTATCAAAATTGGTAAATTAAATTAAACAAAGGAAAGGAAAAACCATGACATCTGGACTCATAAATTTGCATCCAACAAAATGGAGCCTAATTAAAATAAGTTGTGATTTCATAGTTATCCTTTCTACTAAGTTTGTTAGACAAAATACGGCTCTTTTGAAAAAGTGTTATCTTCTGGGAAAGTACCTACCATCTGAGAATGTGCTCTATCTGAGAAAGTGAACCTTCACACAACAACATTTCGGGAATAAGAGTCTAAGGGCCACTTGCACAATCTAGGGTTAAAAAATTAAATCGTTAACCCCGGGTTAAGAATGACATTTCCATACATTTTGACACTTGTTAGCCCGGGGTTAGCAGTTAACTCGGAGTTAAGTAGCTAACCCAGGTCCGCGCAAGCCCGCCTTAGGAGATTAAATATGTCAAGGATTTATATGTTTGTATTCTAGGATTATTATGTTATAGCATATGGCGAATTTAAGAAGACTAGATATACCTACCACCTACCCTCATAACCTGTAACCCTTATTTTCAGGTTATATGAAATTTTTTGGAACCATTGCTCACAAATTCCCACAAGAGATATTTACCAAGTACCCTGTGCTGTTAAATTTAATATTTGATACATTTGATAATCAAGATCAAGCCACGCTTCCTATAGCCTTGGACACACTTGCTTTTGTGGGATCGACTATTGAGGGGAAGCTGAGCTTGGCTGCTTTGGGTAAGGAAAAAAGACACTAGTTTTAGGTTTCGTAAGTTTTATGCATATTGAAATGCAGTAACAATGGCCTAGTGGTTAGAGAGCCTGACTACGAAGCTTGAGGTTCCGGGTTCGATTCCCGCGTCGGGCAGATATTTGTATGAAAAATACGAATGTTTGCTCTAGATTCTTGGGTGTTTAATATGTATTTATCTATATAAGTATGTTTATTCGTTGCCTAGCACCCATAACAAGCTTTGCTTACGGACTAGATCAATTGGTGTGAAATGTCCTGTGATCTTTATTTAATACAATCAAAATGCCCAAGGTAAATAAAGCACGTTTTGCGCGTTAAAGCCCCTGGACAGCATTTAAGGGATCACTCATGACTCACGCACGATCGCCTTAATAGGTATTGATAATAAAAAAAAGTAATGTAGGTACTTGCTGTATGTGGGCAGGAATCTTGTTAAGTAAATAAAAAGCTTGAGTAATTTCGCTGGGGAAACCATAGTAGGTACTAGGTATCAATAATACATGGAACTGTGTTATGTTTCAGGGAGCCAGTATACACAGGCAGTAGGAAAAGTAGCACAAATGATTAGAAATGGTACTTCAGACATTAAAGTGCGTGCCTTGCATTGTTTTGCGAGTCTTGTTGGCGTTGACACGGGCACTGATGCGCCCAAAACACGACCCATAGACCATAGAGTCACCTTAATGACCAGAGAATGGTTCAGAACTTTGAGTGTGCAACCTGGCCCTATGGAGGTGTTGGTTGAAATTTGTAAAAATCCATTCCTTGATATTAGAGCAGCCGGGTTTTCTTTGTTGGATGCAGTGTCCCAACATCAGTGGGGTGAAGAATTAGTCGCACGAACTGCAGGTATTGCTTGACTCTATCCTGTTTTAATCAAATTTCATTTTATTGCCAAATGTTTCATTTTCTTTTTGTGTTTCAGGTTTTGTTGAGTTTCTTCTGGATCGCTCTGTAAGCTTCACTAAAGAGTTGAAAGAAGCCAAATACGATATTGTCAAGAGATTATCTCAATCCCCTGCATTTGATAATAATACTGTTTTAAGACTGCAGCTGTATGTTGAGCAAGGGCCATTTTATTCTGAAACTGAAATGCAAGTTGCAACGGAGGAAGGAGATTGATTTTAAATTTTTATTTTGTGAACTAAATTACTTTGGTGGAAGTGTTTGTAGAAATAAAACGCAATTTAAAACTTACAAATATCTATTACAATAATTTACGAACTAAATCAAATTTGTAAAATGAGAGATTAATTTGCTACTGCATAAATTATAAATTTTACTTCCGTTTTTTATTTTTCGATGCAGTTTCGCCTTTCGTAGCAGCCTTTCGTTTAGTTGCTCTAGGCTTGCTCCCACCACCTCCATATTTAGCAGCCAAACTATCAAATAGAGATTCCATCTGTTGACCACGAGCTTGCTGTTTTTGCTTTATCATGAGCTCCAAGCTATTGGGACCTGAAACAAATGTTGATTGTAAAGAAAAAGATAGAAACACCATTTGCCAGGGGAGTGGGGGTTGGCCAATAGAAGTGAAGTTAAAAGTTTTTTCTACAGAACTGTATGATTCATGCTTTTTACAGGAACAGCCTGCCTGCCTTGAGAGAGAAATTGAGAGTAGGCAATAAAAACATGATATATTTATTCCAGCATATTATATATCTTAAAAAGTAGGTAAAAGCACATTATTTTTTGCAGTTTTTGCAAGGAAGTTACAAATCGATGATCAGTCTCCTAAAAATTAAGTTCATATTCATACAAAGAAAATCATGGACTGTTGAGGTACTGGTTACTGCATGTAATGATATCCATCCATACATATGTATGAGTATGTGAACCATGTAAGCATTTGCAGACAATGGAATATGTTGGTCAAAAAGTTATAAAATACCCACCTGATCCAACACCCAATTCTTTTTTTAATTCCTCAGCCTCAACAGCCTCTCGGTTTTCCTTTGCGAGTCTTCTCTGGCGTTTCTTCTCTGGTTCATGTGTGAATTTTTTGTATGATGGTATTTCTCCCTTTTTTATCATTTCCTGAAAAAGAATTTTTCATAAAAGTCAGTAAAGAAATACAGTTATCCTATGAAAAAAGAGGATTAAGGATAGAAGATAAATTTCAAAATAAAACTACAATCGTCATTTTCAGAGAAAATTCCCATATTTAAGTATAATATTTTTAGTTTTCCGTAATTCACACCCCCAACCAAATAAAGCGGTAATATGAAATGCCTTAGTTTACAAACTAAGCTATAAAGCGACCGGATAAAGCTTAGTTTACAAACAGGCATTTCATATTACCGCTTTATTCAGTTGGGGATGCGAATTTTGGAAACAAAACATTGTATGTATGTATGTAAAACTCTTTATTGTACATAAAACATGAAAATTAGCAGTTAACAAGAGAACCAGATATGGTATGTACTTGTCCAGAGTACTTTGTAAATTTTGCATGTTTACTAGACAACTGTGGTTCTCAGTTGTCTGAATCATGACATGACTCACCGCTCAAAAATAGTAACTCAATTTGGGACCCATTTGATACTAATCTCAGCTAAGCTTTTGTAGTACACATATTAACACATTGGCTGCCATGAGCACCACTGGTGGGATCAAAAGCTCATTTTTCAGGGTAACTATTTTAATGATTATTTTGGGGGCC
Source organism: Archips crataeganus (assembly GCA_947859365.1). Taxonomy (NCBI): domain Eukaryota; kingdom Metazoa; phylum Arthropoda; class Insecta; order Lepidoptera; family Tortricidae; genus Archips; species Archips crataeganus. The sequence continues at coordinate 14,018,861 of OX402055.1, read as the reverse complement.
AGAGTTAAACTATGAATGCTATTTAGTACCTAGAGGATACTCTTATAGTATTCCCATATTACAAGCTTTGCTTAGTTTGGGACTAGGTCGATTTGTGTAAGATTGTCCCCTAATATTTATTTATTTATTTAGGTATTTATAGTTATTTACAAAAACTTAACTATTTCGAATTTTTAGATACCTAGCTAATACATATTGCTAGCACTTAAGTAATTGGGCTATGCAGTGAGCATAACCAGTGGGATCATTAAATTTGTATGGGGTGTGGTTGCAACACTTTAGATGAAGTTTGTTAGGCATCCAACATGTTAAAATGAATTAGCTACTGACAGTGTACTAGAATGAACTATCCTGATCCCCTTTCTGCCATTAATACAATACATGTAGTACAATATCTCGAGAGTGATGAATCAAACTGAATCACTCTGATTGACCAACAAGCCCACTGCCAATTAAATAAAATTAAATGGTGTGGACTTTTTTTATATTTTTAATTTTTGTCAAGGCTTTAAACACTACAAGTGATCATGTCAGCCTCGGATGCCTAGGTTAATTTTCGTGTTACCATATTGTTGTCTATAACGCCAACACTGGCATTCAAAAGGTTAAGATTGCAAGTGTGTAAAGACAGTTATCTCCTGAAAACATCGCAAAGCAATAGGGAGTAAAGTAATAAGTAGCATTTAGTTCTTACATTCAAAATGCCTTTAAGTCTTTCTTCATGTTCAGTTCTTGCAAATTGAACTTGGTCCACAATGTAGTCCATGTCGCCTTTGCCAGCTAAGTAAGCCACTTTGAGATCCTTGCGCTCCTCCTCAGACCCTTACAACCAAAATTAACATCTAAATCAATTTAACAAAAAAATATTGGATGAAAGCCGTTGTTCCAGGAGACATGTTTATTTATTTATTTAGGTATGTTTGTTACACCAACTAATCTTTATACTAAACACCTGCCCTTACTAGGATTTGAATTCAACCTCAAACTTCATTGTCAGGGTTAGTTAGTAAGTTTACAGGTGTAGGTGATATAATGGTATTGATTCAACCTAAAAAAATAATTGAAATATTCTATATCCAAGATTTTACTACTCACCAATGTACTCTTTTTCATAGGCAATAATATCTTCTTCTGTGATTTTCTTGAATAGCAACCTCCAGTATATTGTCCAGTCTCGATCCACTATAACATTATAATCCTCGTCGTCAACGCACTTGGTTTCATCATAGGCGGCTCTTTTGTTTGAATCACTGAGAATAGTGTGGATACTACCAAGAACCTTGAATTTTTCAGTCGCTTCTAACTTATCTTTCTCACTGACTCTATCCGGATGTACTTTGAGGGACAGTTTGTGGTAGGCTTTTTTAACTGTAAACAACAGTTATGATTATTTTAAGTGCCTGGGCAAAATAACCCTAACATCGTTTAAATAGCGGCTTACCTTCTTTTTCTGTTGATTTTTCCGAAATCCCCAGGACATCGTAGAGATTTGTTGTATTAAAATATTTGTCACACAATTCTAAAAGACCCATTTTAATATTTTTTTTGCACAAATTCTCACAAACATTTACGCGCCAAACGAAATCGATTGCCGAACAAAATGAATGTGACAATGACAATGTCACTCAATGAATGAAAGGAAAACTGTCACTGTCAGACTATCATGTTCCAAAACGAACTGTTTTAACCGTGTCTTAAACTATCGAACAGCATTGTCTATGGTCATGTTATTTTGTTCATTCAGTAAGATAGGCAACGAAAACAAAGCCCATACAGCTTATACGAATGAACAATTATAGCTACTTGCTTGTGATAAAAAAGGAGCTTGTAATTTTTGCCCCTTAAGCGTGCCGAGTTCTCTGCGGGATCACATTAAAAATGATGAAATCCGCGTAAGAAAGTAAAGTCACTAAAGTGACCGACATAGCTCGAAGAATCGCCCGCCAGAGTCAAGTGGCAGTGGACAGGGCACATCGCTCGTAGAACTGATGGCCAATGGTGCAAAAAGGTTCTCCAGTGGCGTCCACGGAACGTAAGACGCAGTGTAGGTAGATCTCCAACAAGATGAAGTGTCGACCTGGTTAAGGTTGTGGGATCGCGTTAGATACGTATGGCACGGGACCGATATGTTTAGTGAGCCTTGGGGAGGCCTTTGTTCAGCAGTGGACGCTTTTCGGCTGAAATGATGATGAAGCGTGCCGAGTATTTTCTAAGTTGCATATCATGATCTATTGTAATTTACATCTAATATATAAAAATCTCGTGTTACGGTGTTTGTTATCGAACTCCTCCGAAACGGCTTGACCGATTTTTATCAAACTTTTAGGTCGTAGGCTATTTTTTATGCCTCTATTGTTAGCAGACGGAGTCGCGGGCACCAGCTAGTTACCTATATTTTCTGCCCCTTTCGGTGACACACTCAGCCACAGTATTACTTAGTCAGAAGAAATTATGATCATACTAGCTTTTGCCCGCGACTCCGTCCGCGTGGAATTAGTAATTTGGGCAGCTTATTTTTTTATCTAATTTGCTTTTTCATCAATTATGGCTCTCCTTAGTTCCTCGATATAAAAAAATTACCCCCCCCCGCACCTCCCAGACACCCCCCACCACATAACCCCCCCCGCACACCAGCATTCACATTTACCACCGTACTCCCAAGTCAAACGTGCCTATAGAAGTTTTACTTCAAAAACCCCCGATTTTGAAACATTCATCCGCTCCGCTCCGCTCCTATTGGTGTTTCGTGATGATATATAGCCTATGTCCTTTCTCAGGCTCTAGACTATCTGTGTACCAAATTTCATTTAAATCGGTACAGTAGATTTAGCTTGAAAGCGAGACAGACAGACAGACAGACAGAGTTACTTTCGCATTTATAATACTTATTTATATTTATTAGTTAGGTAGGATAGTTAGGATTAGGATTAGGTAAGTTTTGTTTTAAAATCTGTCCTATGATTTCGTTCGTACGTTAATGTGAGCTCCAAGTATAAGACCGCGCGCAGACAGAGAGCGGTCTGGAGTTCCGCGTTCCGAGTTCAGAGTTCTGCGTTCTTTCGAATGTACTGAGTCCCTTGTGCCCTTACGATAACGCACACAGCAGGCGGTCGGAACTCTCGAGCGGTCAAAACACAGAACTCTGAACGCGGACCTCGGAACTCCAGACCGCTCTCTGTCTGCGCGCGCTCTTACCATCTAGTTAGAACGTAGGTATAACAACGTCCCTCTGCTGGTCCAACGTTGGCCCAACATACAACTGGCATAAAGCATGTCACCTCGATCGTTGTACACGGTGATTTTTAATTGGTGATCAAGAGTTGAAAAATATTGATCCCTAGCCAAAATGGAATTTAATAGACGAGGTCTAAAAGAAAGTCTAAAAGCAATGCAGTCTCTGTTTAATTAATAAAAAACTTTATTGTAAAAACTTCCTCCGTACACTGAATGGATTGTCATCATACATTTGTCGAAGTTAAGTAGTTTCGTCAATTGTCATCGCTTTGCGGCAGGGAATTTGACAGGTCTCGCGTCAAAGTTTGTTTTGGAAACTGGCTTGTCAAAGAGGTTTTAAGCTCATAGACTAAATCATGTGTAGGGTGACATAGATTTTAATTAAAAAGTGATTTTCCTAATAAATAATTTATTGAATCAGGCGTTACTTTGCGGAGGTCCATATTAATGAACTGAAACAATTACTTTGCTCACCCGCGACCTTACGATAGTTACGTTTATGCAAGAAATGTGTGTTCATGCAGTTCCTCCACCTCCATACTGTACGAACACACACAAATCACACAAACCCAACCATCACCACCACCAAACTACACTGACGCGTTTCGAACTCAACCAGAGCTCATCCTCAGAGCACCACAACCGCATGCTAAACCACCAAATGTTAAACTGACAAACCAAAACAAATGTTTTAACTTGTCACTGTAACCTTTTAAATACCCACTTTATTTTTATTTTCCCAAATTACCCCACAAAAATTATTTTTTTATATAGAGATCTCTTTCTCCAATGCCTCTAAACACACAATACCACTACATAACATAATATATGCAATTCCACGCTCTCGGTAATTTATCTAGTAATTTCCGAGCTCTACATTTTGAGATTAATCCCTCAATTTTCAAAAAAAGGTGACTAGGTAGACAGTCATATTCTTTCCGTGGACCCTTGAATATATAGATACTCAGGCCACAGATTACTTAATAGTTATTTCGTATTCAGGCATCAAAAAGGTGATCCCGAGTAAGTGCTCGGGATACACGAGGCTAGTTTTTCAAACTAAGATATAGGTAGCGCCATCAGAGTTGAGGCGAATGATTACACACACAGCTACATAAAGTACTGATTGCAAAAAAGATAGTGAATTAATGAAATGACTGAGTGAATGAAAATGTAAGTTAAATATAATACTATGCATATTACAATTTTTCTTTTTTCATATAACCTATTTTTTAAATAAAAAAATTTGAAACTGATAAGAAATATTCGCTAGAAAAAAATCGGTATTTTATAAATAGCGAAAAATATGCTTATCTGATTTATATAAAATAGATCAAAATATTTTATTTTTTGTTTTGTTTGAACAAGATGTATTTTCCTAAATTATTCTTAAAGAAATAGGTTGAAGAACTTTTTAGTCAATCTTGTAATTCTATCTCGAGTCTGTTGAACTTGCTATCGGTACGAATAAATGTCAAAATCCCGCTGTCATTACATGACGTGTTGTTGTGTGCGTGACCTCAACTCTGATGGCGTTACCTATAACACCTCGGCAAATCTGTATCCTATAAATAAAGAGATCCTAGAAAAGTTCTGTATACCTACTTATACTTATATACTTACTGGGCTTTATACAGTTGAAGAAGGTGCTTAGGACTAAATACATCAGTATTTAAAATTTTAAGCTGTATTTAAACTGGAAATTGGCCATTGTAAAACAGGCTTATACCACCTCAGACTTGCGTCTTTAAGTGGTCTTTAATCTGTGATTTGTACCATCTTTTGTTTCTTATAACTGTCAGTAAGAGCGACCTGTCATTTTGGTTTCATTGTTTTACATAGTTACTTTATATATAATTTAGGAATATGGATTCAACTAGTTTAGGTTCAGGAGACAATATATCACATAACCTTGCTCAAAGATCTACCGAAGATGTCAAACTGAATACTGATGAAAATCACGAGGTTGCAACTGAATACGAAGATCAGCAAGAAGCTAAAGACAGCCCAGGCGAGGTCTCCTCTCCAGCAAAAGATGATAATGAAGCAAAAATAAAGGAACGGATTGCGCAATGCAGAATTATAATAGAATCACTTAAATTAGAGTTGAACGAAGAGAAGTCGAAATTAAAAATATCTTGCAGCCACTCTGAGAGCAAAGTGTCGTCACCGCGTGGCGCTCAAGACAACGTCGCCTCTTCTCAATGCTTTCTAGAAGACCCTGCGAGCACTTCTAATCTGTATGGCAGTTCAGTAGATAACAAGTTAAATTATGATGAAAATCTCATGGAGTATGAAAAGCAGTTGCAAAAGTATCAAAATACACTTAACATGGCACAGATTGAGAAGAGGAATGCTATTAGAAAGCAGATGTTAGCAAAGGCTTACAAGCTAAAGCTTTTGGAGGTGGAAAATCAATGCAACATTGAACTGTTGCGTGTGAAGCAAAGTCTGCAGTGCCTGGAGCCTCTGCAAATGATTGCAAGTAAATGGAAGTCAAGCAGTGACGACACTACTTACGATCCTAATAACTTTGTCCTAATTCCCAGATATCCCGAATTGAGTGCGAACTCTGGGAGTGACATTAATTCCTTGAAAGACGACAGTGATGGCGTTATCATGGATAAACCTGATTTTGCTTTTGAAACAGGGTGTTGATTTATAATTTTGTCATTATACGCTAAACAGAATTATTATCATGTTTTATTTATTTAATTATTATAGATTCCTTACCTACCTATATATCTGTGCCGTTCCTTAATATTACGCTGGAGCCTGTTCCGGTGCAAGATAGAAATAAGATTTTGTTAAAAATTAAATTTATAATACAGGCTTTTTCTCTTTTTGGTTACCATTACCACTTGTCAAGACGAATCAAACGAGTCCAAACTCAATGGGGTTATGTTCTATGGCCGCCTTCCAACTCTATCATCAGATCACCTCCGTGTCATAATAATATTGCATTGTCATCCGGTTTATACATGCATTCTAACTCAATCGGAAATCGAGAAATGGGTCAAAGGATGATGGGCAGATAGATGTCTGGAAGTTCTGGAACCCAGCCTGATCACCAATAGGATTATAATGTATGTAGAATTTACGATCCTACCATTTGCTATAATGGGGATGTTGACACCACCAATCAACTGACGTTCTTTTTATGAGATGTCAAAACACAATCTCCCATAGAGTTTAAATGACAATAGCGACATATGACGTCATTGTTCGCATACTCAATCAACTAACTATTTATTTGTTTTAAAGCAACAAAAAATCTAATTTTGCATTTAATCGAAAATTAATCAGACTTTCAGAGCTGAAATAAAGCGTTTTTTTATTGGAGTCGTGTCTTATAATTCTTTTTTAATGGTGTCAACATCCCTATTGTTATTAAGACGACTAGACTGTGTAGGCTGGGAGAATTTACATAGATATAGGACGAACGCAAAAACAAATATTATTTAATGACTTGTAAACTCACTTACCTATTTGAGTGCTGATAACTCGCTTCTCTGGGGTTTTTGAAGTTCTTTTCCGTTTTAGAAAACTAAGCTTAAATAACTAGCTTTCACTTGGTATGCATGCCGCTCGTGTTGGACATGCAGGGCAATTTGCCCATCATTCTTTAACTTGCACGATTTGATGTGATGATACAAAGAGAACGGGATAGGTGAAGATAAATAAAAGCTTGTAAAAATAAATTACCCTTTGGGTACGGAACCCTAAAAATGAGCTACAAGTTTATTTCCATGCATGTTCAAACTCCACGCAAGCTAAAACTTCTCGTCGCCAAATACAATTTAACATAATCCGAAACCCACAAATAACTCCCAAATCAATTATGAAACTCAAACCATATCAAACATTTAATGTCAAAACATTTTCACAAACAAATTAGTCGTTAAGAAGGGTGAGAAAATCGGAGTTAATAAATCAAAGGCGGAGGACGACCGCCGCAGTGGACCACACACGTCGAGGCACGCGCTTCGAATGCTGCTGGGTTTTTATTGCCCCGCTCGTGTGCCCTCGGCTCTCCCCGGCCGCCGATTGGAGGCGCTCGCGGTGACGTCACCACACACGCGGCCGCCGCCTGCGCCTGCGCCTGTGCCTTCGAATCTCTTTAATAAGATTCCAATTTATCAATTAGGGGGCAACGCATAGCCGGACTGGTTTGACTTCTTTACAACTTGGAGCTCTTCCCAAGTTAAGATCACTGCACATTCGAAAACTGTGGGTACCATTTGGGCAATAGAATATTATTGTTACTTAGTTGTTCTAGCTAATGATTTGCTCAGCTTTAGCTGCTAAGTGGACAATTTGATACATAAAAAAAAGAAAAACGTGAAGTTTTGAAGAAAATGTTTTTTTTTTTATTTAAGTTTTAAATACATACATACATACATACCTACTAGCAGAACGAAAAACGAGGAGTAATGAGAGAAGGCATGGAAGTAGAAGAAGGGAAACAGAAAGAACCTTGGGGGTTACTACGAAATTCGAAGTTCGAAGTTCGGATCGTGCGGTCCCTCTCACTCTCGTAATAAATACCATTAGCGTGAAAGGAACGGCATGAAACGAAGTTCGAATTTCGCGCTTCGTAGTATAGGACCTTGTTAGGTGCTAACAGTCCTACATAGGTACCAATATTTTAGAGCTGACTTACTGACTTTTGGAGTACCTACTTACCTAAGTAGGTACCCACTTACATTTAAGTAGGTATAAAACATAAAACATTATAAAAGTTCATGTTAGTTTTTGGAGAAAATCAGGGAAGAAACTTTGGTAGGTAATAACACCGTGTAATTAATAATATTAATAAATCATGTGACGATTGACACCAATTGACCTAGTCGCAAACTAAGCAAAGCTTTTACTATGGGTAGGTACCCATTCATTCATTGTCTAGTAGGTACTAGACAATGAATAAACATACTTATATAAATAAATACATATTTAAACATCCAAGACTCGAGCACAAACATTCGTATTTTTCACACAAATATCTGCCCCGACCGGGAATCGAACCTGGGACCTTTAGCCTTGTAGTCAGGTTCTCTAACCACGAGGCTATCCGGTCGTCTTGTTAAGATCGTACTTAATTAATATAATACACTACAATTACTTAACATCTAAACAAAAAGATTTGTTAACAAATTTATGAAACGCGTGCAAGTGTGTGTATATGTGTGTGTGTGTGTGTGTGTGTGTGTGTGTGTGTGTGTGTGTGTGTGTGTGTAAGAGTAAGTGTGTGAATGTGTAGTACCTATAATTCACATTTACAATATATAGTTTGAGACCTTAGGAATAACATAAAACAGTTTTTATCCCGGAAAATTGGATAGTGATAATGCCCGCGGGATGGTTATAAATGAATTCTTCGCGGACGGAGTTGTGGGCAACAGCTAGTACATAATAATAAGTGATAATAGTTATTTGTGCAACAAGAGAGCAAAGTTGTTTTTTACTGCGAGTGCTGATTTTGAATCACGAGTTAGCGAAGGATTCTATAATTGAATCACGAGCGTTTAGCGAGTGATTCTAAGTTAGAATCCTGAGTGCGCGAGTGATTCAAATACACGAGATGCAAAAAAACTTTGGTCTCGTGTGACACATACAACTTTTCACCTCAGCAGCGAGAACATAATAAATTATTAAAGGTATATGAACGTCGTCTTTTTGTCTTTGTTGTGGTTTTCAACATTGAGTAAATACTTCATATTATATATATAACAATAGGTACAGTCTTCGAAAAAGTGTTTGCATTGTTTAAAAATATCATAAGCTTTTAAATATTTTTCGCGAGACTTTTCAAGTAAGAAACTTACTCTGCATTATGTATTACTCCATTAATTCGTCTGGTGTTCAATTGTTGACTTCGTCACTGGACTCACTCAATTCACTCATATCACATTCAAAAATGTATTAAATGAGTACTTATTACTATTCTAATAATTTCCAAATTGCCTCTGATCGTGTACCAAACTCATAGATATCGAACTCTGTAGCTAGAGAAACAGAAGAAAAGAATTAAAATTTGAATCCCGCTATTTTTTTAAAGATGCGTTCCGATACTACACCCGCTGCGTTCCGATGCTGCATCCGCTGTATTTACCACGATGTTCAAGATTGTTAAAATTATTAATAATTATATAGATACATGTTTAAACTTTGTTTTCAACAACATTTTTACTATTAATTTGATTATATAAAAATATAATCCAATTATTAAAAAAGTACCTACAATAATTTAATTTAAAACCTTAACAGACGAATTACAATTTTAAGGTTAAGAACTTATTATGAGTATCCGAACGTTCAATCGTTCGTTTATTTTTAGGTCGACTAGGATAGAATTTGAAATCGAAATTCGAATCGATTTGATCTTATCTCTCGCTCTTTTCGTATCGAAATGAAAGTGACAGATCAAACTGAAGTTCAAATCTTTCGAATTCAGTAAGCAGACCCACCATTGTCTTTGACTTTTAAAAAAAATAATTAAAAAGCTACTTTGTCTCACGCATTGAGCAAAATCGGATTTTGCTCACTGTTTTTTAGTAGCAAAACCTGCCTGTTTGAGGTGCTGAGGTGAAAAGACCTTTTCAATACAGTTGCTCAAAAAGTGCCCTTTTTTTGGCTGTATTTTAGGCTGTATTGCGTGCGCAAAGTTCGTTTTTGCGAACTAGTGCGATTTACTTTTCTATTTTTTTAAATTTGTACTTGTTCCAATGGATGGATGGATGGATGGATGGATTGACGGATAGATGGATGGGCGGGTGGATGGATGGACGGATGGATGGATGGACGGATGGATGGATGGAAGGATGGACGGATGGATGGAGGGACGGACGGATGTACGGATGTATGGACGGATGTATGGACGGATGTATGGACGGATGTATGGACGGATGTATGGACGGATGTATGGTTGGATGTATGGGTGGATGTATGGATGGATGTATGGATGGATGTATGGATGTATGTATGTATGTATGTTGTTTGATTGTTTTGTATTATTACACCTACTAAAAAAGTCGCAAATTATTCTGTTGTATTTTTTTTTTCGCAACTGTATTAAGAGGGTACGATGCGCACCATTTCTCCATACAAACGTAATCCCCTGTTTCCTCCCTGGATAATGGCTTTAGAGCCAATTTTTTTTACTGTGTAATCTGTATCTACCACAGCTATGCCCCTATGTTTCGTTTTTTTCCATATTTCAATTAACATAAGAAAAATGAGCTTTCAAAAACTGAAAAAATTGCCCAATTTCACCGTCATTTTCAGACACTCATCAGAAAAGAATCCCTGATATAAACAAAAAAACGAAAACATAGGGGCATAGCTAAATCTGTCCTCTAATTATTTTTGAAAAAAAATAGTTTTATTGGTCCAGTTTTCGAGAAGAAAACAGGGGATTACGAAATGCTGTTTCGATCAATTTTACGCGCCTAATAACGGTCTGAGCTGCAGTTGTCCCGCTCTCGCTGTACTGACACGGAGGGGTTCGGGCGAGACAGCGACATTTCATTAAAATACCTATTTCTCAAAAGTATCTCAGCCATCGTACCCTCTGAAAAACGTCGTTCGATACACGCGCGGAAATATCATCTACACTCGTCCCGAGTCCCGAGTCTCGCCTTCGGCTCGTGGCACGATATCTCGGCACTCGTAAAGTAATGACATACTTTCCGCACTAGCATCGAAATGTACTATTTTGATTATCTCACGGAACCTCTTAACTTATAGGTATAATACCTACTTTTGAACCTTTTTCCTGCCTACTGACATTTAAATGACAAGTTAGCTATGAATTATCTTTTTGTATTTATTTTTTCAACTTTTTTTTTTTTATTACTTTTACGGTCATCCCGTGAAATCATATATTTCGTACTAAATACAAACTGAAATATAGATGCACAGAAAAAACCTAAAAAAATACTGAGGACCTGGGTTCGATTCCCAGCATTAGTCTTTTTTCTGGGTTTTTTTCTGTGCATCTATATTTCAGTTTGTATTTAGTACGAAATATACATATTTAAATGAAGTTTTGACAAACAATTATGTTCACTTGTAGAAAGTGTAAGACGTCTTGTCTGTTGAATACCCAGATTATGTTTGTACAAAATTTTAATTTTACTTTATTTGGGGGACATCTTTTATTCACCATTACCTCCTATATTTCGTTTTCTAGATTTTTTTACTAATAATCGGTCAAAATTTTTGTCCTGATGGATAGTCATATTAAAAAAAAATAGGAATTCAAAAAAAGAAAACAAAAAATCATAAAAATAGTTTTAAATTATTTGATGCTGACCTTACACTGCTCTACATGCTATATTACTATGCAAATAGCTGATTTATTTCGTATCGTATGAATATACATCAGGATAAACATGACATGAAATCCTTTTAAGACGCGGAATGTTAATGAGCACTCTTTTAAGTTGCTTTGCATGCAATAGTCTTAATTACATGCGTCTTGGGGGCCGATTTCTGAAACCACTTCTGTGAAAATACCACTCGAAACTGGTAAAAAATTGTATTGAATTTGAAATACGAGTACGAATTTACAGATAAATAATTCATGTTAATTATTTGAAAAATTATTTTGTGCTGTAGGTCTGTAACGATGCCCAGATTTTACTGTTTTCGAATGGTATTTTCGAGTGGTCTGACTTCAAAAATTGGTTCCCTGGCCTCGATGAAATATAAAGCGCAGTGAATTGAAAATAAAGCAAAATTTCGAAAGGTTTCGCTGTTGGCACTTATAATCGAAGACTTTTAGCTGACCTTATAAAGACGGAGCTTAAAGAAATAGGTGGTCGTCCAGAGCCAATAAAAATGATAAATAGAGTATTTGGACTAGGTACTAGAAATTAGATGAGGGTGCGTTTTCTGCGTTACTGTTATATTTTTGACATATGACACTTTTTCCTTTTTTATTTTTTGACGGTAGATATGCATTCTACACTTCCACTGAACGTAGTTATAGTTAAGATGTTTAGTTTTAGCTCCTTAATTATGGGACCCCATACATCCCTGTATTTTTAAATATAATTTCTCTTTAATTTTATATTGTAATTTATTTGTTTTTTGTTTGTAATTAATTATTTTATTTTCGGTTGAACAGATGACTTTCTGCCAAGTTTCTTGCGGTGCATTCTTCTTGGCAATGATGGTCTTTACGAAAGCCCTGGTAGTTTAAAAAAAAGTGACATGTAAAAGAGCCCTTTGCGGCCTACTTGCAGAATAAACGTCTTGATTTTTATTTTTTTTTGACCATATTTACTGTATCCCTTATGGATTCCGTTCTCAAAGGTTGCAATGAAGACCTAGGACCTAGACTAAGGCTCCACTGTTTGTCCGTTTGCCAGTTACAATGCTGTTACATTTTGACCGTAATAGTTACGTAGGTAGTTCGCAGAGTGTGTAGATACATATTGGTGTAACCATAACCTCAAATGATAAAATAAAACGAAGTTAAAGAATTAAAGGCGGTCCCATGTTAGAAATCGTCGGTGAAACTGCAATACCGCGTAACCAACAATGGCTAATGTCGCGTAACTAACAAAATGTGTCAAATTTAAATTTGGGTAAGTTTGGCATCAATCAACACAAAGATATTCAATTTTAATGCTCTTCTGTAAAATTGCCACAAGTCTGTTGCGCGGCATAGAAATTGTTGGTTACGCGGTATTGCAGTTTCATCGACGAAATGTGTTATTTAGTTATTTTAGGAATTTTTTGTTCGGTGCGGTCTTTATAAGGGCAATACACTTTGAATCTTCCGTGTGTCAGTCCGACTCGCACTTGGTTAGAACTGACAGTCTTTCTCAGTTTCGTCTTTAACAGCCAGTTTAGTTTAGTAGGTTTCCCGTCGTAGTGCGGCTGCATCCGCGGCCGGTAGACCCTTGTTATCGGAGATGCGTCACGTAGGATTATTGTTAATACGCTGCTTTGCTTTACGCACACACCTGACCATAGCCTGACTCATTGCCTTTACTATTTAATTTAATACAAGTCAAAAAGGAAAGTTCTTTAGTACCTACTAAATAAAATTGAATTTAATTTGAGTTCACAATGCGATTCCATTATGGACGTTTTTGTTAACTTTTTAACACAAAATCAACGGTCACCCCTTCGACACTTGGACTACAATGGACACAAAGAACTGGTGATAAAAAAATAAAAGATAAATAGTTCGCGGTAAAGGGGCAATTAACGCTGCATTATATGGTCAAAACACGGATTAAGTAAGTTTAAAGTTTCACACTAACTACATGCTTAAACGTACTTTACTTAAGCAATTATCCTTTTAGCAATGTACTTATTTCCAGTACATATTTGCGTGGGAAGCTGCGCCACAGTACAGTAATTATTTTATTGAAAAATAAAAGAATTGTCACTAAAAAATGTCCGAGATAGATATACATTATAGATTCTTTTTATACAAATATTCTCTATTATTCTCTATTTCTATAGAATAAATACTAAAGAATAGGCGATTTAAATAGATTATTCGCGTACTTATTGGATAATTCAATTTAGTTGATTGAAGGTAACAACATTACCAGTCAGCTGAAGTACCTACTCACTCGTAGTGTTGTTGAATAAACTAAGCTGCTGTTTGGTTCAAACCAAGTTGTTATGAAAAAATTGTTACTGCGCTTTGAATTGCCACGAATTACGATTCGTACATTCTTTACCTAAGAGTGATATTATTACGTTTTGGTGAAAAATCGTTCTACATATAATAATCTTTTTAAAAAATCACAGAATTTTCTTGGAAATTTAAAGGTTAACTTTAATTATGAAAATTATTAGCAGTCTCATTCAATACTTAATTGTAATTCCTTGGATCTAGTTAAGCTTCGGTTAAGTCAAATAAAAATGCAACACAAAGTTAAATAAGGCATGTACAAATTTCTAGTAATAAGTAGTCACAAGACAAAGTGAGTGAGTGATAGTATAAGTAAACGGTTTTGGCCTTCAAAATGATCTACATACGCACCAGTGTAGGTACTACGTGTCTAGATAATTTTGATCTCTACATTTGAGAATTTATTAGAGAGTTAACGTATACGTACCTATAATCCTTTACGTTTTTAGTTATCATGGTAATATTTAAGTACCTATTGTATGATTGTATGTATAGGTAGAATATTAAACACTCACCTAGTCGGGTAAAAAATGTCGTTGCTAACAGTCAAATCAATCTTTACATTACTTATTCTCAGATACTAGGTTACGTCTGTACTTAAAGTAGAATAATCAAACCTTTGGATAAACACATATAAATATGTGGACTTTCCCGCGTTACCTACCGCAAATTTTGTTGCTATGGATTTATTGTTATTTTCCTCGCTGTAGCATTGTAGGTACCAAAACTATCAATTACATCACACGTAACCACCTACTAATATTTCTAAGTCATAAGTCCTATTATAAACATGGTTTATCCCATTTTGTACGTAAGGATATTACTTACGTAAATCTAAATATATTTAAGGTGTGGTTTCGATACCTCCGGAATCCTAAAAAGTTATCCCTATTAGTTAAGTTATTCCGAGGCGAAGCGTCATGCCATCGTGTGTTCGGCCGGGCTTTATGGAAGGGTAAACAGTTTAAAACACTACAGGGCCGCGTGTTGGCCCAGCACTCTCGCCATTAGCCCTCGCCGACACCTCGAGCCTCAAATGATGTTTGCTCGCGCTGCGGAGGTGCCGCGCGACACGCTGCCCACTTGCCAGTTTACTTTGGCTACCCAAAACAAAACGGGCGGTAATCGGATTGGGGATTCAATATATTGATAGTTCACGAATAGACAATTATCAATGTAATTTTTTCTGGTTTTAACCAATTTACTTAGGACTTTTATTAAAAGTATAAACTAGTTGTTCAGTTAAAATGATCAAATTAAATTTACTATACATATTTACCTACAATCGGCCTCACGTTTATTCAATCAAATGTTCTCTCGCCGGCTCGAACGACAACAAAACCGTACGACAGTGGCAGCTTTATTCGATTTTGTAAAATTCCTAGTCACTGAGTAAACAAAAATATTAAAATTTTGTGAGGCCCTCGGTTGTTATTGCCGTAGTAAATGATTAGGGAACCACATTTTACAGCAGGTTTCCTTTCACACAGATTATGAATGAACGTAGTCAGGTGAACACTTCGTTCTTGGGTTAGTTTGAGTGAACAAGTGCTTTGTGTTCGCTCAAAGTCTGACCGCTATCGGCGATGGCGCCAGGGCCGGCAATAAATGTTGCGTTGCCACTTCCTCTCCTTCCTACTTAAACCTATCATATTTTGTAGTAGGTACAAAAGGATAATAAAATGACACTATCCAAAAAAACTTGCCTTTTAACCATAATTATGATAAGCTAATGTGACAAGTTGTACGAAGCCTGTTACAAAAAAATAAAAACCAAGGCACCATAAAATACTGCGTCTATTGCGGTTCTGAATCACTAGAGTAGTATTCTAATTAGTTCCAACTTTCTGAAATTTCAATTAAACATGTGAAAAAACTACACGAAAGTGATAAGTTTAATTTATGAATTGGAAATTACCTACCACTCGAAAAAGAATTTTGTACCATTTGATAAAGTTATTCAAAACTGTAATTTGATACTATCAGCTCTACTCGTATTTCAAATTCAACACGATTCTTTATCACTTTCGAGTGGTCTTTTCATAAAGAATGAGATGTGAAAATACCATTGAAGAATTATTGCGAAAATTGTTTTAAATTTTATGTAGGAGTAGACTCGTAAAAAAATGCAAATCTGTTGTATTTTATTCATTAGTTTCATTACTCAAAAATTCAATTCGCATAGGATTTATGAATGATATTTGCACGGATGTTATTAAGGGAATCGGTCCGCAGATAGACTCTTGTTATTCTATCTATACCATAGGATCTGTAGTAACGCATGGAGGCAATCCAAAAAGTCATCGCTCGTGTGAAACACAAAGTCTGGAGCGATGGCCTACCGTTGCATTCGCATCGCCCGGCATCGCACCCTTTTTGTGGTCGGCGCGGAGGTTCGATAGTTTGGTTGGTTCGCATGATTTGAGCTTCTCGGTAATGCCGATAAGGATGTGTGAACACCAACTTGGTTCCCACTGTTTTATCTACCTAATATGCATTTCTTTCCCAAGAAAAGGGCTATTCAAAGCTTCTTTTGTATTCAGAAAGGTAGTTTCACGTTATGACTTGTTCAATTCAAGGTCACGGGCTTATTATCCTTGTACTAAGCTGTGGTTACCCACAGGTAGTTCTACTGGTGAAGCTACTGCTGATTACCTGAAATCGGGACTATTCTTTTGATTTATACTTAGCAATTGGGGATGTCTATTTTTTTGCAATGTATAGTAAATCGAAAACCATTTCGAGATAAATGGTTTTTAACTCGTTTTCTGTAGTTATTTAATTTTAATATTATATAATGAATTTATTACATAACAAATAAGCAATGACCTTCATTTGACTTTGGTGTAAATTGCGTGACCGGTCCAAGTCGTACTTTATTCTGTGTGGTTAGAATTCTTCACAAATTTACGCGTGGATTATAACTACGGAGTTTGATTTGGACCCACTGCCTGACATCTAGCACTTTGACAGCGCCAGTAAAGTGACACTAGTTACAGTGTACCACCACGCAAAAAATAATTAAAGGGGTTGCCTTATCGTACGCATTTAGATAGATTTAGAAATTTGGCAGTGTAGGAGCCCTCAATTACAATCTGACGTCATCAACCAAAATAGTTTCAATAATTAATTTTGAAAAAAGTAGTGAACTAAGTGACAAAATATTGAAATTAGTTTCTTATAATTGACTTTTCTATACAAAAAAAATATAAAAACCACTGGTAATTTTTTTTAGACATTCCCAATTAGTTTATATATTATACATAAATATACAATATTGAAAGTATTTTGTCTGATACACTGTTTTGATTATATTATAGAGCACAATGAGTCATTTTTCATGCTTCACTTGGTTAACGTTTTAGCCATGTCGCATAAAAGTCAGTTCATCTTTTCCCACATATTTTTTCTTTCTATAAAAGTAGTCATAGATATAAGGTCTCCGGATAATTTTGTACTTGAACTAGCAAAATTGCTGACATTCCCATAAATACTTACATATGACTAGTGCCAAAAAATATTTTATAGAAGTTTTATTGCTGACTCTACATTTACGTTGTTTAAACTCGACTCGCGAGATTTGATTACCTACAGACAAACACTGGGACATGTTAAATTGAATAAAAATCTGTAAAATAAAACTATACTGACCCACTTCAAAGCAAATATTATACAGGGTGTTACAAAATTACCCGTAATAAAATAACTGAAGGGTATGGAAGTACTCCAGTAAAGAATTAAATTAGTATATATAATTTTTTAGAAAAAAAAGAACAGCGCGCCAAATTACAGTTTTATTTAATGGGGTTTCAGGCTTTACGCAATTTTCATTAAGTCGAGAGTCGAGTTAAGGACACTTTCTTTATAAAGTAAACTCTACGTAGAGACACGAGTTCTTAAATCAACTCTTTTTCGTGTCTGATACGTTTCGAAACTATGTGTATAAAAGCATCCGCCTCCTGTCCCGTTGCGCCGTCTCCAGCAGGAATGCCGGAAGAAAACAAACATGCTAAGACCCAATGACTTATGAGCTGATTATACGTTCCATGCGTTTATTGTACGGGATGTTCGTCTTCGCAATGCGTACAAATCGTCCTCAAGTGGCACTTCTGTTATGCAAATGCGTCATAAATCCTCTAAAACAATCCCTTTCTAGGTCAAAATTGTAAGAACCTTCGCGTTGTTTTGTTCGGAAGAGTAAATTAATGAAATGGGTATCTTGACCTCTCCTGCGGCGTGACTAGATGTGCGCTCGTGTTGCGTCGTTATTGAACTTGCCCGCTGCCCGCTGCCCGCTCCACGCGGTGACTGGAACACACGTTTGAGTGCTTAGGTGTTTTACTATGCTAAATATTGAAGGCAAGATTGCATGCATCCACTAAACAAAGGACTATTCCGATTTCATTTACAAATACGTAGACATTTCATTCGTTCGTAAAACGGAAAAGGCTATGTAAGCTTTGTTTAACATCAAGCGGGCATGCTTCTTCGTCTAGGGTTCCGCAGTCAAAATAAATGTACATAATAATAAGGGCGACAAAGTGTAACACAACATTTTAGAAAAATTTAGTCTCCTACTTAACTTACGCAAAACGGGGATGTCCATGGACAGGTCGTTCAGAAATATTGCAGGCTAACTAAATCTATTATTTTTAATTTTAGGGATTAGTTTGGAATTTAGGTATTAAAAGCTTTAAAGTACTACAATTTTTTGATAGCGTAAAACGGAAGTAAAATTTATGTTTTTGGATAGCTAGTGAAAAACATCACGGCACTCACTAGTATTGGTAGGTGTAATGCAACTATCACAATTAAGTAAATTAACGAATATTAGGTGATCAATATAGGTAACTAATATTGAATATTTGCCATATAAGACGATCAGATGGCCTAGTGGTTAGAGAACCTGACTTCAATGAAGCTTGAGGTCCCGGGTTCGGTTTCCGTGTAGGGGCAGATATTTGTATGAAAAACACAAATGTTTGTTCTCGGGTCTTGGATGTTTAATATGTATTTAAGTATATATCTATCTATATAAGCATGTTTATCCGTTGTCTAGTACCCATAGTAACAAAGAAAAATGGACTAAGGATGTAATTGAGTGGTATCCGAGGAACGGGAAAAGACAACGAGGAGGTCAAATTAAAAGATGGGAGGATGATTTACCAAAAGGATGGAGAAGGTCTGCCGAGGATAGAGAGACGTGGAAACAATTGGGGGAGGCCTATGTAGACAGACAACCTGACCAATGTGGTTGCTAATAAATTTTATTTTATTTTATTTTTTGTTCCTATGTAAATTAGATTTAAGAATACTATTTACTGTTTTATAAGAATAGCATGCAAGTTAAAAAGGTCAGCGAATAAAGGCTTTTATTATTATTATTATTATTACCCATAGTACAAGCTTTGCTTAGTTTGGGACTAGGTCAATTGGTGTGAATTGTCCCGTGATATTTATTTATTTATATTACCTATAGTACAGATTAGCTTGTGGTAACCTAGTCATTTGGCTCTCTAAAGCAGAGGGTCGTGGATTCGAGCTTGGGCTCGCACATCTGAGTCTTTGGAATTTATGTGCGACATTTAAGTATGGAATTTACCATAAACTTTACGGGGAAGGAAAACATCGCGAGAAAACCTGTAAACATCTGTGAAGAAATTCAAAAGTGTGTGTGAAGTTCCCGATCCATACTGGGCCCACGTGGGAACTACGGCCCAAAGCCTTCTCATTCTTAGGCCGAGAATATTAGTACGTGACCCTATACTGTGTGTGGCTCGAAATGCATTTGGCTGGTTTTTTACCCTTCGAACGCTTCTGTACCGTACAATGCCAAAAGAGAATTTATATTTAAGCAAATACCTACACGTAGGCCACTATTGCACGTAGTTGGAGTGACTATATGGGTCGATGGCGTTCAAAAGGTTAATAAATCGCTTGCATTTCGAATTGGTGCAATAAATGGAGGGAGTAATCTGACGTTCATAAATAGCATACAATGTTTCACCATTTGTCTTAACCCTTGATATGTTATCTGAGCCTCATAAAGGATCGAGCCAAAAGCGGTAGGTAGTAATGACGTACTCTCGTTGCCGATAATTGCAGCGACACCGATGCTTAATCACAGACTGTCCAAGTGTCATGTTGCATTGCAATCTGCATCGCTCCTTGTGATGACGTCAACCGCTATAGATACAAGTTTGCCACCAATAATTATAAGCATTAAATAAATGTACCTACATGTACTTTAAGGTATTAACTACTAAAACTAAAACTGACTATCCAATACGCACAGAACTAAAACTACATGAGGGTAGGTACATAAATAATTAGTGACATCACAATTAAAAAGCGGCTTAGTGGTTTGACCTATGGTCTTTCAAGCAAAGGACCGTGGGTCCGTGCCCGGGCTTGCATCTCGAGTTTTTCGGAATTTATGTGAGAAATTTCATTTGAAATTTACCATGAGCCTTACGCTGGAGGAAAACTTCGTGAGGAAATCTGCACACACCTGCAAGAAATTCAATGGTAAATATAAATATAAAATATAAATATTAAATACTAGCTTTTGCCCGCGACTCCGTCCGCGTGGAATTAGTAATTTGGGCAGCTTATTTTTTTTTTATCCAATTTGCTTTTTCATCAATTATGGCTCTCCTTAGTTCGTCGATATAAAAAACCCCCCGATCCCCCCGCACACCCGCGTTCACATTCAACACCGTACTCCCAAGTCGAGCCTGCCTATAGAAGTTTTACTTCAAAAACCCCCGATTTTGAAACATTCTTCCGCTCCGCTCCTATTGGTGTTAGCGTGATGATATATAGCCTATAGCCTTCCTCGATAAATGTGCTATCTAATACTGAAAGAATTTTTCAAATCGGAGGAGTAGTTCCTGAGATTAGCGCGTTCAAACAAAAAAACCTGTTCGATAAATTCTTAAAATAGACGTATCTTTCTTATTTGTGAACCGATTCAAATGTAACAAACACTAAATGTTAATCCAAGAAAATACCAACATGTCAGTGAAAACCGCATCCTTCTAGGTTAAGCCGTTTCTGAGATTAGCGCGCACAAACGCACAGACAAACAGACAAACAGACAATAATTCTATAAATCATTGTTTTGGGTTCTATTGTGCTAATAAATAGCCCTAGTGACAGTTTTTCTCAAATATCTTCAATGTACAGACACCGACTTGTTACAGATTTATTATATGTATAGATAGATAAATATTAGGGGACAATCTTACACAAATCGACCTAGTCCCAAACTAAGCAAAGCTTGTACTATGGGTACTAGACGACGATAAACATACTTATATAGATAAATAAATACTTAAATACATAGAAAACATCCATAACTCAGGAACAAATATTCGTGCTCATCACACAAATAAATGCCCTTACCGGGATTTGAACCCAGGACCTCTTGCTTCGTAGGCAGGGTCACTACCAACTAGGCTAAAGCGGTCGTTAAACGGTGTGTGTGAAGTTCCCAATCTGCAATGGGCCCGCGTGGGAACTATGGTCCAAGCCCTGTCATTCTGAGAGGAGACCTGTGTCATGCAGTGGGACGTATAGTTATAGGCTAGAAAGATGATGATGATCATAATACCAGTAAACTTACTTAAGATCTTCCTTTGGCCATCAATTTTGGATACGACTACAATTTAAATAAATAAATAAAATAAATAAATAAATATCACGGGACAATTTCACACCAATTGACCTAGGTGGTGTTTGGGACTTGTCCCAAAATAAGCTAGGCAAAGCTTGTGTTATGGGTACTAGGCAACGGATAAACATACTTATATAGATAGATACATACTTAAATACATATTAAATACCCAAGACCCGAGAAAAAACATTCGTATTTTTCTACAAATATCTGCCCCGACACGGGAATCGAACCCGGGACCTCAAGCTTCATAGTCAGGTTCTCTAACTACTAAGCCATCTGGTCGTCTAAACCAACCTAAAAAAAAACACACACATTGTTACCCCATTGCAATAAAGACAGACAGAACTTCTTTTGTAAAATGGCATGACGAGTACTAAGTACTTCAATGATAAATGTTTTATTAATGTATGTTTTTTTTTGAGATTATAGCTTGGTAACAAGACCTTTAAGCCATTTTAATGTATGTGGGCCTGATGGTCCCAAAGGAAAATCAGCGTCGTTCCCAAGAACGGTACTTTGCTGATTTGGGGCCATTCCGTGATGTCTTTTGTTAACTTGTACATCACGAATAAATGTTTTCTTACTTACAAAAATTTAATACATTACCTACTTACCTTCTACTAAAAATTTTATTATCTTGATCTATGTTCTGGAGAGTAGTTACCTCCAGTAAAGTTGCTTGTTCATCGTTACCAGCAGCACCGACACGGTCACACCAACACGACAATAACTCGTTTGGTAAACAGCACATGAAATTTAATAGTTTCAGTACTCCGCGATGACCTCATGCAGTAAGTCTTAACTAGAAAACGGTTTTTTACACTTAATTTTAGAGATAATACTAACGTGGAAAGTAAATACCTGAGGGAAAACCGCAGAGCACGAGATCACCTTACTTCCTTCGACAACGGCCACAATGAGCCGCTTTTCTGTAGTTATTGTTCCACTTAGCGTTTCATCTGGGAAACTTCAGAGGCATAATAGTACATTACTGCAGCGGCCGCGAAATAGGGGATTGCCGGCCGAGTAGTAATAGATGGCCGAGTGTTAACGAGGCCATCTAGAGATACGAGGCCGGCAATCCCTGTTCGTGGCCAAGGCTTGTATAGTGCTTTTCTCAAATAAATCCAAGGAAATGACACGAATGTTCAACTTATATATTCATATTTAATTCAAATTGTTTTTTTTTTTATTCCCGCCAAAATATTTTTTTTCCAGCAATTTATTTGTAAGCTGTTCCAGTTAATGTTTTTGACGCAAAATCTTGAGATGATTTATATTTATTAAAAAATTACGACCTTATTAATTGGTTATTTTAATAAATTGTTAACAATAAACGCCAATCCTTATTTATTTTATTAAATCTAGCCAAGTAAGATATTAAAAAGTAAATTCACAAACTAAATTTTTCTTAATTGGCAGTATGTCATTGATAGTCAATAAAAGAAAATACGACCCACTAAAACAAAAGACAATCTCTTTGCTGGCCTTGGCCAGCAATGTTTGTATGAAATTCCATTATTGTCGTCTAATTTGAAATTAGAACGAATCTTCCTCAACTGCTATACAATGGCATACTTCGTGTTCTATTGTCACGACTATAAGGACCACATTTCCTTGGATGTTTGAGAAAAATAAATAAACTTCCTTTAGGGTTCCCTGACCAATATGAATAAAATTAATAGTTTATTTTGAGTTTCAAACGTTTTATGGGTAATGCTTAAAAAATAAATATAAAACGAATATTTTGAAAAAGACTGCTGTAAACATTATCATCATCAGCTCGGACTATACAGGGTGAAATTTTGAACGTGATACAAAATTAGTGTTTCTAGCTTAGTTAATGCTGGACAACATAATGCACTTACCCAGTTGTTAGAATTCGTATTGTTAAATTTGAGGTGTCCATACATTTAGTTCATAATTTAACTACCGCAAAGTATGAAAATCCAAAATTTTATCAGTCCAGTCTTCGCAGGCTCATGCAGGTTCTCTCTCGTTGTTTTCCTTCATCGACTTCATCGTAAACATACCTAACAATGTAGATAACAGGGACGTGGAGCAAACATTTTCGTTAGATTTTCCGGAGACTGAGAGAAGTGTGAGTTGGGTTACATACATAATTATGTCTTCAGATGCATTGTCTTGCAGTTACCTACTTAGTGTACGAGGGGCGTTCAATATAAAGTGAGAATGAGATGCAAACTCTTTTAATATTACAAAATTAAATACTGGCCGGTAAAGCTAATCTATCTAGCTGATTGCTATGAAAAAAAAACTAACTGTCTTTTGTTTAAAAAAATATACGGTAATTTCTTTGCAATGCTATTGAGTACGTTAGCGAAAATGGAGAAAATTGAACTGCGCGCCGTTATCAAATACTTGTGTTTGAAAAATTTTTCTACGGACCAAGTCAATTTGGATTTGCGGGACACTTTAGGGTCTAATGCTCCTCCGTATTCGACAGTCACACGTTGGTGCGCCGAATTTAGACGTGGAAGAACATCGACAATGGACGACCCCCGCTCCGGACGCCCTACTACAACAGTAACTGAAGAAATTGTGAAAAAAGTCGAAAACTCAGTTTTGGCGGATCGTCGTGTCACGGTTCGTTTTATTGCTGAAAATGTAAAGATTTCAACGGGGAGCGTGCATAATATTTTACATGAACGCTTGGGTATGAAAAAGGTATCTGCGCGTTGGGTACCAAGAATGCTTACTGACACGCAAAAACAAACTAGACTAGAGATTTGTCAAGAAGCTTTGAACCTGATGCAGCAAGACCGGGAACTTTTTTTGGCGCGATTTATAACGATGGACGAAACATGGCTCCATCATTACGACCCTGAAACGAAACTGCAGTCTATGACATGGAAAAAGCCATCATCTCCAACTCCGAAGAAATTCAAGGTGAGCCCATCTGCCGGTAAGGTCATGGGCTCTGTTTTTTGGGATGGTAAAGGGGTATTAATGATTGAGTATCTCAAGCATGGAGCCACTATTACGGGCACTTTATACGCCAAACAAATAGCAACATTGCGCAATGAGATCCGCGAAAAACGGCGAGGTAAACTCTCGAAAGTTGTGCTGTTCCACCAGGACAATGCCCCGGCACACAAGTCCGCCGTTGCAATGGCTGCAAGTCGTGATGCTGGGTTCAATATCCTTAAGCATCCTCCGTATTCACCAGATCTCGCTCACAGTGATTTCTACCTATTTCCGAGATTGAAACAATACTTGAGAGGCCAGAAATTTGAAGACGACGACGCGGTAGTCGCTGCAGTACAAGATTTTTTAAGTACTCAAGATGAGACCTTTTTTAAAAATGGAATTTTAAGTTTAGAAAAAAGATATACTAAGTGTATTATGCTAAAAGGTGACTATGTCGAAAAATAAAATGACATTTAGTAAAAGTTGTTTATAACATACTCATTCTCACTTTTTATTGAACGCCCCTAGTACACAACCTTTACTATACTTGATAACACTAATGTCGCGTAAAAGCTAAGGCACGCGGTAGGTACCTACGTGTATCAAGTTGTTCCTGCGCCACGCTACTGGTACTTAACTAAATGAAATAATTAAAACAAAACAGAACAAAAGCAGTAAAAAGTAAATTTTGTTTTTTTATCAACCTAAAGGTACAGTTTTCAGCGTTATTACATTTTGAATTTTCGACGGTGTACCTAAAATGAAACGTGCGTAAAATTAAATCAGATATCGAATAAGTAGCTACGCCACGATTGCGCTACGACCGCTCTACGGCGCCTCGACTAATAAAAGTGATATTAATGCTACGCCATCTGCGAACAGTGATTGTAGAAATCGTTAGGTACAATAATAAATGAACTCTTCATTTTTGAAAAAAATTAGAATAGAGTTATCATTTAATTTTTTAGGTTCTTTCTTTAAGTCTAAATGTCCATGAATGTATTTAAACTCTTTATTACATACTAGCCTTCCGACCGCAGCTTCGCCCGCGATAAAATCAATTTTCCCGTAGGAAAATGTATTTTCCCGCCGTATAAAGTAGCCGATGTCACTCTGTGGTAATGTAGCTTTCTAACGGCAAAAGAATTTTTGAAATCGGTCCGGTAGTTTCGGAGCCTATTCAATGCAAACAAACAAACAAACAAACAATCAAATCTTTCCTCTTTATAATATTAGTATAGAGTATAGATAACAATTAAAATCCGGAAAACTGGGAAACGGAAATTTTCTAACTAACCTGTGGGCTTATTGTTTAACGAAAAAAATCTATAGAAAAAAGATATTTATTGTTAGTAAATATTGCCGTGTTAGTATAATGTTTAATAACATATGTATATGTATAATGTTTAGTAACATTCGAAAAATAGTAACAAGTGGCCACAAAAGTTACAGATAAGTAGTTAACTAATGTTATTATTTTGCATAATGTTGCTCAGCAAAAAGTAACTGCGGTGTGGATGCACCCTATAACTCAGTGCGAATCGAGTTGTCGGGGCACGCCACTAGTAGATACCTAAAGCTTTTCGTTAGTCTATCTGAAGCATATAATATGATTACCGTTATGGCGCTGGTTTTCCCGTACTTTTAGTTGAGCAACATAGTTTCTCCGTAGTTAGGTCATTAAATATAGATAGGTCCTAGGTATGTTTACTCAAGTGCTGAAAATTACGTTACTAATTAGATTTAGTGAGTTGGTACATCACAACATTGTAAAGAACAACGCTGAAGTTGGTGTAGGTATCCTATTCAATAAACTTTTTGTTTTTTTTTTGCTGAAGCTATATTATTAGGTATTGCATTGCTGTTGGATATTATATAATTTTATTTATACTACCTATATGTTAAGTCGATCCAACCACTGAAAGTGGGTCAAAATGCTTTTGTAAGATTGAAAACGGTGGACTACGATTAACTGACAAAAGTGTGTCAATAGTGCTTGATAAGTACTTTATTTTGTGTTTTTAATTTAAAATCTACTTGATATCTATCATGTTAGGTATGTAACTTTGTATTGTAATTTTTGAGAAAGTGAGAAGGCCAAAACCTTTTTCATAACAGTCTCATTTAGTTAGAAATTAAATGAACTACTCAGGTGTGTCAACATATCGGTTATAGAGGTAATTAATTGTTCAACATCTTCGAATCTATCCGAGAGCCTTAGTCATTGACCTTAGTCATGTTAGTTTAATTCTGAGTCTTACATTATGGTTCTATTTATTCAGCCTGAATATGTTTTATGGTTTGATAGGATAACCTCTATTCTAGGTAAGGAAAATCGTTTTTGAAAAATATAAAAGGTTAAGTACTAATCATTTAATGTTGACTTCTTCATAAAAAAGTTTGTCGTGAGTGCGATAGATAATGAGGCGGTGGTGGTAGTGATGGTTAGAAGAGGTAGCGGGCGCGGGCGAGGATTTGGTTAGCGAATTGTGCGGTGGTGAGAGCGTACGGTGCGGCCGGCTCGCGCGGACAAGGGATGCAGGCTCGGGCCGGGCCGCGGTGGTGGACAGCGGCCGCTCGGGCGCTCGGGGCGCTCAGCTCAGTGTCGCTCAAATCGCGGCGCGCGGTGGTCGTGCGTCGAGCGCGCGTGATGTCTACGAGATGAGGCTGGCTCTGGTGCTACTGTGGCTGGGCGCGGCGGCGGCCTGCGGCCCGGGCCGCGGCTTCACCCACCGCCCGGGGCCGCGGCGCCTCTACCCCCTCGTCTTCGGTCAGCACGTGCCCAACATCATCGAAGACAACGGCCGCGCCAGCGGCCCCCCCGAGGGTCGCATCACCAGAGACGATGAAAAGTTCAAAGACTTAGTGCCTAATTATAATCCGGACATCGATTTCAAGGATGACGAGGGTACCGGCGCTGATCGCCTCATGACCCAGGTATGTTGATTTCCACTGGCCGAGCAGTTGCTTGTTCGTATCTCATTCTAAGATAGGGTTTTAGAATAGGAGGATAGGGCTTTAGGTGGCGCGCAACGCGCAACGCAATGTCATAAACTTTAATTTCGATTGGATCAGATTATATCTAACTTTCCGGAGTGACTCTAAAGATGCAAGCGGTGCAATTGCCTGGAAGTCACTACGACACAATGAGTTACATGAAGCGTCCTGTTTTGAAAACACGGCGAGAATGCGCGAGCGACGGCCGCGGGCCGCGGGCCGCGGGTGCGCGAAGACAATCCCACTGTAAACATGAACAATGGACACAAATTGCGGGCGTTACGGTAGCTTCGTAGCGAGTGTTACGATTGTAGCACTGCAATTACGCAGGCTTTGTCAACAAATATTTTGACTGTGACTAATGGATGAATGATGATTTCCTTTCAATTTTGATGCCAGTTTGGGTGAAATATACGACAGTCGTAAAAGTTGGTGTCGAGGGCTTTCAAACTCGTGCCTTGTCATTCACGATGTTTTGTGAAAACTTGAGCACAACGGGAAATTTACTTATTGTTGACTGCTATTTTATTGTAGTTGATTTGATATACTCCGTTGCATCAGCTATTATTTCAGTTTTAGGCAAGCCTAGGTACAAGTAAGGCGGTTCGAAATTATTTTATCATCTTTCATGATTAAGCACAAAACTAAAAGTATTTTCTGAGCAAAACATCGACTATGTTGTTAAAACAATTTTTTGATAGGTAGGTAGGTAGATTACAAAATATTGACATAATGCGTCCATGTTACCAAGAAAGTGCGCGGTATGGAGACGGAGCTGCGTGCTCGGGCAGAGGAGACTCGTGTTATGATCACATGATTACTAACATTAGTAATTAAATACACAAGTACCTAAGTAAGTATGAAGCCTATAAACCATATAATATAAATAAATAAATAAAGCCTGTAAACAATATAAGTGACATTTGGTTAAAATCAGTAGATAACTACTATTTAATAAGTATGTTTAATCTTTAACCCGCGGCTTCGTCGTTTCCATTCACAGACCTTATTTCGGAACTAGCTTTTGCCCGCGACTCCGTCCGCGTGGAATTAGTAATTTGGGCAGCTTATTTCTTTTTATCCAATTTGCTTTTTCATCAATTATGGCGCACCCCCCCGAACCCCCCCGCACACCCGCGTTCACATTCAACACCGTACTCCCAAGTCAAGCGTGCCTATAGAAGTTTTACTTCAAAAACCCCCGATTTTGAAACATTCTTCCGCTCCGCTCCGCTCCTATTGGTGTTAGCGTGATGATATATAGCCTATAGCCTTCCTCGATAAATGTGCTATCTAACACTGAAAGAATTTTTTAAATCGGAGTAGTAGTTCCTGAGATAAGCGCGTTCAAACAAAAAAATCTGTTCGATAAATTTTTAAAATAGACGTATCTTTCTTATTTGTCAACCGATTGAAATGAAACAAACAATAAATCTTAATCCAAGAAAATACCCACATATCAGTGAAAACCGCATCCTTCTAGGTTAAGCCGTTTCTGAGATTAGCGCGCACAAACGCACAGACAAACAGACAAACAGACAATAATTCTAAAAATCATTGTTTCGGGTTCTATTGCGCTAATAAATAGCCCTAGTGACAGTTTTTCTCAAATATCTTCAATGTACAGACACCGACTTGTTACAGATTTATTATATGCATAGATAGATGAGAAGGCATGAGATGTAGTTTCAACGCGGATTCGAAGTATTTTTATAGTTTTGTTTGTTTGTTTGTTGTTTGTTTATACTCTTTATTGTACAAAAGGAAAACAAAAAGGTTACAGAAAAAAAAATGATAAGTACAAAGGCGGACTTATCCCTGAAGGGATCTCTGCCAGTCAACCTTTGAGTGGTAGAGAAGAGCAAATTTCCAAAGTTTCCAAATGCCAAACAGCATAAAAGCAGACAGCGCTTATTATATCTACTGTGATACCCGGGCACTGTTAATTCTGACGACTTTGTAGATATACCTAATCGCACCTAACATAATGTAATGCATAAACATAACAGTCATGGAGCTAGATTGTGCGCCGCAAGAAACTTGGCACTAAGTCATTTTTTAGGGTTCCTTAAAAACGGGACCCTATTACTGAGGCTCCGCTGTCCGTCCGTCCATCCGTCCGTCTGTCACCAGGCTGTATCTCATGAACCGTGATAGCTAGACAGTTGAAATTTTCACAGATGATGTATTTTGGTTGCCGCTATAACAACAAATTAGTATTTGTATGGGAGCCCCCTTAAATATTTATTTTATTCTGTTTTTTAGTAAAAACAGAATAAAATAAATATTTAAGGGGGCTCCCATACAACAAACGTGATTTTTATGCTCGTTTTTGCTCAATATTGATAACGGCAACAGGTAGACGCTTGAAATATTCTCAGAATATTTAGTTATATATTTACTTTAAGAATTAATAATAAAATAAAACAAATATTTAAGGGGGCTCCCATACAACAAACGTGATTTTTTGCCGTTTTTATAGATAATGGTACGGAAACCTTCGTGCGCGAGTCCGACTCGCACTTGGCCGGTTGTTTAAAAACAGATTACAAATTAATCATTATACATTAATGAATACATTTCATGCATTTCATGCAAAGAAAACTCAATAAACAATTATAAGACAGCACTTCTTTGTACCTATTTGTGGGAGTGTGCGTGAAGTAGTTTGTCACATTTATGTTATTTATCACCTAGCTGTTGCCCGCGACTTCGTCCGCTAAGAATAGGGGTATAAAAAATAGTCTACGACCTATTCTCAGACCTACCCAATATAGACAAAAAAGTTTCATAAAAATCGGTCAATCCGTCTCGGAGGAGTTCGATAACAAACACCGTGACACGAGATTTTTATACATTAGATTTGCAGTACCTAAAGGTATAAATTTGAAACTAATTATGTACTTAATATGGGGTTTGATTTTTAGAGACGACTTTGGATTTTTAATCTATCAAGCGAACTACAAGAGTTTTCGATAAACACTTGTCATTAGAATGAAACCTCAACTATCTTACACATGAATTTCAGGACTATAGCTTTGCTATTTTTGTACAGTCAGTCAGTTTTGGGGTCATTATGTTCCTTCTAAATTTCTTCTAAAGCCCGGATGGTGGATATCAAACGGTGTATAAATTACACCTACCTAGGATTTTTATGCCTTTAGTCAACCGCAGAAGGGCTCAGATGATGAAAATTCGTTTTCTTTAAAGTGTAAGCCCATTCTTGTGTGTATGTTCTTGAGATTTTCAGCATTTTAACAAATTACTTCCTAATTAGGATCCACTTATGTCATAGTGTCATCACCGTTATTTGTATCGGATGTTGTAATTCAATGAACTATGTCCAGCCTTTTACCTTGCTACTCCGCAACCACATGTGCAAAACAGCTACGTCTGTGCTACACTTATTATTACATTAACATATTTCAACCTATATGTGTCTGCATTTTTCAAACTTTATAGTAGTTATTAGCTGATGATGACCATGTTTGTGACAGTTGAGTCTATGTGACATAGTTTTATATGGAAGTGAAGGAGCGTGGGTTTCAGCATGAAAATATATATATGCGTGACGCACAGACATGAAGGTATTGTACGAGTGGTTAAGGATTAGTAAGGTAAAATGTTGTAGTTAATTGATATGGACCTCTGCAAAATCTACTTATATGAATTTTAAATTTTAATATGCTCAAAAAATTACCATACGTTTCGATGATGATGATGATAAATTATTAGTTTCCTTAGCGATGATTGCCCGCATAATTGTCAGGAAATGAAATTCAAGCAATGCTAAACTTGGTCGTCAATTTCCACCTACCTATTTGTTTAGTGTTACTGTGAAAGACTTGATTTTTGCGATTTTTTTGGCCTATGTAGGCAATCCTAGATACATAAATTACGTAGTATGCAGCTTCTATTTTCACCTATTGCGGATGATCAAATAATATATTTACGTAGTTATTAACATACAGAATAGTTGAGTTTACGTGAGTAATCGACTATTGTGGTCGGCAAATATGTATAGAAATCTGACGTGCGTGTCGTCAAAGAAACCGCCTAGAGCTAGCCGAGTTGGCGATGTTTTCAGAGTACATACCGCCATTGTGATGGACTTTTAATAACTGTGTACATTGCATAAAGCGACGCACATTATAATCTCTTAGATAATTAACGCGTTGAATCTCAATTGATAAAGTACCTATAAATATTGAAACTAGCGATTCACGCCCATTTTTTGAATTTTGACCGAAAAATTTGATGTTTTTTGCTTTAGAGTAGTTATTGTCGAACTTGATTGAACTGAATTTTCTGAACCTCTTTCCAGAATATTTCATAGTTCAGCATTGTACACGGCTGAGAAAATTATGAGGTGCACGGTTTTGTATATAGAATATTATTATTAAACACATACAAATATTAAGAGAAAATAACAATAATAAATTAATACTATAACTATAAATAAAATAAAACTAACTTAAACTAAAACTAAATAAAATTAACAAATGGTTCCCCCCGCGGCATGGACCCAAAGACACTGGCAGCATTACCTCGCTGTATAGCAATGCTGATACGTTGTGCGAGGTAGCTGCCAGCTCTTTGGTCTCCTGTAGTGTCACAAAGCCATATAGAATTGTATTAAAATATCGAAAAGTTGTTTTCTGAAACATTAAACTTCTCAGGATTTATTAAAACGGCATCGTATTGAACGCATTTAGGTTAGGTTTTTTTTTTATAAGTTTTATAACAATCTTAAAAAGTTTATGCTTTGAGAAGAAAACATTTTGATTACTCGATATCGGAAACGAAAAAGAAAAAAATCAGAAGGTGCTGTGAGAATGTTCTATGTTGGATCAGGAATCACATGGTTTGACTACCATTATAAGAACAAGTGAAAATCTATCGCCTGCTAACCGTCCCGTTTATGTTAGATACCCTAATTTTAGTTTAATTTTGATACTTAGTTATTTAATTCAACTATCTCATATGATGTCTTATAGTAGGTACAAAAGAATATGACTCTTCGTGGATCACCACATAATCCACATTTCAGAGAAATAGTATATTGAGGAAGTTTATAAGGTGGCCCGCCTTAGCGCTAAAAAGTGGTCTTATCCAGGCAACCTTTGGAAGCAGAAAGAAAGAAGAACCGATGTATCCTACTAATATTATAAACGTGAATGTTTGTAAGTATGGATGGGTGGATGGATATTTGTTACTCTTTCACGCTAAAACGGTTTGACGGATTCTGAAGAAATTTGGCACACAGATAGTTTATAATCCGGATTAACATATAGGATACTTTTTATCCTGGAAAATTGCATAGTTCCCGCGGGATAGCGATAAACGAATTCTTCGCAGACGGAGTCGCGGGCAGCAGCTCGTATAACATATGTGTATTTTTTATCAATGCATGGAAAGAGATACAATAAGTCCATGTATGCATTGTCTAGTATCCTTGTCTATTCTACACACTTTGGCTTAGTATGGCTTTTGGGCAATGCGTAAAATATCACATTATTATACTTAAATTCATTTACTGAATCAAAACTTTAATAAGTAGGTATTTTTCTGAAATACAAAAAAGATTTAACAAGGTCTTCTCCAGATAAAGACGGCAGAAACTACAATGTTTCAGTTAGCGCTTAGATCCGCTGGCCTCGCTGTAATGGGTCGGCAAACACGCCCGAGTTGACAAACAAACACGCAAACATTCGCCAGTGACGTCCGTTTGCTTCCCAGACGATGTAGGTCAGCTGAAATATGAGATCCGACATTAATGTACTTACAATATTAGTTCATCATAGGCCCCAAGCCAACACAAACACTATTTTCTGAAAACCGAGGAAGAAAATTACGGAAAAAAAAGAGAATTATCTTCTTTCTAATATATAAAAATCTCGTGTCACGGTGTTTGTTATCGAACTCCTCCGAAACGACTAGACTAATTTTTATGAAACTTTTTTGTCTATATTTTCTGAGAATAGGTCGTAGGCTATTTTTTATCCCCCCCCCATTCTTCGCGGACGGAGTCGCGGGCAACAGCTAGTATTTGTATAACAAGTGTACCTCGTTCAGGTAGGAAACTAAAGTGTGGATGACGTATGGGAAAAAGGAAATAAATTTCACAGATTTTACACTATTATGGTCAGTGAACTGATTAAGGGCGTATTGGTGGCTGGAGTCGTATCTAACTAGGTATAAATTACTTTGTGTTGAAAATACCTACTCTGATATCGTAGACTGACACTAGCTGGAATAAGAAACATATACATATTTATTAAGTTTTGTAATATTTTTTTTTATCTAGCCTAACTATATTTGTGTCCCACTAAATATTAATTAAATCATTTCATTTCGTTAACCCTACATGGGAAACGGAGCGGCGTGGCGGTTAAAATAATGGAATGAGTAATTATTTGTCAATTAAATAAATAAGTAAGTATATGTTTCATAACCCAAATAGTGTAAAACTACGATATAAGGCTATTTTAACACAAAACAATTTATTGTTTTACGAGTTACGAATCCAGCTGACATTCAGGCCGCGTATTACTCGTGGTACGCCTTTTATAATTTTAAACCATACGTGTATAGATTATATTTCCTTGCCTTGCCTTGTTAATGCCTCATAATACTAAATAATTTAGCTTCATTTACCTCAAATCATCCTATATTTTCCACTAACACAAAATAAGACATGTTTTTCTTTTGATTAATTCTATAATAGTGCTAATTATCACATTTATCAGGAGTAGTTTATGTTTTACCTGATTTGACTACAGATCGTTCAATTTATCAATTGTTATCTAAACATAAGTCGCAAGGCGAAGTGCAGTCGCTCAAATTAGATATTTCATTCAGGACATGTTTACCGAAGCTGCTATTTCGGCTTCCAGTCGATGCAATGTCAATTAATAGGCGCTGATTTATGCTGACTGCTGAGTAGGTCATAATCAAATTGAATCTACGCCCATTAGACAAACTGTTTACGCTTTTCTCAAAACTCAATTTGTTTCCGTGCGCCGAGACCGTATTTCAATCAAAGTCTACCTAAATCCTGAAATAACGACTCATGTTCGAGGATGTTATTGTTCGCCGGTAACATGAAAATAATTGCTTCAATGCATTAGTATGTAGATTACACGGCAAATATTTTAAAAGGCCGACCAAGGTATACGTGGAATCCAGTTATGTGCAGATAATAATCGGTATATCGGTAAGCAATACGGCGCGGCGCTGGCGCGTGTGCGTGCGGCGCGAATCCGCCGCCGGGCGCGCTATGTGCCGCCGGCGACGCCGCACATAGCCGCGCTCCCGCCGCGCCGACCAGCCTTGCATTCGTAAAAATCTCCAAACCGGTTCGATGCGCCTCCATTACTTTCTTTCTGCTTCCACTGTGCCTCCCATTTAACTCGGGCTCACTTTTTATCAGGAATCGGTATCTCCGTCTAATAGTATTATTTATTTCTCATAAATAAGAGGGAATAGGTATGAGTAAAGTTAATGCTCACGGGAAGCGGTACGTTACATGCCAGATGCTACGAAGATAAATGCATTATGCTCTTTCCGTTGGATGGTGGATTGCGTAACTTGTGGGTTGGTGACAGCTGGATTTATACGGCGTCTACTTTGTTAGTGAAACATTACTATTTACTAGCCATTAGGTCCTGATTTGGCCACAAACTAAGTACCTAACTGATCTGAGCTACTTTGACATCTACAAACCTAACTATAACGCAACGACGAGCTACGATAGAAGTTCGCTTAGCCAGCGCATAACAACAATCAAAGTCAAACAGTTGAATTGGCAGGTAGGTGGAGCGACCGCTTTCCGCTTCGGCGTGTTCGTCACAGCATGAAGGTGACTGATCAGACATGCCTTATTGCTGCCTATTTATGTCTATAATCCATTGATTAGTAAAAAAATGGTTAGGTAAATTTTTATAAAACTAGCTATGGTTATGGGAAAGCCAAAAGGAAGCGTTATGACTTTAGCAGACACTTCAGTAGGTGTCTATATTTACGTATATCTACCCTAAGCCTACTACTCAGATTATCAATATCATAAATGACATCATTCAATATTTTCTTATACAAAAATGGACTAAATAATAACGATGGGCTTCACATCCGAAAAAAACCAGTGAAGGTGTTTTTCCACTGGCGAGGTGAAATAAGTCAAGACGAGAAATTAAATTTCAGTTCTCTCCCAGCGCATCTGCGGTGGATATACTGTGAATAGGGCAGAATGTGCGAGAGGAAAATTGAAATTATTGTAGGTGTTTTAATTTACCGTATAGCTGTGTATTTGTGTTTATTAACTCTGCAGCTCTGCAACGGAAATACGATAGGTTGCGTGGATAGTTCACAAAAATAAGTACCTATCTATAATGGACATTTTTGCTGTAGGTTAGGCCGGCATGATTTCCATTCTCGTCCTACACCTTATCTCGACTCGTTGATGGAAAAGCACCTTGAATAAGGAAAATAATCAGCGGATGAAATTTATTTTAATTTTGTTTTAAGTAAATATTGGACGAGCGATGAGTTCCGAAAGTCGGCAATTATGTCTCGCCCTCGTAGGTAGTTTTGTAAAAACGATTTTTCCGTAGTCGGCTAACAACAATAAGCTAGATAAGTCTAACTAAGTACTATATCTGTATATTTATTAAACTCATCTAGCTTGTTTTGCTAAAAATATTTCCAAACGCTTCATGTCATATTTAAATTCATTACCATGTCGATGTCACATCATTCATGACTAATACGAGTATTTAGGTACAACAATCAATTTCAATTTGTGCTATCTAAGTATGTAGTGGTAAATGTAGTAAACTATCACTATGGCGTTTTTATGGGTATGTTTATGTTTGCCAAGAATACGAATATTTACCTTTTTCCATTGTGAGCGAGCAGCCATCACCGCGCCAAGGCCTAGCTGCGCCCGCGCCAACCGCAGCCCCGCAAGTAGGCGCAACCGCATCGTATGCGCTCTCCGATTCCAATCGAAATTACTTACTTTTTATGTATGTTTTTATTTAATATTTTATATCCTTCAGACGCGAATAAACCTTTGAAGGAGCGTGAGGGGGGGATGTGAGCGGGCGGCGCGGGACATAAATATCTCGGTGATTTATGGCGGAGGTGGTCGCGGGATAGGTCAACATTATTCAAATTCGTATTTGAGGCTTGGGTTACAATAAGATTTTACTGCCGCGTGCAGATAGTGACCAACCATTCTATGGACATTCTACGCTGCACGCGCCAACTATGCACATAGCATTTTCTTAAGTATATACACCCTGCATGTTTTAAATTTTTTCATCGACAGTCCGTATAATTAAATATTTAATTGGACAACATAATTCTGTCACTCAAAACACTACCTTAACTTTAATTAAATAATGTTTAAAATACAAAATGTCGCTAAATCAAACAAGTCGAGTCAAATGGTTATAAAGGCACTTAATTATCGATTGTTAATACAGATTTCATTAAGTCAATATCCCGATACGCTAAAGTGGTTTAATTTGTTAGCAGCAAAGAGACCGCCGACCAAATTAGATACTTTTCGGCTTATTAGCGCAGGATAAAAAACTGAACGAGCGCCGATCGTTGTGAATAACTGACCATAATGAAATTAATCCTAAAATTCTACGGTGGGTTTACAACGTTGTAAAATGCAATAAAGACCTCTAAACAGCCGCGTTATAACATCGCGTGTTTATTAAGAAGCCTCAGTCCATATAGCATTGACATAGTATGTCCAATGTTTACGCAAAGGGTTAAAAATATATCCAGAATTTTATTTATGATAAGCAACTTGAAAGACATAATGAATAAAACTATTATCACTTTTCACTAATAATATCATTCACGACTGGATTAGTGCGTCCTAATGTGCATAATCTGTGATTATCCGGCAGTAAACATGCATTATAGTTGTTAAATACTTACCAACCTAAAATAACATCTGTAGCCAACGTGTTAAAGTAAAATAAACACTTCGTAGGAAATAAAATTTTACTTTGATGATATAATAACATCGGTGGTTGTGGTTGGCGGCCTCTGGAAAATTCTTTGAGAAAATATTTCTGGGTTTTGTATGTCTCCGTTCCGCTAAGCGTTAGGATCCTCATTGACTGGTGATTAAACCCGGACATGCCTGTAGCTTGAAAATTTTTATGAAACTTTGAAGGCATGCGCATTTTATGATACCAAATGATACTTACCATTTACTTCGTTTTATGTCGATCTGACAACTGTAGACGTTTGTACTAAAAAGTTCAAGATAGTATATTCCCGGCTTTATATTTTTCTCAAAGCAAATTTTAATATTATTAAATAATAGATACTTTATGTTAACTTACCACAAAAAAGAATGGAAAACTGTCCCGTTAGCATACCCTGCGAACCGAGTAAGTGCTTTTATATCGACTACATTATTTTGAATTAGCAACATCTACCTGCCTACAGATTGGCAAACTCAGAGAATCAAGTTAGTTTAAGTTACCTTTCGAGATTAATACTGACTTTAAGTCCAGTTTTAGTTAAAATAATTGTTAAGAGGAACCAATTAAAATGGACCCTATTAAAGAAACGGTTTCGAACACTTCCCAGTCAGCCTACATTCGGAAAGAACAATGGACCGTCAAATAAATTTCAGGACATAAAATCAGGGTTTTCAAAATATTCTCAATATATTTATTTGCTATTGTTCAACTAAGAGCTATAGGATAATTATTGTCGACCGATACCTAAGCGCGCTGTCTTGTGCAAACGAAGATAAGGGACCGTGCCGACAGTACGCTGTCGCTTGTTGCGAAATTTTCGTCGGTAATAAAGAGAACTTATATTTTCTGCTAGTTAACAGTAATAAGTAAAAACATACGAGTTCGCCGTGTTTTCTGTTCAGTAAAGACATGTGACACAATATTTCTTGAATAAACGTTATTGGACTATGTACTGCTTTACATGAGAATGAAAATAGTTTAATTGGGTTTTTACAAGGTTTAAACAGATGAGGTTGGAGCCCACCATTAAGCAAAAGTACCTATGCTTGTCTAAAGAGACACATACATGATGACTTTTTCTTTAAAACAGTTATTTTTTTCTCCTGTAAAGAAAATGCATAGACAATTAAGTACTCCTGCGTGCAAGCGAGCTGCGTAGCGTAGGTATCGACGGTTGGTCGGTCGGTGCGCAAGGCCTCTAACGCGGTCTTGGAAGGAAACACTTGTTCAAATAAGCAGCAAACAGTTCAGTGATAGGTCTTTGAACCTCGTCTGTTTGCGATATGTTTTATACAGTTTGCTACTAAAGGTGGCGATATATTAACGATTTGCATCCCAGCCGCGAACGTAAATATACGTGAAGTACCTACATACAAATACAAACTCTGCTTTCCTTGGTGTAGTGCGCATTTAATATTTTTATGTTAAAAATCCGTCGAGTCAAAGTCAGTGTTAAACAAAGTTTAAAAATAAAAAGTTATTATTTACTGTAGTGATTGTGCGTCGAGATATCTTTTTATAATAAACAGGTGCGTCTGTAATGAGGTAACCGAGTTGTACATTAAGCAAACATGTATTATTACTTAAATCTCGAAACTAAACAGTTTTATAATATTAATGACAGGCTGACAAAGTACTGATAACACTTTAAAACTACGCCGAAGCAAAAAGCGTTGTTTGCAAGTGTGTCGTGTGCTTGTACGCTCGCTTGTTTTAATTACACATGCAAATATTTGTTGTGCTTCAGCTGTTGTGCTTATCTTCACCTTATCTGTCAAACCCAGTCAATGCTAGAGGCACGGGCCACAGAGGAAGAGATTTACTCGTTGACAAATCTCAGAAATTCATTACACGTGCTCAAATTCTTACACAAAAATATTTCCTACGTGCCTGCATTACGGTTCGAAATAAACTGCTAGTGTGGAACTAGGTCTGCAGTAAACATCAAATTTAGCTTTGACATAGACCGCGTTGCGAGGTTTCCGTTTAATGGCTGTATTAAGACGAATAAGTTGCGGCTTTGTCTTTAAATAGTCATCTGTACCGAAGTAGGCATAAATGTAATTTCTCTTTACTTAGTAACATATATTAGCCAACTCTCAAACTACCCGAAAGAGTCATGCAAAAAGTCTTGTTTAAGTCAAAAAGTTTTGCATAACCAACTCAAACTGTGATTTCATGCTGTCCGTATTTGATGAGAGCGACTGCAAACAAACCTTGTGTAGATAAACAAAGCTTAGAGAGAATCTTAATAATCTCACTTAAGATTTGTTGAAAGAAAGCATAACTTAACTTTAGTTCTATAAAGGAACCCCGCAAGCATATGTTTTAGTAAAGTTGAACCGCCATTTAATTTCAGCAATAAGTTTAGCACCTAGTTAATGAAATTTAAATGAAAGTGAGCATAGGTAAATCTTCGCGGTTAAACATGGCGCATAAAGTTGGGTCAAACGGACAATAAATTTTCTTCAAGGTAAATACCTGGAAAACATAATTTGTGGATCGTCTATTTAGGGAACCGTACTTCTTGATACTCAATATACCAGTGTTTATGCGTTTCAAAGCGTTCTCGATTTCGGTTATTGATGGCTATTAATAATTTATCGCTGTGGAACGGTGCGCGCATTCTCTTCCTTACTTTCGCAAGATGATCTATCGCTTTTGAAGTAAGTACCGACGTGTAAATACTCGCTCCAATGCGTAACGTTTACTACTAATAGGAATACACACGCAAAGTCGTACAAAGCATTATGAATAAGACGATTGTCGATTGTATTTTATAACATTTCAAATAGCACGCTTGCAAATTTGTTTGAAGTGGGTAAACAGGCTGCGAGAATTTAGAATATAGCGCTGGGCGTGGGCGATTTCCCATATTAACGTTTTCCCTTTAAAGCTTCAACTTCAACTTTTTTTGTTTTTGGCGACCGGCTTATAAAATTTTCATCGTGTCTTCTAAAGCGAGGCGCCGCCGGTCGCGCAGTCGTAGATGGGGCCGTTTTCACTTAAAATATAAAATTAAAAAAAATCTTGGCAAATTTCCTACAACACATCTAAGGCCACTGTATTATTGGATATTTTATCAATATTAGTGTGCACGTATGATTTTGGTGCATTGTACAAATAAAAATAACCATAACCAATTTAGGAACTTTAATTAAAGAGCCTACTGATTGCTTGTAACGATTGAAGGGAAAAATTTCGTTAAAATAAGTGTTTTACATTGTCAAAATCCAATTACTGGCTCATTGTTCTTTGTATCGGCTGTCACACGTCATTAAACGGGACCAATGAGAGTCGTAAAAGTATGTCCCCGGTGATCGGTCGCGAGCATAATCGTGTTCAGGAGGACCAATTACGGGCCTTCGCCTTTGCGAGGTGCACTTTTATTGGGTGTAAGATTTAAGTGCCAATCGACACGCCGAGTACGGTTCTGCCTGATTTTAACGGCCACTTAAGCCTTATATGAATCCATTTTCACGGGAAATTCATGTTGATTCGTACTAGAGAAATCTTACATCCCTTGGAGAAGATTTTCTGCAAACGTTGTGGTTTAAAATTTAGCACGTACAGTCGAAGAAAATGGATTACGTACCTAGGTATTATTACTTACACAATCATTTTCTATTATAATCTGATGTTTGGAATGTCGACATAATATTTGCAGCTTCCACCCAGTACGCGACACAGTTTCTTGAACTGTAACTATGACCTATGTTATCAACATCATCATCTCAGCATGTATACGTTCCACTATAGGGCACAGGGCTCTTCTCAGAATAGAGGGCTTGGGCCGTATTTCCCACGCAGGCCCGGTGCGGATGGGGAACTTGACACATACCATTAAAGCAGCA
Organism: Archips crataeganus; assembly: GCA_947859365.1. Lineage (NCBI taxonomy): Eukaryota > Metazoa > Arthropoda > Insecta > Lepidoptera > Tortricidae > Archips > Archips crataeganus. The sequence goes on along the minus strand of OX402055.1, from coordinate 13,977,491 downwards.
GCAGGTGTGTGCAGATTCTTCACGATGTATTCCATCACCGTAAAGCTCGAGGTAAAATCGAAGGTTTTTCGAGTATAAATTTAGAAAAACTCAGAGACCATCTGCTCAAGAGGTCATAGTCATAGGTCAAACCGCTAGGCTACCACGTCTTTTTTACCACTATAACTATGATATGTTAGGATTCTTGTTAAAAACGATTTCTAGCTCCTAGTTTCACTATGTTATTGTTTAGTCACAATAAGTGGCAACTACATATTCTGGGGGGCTACTACGAAATTCGAAATTCGGACTTCGTATCATGCCGTCCCGCACTCTTCTGTTTAATACATTAGAGTGAACGAAACAGCACGATACGAAGTTTGAAAATCGAATTTCGTAGTAGGTATAAGGCCTGAGGCCCAACCACGAAGTGCATAATTCGAACTTCGTTTCGTGCCGTCCTGCTCACGCTAATATGATTTGACACGAGAGTGAGAGGGATAATACGATACGAACTTCGATTTTCGAATTTCGTAGTAGCGCCTCTGGGGGGCTACTCCGAAATTCGAAAATCGAAGTTCGCATCGTACCGTCTCGCTCGCTCTCGTATTAAATACTATTAGTATGAGCGGAATAGCACGATACGAAGTTCGAATTTTACACTTCGGAGTATAGGCCCAGATGCGAGGTAAGCAGACGAGATATCGCGCAGCAGCCCGGCGGGTGCGCGCGCGCAGAGGCGCCGCGGGACGCCCGCACCCCCCACCCCGCGAACCCCTCAATGTTATTTATATTTATTTGCCTTCCCTTCATTCAGCGAGGGCCGCCCTTTCGGACCTTTTTGTCGCCCCGTAATAGGCCCGATACAAATATTGTGAAAGAGCCTGCGGTTTGAGTGAATTTATAGCGCTACAATTGATGTTTTGACTCCGATGACGGCCGCATTCCGGGATAGCAGTTTTTGTTTGAATATTGCGAGCAATTTTTGGTTTGCAATTTTTGTTTTTGGCTTACGTTCATGCGCAAGAATATTGTAATAATAGATTAAGTAGGTATGCACCAATACATCGGATTCGTTTAGATCGTTGGATAGGATAGTTTATGCAACTTTTATAGTAAGTTGAGGTTTACAAAATGTTTCGAGGGTGTAACCGATTTAATTACTCACTCACAGGTTCAGAATTTATTCAGAATTTAAGTCTTTACTTAATATATAGTATTAAACAAGTAAAAGTACCTGGGCGACCGAGCTCCGCTCGGGCTGAAACTCGGTACCAAGCGTTTTCCCAGAGATAAGACCAAGCTAGATCAACTTTTCAAGGTTGACTGGTAGAGATCCCTTAAAGGGATAAGTTCGCCTTTGTACATGCATTTCAACGGTTGCCAATAGTGTTTTTCTTTTTTTTTTCCTTATTTTTGTACAATAAAGAGTTTACATACATACATACATACTTTTCATCCCCGAAAACCCCCACATACCAAATTTCATCGAAATCGTTGGAGCCGTTTCCGAGATCCTGATTATATATATAAGTATGCTGTCCATCTATCTGCCTGGTCTTACTACGAAATTCGATTTTCGAACTTCGTATCGCGCTGTTCCGTTCTCGCTATTATACCTTGACAAGCTCGTGCGCGGCGCTCGGCGGAACCCTGTCGCAGGGAGCCTCGGCTGTCCTTAACAAGATTGTTTTTAATAAGTGCGGCAAATACTGACTGCGACAGGGTTCCGCGGAGGGTCGCGCACGAGCTTGTCGGACTATAGTATTAAACAGAAGAGTGAAAGGGATAGCACGACATGAAATTCGAATTTCGAATCACGAATTTCGTAGTAAGTAGCCCTCCTGTCTGTAATACTTTTATACTCGTTAGTAAAAAAACCAATAGTGTACTTCCCACTGACCTCGAATCATGAAAATTGACCATTAAAACAACTAAAAACCGTTAACTTGTCTAATAGGTAGGTATACCACATGCATTCGAAAAAACGCTCTTTACAAACATACATTTTCAGTTTGAGAATGGATTAGACATTTAAACTGGGTATGGCGGATTGGACTTTTTCACCTGCGAATTTAAGTTAGTCTTTCAATTCGATTTATGCATTCGTTACAGCAATGTTTGGTGCTTTCACAGCTCATGAGCTTGGGTACTGTTAGGTATAAAGTTAGGTAGGTACGGAACCCTGGATGCGAGGCCGACTCGCATATGGCCGTGTTTGCGTTTTGCGAAACAATAATTCCTCCGGACTTGTTAAGAAGTGAGTGAGTGAGGACTGCAACGGACCTACTTAATCCATTGTATGAAACATGAACCCGTACCATCATAATGATAATATTTGACACAATGAGTGAGTAAGTAGCCGTGATATGATTTCATTGCCTGTGAATCAGACAAGCAAACACAAAGCGAAGGTAGATAGCTACAATTTATCAGGGCTGACCATCAAATCTACACCCCATTGGAACGCAAGCGCGTCCGTGACGTTCACGCGCATCAGTTATCATGATAAATGGCGTATTTATATATCCGAAGGGCCTAAATAGCTATGGTAATATTGGTCCTACAACAGCACAAAAGGTAACAAAACACAAAAGTTGAAAAAGGTAAACCGCGCTATTTACAAAGTGGCTAGCGAGGACCACACAGCCACAATCGAGCCGCGCGTGCGACTCCGCCGCTTCACAATAAAAAAATCATTCCCGACATCTCTTAGATCTTTTTTTGGTATAGATCTTGCATTTTGGCGACCTATCGTTTAGTATTTACGACAGTGGTGTGATTTGTGACGTTCGGAAATGTTTATGGTCGCTCGATGGATTTCCGTCTTCGCTGCGTATTGCGACTTATTGCGGAAGTGAGCTTATCAGTTTTATTTTTAACAGTATATCTGTTAATCATTTAATCTTATTAGCTTATGATAACGGATCATGTTTTTCCTTTTGATAAATCAGGATGCTGCGAAACTGTTACCACCATACCGGATACATTATCGCGTTAATGTTTGTTGTACATACCTAAATGTATGTGTGTGTTACTCTGTTATCGTGTGAGCTTCTGGAAACGACGTAGGAAATGGCGGGCGCGGATTCCCGTAAAAACGCAAATCGTTCGGTCTCGCGCTGCGCGGGCGCGTGTTTACGCGGCGCTGACGGACGAAGACCACGCGCGCAGTCTTTGACACCGCGCACCGGCGCGCCGCGCTCCCCGATCTGCCCCGAGCTATATTCATCCTCACTCACGCTATTGTTTTTGCTATTTTAATTTCACTTTTCACAGTGTCACTTTCGTTTGCCTGACGTTATGACTTTAGAACTTATGCCGAAACTTTTGACATCGGTATACATGATATGGCAAATGAAAGTTGTTATCTGTGTGCAAAGTATCAAATTCAACACAATAAAATGTCTTATAAAGAGTTATACTTTAAAAAAAAATAGGCTCGTTGATATCTTTTATAGGCATAGTTAGTGAGCCGATGACACAGCACAAGCGGAACGGTAAAGAACTTACACAATCGAGGCAATAGGATCGAACTTTGCCGTACTTGTTTACACGTGTAAAAGTTTAGTATGTATGTAATTAGTTACGCTTACAATGCACATATGGGCTACTTTAGGGTACGTCTAATTGAACGTAGGCGCGGCGTCGGGCGGCGGCGAGCTAACCTAATTTACATTAATGCAAACGAGGAGCATTGTTCAGGTGTGAAGCGACAGTGTCAACACGTGGCCTCTGCTCAAATAGTTTATTAGCTCCACCCAGCGGCGTTCTGCCCGACAGACCTTTGTAACACTGACAGCCCTGTAAAAAACACGCATACTCGGCATACTTAACTTTCAAATATTACTGTTTGGGATGCCGCAACACTGATATTCCCACTTGCTTTATTATGTACATGTTATCTAAGACGCGATATTTGTTAGCGTTTGTCTATAAATCTTGTGACTAATTGTGTTGTGAATGGGTGACATGGATGCGGTTAAGATACCGGTCTGTCGCGCCGAGCGGTCAAATGTGTTGTCTTGACTCGATGTGCCATTAATCACGGAATTTATTAGCATTTTCGTTTGAATATCTGTGCTTTATCGTTTAACAGAACAGTTTAAATCAATTACTGCGCTGGAATGTGTGGATTTGTTTTATCATCAAACCATCACCATTCAAGTTAGCGAAAGCCCAAGAGTTTCAAATGCGACAATTTCGCAAAGTGCTTCGACGATTTTATGATCGCTTTTCATCTGCTTTATAGGACCATTTTAAGAGTCGATTTAACGCCTATAAATGTGTCATTTATTGTGTATGTATGGTGATAGTCGGCACGGGGTCGATGACTGAGGGTGGCCCGTGGCTGCGGTCGCCTGAAACATAAGAAGATCGCAGCGGGCAAGAGTTTCTCTTGCGGCCTGACTAGACAACACTATCTAAGCGACCGGTGGCCGCAGCAAAACAAAGAGCACCTACGTTCAGTAATACCTCTTCTAAGAATTAATGAGTTAGAACTCAAGGCACTGAACGTGAATAAGTTATCATCAACCATCAGGAAAATGTTTCATTGCGTGCTTTATCTTATCACTTATAAAGAACGTGTGCAAGTAATTCAATCAGATGACAATATTGGACGCCTTGCATTCGTCACTTGAAAAACAATGGCCGGTCGTAAATAACTGCCACCTCGGAAATTAATCTTTGGTCGTCATCTGACGTGAATATTGGTAGTACGTTAACATATAAAAATGGCCGATTGAGATTGGAACCTTGGCGCATAAAGTGCATTCTTGTGTAAGTTGCTTGCAGTCAATTCGCGAGGATGTGCGAATGACTCGGCTTGCGGTGATTAACCATCGATGCCACGTGGAATACGTATTGGCCGTTTTAAATTCAAAGACGCGTTTTGAAATGAGTAGTTCCATGCAATAGTTATATCCAGTTATATTTGTAATTCACTGACATCCTCTTAACCCTGAATTCCTATCACTCAAACAAATGTTTTTTGTTTTACGACTTTTTAAAATGAAGCACTTTTTTTCCCATACAAATACACAGAGTATCGTAAAAATAAGAGGTAATCTCCAATTTTCAAAATGTTATTACACCAAAAATATTAAGTTACTAGCTTTTGCCCGCGGCTTCTCTCGCGTGTACCATGAGAATTCCAAAGAACCAAGATATCAAGCAAGCAAGCATACAGGCAAGCAAGCAAGCATGCAAGCAAGATTGCTTGCGTGACAATGGGAACATCTCTGGAGTATATTATATTCTTTCGAATAAAAAAAGAATTTTAAAATCGGTCCACAATTGACCGAGAAATCGGTGAACATACCTACATAACAAAATACATAAAATGGAATGCATAACCTCCTCCTTTTTTTGAAGTCGGTTAAAGAGCCCTTTGCGGCCTACTTACAGTATAAACTTATGAATTTTGAAATTTTAGCTTAGAACCAGTAAAACGCAAAATCCCGTTTTTTCTCGTTCCCGTGGGAATTTCGGAAAGTCCTCTCTCAATGCTTTTCTACACTCCCCAAACAACCTCATGCCGAATTTCAGCTTTCTACGACCAGAAAAACGAAAAATCCCGTTTTTCCCGTTCCAGTGGGAATTTTGGATAGTCCTCTCTTAATGCTCTTCTACACTCGCCAAGGAACCCACTTGCCAAATTTCAGCTTTCTACAACCAGTAAAACGAAAAATCCGGTTTTTTCCCGTTCCCGTGGGAATTTTGGAAAGTCCTCTCTCAATGCTCCTCTACACTCCCCAAGCAACCTCATGCCGAATTTCAGCTTTCTACGACCAGTAAAACGAAAAATCCCGTTTTTTCCCGTTCCCGTGGGAATTTTGGAAAGTCCTCTCTCAATGCTCCTCTACTCTCCCCAAGCAACCTTATGCCGAACTTCAGCTTTCTACGACCAGTAAAACGAAAAATCCCGTTTTTTCCCGTTCCCGTAGGAATTTTGGATAGTCCTCTCTTAATGCTCTTCTACACTTCCCAAGCAACCTACATGCCGAATTTCAGCTTTCTACGACCAGTAAAACGAAAAATCCCGTTTTTTCACGTTCCCGTGGGAATTTTGGAAAGTCCTCTCTTAATGCTCCTCTACACTCCGCTAGCAACCTATATGCCGAATTTCAGCTTTCTACGACCAGTAAAACGATATATCCCGTTTTTTCTTTATCCCGTGGGAATTTCTGAAAATCCTTAAAACTGTTTTTCACTATTATAATTACCTACTTCTATGCCAAATTTGAAGTGTCTAGTAATTATAGTTCATAGGATTCCGTTGAACAGAATATATAAATCCCGTTTATTCCTTATCCCGTGGGAATTTTGAAAAATCCTGAAATAGATGTTTTCATTATTGTTATACCTACTTGTGTATCAAATTTGAAGAGTCTAGTTATTATAGTTACTGAGATATGGTCACTCGGAATCGAATCTATAAATCCCGTTTTTTCCCGTTCCCGTGGGAATTCCCAAAAATCCTTCCTTAGTGGATGCCTACATTGCATAAGGTATCTATGTGCAAAATTTCAAGTCTCTAGGTCCAGTGGTTTGGGCTGTGCGTTGATATATCAACAGTCAGTCAGTCAGTTTAGAATTTTATATATATAGACTAGCTTTTGCCCGCGACTTCGTCCGCGTAGAATTCCAATTTGTGGTAAAGCCTCTTCATCTCTTTCATTGTATAAAACAAAAATCCGGCAACGGCAACATCCATCATTATTATCATTTCGTCATTTCATCATCATCAGTATCAGTTAGTGAATATTATAAATCCCGTTTATTCTCTATCCCGTGGGAATTTCAACAAATTTGTCCTTATTCTATGCAAATTTTCGCTTATTTTTATCCCACGGGAATTTTGCATTTTCCCCGAGAAAAAGTAGCCTATGTCCTTAAAAGTGTAGCTTTCTACCGGTAAAAGAAGTTTTAAAATCAGCCTCGTAGTTGAATTCACTTATTTTTTTCCCGTGGGAATTCTGCTTTTTCACGGAGAAAAGTAGTCTATGTAAATAATGGTTGGTGTAGCTTCCTATCGGTGAAAGAAATTTTCAAATCAGCCCTCAAGTGATATTCACTTCTTTCTATCCCACGGGAATTTTGCATTTTACCGAATAAATAGTAGGTAGCCTAGCCTATACTAATAAAGGATAGTGTAGCTTTCTATTGGTCATTTTTTTAAAACTCAGCCCCGAAGTTAAATTTAGTATTTTCTATACCGCGGGAATTTTGCATTTATCCGGAAAATAGCATCCTATGTTAATCAAGGACAGTGTATCTTTTCTATTGGTGAAAGACATTTTAAAATGAGCTCTGAAGTTGATTTTTTTTTCTATCGCTTGGGAATTTTCCCGGAAAAAGTAGCCTATGTTTTACTGGTAAAAGATTTTTTTTAATCGGCTCGGAAGTTTCAGAGATCATCTATCCCACAGGAATTTCAAAAAATCCTGCAATAAGTTTTTTTGCTGTTATGTATGACCATTTACGTTTATTACTTATACTGAATTTGAAAAGTTTAGTACTTAATTGTAGTTACGGAGATAGGATCCAGTTGATTTGAGTATATAAATCCTGATTTATCCTTATCCCGTGGATATTTTCAAAATTATTGAAATTAGCTTTATACCTGTTCTTAATAGTCTACTTGCATTCCCAATTGGAACAGTTTAGTAATCTTCGTTATGGGGATAGGGTCACTCTCGATTGATGAAATATATACATCCCGTATATTCCTTATCCCATGGGAATTCCGGAAAATTCTTTCTTATCGGATGCCTACGTCATACAAAGGACACATCCTCCCAGTTTCAGGTCTCTACATACAGCGGTTTAGGCTGTGCGTTAATCCGCCAATCAGTCATTTAGGACTTCAGGACAAAGCATTTTATATGTATTTGCATTGCACCAAGCTTTTATGCGAGTTCCACAATGATGTTTGAATACTCAATTCGATTTTATTCGAAAAAGGTTGAACTCACATAAAAGCTTCATCAATCATCATCATCATTTCAGCCGTAGGACGTCCACTGCTGGACATAGGCCTCCCTCGTTGACGCCCAATCATTACGGTTGGAAGCGATTTGCATCCACCCTGAACCTGCGGCCTTCACCAAAACGTCCGTCCATCTCGTTGGTGGACGTCCCACGCTGCGCTTGTAAAAGCAAAATCTTGGTGAAATGCAAATACTTATTATAATTAGTTATTATCAGAGATCAGATCAGGAAGTGGTTGACAAACGTAGACAAATGGTTTGCAAAATTTGAAGTTTCGTTTCGTTTACTTTGTGTCAAAATAAAAAGTAATTTAAATCAAAAGCGTTAAGGAGTATTGATATCAACTTCGAAGCAAATCACCCCCAAAATAACTTTCTACTCCTTTTTAACCCCGTCAAGGGATGAATTTCAATAAAATACGAAACACGTCTTCCATCAATTCTGTTAAAGAATGTTTATGCAAAATTTGAAGTAGATTGGACCAAGGAATCACGTTGTCCCATACAAACTTTGCCCCCCTTTTTTACCCCCTTAGGAGTAGAACTACGAAAAATCCTTTCTTATCGGATGCCTACGTCATACAAAGAACACACCCTCCAAGTTTCAGGTCTCTACGATCAGCGGTTTAGGCTGTGCGTTGATCCGTCAGTCAGGACAAAGGATTTTATATGTATAGATGACAAAAGCCGTAAAACAAAAAAACATTTGTTTAACTGGTAGGAGTTTAGGGTTAAAAGGATGCTAGTGAATTAAAAATAACCCTGTATAATTATTTAAAAGGTGATCTTATTTATTGATAATTTCTGCATTGTTCAGTAGAATTTTCATTTTTATAATTTTTTTTACAGTCTTTATTTTCCGAACAAAGCTTTACTCCGTACTCCCAAGTCAAGCGTGCCTATAGAAGTTTTACTTCAAAAACCCCCGATTTTGAAACATTCTGCCGCTCCGCTCCGCTCCTGTTGGTGTTAGTGTGATGATATATAGCCTATAGCCTTCCTCGATAAATCTGCTATCTAATACTGAAAGAATTTTTCAAATCGGAGCAGTAGTTTCTGAGATTAGCGCGTTGAAACAAAAAGCCTGTTCGATAAATTCTTAAAATAGACGTATCTTTCTTATTTGAGAACCGATTCAAATGAAACAAACACTAAATGTTAATCCAAGAAAATACAAACATATCAGTGAAAACCGTATCCTTCTAGGTTAAGCCGTTTCTGAGATTAGCGCGCACAAACGCACAGACAAACAGACAAACAGACAATAATTCTAAAAATCATTGTTTTGGGTTCTATTGTGCTAATAAATAGCCCTAGTGACAGTTTTTCTCAAATATCTTCAATGTACAGACACCGACTTGTTACAGATTTATTATATGTATAGACTAGCTTTTGCCCGCGACTCCGTCCGCGTGGAATTAGTTATTTGGGCAGCTTATTTTTTTATCCAATTTGCTTTTTCATCAATTATGGCTCTCCTTAGATTCTTCCGGAAGAAGTGAAACTTCATAATAAACCAACCCGCTCCCAATCCGTCCCCAACCCGCTCTCAACCCGCCCCCAACCCGCTCCCAACCCGCCCCCAACCCGCTCCTTACCCGCCCCCAACCCACTCCCAACCCGCCCCCAACTCGCTCTCAACCCACCCCCAACCCGCTCCTAACCCGCCCCAACCCGCTCCCAACTCGCCCCCAACCCGCTCCCAACCCGCCCCCAACCCGCTCCCAACCCGCCCCTAACCCGCCCCAACCCACTCCCAACCCGCCCCCAACCCGCCCCCAACCCACTACCAACCCACTACCAACCCGCCCCAAACCCGCTCCCTACTCGCCCCCCCACCCGCTCCCAACCCGCCCCCAACCCGCTCTCAAGCCGCCCCCAACCCGCTCTCAACCCGCCCCCCCAACCGCTCCCAACCCGCCCTATATCTAACTGGGCTATCTAACACTGAAAGAATTTTCCAAATCGGAGCAGTAGTTCCCGAGATATAGACGTTTTACTTCCAAAACCCCCGATTTGGAAACATTCTTCCGCTCCGCTCCGCTCCTATTGGTGTTAGCGTGATGATATACACCGTGAAATTTTAGTGGTTGTTTTCCCGAAACGAGGTGATTTAGTTTCGATTGTACAATCGATTTATAATTACTATTTTGACTAGAGTCAAAAATCCAATTGTGAAAAACGAAAGTCGAAAATGACCGCAAACCAATAGTAACGCTTCGTTGGTACAAGTAGCGTACGATCGTACGATGGGTTAGGTACCAACGAAGCGTTACTATTGGTTTGCGGTCATTTTCGACTTTCGTTTTTCACAATTGGATTTTTGACTCTAGTCAAAATAGTAATTATAAATCGATTGTACAATCGATACTAAATCACATTGTTTCGGGAAAACAACCACTAAAATTTCACGGTGTATAGCCTATAGCCTTCCTCGATAAATGTGCTATCTAACACTGAAAGAATTATTCAAATCGGAGCAGTAGTTCCTGAGATTAGCGCGTTCAAACAAAAAACCTGTTCGATAAATTCTTAAAATAGACGTATCTTTCTTATTTGTGAACCGATTCAAATGAAACAAACACTAAATGTTAATCCAAGAAAATACCAACATATCAGTGAAAACCGTATCCTTCTAGGTTAAGCCGTTTCTGAGATTAGCGCGCACAAACGCACAGACAAACAGACAAACAGACAAACAGACAAATATTCTATAAATCATTGTTTTGGGTTCTATTGCGCTAATAAATAGCCCTAGTGACAGTTTTTCTCAAATATCTTCAATGTACAGACACCGACTTGTTACAGATTTATTATATGTATAGATGAGTCACTCTATACATAATGGAGACGCTTCGTTTTATTATGCAGAAAAAAAGCGAATAACGTCCATAATACTTGTATTGATGGAAAAAAACTTTATTCGATTTTTATTGTTATTAAGACAAAGTTGTGAGTTTTGATGTCTGAGCGGTTGCGATGTGGGCGCCGCCCGTGATTCAATTGTTTACTTTAGTATGACCATCAATTCTTATTCAACCACATGGTTCGTTTACACCAGTTCCAAAGCTTTTATAACGTAAAATATGACTGTGTTATCGTTGCGGAGCACCGAAAAAAATAATCGTTACAGTCGGCGCACAACGTACTAAGAGTGCTAACGGTCCATTGATCTAAATAATCGGTAAATTATTGGTTTACTTAGGTTTCTTTTTTTGCCTCCAGCAATACCATCGTAACCGGGCAGTTATGTGGAGCTAAAACCGTATGTCTGTCTCAACTGGATGAGCATTCGAGTAAGCCAGAAGTGCATTGTAAACAGCTCGGAGCTAAACATACAAACTAATCTAAACTACTGTTCTAAACTAGGTACCATAATGTAAATAAGTACTTTTGGTAGCTCTAAAAGTGTGTATTATTTTTATGTTTGTAAGTTTTGCTGATGTACTTTGGAAACTTTGTGCCTTTTCTTAGGTAATAACTTAGATAATATGCCTTAATACAATTCAATAGCTGCTGAAAAAACCGAAAGCAAACAAATACAGGGCCACCGAATACGACTTTGTACCATTCGGTGTCGAGACCTTTGGTCCGTGGGGTCTAGCGCTATAACTATGGGGAAATATCAAAGAGGAACGCTGCCAGTATCCTCGAAACATTGCCTAAAGGGAATCCTTTCCATAATTATTTTTTGGTCATTATTACTATTTAAATCTTAATTCTTTACTTTTAAAATTGTTGTATATGTATACATATAACATTTCAATTAGTTTTTATCCCTTTTATATTCATAAAAAATATTATGAGTAAGACCAACACAGTCATCATCATTATCATCTCCAACATATACACATACTACCGCTGGGCATGGGCGGCCTCCTCTAAGATGTGATTGGGTTGTAGTTTTCACTCAGGGCCAGTGTGAATTGGAAATTATATACACACCATTAAATTTCTACGTAGGTGCACTCAGAATTTCTCACGATGTTTTCACAATTATTGTTCAGTGGCTAAATAAAGGAACGACCCAACACGGTTTGCGAGCGGTAATTCAATCGTTTGCAAGAGGATAGGGATGAACTACTATTCAGGAACGCCAAAAAACACTGGTTTGCGAGAGGCTTGGGCTGACATTGGGATGAGCCTTAGTTATTTAATTATTCATTTATTTATTTACAAAGCGAATTAACAGGAAAATAAAGCTCATCCCAAGCTCAGCCTATTCCTATCCTCTCCCAAACGATTGAATTACCGCTTGCAAACAGTGTTGGGCCGTTCCTGAATTTAGCCCTAGGTGTAAAGTGTATTGTAAATTTCAATTGTAATTTTGCTCGACATAGGTGTGAGCCTGGGTACGGTCTCACGACACTGCTTGAGAGACCTAAGGTCATACCATTAGGCTGCCACGGCTTTTAAAGCTACCAAAATTCATTTACCTAATTTCTGTCCTATGTTACTAAATTTATACGCCACTAACTGCGGCACTGTTTCCATTGATACGAGTAACACATTTTCACGTTACGTTTGCGGTCCTTCGCAGACTGTCGTACAGTTCAGGTTCAAGGAAATGGAGTCCTAGACACCGCTCGCTTGCGTTTAAATCCTCATACTATATAAGTACACCGGAGGTCAAAATCGTGCAGGCAGGTGGTTTGTGAGTCTGGATTTTAAATTCGCGTTCTCATTTTGAACTTCATGGTGAATCTCATCAACCTTAATCTGAAATATTCAGATAGTCAGTCCAAAGCTATAAAATTACATCCGAACATTATCCACACATATTATAATTCTATTTCGATCATGCCACTAACACAAGTCATAATCATAAATCAAAACATCTTATAAGTACCTACTGAATTATTTTCGCTCGGTTGCAGATTTACTTGTTACTTAAATAATAAAGTTTTTATTAGATCGCAAAAGTAACCTGGAAGCGGTGAAAATGCATTTTCCCTAGTAATTTTTAGGGTTCCGTACATCAAAAGGAAAACAAACGGAACCCTTATAGTATCACTTTGTTGTCCGTCTGTCTGTTAAGACCCTTTATCTCGGGAAAACATTGAGGTATCGAGTTCAAATTAAAATCATATAAGTATACGAGGGGCGTTCAATATAAAGTGAGAATGAAATGCAAACTCTTTTAATATTACGAAATTAAATACTGGCCGGTAAAGCTAATCTATCTAGCTGATTGCTATGAAAAAAAAAACTAACTGTCTTTTGTTTAAAAAAATATACGGTAATTTCTTTGCAATGCTATTGAGTACGTTAGCGAAAATGGAGAAAATTGAACTGCGCGCCGTTATCAAATACTTGTATTTGAAAAATTTTTCTACGGACCAAGTCAATTTGGATTTGAGGGACACTTTAGGGTCTAATGCTCCTCCGTATTCGACAGTCGCACGTTGGTGCGCCGAATTTAGACGTGGAAGAACATCGACAATGGACGACCCCCGCTCCGGACGCCCTACTACAGCAGTAACTGAAGAAATTGTGAACAAAGTCGAAAACTCAGTTTTGGCGGATCGTCGTGTCACAGTTCGTTTTATTGCTGAAAATGTAAAGATTCCAACGGGGAGCGTGCATAATATTTTACATGAACGCTTGGGTATGAAAAAGGTATCTGCGCGTTGGGTACCAAGAATGCTTACTGACACGCAAAAACAAACTAGACTAGAGATTTGTCAAGAAGCTTTGAACCTGATGCAGCAAGACCGGGAACTTTTTTTGGCACGATTTATAACAATGGACGAAACATGGCTCCATCATTACGACCCTGAAACGAAACTGCAGTCTATGACATGGAAAAGGCCATCATCTCCAACTCCGAAGAAATTCAAGGTGAGCCCATCTGCCGGTAAGGTCATGGGCTCTGTTTTTTGGGATGGTAAAGGGGTATTAATGATTGAGTATCTCGAGCATGGAGCCACTATTACGGGCATTTTATACGCCAAAAAAATAGCAACATTGCGCAATGAGATCCGCGAAAAACGGCGAGGTAAACTCTCGAAAGTTGTGCTGTTCCACCAGGACAATGCTCCGGCACACAAGTCCGCCGTTGCAATGGCTGCAATTCGTGATGCTGGGTTCGATATCCTTAAGCATCCTCCGTATTCACCAGATCTCGCTCCCAGTGATTTCTACCTATTTCCGAGATTGAAAAAATACCTGAGAGGCCAGAAATTTGAAGACGACGACGCGGTAGTCGCTGCAGTACAAGATTTTTTAAGTACTCAAGATGAGACCTTTTTTTAAAATGGAATTTTAAGTTTAGAAAAAAGATATACTAAGTGTATTATGCTAAAAGGTGACTATGTCGAAAAATAAAATGACTTTTAGTAAAAGTTGTTTCTAACATACTCATTCTCACTATTTATTGAACGCCCCTAGTACTAAGGTTTACAGTCCCTTGAAGCTGAGAAAAATCAAACTTCTAAATTAACGTAAAAAATGACACGGCCGTTTATGCCGCTTAAAACGTATATTTCGACACACTCAAGTGAATCAAAAATATATACGCGGTTTTTCGTTGACCAAGAACTATGAAATTTGACAAGTAATACCGTTATATACTGCAAGTACAGGGAAAAATCTGAAAACTATACATTTGTAATTTTGTAAGGGGGTTCCCAATTACTAATATAAAATGATCCCACGCTGCGTACATTTTACTTTAAAGTAGGGCTTTGATAACACTGTATTACAATGGATACGGCTGTCTACGGCGTATATTTTGACATACCTACAAATTTGTACGGAACCCTCGGTGCGCGAGTCCAACTCGCTCTTGCTCGGTTTTTTATTTTGTCTAAATAATGAAAACAATGTCACCTATTGAAATCCGATAAACTTTATCGCATTAAGAAACAACGCGTTTGTTTACAAGAAGTTTTCATTTGTTGTTAACGTAGTTTCATGAGCATATAATTGGTTTTCTTTATGGGAGTGTTGTTAATATGGAAATGCAGTCGAGCGCGGCCGCGCGCTGCGGTCGAGACGCGGTCGGGGCCACGCTAGGCTGCAGTGAAAACATGCATCGCCCACTCGCATTTTCACCCAGTTTAGAAAGAGATGCATGCTGCATTTCTATCCGATGACGGCAGAAAACGCCACCCTGTTTATAAACATTGTCGGAAACAACTATCCGTCAACTGCGGCGGTTTCTCGTAATGTTACTTCTTTATAGTTATGGAACCCATTTACAGCCACTTACACATGTTTATGAAAATAACCGAGGCTGTTTATGAAATATTTCAGTTTATGGTTTCCCAGAGTTTATGAATGTATATCGAAAGTATTTATCATGTAGGTACTCGCGTTACCTGTGATTTAAGAGTATCAAACACGTCCCGTGGAAAAGTTCACCGGGGAATTGCAAAGGGCACGAAACAATTGCGCGTTGAATTATCGAATTACAAATAGTGGTAATTAAAATATCGAATTAACTGATTGTCGTCGCACCCGGGTCAATTTAAAGAAATGTCAAAGCGGTCACCGGCTCGACGTTCTGAACTGAATCGCCTTGAGATTGTCGTCGGCAACAGGCTGCCGCGTAATGTGACACTGGCTTTAGTTTTTTCTCGTTATTATGTCGGCGTTTAGTAGAAGCCGGCGTTATTTGGTCTAGAAACGATTGTCTTGGCCAGAACAATGAGTCGCGACGGCTGCGATTAATAAACCAATGTTCGTACTTGTTTCTGCGCGGTGCGCGGTGTGTTCGCGTCATTATTTTGACTATGAACGATCGACTTCGTGCCTCCGATAAGGCACACGCCGCGGTCGTGATTTTGTTTCATTGTGCACTTATTGTTATATAAACTGTCGCATGAAAGTTGAACTTCCGTATTAAGTCAACGGGCTGGTTAATAAAACAACCAGAGAGCGTTCTTACACAAACTCTGTCCCATACCTACTAGACTCTAGACCACTTTATATTTTTTTGATTTAATTGTATGGATATTTGTTTCTCTCTTGTACAATAAATGAGCAATAAAAATTAACAAAAATAGGTTACGTCTGTAACTAATTGCATATTGGCAACTGCGCGAATGATGTCCGGCCGCAGGGCTGCTAATTAAATTCCTGAATATTTACTCTGCTCTGAGCCGAATATATAGAGATAAAGCGACGAGCACACTCATGCCACTCGATGAGACATAAATACGGAGTTATTGGGCATTGTTTTAATACAACTGGCACCGGCGGGGCTCGTAACTATTAATGTGCGATGCGTTGACCTGCAATGCTTACAATTTTGCTGCTGTCCTAGCCCACGTCGGAAACTGATCACAATGGTTGAGAATACATAGTTTATTTTGTTTACAGTATGTGTTTACTTCTTGTCCATGGATATATACTTAGTTTAGAAGAATTGGATCAGATAATAATTTTGTTAATTTGCGGCAAATGTGTTCTTAAATGAAATTAAGTTTAAAAAAACCGGCCAAGAGCGTGTCGGACACGCCCAAGATAGGGTTCCGTAGCCATTACGAAAAAATCAAGTAATATTTTTCAAAGGATTTCGTATGTGTACGGAATCTTCCAAGTTTAGGTATGTTTTATACCTTAGACTACTATTTACTCTTAAACTACAAATAATTCCCAAGCAATTTTAGCCGCTATAATTTTCCTTGTAAATTTAATATATTTACTACCATTCTGAATTTTTTGAAATTTTTCCACCCAACAGTTTAGATTTTAGAGGGGGGGGGGGGACGGTCGATTTTAATGAAAATTTTCACTTTAAAGTTGAATATTTCGCAAACAGATCACTGAATAGAAAAATCATGTTAGCAACCCCCCAATGGTTTTAAAAGACTTATCCAAAGATACTCCACACTATAGGGTTAGTAGAGAATAAAAAATCACTCCCAATTTACGTCTATGGGAGGTACCCTAAAAAATTTATTTTAGTATTTTTTATTTAATCACTGTCGGCGTGACTGATATATATATTCATGCCAAATTACAGCTTTCTAGTACTAACAGTCTCTGAGCTTAGCCGCGGACGGACAGACAGACAGACAGACAGACGGACAGACATGGACATGTTCCTAGTTGACTACGGAACCCTAAAAAATTATTTCAACTTTATTGGTATAAAATTGCATTTTTTGTAGGAACTACTGCAGAGTTATATAATTAATTTGTTAAAACAAAGTAATGACGACAATAGCTCCCAAGATATTGAAAGCGAGTAGGTAAAGACTGAAAGTAATCAAAGGATGTCACGGAAGTTGATAAATTCTTATACTTCAAAACTTTTGCATTGACAATCAAAGATAACATTGATTGAATTTCAAAAACTCTCAACGTTTGCTAACAATGACTTTCTGGTGGAATGTATCGGCGTTGTCTAAACAGATGGGCCAAGATTCCGCGCGAGCGCATCGATTTTTATTTGGCGCGCGGAATTTCGCGGCCGTTAAGATTCAGAGTCGCTTGTATTGTAGTGGTTAAATTAAATTTGAAATCGCTGGGTTATCTGGGTGAGCTTAAACTCGCAGTGTTTGGTGGCAATAAATTATCGTGGCGGAACACAAAAGATGGCATTGTGAGAGACGGCGACGCCCGATAGCGTCCCGCAGTCCGCCACTCCCGCGCTGCGCTGATCCTTCAAATTTTGCACGTGACATCGCATTAGACAATACGCAGTTGTACCTGTCTAACTGTTGCAAGTTTACTATCTATTGTTGGAAGCCACATATTATTGGAATCATAGACATAGTGTTGCTAAATAAAATAGATTTATAGTTAGGCAAAATACGTATACCTACTAGTAGCGTGCGTATACATTTTTGTTAGGCAACCTGGAGACTGCTTGTTTAGTAAATAGACACACGCTTTGCCGTACTTTTCATCATTCACGTCATAAAAAAATTTAGGCCAGCCGGTGGAAATCGAATTAACTATTAGGTTGCATATTGTGTAACATAGAGATGAAATGATCTAGTGACACTGAGTAATGTAAATAAAAGCACCCCTCTAATTTTAAATTAAAGCACTTCTTTAAACGAACGGCACATTGATTTGGTATCATTTACATTAAGGTATCGGACATAAATTCGTTGCCCTCCAATTGTTCTCACCAGCATTGTTTTGATAAGCGATCTCGCGCCGTCCGCGGCGCGGGCGCAGGCGACACGCTCTCGTGTTCGAGGCTCGTCGTTTTACGTCCAATTAATTTAAATAATAGCGCCCACCCGACCTACCTGCGAAACCACGACCCTTCCAGTTTTATCGTCACGGGGGCTATTTTTATATCATTCGAAATCGTGTTCTAGAGTCATGAGCTTGATAACAAGTTTGTTTGATTTTATTATCTGTCGTTGTACGCCTTGCCATGCCCATTTATTTAGTACCTAGTCTAAGATCAATTATAAAGTTTATGAGAAATTCTATTGATAGCAAAGTAAGGCCGGTAAAACTACGCCTCACCCTGTCCATGCACACAACTGTGTACGCTAAGAACAATCAGACTTCGCCTCGCACGAGTTGAGCTACGCATACAAGCAGGAGGCAAGGCGCAGGTTTATCCGGCCCCACTTTGCCGTTTACAGAACTCTGTCTGTACTTTTTATTGTCTCTGAGTTAGTTGCTCCCTTTTCTGTTATGTTCGAATGCATTGCTATACAAATCGCGTTCCAGCCACTCGTGCTAGCCGTCCTGATAATTTATTCATCGTGGAAATGATATACATCTCACTTCTGGGCACAGGCCTCCTCTCAGAATGAGAAGGTTTGAGCTGTGGTTCCCACGCGGGTCTAGTACGCACACCATTTAATTGCTACGCAGGTGTGTGTATTTTTCCTTACGATATGCCCCTTGACTGTAAACTGGTGGTAAATTGCATAGGTATTTTGACTTATATTTTCCAAAAAACTCGAGGGTCGAGGACTAGCTTAGGTTTAGGACAAAGCTCCAGGCTACCATGGCTTATAATAACCACGTATAATTTATTCATTGCATGTCATTGTTTGACACTAAGTCATCCAATTCATTAGCGACTTCACTTGTCGGTGTGAATTTTCGTAAGTCCTTCATTTGTATGCTTTTGAACGGTTAGACATATAAAAGGGTTAAGTAAATAACTAAAGATGTAGCGCATGGTCAACTAGGTAATACGCGAAAACTTACGCAAGAATCGGTCATTCATGCAAGCATGTCTATACTTATGTCTTATTTATTAGTTAGTGACACGCATAAGTAATCTAAACTCCTAAGTCTACCTTTTTACTCTTAAACGACAGAACCGATTTAAATTAAAATTTGGTACGGAGATAGTTTGGGACCCAGGGAGTACGATAAATTTTATTCCAGAAAATTTAATAGTTCCCGCGGGATAAAGATAAAATATTTTTACGTACAGATTTTAGAAAAAAAAACCGGCCAAGTGCGAGTCGGACAGACGGACGGACAGCGAAGTCTCAGTAATAGGGTCCCGTCATAAATACGAGGGGCGTTCAATATAAAGTGAGAATGAGATGCAAACTCTTTTAATATTACGAAATTAAATACTGGCCGGTAAAGCTAATCTATCTAGCTGATTGCTATGAAAAAAAAAACTAACTGTCTTTTGTTTAAAAAAAAATACGGTAATTTCTTTGCAATGCTATGGAGTACGTTAGCGAAAATGGAGAAAATTTAACTGCGCGCCGTTATCAAATACTTGTGTTTGAAAAATTTTTCTACGGACCAAGTCAATTTGGATTTGCGGGACACTTTAGGGTCTAATGCTCCTCCGTATCCGACAGTCGCACGTTGGTGCGCCGAATTTAGACGTGGAAGAACATCGACAATGGACGACCCCCGCTCCGGACGCCCTACTACAGCAGTAACTGAAGAAATTGTGAAAAAAGTCTAAAACTCAGTTTTGGCGGATCGTCGTGTCACGGTTCGTTTTATTGCTGAAAATGTAAAGATTTCAACGGGGAGCTTGCATAATATTTTACATGAACGCTTGGGTATGAAAAAGGTATCTGCGCGTTGGGTACCAAGAATGCTTACTGACACGCAAAAACAAACTAGACTAGAGATTTGTCAAGAAGCTTTGAACCTGATGCAGCAAGACCGGGAACTTTTTTTGGCGCGATTTATAACAATGGACGAAACATGGCTCCATCATTACGACCCAGAAACGAAACTGCAGTCTATGACATGGAAAAGGCCATCATCTCCAACTCCGAAGAAATTCAAGGTGAGCCCATCTGCCGGTAAGGTCATGGGCTCTGTTTTTTGGGATGGTAAAGGGGTATTAATGATTGAGTATCTCGAGCATGGAGCCACTATTACGGGCACATTATACGCCAAACAAATAGCAACATTGCGCAATGAGATCCGCATGAAACAATACCTGAGAGGCCAGAAATTTGAAGACGACGACGCGGTAGTCGCTGCAGTACAAGATTTTTTAAGTACTCAAGATGAGACCTTTTTTAAAAATGAAATTTTAAGTTTAGAAAAAAGATATACTAAGTGTATTATGCTAAAAGGTGACTATGTCGAAAAATAAAATTACATTTAGTAAAAGTTGTTTATAACATACTCATTCTCACTTTTTATTGAACGCCCCTAGTAAGTGATGACTTTTGTACCTTGTCACTTTAACGACATGTTTGAAAAGTCATACGAAATTATGTAACGAGTGAAAGCGACAAAGTAGAAAAATGATCACTTATTTATGACGTTGAGTGTACGTGTGAGTTGGGGCGTGCAGAGTTAGGAAGCTTGTCTGCCGTTTCGGCGAAAATTATTTCGCAAAATGATTCATTTGGCGTATGTTTCATTTGGCAACTGTTTATTTTTTCTGAAACTGTAAACTATTCAGATATATTTCAGGACTATCCTGTAGGTTAGGTAAGGTTTATTTTATAAGAATAATCAATTGCCAAATGAATCATTTTTAGCCGACTTCAAAAAAAGGAGGAGGTTATATGTTCGACTGTATGTATTTTTTTTCTACTTTTTTTCTTTGTATGTTCATCAATATCTCGGCCAATTGTGGACCGATTTTCAAAATTCTTTTTTAGTTTGAAAAAGTACCTATACTTCTGAGGTGGTCCCATTGGCACCAAGTCATGATCTGATGATGGAATCCTAGGGAAATCAAGGGAAATCTTTAAATTTTATAGGCACACCTATGACAATTTTGGCATTTTTTTTTAGCATCAAGTCAAGCATTTTCACTCAGAAAGATTCAGAGGATCACAGATAACCAGCGGAACTACTTAACGGGTCAAATCTTGCAAGTTAAATTTGAACCACTTTGGTTTCCGATTGAGCTAAAATTTTGCATAGGTACATCTGTATATCACAGTGCATAATATTATTATGACATGAAGCTGATCTGATAACAGAGCTGAAAGGTGGTGATAGAAACTCTGTAATAAAACGATTCGACCGCATCGAGTTTGGGCTTGTTTGATTCGTATTGACGAGTACTTTGATCATTGATGGTAACCAGGGCTTGACGATGGAGCTGGAAAGGGACCATAGGAACTCCGTAATAAAATGGCATAACCCCATCAAGTTTGGTCCCGTTTGATTCGTCTTGATGAGTACTTTGGTAACCAGGGGCAAAAAGTACAGTCAGCAAAAAATAATTTTATCCTAAGCATCTATTTATACAAATAAAACTAAAAAGCAAAAAATAAAATAATTTTAAAAATAAAAATAAAACCGTCTTCAAAAACACCCAAAAACTAACAAGCACAAAAAAAATATGAAATAAAAATTGAACCGACTACAAACAAAAAACATGAAAATAACTTTCTATTAATCTGTTTGAAGTCGGTGACTCAGCACGAGCCAGCAGGAGTGGACCTAGTCATCTACCTTTTACCTACATACTGTCTATTGGGTTTCTTCCACTCCTGCTGAGGCACCGACTTCAAACAGATTAGTAGAATAGTTATTTGTTATACAAGGGGGGAAAATTGTATTTTACCTGCGAGTGTTCATTTGAAACACGAGCTATCGAAAGGACTCTATGATTGACCACGAGCGAAGCGAGTGGTTCAAAAATAGAATCCTTTCGATAGCGAGTGTGACACGAGACGTAAAATAACTTTTCACCCGTGTATAACACAAAACTTTTCACCTCACTACAGCGAGGAAAATAAGAAAAAGGGTTTGTACTATGAATTATTATTTATTTACCTCTTTGTCAATACTTTAATTTTGAAGTATAGTAATATTAGTAAAATCAAAAATAATGCAAAATAGCCTAAGCATATCCAGTCTTTATGGAACTACTCCAATACCGACATTCCGCACGCTCAATTCCGCATTTTGCACGGTTTCCCGTAATTCCACAGGTGTTAATACGTCTTCTTCACTCGAATCACTCATTTTTAATAACAAAATAACTAGAAAAAGATGCGAATATTTAACGTTGACGGCTTAATTAATTGAAAAGTTTTGATTGACTTAAGTTTTTTTTTATTATTTCGGATACGTTTTGTTCGCACATCGACTAACTTGGACTGTCAGAACATTTTATCCGTTTTTACAACAAGAATGAAGGTTGAATGAATGTTGAATGCTGATATTTATGAATTAAAATAAAGTTGTAAGACTGTATTTAGTGTTTTTTACTCGATGCAATTCATTAATTGTGATGTTCAAAATTCAGCACTTTTAACGTTTTGCGTTTTGTTAGCTGTCAAATATCACTTAAGCTGCCTTCAAATGTCAAAACTCTTTCTTCACAAGTGGATAAAAAGCGATTTTCTCAATAGATGTCAAACAAACAAAAAGGGCTTTCCGAGCTAGTAAGGTGAAAAGATATTTTCATGTTTTTTGTTTGTAGTCGGTTCAATTTTTACTTCATAATTTTTTTTGTGCTTTTTAGTTTTTAGTTGTTTTTTGAAGACGGTTTTATTTTAAATTTCAAAATTATTTTATGCGATAAATTTTTCGCCGAAAAATTAGTAAACCAAGTCGAAGTAATTATTACTCGTTTCGTTTAGCGTGATAAGTCCCGTGTGAGGTAAAAGTCATATTGATAATATTTCCACCAGAAAAATTGATTTTTATTATTTTTAATATATGAGCCAAAAAACGGCCCCTAAATCACTGGATCATCGCTGATCCAGTGATCATCGCTCCGCGCAGACAGTCATAATATCAGAGGGGTTGCAGATGCGATACGGCTGCTTTACTCTTCACGCCAGAACACGATAATCCTAGCACTGATGCTGAGCGGTAGAGTTAGTGAGAAAGATAGTGGTAGTAATCCGGACAGACCTTTAAGGTACAGTGTATTTAAGGTCCCACCACGCCCAAAAAAAACGAATTTACCTACTGCCTTGTCTGGGATGAAAGCCAAAGCATCCGTTTGGTATACAAATAATACAAATACACGATACTTTGACATTTAAACTCAAATTAAATCAATTCGCAATTTGTCATAATGTTGATGGATGAATGAACTTGCACGTGAATAAATAAATTAGCGTCTCTCAATAGTGAAATTGATACGAGGAGCGCTGAGGTCGCTCATTGTGTTCGCTCGAGACATTTGTCTACTATTATCATTTCGGGACCGGTTTTTTCATGTACCTGCCTACATGGCGCCTAACTATTCATATTCAAATCCAACTTTCGTGTTGGGTAATTTCTAACATTAATTCACAATTGTGTAATCCGATTTGAATGATGATTTCAAATCGGTCTGAATGCTAAGTGAGATGGATTGGTGTTTGTGGTGTTCATTGAGAGCTATTGAAGTGCGATTAAGTGGCGAGGTGTGTTTGTTCTAGCTGATGTGGTCTAGTGGGCGACGGGGCGCTGCGCGCGCGCCTGCGCCGCGGCACGAGGTATGCGCTGGACCAATGGAAGGTCGGCCGGGCTGCGCCGGAGTCCCGCTGCGTCGACGCGGGTCAACCAGCTTATTCATTAGCGCGGTGTTCCTCCCACCGATGCCGCTCGTTTTGTTTTATTTATGACCGCCGACTCGAGGTGAGACCCCAATTTCGCATACGCCTGTGGCTTGATAATTATACCCTAGCTCCGGCTGAAAAAGGACGCCATTTTATATTCAATTTAACCTTCTCGCAGCCGTCCTTGGGCATTAAATGGTACGTATGCAAAATTAGGGCCATTACAAGTTACAGCGATGTACCTAACGTGCTGCGCTTACAGTTTTTATTGCTGCGGTTGTTTTATGTTTTGTTCATAAGCACTTACGCGACTACATCCTTGTATAGGTCGGTAATATTCCTTATATAATGTATCGGATCAGGTAATCGCCCGTCGCGAATCATGCATATTAATACAATGTTCTATTTATCCCAGATGTTATCTTACTACCCACGTAGGTAATATCCATTTATACATGTAGTTTAAAAAGGGTTAATACTTATTATAATACAGAACCTGAACTAGACACTTAAAAATGCTCATTTTCTTCTATAACGTTTAAAAAGTAACGATGTCGTTCATCAATACAAAGATCGAATTAATACCCTGATTTCTTAAATAAATCTGAAACAGTATTTTATTTATGGATTCCAAATAAAATAAATATATGAGAGCGATATCCTTCCTAAAACGAAACAAGAATGTGGTATCAAGAGGCCCGGTGGCAAAAAGCTCTCTCGTGTCCGCGATGTCGAGATAACCCTAAACTGAGCATTTGTTATCCTTATCTCGGCCGGAGCGTGGCTAATGTGGCTGCACGCAGATACACCCGATCGATTTATGTCGTCCTGCCAGTTGGCACCCACGACAAATTGATAATTAATTTTCGACCGATGCCTTTGATCACCCCGAGCTGTTTGCGAGGTCGACACTCGGCCGTGACTACCGTTAAACGAGACTATAAAGGGAGATTCCTAATAAATATATCATTTAATTAAATTCTTGATCGATCCTTTGGATTAAAGATAATTTGCGCGAGGTTGGCAACGCGGGCCAGAATGCGTGAGCGATGCTGGTTGCTGGCTGTGGCTGCGCATTGTTCCCCGATAAGCGACGTAAATAATCGTCTCCACCTGATGGTCGCTCGCGGCTGGCTGCTGGAGAATTATTGACTATTTCCCCGAGACACGGCCGCGGCCGACTCATCCGTCTTTTACAATGAGCTTTTGTATTTAATGGCTAAGCATTTGTCGGCTCACCGGTATATTTTCCTTGCGTAACGTCATAGGAGAGGAAGTCTAGTTCATATTTGTATTTCCTTCTGGATCAATTCATCGAAAATAGAAGTCTTACAAATCTTTATTGTGCCTGTGTGTATATATGACACATTATTGTTTTTCGTAATGTCGATTAAATGAAAGCAATAAAGATAAATGTTGTGGAAAGTGATGCGTAATCAAATAGTTATGTGCACGGCGAGCGAGCGGTTCCCACGCCCGCGCCCGCGCCGCAGACAAAGCCTTCACCTAATGGACACCATTGATAAAAACAGTTACTACCACAGAGCGATGTTTAGGGATCAAAACCTATTTTATAGCGTTTTCGTAAGGTAATATTTAGACGTTAATAAATGTATTTGCCTATGTATTTATTTTCAAGTGGGATATATTCTATCGGGAACATACTTATGTTTCATTAGTAGTATGTCATACAAGTATACTACGCGTAATACGATTGTCAAGTATATACACTAATTTGGAATAGTATATCTATCTATACGCACTTTAAAATGATTCACAACAAAATAAACGCCAGAATTTTTACTAAACAGTTTTATTTAGCTTCTCTTAAATAGAGCCTTGGTAATGTGGGAGTTAAATATGTATTATGTACCTATGATCTATCAAGTACCTACATTTATTCATAAAAGTCACAATAGGGCAAGAAATCTTTTGTTGTTAATGAGACTGTAAGTGACACGTTTCATTATAAGAATAATATCAATGTTTTTCTACAAAATCCACTGATTATTCATAAAAACTAATTCAGGCCGCGAATTAACGAAGTGGAAGCGACCGCAGCACAAGTATCCTGTATCGAATTGTCTCCCTGATAAAATGTCGATCTATTCGAAGTGCGTTACATGGCGTTACTAACGTAAACCAACATTTTGAGCACATTACCAATTTAACTTTACACATCGATGCGAATTGAAAGCAATTATCACAAGGAATTACGGTCCCAAATTCACTAAATCACCTCTAACTATTCACCACGGTTAAGACTGCCTTCGCAAAAAAACTTCTCCTCTGTCATCGGTTGATTTTGTCAAGTTGCCGAAGATATCGATTTTGATTTGAGCACCGAAAACGATCTGGAAACTTGGAACCTTTTATGTAACCCGACCCCGGCCGTGGTCGCGAGCGCCGTCTGCGCGTACGCTGCGCTCCTAATGTCCGACCAAATCTCACTGAAGAGAAATTCCACACATCTGAATTTAACGTTATCTTAACCTTTCAAGTGTTTTATAAAATTTATAAAAAAATATAAATATGTAAACAAAAGCAAAACAATCCCGACTTATCGGCGTTCCCGCCGCACGGTAGTCGTTTGACACTGATCATTTGAAAATAAAAGACATGTGTCATAAAAATATGCGCGTCAAGCGACACATCGCCCCACAATGCGCCTGGGCCCCGTAAACGGTGTTTAATCCTTTAAAACAATGCTAATGGACGTCGCAAAGCGCGCCGCTGTAAGTCCTGTCAGCGCGCCGCCTGACTTAACGCTCCACTCGCCACCAATAAAGTTGACACTAAATTAGAGCTTTTATTCTTTTTCTAACTGAAAGCATGGCATTGTGGACAAATATTTTATTAAACGTGTTCACTGGACGCATTTTAGTGTGAGCGATGAACACGGGTTCACGTCAAAACATCTTTATCAGGTTATTTGTCTTATAAAATATTATCAAGAGGCTCTCCGGGACCGTCAGCAAAAGAGGACCTTTAGTGTGATCGGTGTGCGACTGTTTACTTTACACCCACGTGATGTGATGTGATCACTTCGCTTTGAGCCGGGGATAAACAATAATAGCGGCGATTACGTGTCTTATTTTTTGTCCGAAGATGAGTTTTCGATGAGAGCGGATTGGGTAGGTGTGAAGCGGAGTGGCAGACCGTACCGGCCGAGATGCGCCGCTGAGTGCGCGCGCGTGTTCGCGCGGACAACGCGATGCGACAGCCGGAATCATGAACTCCTGACTGATATCATGATATATCAATAACTCTTCTATAGCTCATTTGCTTTTTCAATTAGCTTATAATCCGTCTCTTACATTATTTCTCTCTACAGCTATTTATGATCCTAGTTAAACCAGCAAGTGAAGCTTTCCTTTACCTTAATATTGATAAAGTTTGCACACACGGAGTAAGCTAAGTAGCTTATTACTGGTGAGCAATGTAGCAGGGTGGTGCGACGAGGCAAGAGCCGACCGGTCGCGTCGGAAGGGGCGGGCGCGCTGCAATCACGGCGGCACTTGTCGCGTTTTCATCACCTGCGTATGCGCAGAAGTAACGTAATTACGGATGCAAATCGATCGACTCCAGTTATCGGCCCGACGAGGGTTGACGCAGTAAATTAGCACGATACGCCAGTTAATGTTTATAGCCAGCCATGCTGTGGTACTTAGCGAAAATGGGGAATTCCTATTACGCGCGCAGGCTGCTAAGCTGTATTTTAATATTAACTAGGTGTGCTGCACTTAAGTGGTCGCTCTTGTTAATAAAAAGTTTATAAAGTGTTACAACTTACAGTTAAGATATTAACGGAGAATTTAATACATAGGTAAATATTTTAAGGTTTTTCTGTCTGAATAAAATGTGGGGGTTGTTAGAATACAGTCACTTTGCCCTTTTGATCCAGACTACTGAAAATTCAGCCACTTTGTTTATTTGTTTTAAAACTACACCAATAAACTGTATAACAAGTTAGCTATGAAGTATCTTTTTTTTTTTTTTTTTTTTTTTTTTGTACTTATTTTTTCAACTTCATTTTTTTTATTACTTTTACGGTCATCCCGTGAAATCATACATTTCGTACTAAATACAAACTGAAATATAGATGCACAGAAAAAACCCCAGAAAAAAGACCAATGCTGGGAATCGAACCCAGGTCCTCAGCATTCCGTGCCGCGTGTCATACCCCTACACCACCACTGGTTTAGACCAGTGGTGGTGTAGGGGTATGACACGCGGCACGGAATGCTGAGGACCTGGGTTCGATTCCC
Source organism: Archips crataeganus (assembly GCA_947859365.1). Lineage (NCBI taxonomy): Eukaryota > Metazoa > Arthropoda > Insecta > Lepidoptera > Tortricidae > Archips > Archips crataeganus. Next base: position 13,949,369 of record OX402055.1, on the reverse strand, counting down.
AGCATTGGTCTTTTTTCTGGGGTTTTTTCTGTGCATCTATATTTCAGTTTGTATTTAGTACGAAAACTGTATAACTGTTTTTTATGAGATTGTAGATAATATTTTAAAGCTAGAACAACAAGTGTTTACCTATCAGCGTTAGACACGTCTTGGTTTTTATGGTAAGGGCGTTGTCATACAGACGGATAGACGCGCATAGCGAAACTGTGAGCAGTCCTAAGTGGTTTAACAAGAAGCCAAAACGAAAACCGCGGTGAGAAACAAAGTTGATCTATGTCGGAAGCGTAGATTCCATCGCTCATTCGGATGACTTGCAAGTGGCGAGCATGCTCTCATTGACTCCGCCATTGACCCCGCCAAGCTGCGCAGGCGATCACAATAACATAAATAATGGGCTTACATCCTCTGGGCATCAACCACAATATTGAAAGAGTATAAATAACAGATCGGTCCCCAGGGCGCATATCGAGCACAATCGAGACCAACTCGTGAATGGAGTCCCTGGTTTAGCACCTGGTCTTACCGAGTACCGATATTTTGTGCGATTGCTTGCATTAACTAACAGGCAACATAGATAACGCTTAATTTTCAATACAAATATCCCAAACGTCGCGTCGCCCTCGTACAAAATGTTAACTAGCCCCATGTTTGCGCCGCAGCAACTTCCGAAGCGTGTTGACCTAACATGAGGTACCCTACTTCGGCTCCTTTTCTCGGATATGTACATAAGTAAACTCCATTATAGAAAGACACATGCTACAGTTGAATGAATGAAGTGTAACGTTTCATTAACAGAGTTCCGCGGCCCAAGCAAACACATCGGTGTCTTGTTTCAAAAGGTTTTTTAATCCGAGTGAAAGGCGTCCGCATCTCCTTAAAAGCCTTGTTGGTTATTTTTGTTAGCACGCCTTAAAATGCAGTTTGGTGTTCGTTAAATAAAATTGTACGGAAAGTATGGTTAGGTACTACAGCAATGCTTGGAAATAAAAGTAACGTTTAGGTACGTTACGTTATTCTCAAAAGTTAGATTTCAACACAGTTAGTAGTTATTCAATATGTACTTACACATTTTGTGTATTACGAGTATTACTTCCGCTAGCGTGTTTTTTGCTAAAATCTAATCTGTCTGTCGGTAAAAAAAAGACAGAATCTAATCTAACGTAAGTTTCATAAAGTTTTATAAAACTAAGTAGTAAGCAAATGAATACAGCCCATCTCGATGACAGCGGCGTTGACAACAAAGATGATATTTTTCGTAGACAAATAACGAAGGTTCGGCACACACAGCCGACGCACCTCCAGCACGCACGATGCATATTCATGGTGTTCGACAACTAGTGCGACACTAGGGCCTGTGTGTCTTCAATATTTGATTAGTATTTAGTCGCCGAATGTATAATTGAGTGGCTGTTGGAGCTGTACTAATTAGTTTCGTGCGCTTTGTACTAATGCGTTTTCTGTTGGAACACATTTTATTAATGCTTTTAGAGCCACAATTGGAAACTAATGCGGATTCAGTGTCAATTGAAACGACTTAGTGTGTAAAGTATTTTTATTTTTAAATCTACAAGTAGTAGATGATTTTTATCAAACTAACAGGGATTTATAATTTCTGTAGACTTTAAAACTCAAATGTAGTATGATGCATAAAGCCGTGTGATGTAAGTAGGTATGTACAGTCTGATGGAAATTACCAAATCTCAAATTAAATCTGTTTGGAACCGCGATAAAAAAGCGGATTCAAAATGGTGATGGCGATTTGAAAGAGTGAGTCATAATATTTGTGGTTTCTGTTCATACTAATATTTAGTGGGTGAGTCCCTTCTCGTTTTGATTTGCGAACTAATTCACAAAATTGTTACTGAGTCACTAATAGTATCCGCCCCAAAAAGGTTATTGTTTCTACCTACCTAGTTTTTTGGGCAAGTCACAATAATGAAGGTTAGCTACAGGCTGATGGGAACTAAGATAAATGTTTTCAAGGGGTGACAGCCTGAATTATTTAGAATATTTTCAAAAATAAAGTCAAAGGAATGTTCTGATATCTCACACAAAAGGGCATGCTATGAAAAGTTTTGGAAAACTGTGGTATTTTTATACGTCGGAGAAAAAGCACTTTACACCAATTTCACAGATTGACCAACAAAAAATACAGTCTACTTATTAACTTGCCATTAGCTATCTCCTTTTTAAAACTTTAACCCTAACTTTTGTACCTTACCTATCAAAAGCTGGGAAAAAAGTGTGAATGAACATAAACAGTTAGTGGTGGGTGCAAGATTGAATTCATATTTATAGACTTTCGCAAAGTAAGACCTGATTAAATTTATATTAAAAGCTCCGAATAAAAATCTTCTTACAGACACATCTTTAGAATTGATGTTCATTAAAAGGTCCTTGATTCCGGGCTTAACTTGAATACATCGATTTAAATTAATTAATAAAATAAATAATAATAAAAACCCCGTACTCGTAGTACTCGTGTTTTATTGCATTCATTTCGCTCAGTCCGCGCGAGGAATGCCTCCGGCTATATATTCATCACATACAGCTAACATGGCGGAGAGGGTTCGCGTGAACAAAATGAACGGTCGGCTGTACAAAAAACTGCCCTTAACTATTTGTAGTGGTTTCCACAAAAGACAAAAAATTAAACATCAAAAACCAGTCAGCATTGGTCGGTGCTTTTCGACTCCTGGCCTTGTACAAAAAACGATGTGTTAAGGAATGTAAAGAGCCATTTAATTATCCTAATATATTGTTATGGTCACCGAGGGAGGCGGTAATAAATTATCGAAGTTATAGCGTTTAGACTAGGTGGCGAATGGCGCACATTTCAACTTTCAATTAGGGAATTTGATGATAATTCTGTTTCTCAATGGATTGTGCAAGGAGTCTTGGAGTGTAGGTGTGGCGTCTGCGCTGAAGTGCGGCCGGCGCGTTGGTAGGTAACACAACCCGCAAGAGAGAGGAGCGAGGGCTCGCCGCGTTGTTCTCACGTTACTCCCGCTCCCGCTGCTCCACTCGGTACGATGATCCTTCACGTTTTTATTCCCTTTTTACCTCAATTCCACCGAGCGGCCTTCATTATGCGGCCGCAAGTGCTCCGTTCGCCGTCCAGGTAGCTTGGCGTTTCACATCAAAACTTGACCTTAGGTATTCGATACGCTTTTTATTTTTTGTTCATCACATATGAGCTTTTGATGTGTTGTAATTTGATAATTTGCGAAAACGGATTATTGTAAATCGTGTTTGTGATGGGAACTGGTTTCGTGTTCGGCGTGGACTGATCGTAGACTGCAGCTACATACCGGAGTGATGATAATCGTGGTGCAGGATGCGGGCGCGAGCGGCGGCAGCGCCCCGCTGCGCCCGGCCATTGTGATCGACAGCTTGTTTACCAAAAATATGCATAATGAATTTATAATGCACCGACGGGCGTGTCGCAGCGGCTCTCTGCGCCGGATCGAGACTCACTTATCGATATACCTACTGAAAATTGTAAAAAAAATGTCCTAATTCCGCCCACGCGGACACACCTAAAGCCGTGATTACGACCAAAGGTAAACCTTAATGGACGATGCATCGAGAGCCCAACCATTCGCTTAATTTAAATTTTATATTTTATCACATTGAATGTCCGCGGAATGAAGTAAAGATACTAAAACATATTATTGCACGGGTTCATCGTCCAACACACAATATAAATTAAACGTAACACGATAATAATTATGTTAACGTTACCCGACAGTGGAATGTGGATGCGATATAGGTGCGAGGTGGTTAATTGCGCCACCGATGTTTTCCCACGCTAAAGTGCACGCTGTTTGAGCAAACCTTTAGCATTCGATTGTTTTAGAGAAGACGGGACGCGTGCAAACACCGCGCCCCGACGAGCCGCCAGCCCGAACCCGGCCCGCCTCCGAACCCTATGACCGTTACGGGATCTGACTGACGTGACGTTATATTTACCTGTCAAAACAATTTAGCAACCACTTTAAATAACTCCCAATAAAACGAATACTGTTACCGAATATTTGGAACACCAAATATTCGTATTGTAACAACAATACCTACTTCAAATCAATTTGGCAACATAATATCCGTATCGAGATGTATGTAACAAGTTCCTGCAACTCTATTAGTTCGTTTTAATGGTAAAATATTCGTAGAAGTAATTATATACGGTGCTCCGACGTCCGAGGCAGAGATCCGTTGTATGCAGCGCGAGATCCAAGCGGGGCGCCGGTTCGCCTGATTCGTTACGTCAATCTCTAATTTTTTCACCACGAAATCCGCATGGAGTGAGTTGACACTGCGCCACAAAGCCGGCGTGCGGCGCACCATTGTCCGCTTTTCTTTATAAATATTGTGACATTTCCTTTATTTGGGCCGCGGAGTTATTTCACAAACAAATTGTGTCGATCCCTTTGTGAGGCGTGTTTTAATTTGATTTATTCTTCGACGACAAAACGCGAGACATCCTGTGCCGAGCGGCGGGCCAGCCGGGAGGCGGCTGCGTTTGTTGATTTGTTAGCACGTCTATTGGTGTTTTCTTTAGTGCATGCAAACAAAACGCACCGCATGTCTTTAGAGTTTAGAGCATCGGATTGTTTCTGAGAGGTTCATTGAAAGCGCCCGACATACGGATGTTTTAGGCGGTCGCCGCAAATTGCTATGCAAATACTATCACGATGTTTGCTCATGCCATTAGTGAGTGCCCGTTGAGTTATTGCAATTGGCAATAATCGGATCGAAGGTAAATATTATCATCAGTAACGGGTCACGGCTTTGCGTAACATGTAAATTCGTTAGTAAAATAGTTTGAAACGTCATCGCGTCCGTAACGTACTATAAAGTATTAAGGATATATACGCATATGGACATCAAATTTTACTCAGCGTTTGTTCGCTAAATACTTACCTTGTCCAAGTAAATTCACTAAATCTGTTTGCTATACTTATTCGTATTATTCACTACATCGTACACATATAAACAACAAATGGTATATACTGCTGGCTTAAAATTACATAATAGATGCGAACAGTGTAGATTGTAGGTAAATAGACTTTACCAGTGACTTGTCTTCCGCCTTATCTGAACTTAGAATCAGGGTGAGATAGAGATCAAGTGCTGGTCAGTTTGAAAATCATAAAAATACCTTTGATAAATGATTGATCCGGCAGTTACTGAACGGATATCAATAAGAATGAAATACAACATTTTTACTCTGCTCCTCCGCAACCACACGCGCCGAGTCATCGCACACTACGCATGCCACACAAAACGTTGTAGGTATATCAGCCAAAGAGTCCCCCAAAAAGTCCCGCAACAATCGGTCCTGCGCTGCCCACATCCAAGCAGTTCCTGCGACTTTTACAAGGTCGTTGGTCCATCTTGTTCATTACAATACCTCATGACAAAAAAAATGACTATCCGATATACAGTATGTAACAGAATGAAGAGCAAAGCCGATACCAGGTTCATGGCCAAGAGGAGTATGATAGAATGGTATAAGTACTTTTTATTCGTTTGGTCAATATGAAATTACATTAAATATTAGGTAACTTTGTATGGAGCAAACGAAAAAAAAGTACTAAAAAGTTAATAAAAAGTAGTGTCCGACCGAAACACGATTTTTAGCCGAAACCGAAACCGAAACCGAAAATTTTGAAGACGTATCATATCAAACAAAATATTCAAAATTACTTTACAAATCGTAAGGAAAAGGTTATTGCAAGGATTTCTTATATGAGAACAGATACTTTTTTTGTTAAACAAAATAAAAAACGTTTATTTTTAATGAAGAATGACTTAGCATAGGTATTATATTATTCAAAACAAACAACCTATTCTTATCACGTCTAAACTAAATTCACAATCCTAATATCAAACGTATTGTTCATTAATCACAGCATAAAATGCAGTAACAGATTCTAAAAAGTAAATAATAATTTAATAAATAAACAACATTCACCATATTTTGTCGCGCGCCATGATTGTGGTTCACAAACAAACGTCACAAACTGCATGCATACTAGGTACTATCGCTGGTCCCAGGCCCTATACTACGAAGCGCGAAATTCGAACTTCGTTTCATGCCGTTCCGCTCACGCTAATGGTATTTATTACGAGAGTGAGAGGGACCGCACGATCCGAACTTCGAAATTCGAATTTCGTAGTAACCCCCCAGCTGGGCCGGCCGCCGATGCATTACCAATACCTACCCGGCCGAGCGTGCCCAAATTAAGCCGAGCGCTCCCGATGCGAGAGCCGCGAGAGGCCGCGAAGTAATTTCGGCCCGGCCGAAGGTTTCGGCCGGATTCTGGCCGAAACCGAAACTTCGACCGAAATCACTTTTTTGGCCGAAATTGGCCGAAACCGAAACCGAAACCGAAACTTCGGTCGGACACTAATAAAAAGCATGACATTTAATCATACTCCACTTGGCCATCAATCAGGTATCGGTTTTCCTCTTCGTTCTGTTACACACCGTAGACCCATAGCGTTTAGGCATAGTTTTAAACCCGACCTTCACATTTTCCAGAGATGCAAGGAAAAGCTGAACACGCTGGCGATCAGCGTGATGATGCAGTGGCCGGGCGTGCGACTGCGCGTGATCGAGGGCTGGGACGAGGAGGGTTCCCACCTGGAGCACTCGCTGCACTACGAGGGCCGCGCCGTGGACGTCACCACCAGTGACCGCGACCGCAGGAAGTACGGCATGCTGGCGCGGCTGGCCTACGAGGCGGGGTTCGACTGGGTGTATTACGAGAGTCGCTCGTATATACACTGCTCGGTGAAAACAGGTGCGTGCAATGCTGTTTGGGCTCTGAGGCCGCGGACACGGGCTGCAGGGCGGGCAGCGGCGCGATCGTTTTTTCTGTTCATTGCGTGTGCTGCCTGGTAACCACTGTATGGCGAGCGTCATGACCCCGCAATGAACAGAGAACGCGTTTGCTGCTCCGCTGTCCGCTGACTTCCTGAGGTATTCTGAAACGGAATTCTTGCTTTTCGCCGAAAATATTTTTCCCAAGTGATTAATTTCCCGACTGTTTCATTTGGAAGAACGATTTTTTCCTGGAACTGCTAACTATTCAGGAATATTTGGAATAATTTTAGGACTATCCTGTAAGAACCCTATAGGTTAGGTTAGCTTAGTTTTACAACAATCCTGAAGTACATACAGTTAGAAAAAAAATCATTCGTCGATATGAAACAGTTGGGAAGTGAATTTTTAAATATTTTTAGAGAATCCTCTGAAACAACCGTTTTCACCGTTTCTCTTTGTCACACGGAATAGGATGAGGGTAGAAAGGGATGGGAAACGCGATCGCGGGCGCTCGCGCGTCAGACAATACTCCAGCGCTATGGGATATGTCGACGGCTAAATAAATTCACACGAATAAATTTGTAATACGATTAATCCAAATATTATTTATTTTATTAGCAGTTACGTCTGCTCACCGAATCTAAGATTTAAAAGCGAAAAAGTTTCCGGGTGCGCCGGTGGGACTTGAACCCACGTCTCCTGGGTATGCTGGCTGGGCTTTTTCGCTTTTAAATCTTAGGTTCGGTGAGCAGACGTAACTGCTAATAAAATAAATAATATATTATTTGAATTAAATAGAAGTGGTACATCATTTCTTACGCATTTCCAACTAATTTGGAACGTAGGAATCATAGCTTCTAATAGTTGTGATGGATGTTACCACACGCCACTGTTGGCGTATGTAAGCGATTAAGAATTTCGGGGAGGTCGGTTGGATGCGACGTGGTTCAGTTGGTAGAACACCCATTGGAGCGCATACCCAGGAGACGTGGGTTCAAATCCCACCGGCGCACCAGGAAACTTTTTCGCTTTTAAATCTTAGGTACGATTAATCCAGTTTTAGCATACCTTACACGCGTGTTACTAACCCAACCATCTGCTGAAATATTCCAAGATAATTTTAAGAAACCTCAATCTATAACACAAGTGTCACAAACATTCCTATTTTTAACCGACTTCAAAAAAAGGAGGAGGTTCTCAATTCGGTTGTATGTTCTTTTTTTTTTTTTTTTTTAACGTGTGTTACCTCAGAACTCCGTCATTTATGAACCGATTTGGAAAATTCTTTCGTTGTTTGAAAGCATATGCTTCAAGGTTGGTCCCGTTGTTACCGGAATCCAGTTCTGATGATGGGATCCATGAGGAATTGAAGGAACTCTTCAAAAGTTCAAGGGAAATGTAAAGCGATTTTAGTATTTTCAGTGACAAATCGAGCATTTGCATTCATAAAGTGTCATTTGGTAAACTAGATCTGATGAAGAAGACCGCAGATGGCCAACGGAACTCCTCAACGGGTCAAATCTTGCAAGTTGAATTTGACTCACTTCCCGGTTTCTGATTGATTTCATATTTTACATGCATGTGTAAATCAGGTGACAATGCAATATTATTGTGACATGGAGCTAATCTGATGATGGAGTTGGAAGGTGGCCATAGAAACTCTGTAATAAAACAACACAACCCCGTCGAGTTTGGGTTCATTTGAAACGTCTTGACGAGCACTTTGATCCCAGATGGTAACCAGGGTCTGATGATGGAGCTGGAAGGTGGCCAAAGTTACTCCATAAAGTAACGGCACTTACCCCATCGAGTACGGACTCATTTGACTCGTCTCAACGAGTACTTTGGTCCTAGATGGTAACCAGGGTCTGACAATGAAGTTGGATGGTGACCATAAGAACTCCGTAGTAAAACGACATAACCCCATCAAGTTTGGTCTCGTTTGATTCGTCTTGATAAGTACTTTGGTAACCAGAGGCAAAAAGTACAGTCAGTAAAGAGTGCCAGTCCAGGCCATTAGCAACAACTAAAAAGAAAAAAATAAAAAATTTTAAATAAAAAATAAAACCTCCTTCAAAAAACCCCCAAAAAAACATAAAATAATAATTGATTGAACCGACCACAATAAGCATGAAAATATCTTTCTACTAATCTGTTTGAAGTTGGTGCCTCAGCACGAGCCAGCAGGAGTGGACCTAGTAATCTAACTTACCTACATACCTATTATAGGGCTTCTACACTCCTGCTGGCTCGTGCTGAGGCACCAACTTCAAACAGATTAGTAGAAAGATATTTTCATGCTTATTGTGGTCGGTTCAATCAATTATTATTTTATGTTTTTTTGGGGGTTTTTTGAAGGAGGTTTTATTTTTTATTTAAAATTTTTTTAATACAAATATCGGCCTCTACCAGAATTCACCAAACAATAGGCACTATTTAAAGGTTACAAGTTCTGAATTGGAACAAACGCAGGAAGACTGACATCACAGCATGCTATTTTGACTGCTCTGAGTCCGACGCGCCCTTACGTAGTTCCATATACTAGTAGTGAATATTTGTTTACAAAAGTATGTATAGAATTATTCATTTTGGTCGGCCGGAGAGAGCGCTCGGCCGGCCTTGACCCGCGCCCGCGCACTCGTTGTTTATAAATTCCAAATTAATACTAAAACGCAGTGGACATTAATTATCTTATGCTGGTACGGTCGGCTAAGAAAGTTGTCCACCAGTTTTGACAAAAGTATCTGTGAGATCTAAATATCGCTAAGGTTGGCTTTTCTGAGTGAAATCATTAGTCACTGTCATCATAAATATTGCAAGGGAAAATCGACCTCGTTGTATTATATGACGTGCAAATGAACTTGAACCGTAGGGTGGTGCCATATTTTTGGCCGACTGTACCAAACTTGGCGCACAGTGCTTGCCACATGTCACAAACATTGGCCACAGCAGTATGTATTTGCGATCCGATTTTCTTTATATCACTTGATAATCACGCACTGTTGTAACACGGCGAATAAACTGTGGAGGCACAGTGTAGAATGTACTGCTGTGTACTTACTCACTGCATAGTCGGCCAAATATGGCGAACATCCGAAAATTAATATCTTGTTAAAAAATTCACTCATTATAAATTACTGGGAAAATAAACCGTCGATGCTCGATAAAAATTCATAGAACGCATTTGCTGCTGGAAACGCAAATATGTGTTTTCGTAACTCTTACCCTGGCCTACGAAGTTCAAAATTCAAAATTCTTATCTTGGCGTCCCGCTCACGCTAATATATATATTGGGAGAGTTAGGGAGACTGTACGATACGAACTTCGTTTTGAAGTAGGTAGTCCTGTGCCGTTGTTATAATTTAGCAGGCATTTGAACAAACATAATGCATTCGCGCTGCCTGACGAAATCTGGAGTCTAGCAGCGAAATGCATCAAAAGAAATTTTTCAAACTTATTTATGATGATTTTTAAATATATTTTTTTATTCAATAAACACTATTAATCGGCACACGACCCTCAGAGGCTCTTACGGGGAAAATAATCAAGAGTTGAGATGCGTAAGTGCGTTCACCCTAACCAATGGTCAAAGCGTAAAAAACACATTTCTCAAAACTAGTTTATAAATTCGCCAATAATACAATATTCACGAATTCGGCTCTAATTTACGAGGTGACCCGTGCTAAATTAGTCTCGATATCCATCCAAAACTTATACATACGTAAAACCCGCTCCACACATATAGACATAAGTAGCCATTGAATCACAACCGTAATTATAGAAGTGGGGGATTGGCTGAGCGGCTGTGCGCGAGCGGGACAGCGCTAGGTGGGACAGGGGCGTGGGAAAGAGACGGCTGATAACAAGAGGCTCGTTCCTCCGTTTGATCGAAGCCGCGGCGGGAGGGGGGAGATGCATTCTTCTTTTAAAGTTCAACTATATATTCGGCCGGACGAGCCTCGGTACAGTTATGTACGGTCACGGGATTTTATGAAAACGATTTTTAGGTTTGAGGAAGATTTGTAACTGGTTTCTTATGAATTATATCATGGATATCTAACTTCTAAACGAATTTGGTTAAACAAGTTAAAGAATAATGTGAACAAAAAGTATCTAAAATTGTTTCGTTAACCGCTAAGGCGGAATTTTTGCACGAATGTTCTTCATACTAAGTACGTAAATGGAGACCGCGATTTAATTTGTGGGGATTCCCATGAATTTCATAAAAACCCGGAATTTAAGCCACGCGAGAGAACCCACGAGTAAAGGCTAGTTAACTATAAGCTTTCAAAAATAGTACAAAATGTAACTTTTATTTTTTTATATTTTACAGTAGGTAAACGTAAGAGAGTATAATAATAAAGCTGTAAACTAAGTGTACATTTTGCTATTCAAAGCGGAATACTGTGAAATTACGTGTAGCTCGGGAAGCGCGGGCGTCATATAAAAGACTTCAACGCGCTTTTGAACTTGAACGCGCCTGTTATTGACGACAGAGTGGATAAATACGGGTTATTTTTACTGAAGTTTAATTAGGCAACGGGTTTAAAGCTTTATTTTATGATATTTAGAATCGTTATCAGGAAAGTACAGTTTTTTTAATTCTAACTTAATTGCACGGTTTTATCTTAATGTTAGTAATTATCTAGTACTTAAACTTAACAATCTTGTAATTATTATTAACTTAGCTTTTTCCCGTAGCTTTGCTCGATTAAATCTGGAGGTTAAGTTGAAATTTCGATATTTTATTTTATTTATTCATGGTAATTCGGAAATTCAAATACGTACATCCCATGGGAATATTGGACAAAACTTAGCCTGTGCGTTATTCCAGAGTTTCAGCTGTCTGCGTACCTAATATCATTCAAATCTGTCAAGCCATTTTGACGTGAAATGTTCCACTTTCACGTCAAAATGGCTTGACAGATTTGAACACACACATACACTCACTAAATCTCGCGTTAAAATGAGTAGGATTATAACATTTCTGTGACACACAATAAATACTTTGATAGATTGATTATCCAATATATAAAAATCTCGTGTCACGGTGTTTGTTACCAAACTCCTCCGAAACCGTTTGGCCGATTTTTATGAAACTTTTTCTCTACACTCGGTAGGTCTGAGAATAGGTCGTAGGCTATTGTTTATCCCCCCCCATTCTTCGCAGACGTAGTCGCGGGCAACAGCTAGTCTTATATATAAAATTCTCGTGTCGCGGTGTTTATTTCCAAACTCCTCCGAAATGGCTCGACCGATTCTCATGAAATTTTGTGTGCATATTTGGTAGGTCTGAGAATCGGCTAACATCTATTTTTCATACCCCTAAATGTTAAGGGTAGTTCACGGGTCAGTTGCAAGAGAGCGGCGAACGCCAGGATGTACAATGCGGGGTGCGGGGGGCTACTCTAAGGCGAAACAAAGTTCGCCGGGTCAGCTAGTAATATTATACGTTTGATTCTTTATACTTAGTTCAATTTTCTGACTAACTAACTGCTAGCTGTGGGGGCAGCAAAATGTTTCACCTTAGGTCTTTACAATAACTAAAATTGGGACAATTATAATACCCATTCTCTACATTTAAATTTGATGACTATCATCATCCACCCACTAGCAAATCTAGAAGTACAATTACAGCCAGTTTCCCTCTTCAGATCACAAAGTACTTACAACAAGAGTTGTCTTTATAAGGTACTAGTTATTTCCCACAACTTCGTCTGCAAATGATAAACGTATCGCGATCCCGCGGGGACATTATTTTGCTAAATAAATTGGGCAAAAAATGGGTTTTTATAGTGATTGTGGTTCGAAAAAGTTTGAATTTTACTAGTGACCTCAATTTAGTGAATTAGCAGAAGATGCGGAAAAGTGGCAACATACTAGGGGAGTTCAATAAAAAGTGAGAATGAGTATGTTATAAACAACTTTTACTAAATGTCATTTTATTTTTCGATATAGTCACTTTTTAGCATAATACACTTAGTATATCTTTTTTCTAAACTTAAAATTCCATTTTTAAAAAAGGTCCCATCTTGAGTACTGTAAAAATCTTGTACTGCAGCGACTACCGCGTCGTCGTCTTCAAATTTCTGGCCTCTCAGGTATTGTTTCAATCTCGGAAATAGGTAGAAATCACTGGGAGCGAGATCTGGTGAATACGGAGGATGCTTAAGGATATCGAACCCAGCATCACGAATTGCAGCCATTGCAACGGCGGACTTGTGTGCCGGGGCATTGTCCTGGTGGAACAGCACAACTTTCGAGAGTTTACCTCGCCGTTTTTCGCGGATCTCATTGCGCAATGTTGCTATTTGTTTGGCGTATAAAGTGCCCGTAATAGTGGCTCCATGCTCGAGATACTCAATCATTAATACCCCTTTACCATCCCAAAAAATAGAGCCCATGACCTTACCGGCAGATGAGCTCACCTTGAATTTCTTCGGAGTTGGAGATGATGGTCTTTTCCATGTCATAGACTGCAGTTTCGTTTCAGGGTCGTAATGATGGAGCCATGTTTCGTCCATTGTTATAAATCGCGCCAAAAAAAGTTCCCGGTCTTGCTGCATCAGGTTCAAAGCTTCTTGACAAATCTCTAGTCTAGTTTGTTTTTGCGTGTCAGTAAGCATTCTTGGTACCCAACGCGCAGATACCTTTTTCATACCCAAGCGTTCATGTAAAATATTATGCACGCTCCCCGTTGAAATCTTTACATTTTCAGCAATAAAACGAACTGTGACACGACGATCCGCCAAAACTGAGTTTTCGACTTTTTTCACAATTTCTTCAGTTACTGCTGTAGTAGGGCGTCCGGAGCGGTGGTCGTCCATTGTCGATGTTCTTCCACGTCTAAATTCGGCGCACCAACGTACGACTGTCGAATACGGAGGAGCATTAGACCCTCAAGTGTCCCGCAAATCCAAATTGACTTGGTCTGTAGAAAAATTTTTCAAATCCAAGTATTTGATAACGGCGCGCAGTTCAATTTTCTCCATTTTCGCTAACGTACTCAATAGCATTGCAAAGAAATTACCGTATATTTTTTTAAACAAAAGACAGTTAGTTTTTTTTTTCATAGCAATCAGCTAAATAGATTAGCTTTACCGGCCAGTATTTAATTTCGTAATATTAAAAGAGTTTGCATCCCATTCTCACTTTATATTGAACGCCCCTCGTAAGTTTGAAAAATTTCTTTTGATGCATTTCGCTGCTAGACTCCAGATTTCGTCAGGCAGCGCGAATGCATTATGTTTGTTCAAATGCCTGCTAAATTATAACAACGGCACAGGACTACCTACTTCAAAACGAAGTTCGTATCGTACAGTCTCCCTAACTCTCCCAATATATATATTAGCGTGAGCGAGACGGCAAGATAAGAATTTTGAATTTTGAACTTCGTAGGCCAGGGTAAGAGTTACGAAAACGCATATTTGCGTTTCCAGCAGCAAATGCGTTATGCGTAATATTAAAAGAGTTTGCATCTCATTCTCACTTTATATTGAACGCCCCTCGTATGTTTTCAAAGGAAATACAATATACAGGGTTATTTGTAATTCACTGACATCCTCTTAACCCTGAATTCCTATCACTCAAACAAATATTTTTTGTTTTACGACTTTTTAAAATGAAGCACTTTTTTTCCCATACAAATACACAGAGTATCGTAAAAATAAGAGGTAATCTCAAATTTTCAAAACGTTATTACACCAAAAATATTAAGTTATGACAAAAGCCGTAAAACAAAAAACGTTTGTTTAAGTGGTAGGAGTTTAGGGTTAAAAGGATGCTAGTGAATTACAAATAACCCTGTATAACATTTATATCTTTTTCTTATTACTTGTTGTGCTGTAAACTTACCACCATCCCAGCCTATATACATCCCACTGCATGGCACAGGCCTCCTCTCAGAAAGATACTAAAACAAAACTGTCAAAATGCAATAGGGGTGATGACACAATAATTCCATAATACAATAGTTTCAAGACATTTTATTTTTAGGACTGAAGGCCAGGTTAATTTTCAATCAACTGCAAAATTAGACTTTTAGCTGTTTTAAAAAAAACAAATAAATAGCCTATTGAATTGGCACAGAAGTGACGTCATTACTGTAACTATAGCCCGACAAGCTCGTGCGCGGCTCTCCGCGGAACCCTGTCGCAGTCAGCATTTGCCGCACTTAATAAAAACAATCTCGTTAAGGACAGCAGAGACTCCCTGCGACAGGGTTCTGCCGAGCGCCGCGCACGAGCTTGTCAAGGTATAGTTACAACTGCCATACTATTGATGGTTATCAATTGCCATACTATGGGAGAATCTTCTTTTGACAGCTTGTAAAAATTAACGCCAGTCTCAGTTGATTAGTCGTGTCATCATCCTATGCATACCTACGAGTACCTACATAACATAACCCCTAAAAAGGGCACGCTGAATTTAAGAATACTAACAGCATGATTATTAGTTAAAACCTAGTTTTTTTTTAAATATCTAGTAAGTATCCTAACTTCCCTTTTCAAGTTAGATTCATTCGGTATTCGTAAAGCAACAGCCAGTAACTTAGTCAGCTTTAATGGCGTCGTATATTCCGGAGTATCGCACCGATCATCGCGCTATAAAACTATGCCGCCGGTTTTTATGCCCGATTAATTAGTCCCCATTGGTCGGCGATGATTGTTTCTTTTTTTTGCTACTTTTTATTATTAATAACGTTTTTAGTTTCAATTTAAAGTGGACTAGGTAAAAATAATTAAAAAATATATTTTTTTTAATTTTGGATGTGATACTTGATGTGTAATTAGAGCGCGGTTAAAATGGAACTGACAGTTATTTCATATACTAAAGTCAAAATGTATAAAATAATCACAGAAATGATAAAACCTGAATAGCTTTGAGAAAAGGATGGTACGGCCGTGCCTTTGTTTTGCTCGTCTTGGCGAAGGTACTGCCGTGCCCCCAGATAAAAAGAATTGGAATGTCACGCTCACGCGAGATTACAGTACGATGCGCCTGTATGGCTAAAAAGTTCATTTATTTTCCGGTTCAGTTTTTAATGAAGTCCCGCTAAAATTAATTTCTCGAAAATGGGTTATTGCAGAGATGTTTCAATATGGATTACATTTTCATTAATGAACTTCTTAGTAAAAATAAATAAGTAATTTAGTAAATTCTATCAAAACAAAAAAAAATATGTGCGCTGTAGCAGTATAGACGAAAAAATAGCGACGTCTGTTTTCAAAATCCAATCAAATCTAAGTATTACACTTTTTAACCTGATGGTTGGTTTAGGGTTCCGTGATTTACGCGAAGACAGTATCGGAAAAGAGAAATGTGGATTTCACTTACAAGGGCAGAATCGTTGTAAGGATCGCGCGCGGTGGTATCGCCATCTTGGGCGGGCTCAGACTCCTTACTGTTTTGGCGCGCGGTGTGTGAGTGAGTAGGTGAATGTAATTGAATGAATAGGTGAAAGGTGAATGTGTCATAGAGTAAAAGTAAGGGTTGGTACAGACGTGGGTGTAAAGGTGAGTCTTCACGTCTGTGTTGTAGGTGGAGAGATCGTGCTACAACTTTTATTTCTCTTAAAATAAATCCTATTGACATTGCAATTTTAAGTATAATAACTCATTCTATTTTTAACCGACTTCAAAAAAAGGAGGAGGTTCTCAATTCGGTTGTATGTTCTTTTTTTTTTTTTTTTTTTTTTTTTAACGTGTGTTACCTCAGAACTCCGTCATTTATGAACCGATTTGGAAAATTCTTTCGTTGTTTGAAAGCATATGCTTCAAGGTTGGTCCCGTTGTTACCGGAATCCAGTTCTGATGATGGGATCCATGAGGAATTGAAGGAACTCTTCAAAAGTTCAAGGGAAATGTAAAGCGATTTTAGTATTTTCAGTGACAAATCGAGCATTTGCATTCATAAAGTGTCATTTGGTAAACTAGATCTGATGAAGAAGACCGCAGATGGCCAACGGAACTCCTCAACGGGTCAAATCTTGCAAGTTGAATTTGACTCACTTCCCGGTTTCTGATTGATTTCATATTTTACATGCATGTGTAAATCAGGTGACATTGCAATATTATTGTGACATGGAGCTAATCTGATGATGGAGTTGGAAGGTGGCCATAGAAACTCTGTAATAAAACAACACAACCCCGTCGAGTTTGGGTTCATTTGAAACGTCTTGACGAGCACTTTGATCCCAGATGGTAACCAGGGTCTGATGATGGAGCTGGAAGGTGGCCAAAGTTACTCCATAAAGTAACGGCACTTACCCCATCGAGTACGGACTCATTTGACTCGTCTCAACGAGTACTTTGGTCCTAGATGGTAACCAGGGTCTGACAATGAAGTTGGATGGTGACCATAAGAACTCCGTAGTAAAATGACATAACCCCATCAAGTTTGGTCTCGTTTGATTCGTCTTGATAAGTACTTTGGTAACCAGAGGCAAAAAGTACAGTCAGTAAAGAGTGCCAGTCCAGGCCATTAGCAACAACTAAAAAGAAAAAAATAAAAAATTTTAAATAAAAAATAAAACCGCCTTCAAAAAACACCCAAAAAAAACTTGGAAATAAAAAAAAATTAAATAAAAAATAAAACCTCCTTCAAAAAACCCCCAAAAAAACATAAAATAATAATTGATTGAACCGACCACAATAAGCATGAAAATATCTTTCTACTAATCTGTTTGAAGTTGGTGCCTCAGCACGAGCCAGCAGGAGTGGACCTAGTAATCTAACTTACCTACATACCTATTATAGGGCTTCTACACTCCTGCTGGCTCGTGCTGAGGCACCAACTTCAAACAGATTAGTAGAAAGATATTTTCATGCTTATTGTGGTCGGTTCAATCAATTATTATTTTATGTTTTTTTGGGGGTTTTTTGAAGGAGGTTTTATTTTTTATTTAATTTTTTTTTATTTCCAAGTTTTTTTTGGGTGTTTTTTGAAGGCGGTTTTATTTTTTATTTAAATTTTTTTATCAAAGATTAGATGTAATATCATTGCTAGTAAACGATTAGATATTCATTAGTAAGCAACTCTGAATGCAGCTGCATATAATTTATCATTACCACGTTTAGCTGAATCCTCAAAATTACCACGACATCTACTTTTCCGTGTGAACTCTGTCTGAACTCAAAATGTATTTTTTTAGGGTTCCGTAGTCAACTAGGAACCCTTATAGTTTCGCCATGTCTGTCCGTCTGTCTGTCCGCGGCTATGCTCAGAGACTGTTAGTACTAGAAGGCTGTAATTTGGCATGAATATATATATCAGTCACGCCGGCAAAGTGGTTACATAAAAAAAACTAAAAAAAAATTTTTTAGGGTACCTCCCATAGACGTAAAGTGGGGGTGATTTTTTTTTCTCGACTAACCCTATAGTGTGGGGTATCATTGGATAGGTATTTGAAAATAAATAGGGGTTTTCTAAAACCATTTTTTGATTAAGTGAATATTTTCGGAGATATTCACTCTGAAAGTTCAAAATAATGTGTCCCCCCTCTAACTTTTGAACCGCACTTATAAAAAATATGAAAAAAATCACATAAGTTAAACTTAATAAAAACTTTCTAGGAAAATTATTTTCAACTTAAGTAATCAGTTGAGCAGTTTTTAAGTTTTTGTAAAAAAATATTTCTAAATTAATATTGTAATTTAAACTTCATTGCAAGCATTTTTTTCTTTAAGTACCTATAAGATCACGCTAACAGTATCTTCTTTCAAATAAAAAAAATATATTACATCTGAAAAACAATCAACATACATACTAGGTCTAGTAGACTGCAGTAGATTAGTTACCCAATTCGCCGATAGATGGCGCTGTACCGCCGACGTTGGGACCAAAACAACCACATTAATAAAGTATGCAAAGATTTTTTCGTACTTGCTACGGAACCCTATCTTGGGCGTGTCCGACACGCTCTTGGCCGGTTTTGTTAAAATGTAAATATTTTTAATCCCCGACACAAAAAACAGGGTTTTCATTTAACATTAAAGCGCAAATTTGAGTATCATTTTAGTTCCCAAATCTGCTTCATTTTCGATTTTGAAGATCACCGTTGACAAGTTTGCGACAGGTGAACAAGGCTTACATTCACTTTGAATAAAATAATCTTAAAATTCTTTGTTTTATAGCTCTGTGACATCATTCGTCGGTGTCTTGGCCCATTCCTTGATGCTGCTTTTATAAATTTATCATTCTAAGTACTAACCACCAATTTGACTCTTAACAAAAACTTGTTTAACCTGTAAAAAATAGTCTCTCCTTATTAGTTGAAGCGATAAATCTTGTTAAAACAAAGCAAAATGTAAAAAACGGTGCAAAGAATACCACATATTGAATCTAGATCGCTTGCAGTAGTCTACCAAATATTTATTAGCGATTTCCTTAAAAAAACTACAATCAAGTAATGACAGCAATAAAGTTAACAACGACATCTTTACAAAAGTAACGTAGGTAGGTACATCGTTAAATTGCTAAATAGAGATTCTCAAATCCCAAAATCATCTATGAACATTGTTAAAACGAGTGTATTGTCTTTACATTGAATGGAGTAAAATGGAGTATTTAAGCCAAAACACTATTCTAATCTCCCCAAGTTGGAATTCTTTTACGTATTTAGTGGTTCTAGGAACAGGCAATGCGATGGGCTGTTGTTTGACACAGCGCGGGCGCTGGGGCGGGGCGTGACCGAGGTAGGTCACGACTGGCCCCACTGAAGGACAAACGACACCCGAAAGTCATTAAGTGTGCATTAAGGCGTATTAAGAGTAGGTGACGTGGACGACACCCCAGCTGTGGGTTTGAAAAGGTGTTCAAATTATAGTAAAAATATTGTGATTTATAAAAAGTTTGGTCTTAAATTATTTGCTTCATTTTCCGGTGCTAAATTATTAAGTATATAAAACTGTGAATAAAATTGTGTGGCAAAAGTTATTGCAAAGGTACCTAGTAATGCTTGGTAACAAATTGTTTTGTTAAATATTTTAATCGTGTAAGGTATGGCGGTGAATTTCAAGCATTTATACAGTGTTATCCACCTTATAAGTATTTGTCATTACCATACCGTCTCAGCTAATAATATTTAGAGGGGTGAACTAAAGACAGTAACCCTTGAAAAAGAGAACTTGATCAAAGTTCTTGCGACTTGTCCTTCCTGTCTTGTAATAATTGTCAAATGGTAATGATGTTTGACCGAGCGGTCAAAACGCTCGAATATTTACCCAAGAGGATATAGGAAAGATCGATGGTCTCGTTAATTTTAAATACACTTGTTGATGGCGAGACATGTTTTAAAACTACATAAACATAAGATATTAAAAAGAAAAATCATAACATAACCAAGCATATTTGTTAATATGTAGGTACTGATTATATCAATATGCAATAATATGGAAGGGCAAGGTTGAGAGCGTAAAGCTGAGTTTAGATCTGCAAGAATAAACGTGCAAGTTGGATTACATTGCGAGGCAGTAAGGCTAACGAGATTGAGGTGGTCAATCAAGCGCCGCAGTGTAATGCAACTTGCACGGTTTTTCTTGCAGGTCTAAACTCGGCTTTAAGAGTACTCGTATGCTTGTTCTCACTGTACTTGTATGAAGAAAAAGTACAACACGTTATCTGACCTTAAATGCGTTTGTGTGCAACAAAGTCCTTGCCTATTGAAATGACATTTACTTGACATTTTTAAATCCGATCAAGCTATGATTTTAAGGTCAAGTTTTTAAACAAGTTTTAAGTGCATAATGCACCTGTGATCGGTTTAGGTATAGTAAAATACACTTTGCGAGACGTTTGAATGGACTTCATATTTTACATGACGTTAGTTGGTATAATTTGAAAGCCGAAAATGTTAAAAATAAATAAAAAAATACGCGCTTTAAGTTAATATCTGCGTAGGTATGTTTTTTTCGCAATAACGTTGACAAATAATGAATTTTTCAATTTGAATTGTTGCAAAATTATATTTCAAGGTAGATTCTAGTTATCAAGGGTCCCGAATTTTTTTGTTATTATTTTTACTTAGGTAGGTACTAAAATAATTATTATTAGTAGATATCTAGCTATCAGTGGCGAAGGTAACAACAACCCAATTACCCCCGGGTTGACTAAACTTTCAAAGATACCAAACGCTTCTCTTCCATTACAGCACTTTCAAAAAAGAGGATAAATGGGATTTTTAGGTTTTTTGCTACGGGCTACTTGCAAAAATTTTCACGCCCTGCCAATGCTACCTATCTGACAATTTTTTTTAATGCATAAACTTTCATTTTACTCTGGTCTAACCGTTGAAAAGAGTAAAGTTAGCACAGGGAGAAAAAGTTCATTCGGTTATGTATTTTTATATCCACTTTATTACTATTTTTGAATCCAGAACACGTTAGGATATTTAAACGTGGAATGCCAGTAACAGTATTCTCAACCGGTTATGAGGTTACGCCGAATGCCGTTCACGTGGTGCCCTTAAGTTGAAACTAAGAGGAATCAGGGGTCTACTCCAAAATTCGAAAATCGAAGTTCGTATCGCTCAAACTCGTATTAAATACTATTAGCGTGAGCGGGACGAAATTAGAATTATGGACTTCGTTAGTATAAGACCAATATCTTATCATACATTACTTACATGAGTAATTGAATTCATTTCAAGAAAATGACTTTCTACATATTATACACCCAGAAGGGTGTAAAATTGAAGTTGGGTGTGCAATTGTTGTATTGTTTTTTGTAGCGGAAAAATAAGGTAAAAATACTGTAGTTCATTGTACAATTGGGAATGTCTAAAAAAAATTACTCCTGGTTTTTACATTTTTTTTTGTATAGAAATGTCAATTATAAGGAAATAATTTCTATATTTTTTCATTTAGTTCACTTTAAAATTAAGTTAAATTCACCATAATCATCATCATCATCTCAGCTTTAGGACGTCCACTGTTGGACATAGGCCTCCCTCGTTGATACCCAATCATTACGGTTGGAAGCGGCTTGCATTTTAAATAATTCTATTCCACGTAGTATAAAGTAGGTACAACTTATATTTCACGACATTATTTCAATGTCAAATGAAGGTCATTTCTTATTTGATATGTGCTACAAATGGATTACATTATATTAAAAATGGAAAACTACAGAAAACAATTTAAAAAGCATTTATCTCGAAATGGTTTTCGATTTACTAACTAAGCATACATTACAAAAAAATATAGTGTGTGTAATTTCTATACATGTACTCGTAGATGTTTGGAAAGTTCATCAAGATACGATTAATTTTTCCAAGACACTGATAAAATGTAGTGACGTGACTGCCAAATAAGGACCTGCTATCCAAATCCATACCTACCTAGGTACATTACTCGTTTAGTCAAAAGCTTCGACTTGTCACATTATCAGACATGTTCATCAGATAAAACTCGCGTTTTCCGGTTGTCAGATCTGTCAGTAATTCTAACCACAGAGTCATTAATGTAAGGAATAGGTTTCCCCTCTCGTTACTGAGTAAGTAATTTATTTAATGTAAACTGTGTACAAAAATGGTAAATCACAAAAGTATCAACAGTTGCTCATTTCGATTCAATGCGCACACATTTTCTGTATTTTCAAAGTTTCTTTTTAAACTTTCTATTCACAGCAATGAAATTCAATCCTTTGTGAATGTCTGTCTTAAAATGCTGACCCGATTTAGATGAAATTTATAAAGATAGTTTGAGTCGCGGGAAAGGACGTAGGATAGTTTTTATCTCGGAAAATTGCTTTGTTCCCGCGGAATAAATAAATAAATAAATAAATATCACGGAACAATTCACACCAATTGACCTAGTCCCAAACTAAGCAAAGCTTGTACTATGGGTACTAGACAACGGATAAACATACTTATATAAATAAATACATACTTAAATACATATTAAACATCCAAGACTCGAGCACAAACATTCGTATTATTCACACAAATGTCTGCCCCGACCGGGAATTGAACCCGGGACCTCAAGCTTCGTAGTCAGGTTTCTAATAACTAGGCTATCCGGTCGTCTCACGAATAGCGATAAACGAAATCTCCACAGATTGAATCGCGGCCAACAGCTAGTTTTATAAATGTGAAAGTGTGTCTGTTTGTCTGTCTGTTACCTCTTCACATTCAAACCGCTGAACCGATTAGATTAAATTTGGTTGGTAGAAAGATAGTTCGAGTCCCGGGAAAAGACAGGGTAGTTTTATCCTGGAAAATGGCTTAGGTAGTTCCGCAGTAGACATAAACAAATTCTTTGCAGACTGAGCCGCGGGCAATAGCGAGTATCTGATGTGTGCATGCCAGTGATACGATACAGTCAGGTTATCTGGTTGGTATCGGTCGAGCGCGCCCGGGGCATGCGTGCGAAAGGCGCGACACCCGAGCCGCCACATCCCGGAAGGCTGCGGTCTTCGCGACGTTCCCACAGGATTTTAGGGGTCACTCACACGTGAGGGCAACGTGGATTTAGATTCAGTGAATACTCGTCAAGGGTACGGGTGCTTAATGGGCGCTTTCAATTTAAAGTTGGGATTTCATATTCAAAATCAAGAGTACTGTTTTCAAAAATCTATTTCTTGAGTCACTTTTGTGGCTTGTTTTATACAGTTTATATGACTCGTCACAAGACGGACACAAAAAATTGTATGGAAACATAGGAACATTTTTTTAATCATCAAAATCAACAGCACTCTTGATTCTGGGTAAGAAAATACCAAAACTAAACTAGGTATGTATCTAATTTTGAAAAAGTATGAGGTAGGTAGGTATCTACATTTTAAATTGAAAATGCACAAATGCGCGATTATTAGCGATTTTATTCGATGAAACTAAATAAAATTATTCTAAATAAAAAAATTGAACAATTGCATTTTTGAAACTGTTAAAAACGCTTCCTAGGTCCTTAGCCCCCAATGGAGCCCTAGCGTATAATTTTTGAAAAAAGATTTTGACAAAGTCGCAATTAGATGATTAATTAGGTAGGTCCTCAAGTTTTATTAGCCTAAGGACCCACAAACTCACGGTCTGCCCAGCCCTGCCTCTACTATACTCAGAATTAAAATACTTATTTGTTGTATCTACCTATTGTATTTAACAAGGGATCGGCCGTCAATTTAAAATGAGCAAACCTACTGTTTAAAATGCTAATTCCGCTGCGATGCGGCGGTCGACTTACTTGGTAACTTTGTGTAGGTTTGATGGTGCTTATGAAAAACAAAAGTGAATTTAAATCGACAACCATCATTTCGATTTGTCTACCTATTAGAATAACAAGTTTCTGTTGTCACTTCTAACATTAAATGACGATTTATTTCCGTTTTATACGTAATCAAGTTGAGTTTCAGCAAATTATTGTTAACTAGTTGTACCTACTTTGTGATAAGGAATGATCAACGCAATAGCTCACAACTTATGCAAATATCTGACACATAAAATACACATTGCATTAGAAAGTCATGGCTTATCATGCTTAAAATAATTTACTATTCATATTCACGCAATTTGTAGCAAAACATGAATCATCGAATTAATTCTGTTAGAATGGGATTATTGAATATTTATTATGAAATCGGATATGCCTACCTAGTTGACATAACATGACATCGCTGGCATAACTTGGATTTAGATGCGTTATATTAACAAACTTGACCTACTAAACCTTTTCAAGAGGCAATTTTTAAAAGCGGCTCTACATTTTGTATCATGAACGAGGAAAGACTACTTAATGCGTGCCTACTTAAATTTCCTTAATTTCTTGAATTGAATAGAATAGAATAGAGTAAAATTTAGCCATCAAAAACAAAACCTGTAAAAAAAGAACAAGTCTCGCAACTCAGTTCTTCTACCGTAAAAAGTTGTGAGGTCCATGTAATACCAAGTCGGTTTCTTTATTAAGTCCCTACTTAAGGGACCTTCTGTCTTAAGTTATTTCGTAATTATCTAACCTAACAACATCTTATAGTGACCATATCAATATTAAAAATCTTTTATGTTTTAAATAAAATAGATTGGCTTGGCCATCGCATGAAAACACAATGTAGGTATCTCACATGTAATACATATTATAATTATTATAATTATTATTAGTTAAGTTTTATTCATTGTTATTTTATATTCTTAGTTTAATTAAATTACTTAAATCGTTATTGACTTGATATTAAGGTCGTGTATCACCACTTTGACGACCAGATGGCCTAGTAGGTAGAGAACCTGACTACGAAGCTTGAGGTCCCGGGTTCGATTCCCGCGTCGGGGCAGATATTTCTATGAATAATACGAATGTTTGTTCTCGGGTCTTTAATATGTATTTAAGTATGTATCTATCTATATAAGTATGTTTATCCGTTCCTTGTACCCCATAACACAAGCTATGCTTAGCTTACTTTGGGACTAGGTCAATTGGTGTGAATTGTCCCGTGATATTTATTTATTTATTTATTTTTAAACTACCTACTGGTTCAAATTGAATGAAATTTGAAATATACCGTGTATATACAATGCCTGCTTGGTTACTGAAAATTCAGGCTTCTAGTTTTATCCACTGCGAAGTGTTATAGGAGGTCGAAAATGGCCTGAACTGCTTCGAGAAAAGGATGATACGGCCGTGCCGCTTTTTTGCTCAACATTCGAATTTTAGTACAATAAGAGTTTGGAACATACAGAGTGGGTTTCATTAAAAATCAAATCGAATCAACCATTCCAGCGTTTCTACTACTGTTTGTTAATTGACTACATACTTAGATACCTATCTGCAGAGAATTAGATACCTTAAATATTTCAGTATTATGCGATTTCTGCGTACTACAAACTTAAACTAAACTTAAACAAAGTTGATGCACTTATAGATCCTGAAAGAGAAAAATAAAATGTTTTTTCTCTCAGTAAAGCATGACTCATTCGAGTTACCGCAGCCAGCATTACCATGCGCACGCGGCCAAAAGCCGCTCAACATCGGCTAATTGCTATTCCATACGATATAAATCAGATAGTACCTCTGATGCGATCGACCGATTAAGGAAGGCATACATTGTTGCAAGCAATCTTATATATTCCAATAAAAATGGATCACTATTCAATGTAGGTAGGTCAGTTTAAGATAGTTTGAATTTGCTGCCAATTTAATGTGGAATAATTTCACTAAAAAAATTAACTCGTAGAGGGTTTAGCCAATTAGTTCGACTTTTGGAAAAAATATGTATAGGTCATTAAAAACATTGCATATTTTTGTTATTCTGATAGCCGTAAAAGTAAGTTGGCTAAGTTTATAAACAAAAACACATTAAACATATTTCGACTTAGGTAGGTATATTAAATCGCGTTGATGTCGTTTAGCACTTCGCCCTCGCCTTGTCTGGATGAACTGTTTACGGATTAAAAAGAACAATTAGCCATTCAATAATTTCAACTTTCACGTTTACGTAAAACTGATTTATCGAGATGAATTATGAATAGTGTCACGTGTGTATTTATCGGGTGGTGCGAGGCGGTGTCCGCCCGCTTTCCCGGTGGTCCTCGCGGGGCGGGGTCAGCGCGGCCACTCGGCAGTCGGCGCCCGCGCCGCCGCGCCCGCTCGCACCGAGCCAGGGAAGGGGGGGGCGGCCTCTCCTCCACTTATCGGCACATCTTCACAAGCCTAAAATATGTTATCTGTGCACGCACGCACTTTATGGATAGCGGATAGCGAGTTGGTGAGCGTTCCGATTTACAATGATGAAATTGATGCTCGTATCGTAGCGATGATTTTTGAAACAAGTAACTCAAGTTCATAGTGGTGGCTTCGATGTCTACGTGAGACGGGTAGGTCGTCGGAGCATTTGAACCACCTTATTCTTATTTACTTACAAAATTAAACGTTATATGCAATTGTAAATTCATGCTCCACGACCTTTAGGTAAAACGACGCTAAGACGCCAAACTAAAAAAACGACAGCAACGTAAAAAAATCTGCATTTAGAATGGCATTCCTAAGTTAGAGCAAAATCGAACTGCCTTAACTTTCGATGAAATAGATTTCGATGAAATAGGTACCTACCTATATACCTAGCAAATACTGTGACCAGATTTGCTGATATAATCAACCGCTAAATGGTCTATATAGGCTTAATACTCTCGTGTTATCTTGTAATGCGCAACCTTCTCGGCGCGTTCAACCTCTTTATCGCTCCATCTTCAGTGAAACGTTACTCAACTCGCGTCACTATCGTACTTCTAGTCGCTACACGTTTTTGGGCCAATGTCGACTTCGAACTGTAGCATTAAAGTTTTATAAATAGGTAGTATTTATAGCTGTTCTTTATTATGGTCTGTGTTGCCAACTCATTTATTCGGAAATATCTAGAAATGGTCAGTCACCATTTTTTAAGAAATTGGTTCCAAAACTCATCAAATGTATGGACAGAAAAAAATTGTATAAAAAGCTTGAAAAAAAGTTGCTGTACAGTCTTAATATTAGTCGTCAGCTGCTAAATATAGCAATACCTACTAATTATGGAAGAAGTGCGTAAGAGAGATTTGTGTTTTACTCTAATGCATTTCTTAGACAGTGTCAAGTACAGTTCTAGTCAATACTTAATATTGGACAGGACAAAGCACTCAAAAACAGTAGGTACCTAAAAGGCCCTAACAGCTACAGGAATAGGTAGAGTTGCGTTCTTGCTTTAAGTATTTTATACGGTCACATTTCACATAAACTCAGACTGATTAACAGCAATCAAATTTAAAGTAAAATTCAAATTCAAATTATTTATTTCATTCCAACTTAGGTGGTAAGTAAATGTTAAATGGTCCAGTCTTCCTATTAGGTATACTGTACCTCTACCGTGAGTTTACACTAGTTTACGTGACCGTACTCGCTAGCGACGGCGTAAATTATTTGTATGGAGAATTGTACAGCGCCTCTAGCGGTCACTTACGGAAGTACAATTCTCCATACAAATCATTTACGCCGTCGCTAGCGAGTACGGTCACTGTAAACTACTGTAAACTCATGGTAGAGGTACTGTACCTGTGTCAGAAACATGTACTGGCGAGGAAAAATAACGAGTAGAACATTAGAACATTGTATGGAAAGTTTCATAGAAAGAACATGGAATGGAAATGACATCAGATTGATGTTAATTGAAGATTCAGCGGAAACGTGGCCATTTTTTTTATTTCTATATCCATTTCCAAAATCCTTAGTGAATTGTGTCCTTTAGTATATTATCTCCATGATGAATTGCATCGTACCCGAGATACGCGCAAAAAACGCAAAGGTGGCCGACACTATTCAATGATTCGTGTGATGCGTTCACCCAACAACAAACAAATATCGACAATAAGCGCTTGACTTTGAACGAAATCTAATTTGTGTGGTTATTGTATAACGCGTCCGGGAGGGGCGGCGCTTTGTTAGTATTTTGTGAACAGGGATCGACTGGATTTATCGGTCGGTTACACAACAAATCAAAGTTTAACAAGCTCGCGCAAACGACGCCAGCGCCTTTACAGTGGTCGCCGTGTGCAGTTGCGCGTGTGATTGCTACCCCGTAACCGCCGCAGAGGCCAAGGCAGCCCGCCCGAGCCGCGGCTTACGCCCCACCTTTCACTGACTTAATCTTTCCAATACTATTTAGCTTCACGTAAATATACACTTTTTGCGAAACCTCTGAGTCTGAGATTATCGACAGGTACAGTTTAAGCTGGAAAAGGATTTAAGTCAATACCATTACATTATAAACAAATACAGGCGAAGCAAACCTGGACTATTGCAGGGTCTATTTTTTTGATGCTTTCTTGTCTTTTGTGACTTGACGGTAAGAAAGATTTAGCAAAACGGATTGAATTTGCTTATCCGTTAAAAATTTGCCTTAGCTTAGTGATTAGGGAATTCGTTGAAATTCCGTGGGAAGATGTGAGAGAGGCTGTGGCGATACCTGCGCGCGCCGGCAGCGCTGCCACGGGCTACTCTCTGACATTCTCTTTGTTTCGCATCTTATCGGATTTTAATTACGGGCGTATTATTCCTTAAAGGGATATGACTGCTCCGAGCTAATTTACTATCGTCCCTTGCACGATTTTATGTTCTCGAATTCATTTTATTGCTTTTTCTCCGACCCGAGCAGCTCCAACTCGCACGCAACGGTTTGATGCATGTTCATTTCATATTAATACTTTATGGGTGGTGTTAAATTGAATAAGCTATACGAACTTTAGTTTATTGCTCCAAGTTCTTCAATGCAAACCTATAAAGAATCAAAGAATACTCACTTATTAGTTTCGTATCTTCATACCAAGGTAGGTAGGTACACTAAGTTAAATCTGGGTAATCTAATTTATTTGTGGGTATCTTTAAAATTAATTATGCTTATACTTATCAGATTTATGCATCAGGTGAATACACATTTTGACACCTTAGCTCATTTTATCATACTAACATAAAAAAAAGTCTCATATGAAAAGATAGCTTTAAAAACTATAAATGACCTTGTAGGTAGGTAGGTGTGCACTCCTACAAGGGATCACAAAATTTATCTGGAATATTTCAGCCAGTGAGGTTAGATGTACTGACTGCCCTTTTAAAAGTGTTTCAGGAATATTAAATTGTGGGTGACAAATGTTTCAACAGGTAGGATATTGTGGAACAAGGACAAAGTTGATGTTCAAAGTGTAACGTCTCAAACGTCCAATTGACTGAAAATTTTCAGAGATTTTGTAAAGGATGTTCGCTCGGACTTATCTAACCAGGAACTGTCTAGACAAATGAAATATTCCTTGTATACTTAAGGGAACATGAATTATAAAATTATGCTGGGTTTTTCTATTTCAAATTATCGAAAATAAACCAAATCTAAATCCGTTATGGCGTCTAATCCTTCCTCTAAATATTGAAGCTTTTCTTTCTGTTCCCTTGTCACACTGAAATAAGCATTGCGCAATTTGTAATGAGGTCCTTCATTTGTTTTCAGAGTCTTCAGTGGGCATGGGCGCGGGCTGCTTCCCAGGCGAGGCGCGCGTGCACACGATAGAGGGCGAGCGGGATATCGCCTCGCTGAGGATAGGGGACCAAGTGCTGGCTGCCGACGATAGCGGCAAGATGGTCTATTCTGAGGTAAATATTCATAGTAATTGGGTCGATACAAAAAATACGCAGAATTTAACGACAAATATTTGAAACTGCAAGCAAGGCGTAACTTTTCTATGTTTTTATTAAAATGCGTAGATGGGACACTTTTAGACAGTAATATATTTTTTGAGTACTTAGTTTTTGACTCGTCTTTTTCAGTTTGACCTTGGATAAACTTTGCTAAAATCCAACCAAAAGGTCGTAACACAATTGATAAACACACCATGATGGTGTCGGGCTTAGAATTATAGCTCTCCATTTTTTCCGTGGATGTTGTAAGAAGCGACTAAGGACATAGGTTAAAGTGTAATCGTATCGTAGGCGATAGACTAGCAACCGGTCATTATTAGGTATACCACTTTTACCTTTAAACCTGAAAATGTTAAAAGTTGCATCGAAACGTAAATAACGTGTGCTCTGCCTACGTATAAAGGAATACAAGCGTGATTTTATGTATTGTATGAACAATGAAAAAATTTCTCTTAAGTATAAAATAAAAAATAAATAAAATAAATATTAGGGGACAATCTAACACAAATCGACCTAGTCCCAAACTAAGCAAAGCTTGTACTATGGGTACTAGACGACGATAAACATACTTATATAGATAAATAAATACTTAAATACATAGAAAACATCCATAACTCAGGAACAAATATTCGTGCTCATCACACAAATAAATGCCCTTACCGGGATTCGAACCCAGGACCTCTTGCTTCGTAGGCAGGGTCACTACCAACTAGGCTAAGGCGGTCGTTCAAACGTATGTATGTACTATTGACAACCGTTAAGATACATGTACAAAGGCCTACAAAGGCGAACTATCCCTCGAAGGATGTGTTCTCAACCTGTGGTCCGCGGATCCCTGGGGGTCCGCAGACAAGACCAAAATTAAAAAAGATTTGCATAAGAATTAGAAATAATAGTTTTTTAGATGTCCGTATTGTCCGTGGATCATAGTAAGGAAGTGCTAGGAGGTCCGCCCTTAAAAAAGTTAGGAAACGCTGCTTTCAGTGATCTCTACTCCTCAACCTTTGAGTACTTAGATGAGGGGAGAATTTAGTAAGGCACCGACATGTCTATTATTATTTACTGAACGTAATCTTCATCTAATTTCAGGTCGTAACATTCATCGACCGAGACCCGAACACGACTCGGAGATTTATAGAAGTGACTGCAGAGAACGGCGTAGCGATCACCACGACGCCTTCGCATTTGCTGCTGCTGGCAGCGGCGGACGGCTGGCGGGAAGCGTTCGCGGCGGCGGTGCGGCCCGGGGACGTACTGCTCACGCGGGGCGCGGGCGGCGTCATGCGGCCGTCGCGCGTCGCGCACACCCGACCAGTATTCAAGCGCGGCGTCTACGCGCCTCTAACTAAGACAGGTTTGTCTGTTTTTAACCCCCTACACAAAAAGAGGAGTGTTATAAGTTTGACCGCTGTGTATTTGTGTCTGTCTGTCTGTGGCATCATAGCTCTTAAACGGGTGAACCGATTCGGATGCGGTTTTTTTATTTGAAAGCAGGTTTCTTGACGATGGTTCTTAGACATGTTTCATCAAAATCGGTTCAGCCGTTTCAAAGTTACCAGCTCTATTGCTTGCTGCGGAAGGGATCTTAGATGCATAATAGGCATTTAACTATACTCAGCGGCAAATCTAATCGCCCTCCTTCATTAGAAACATGTATGTAAAGTGGGCGGTTAGATTTGCCGCTGAGTACCTATAGGTACCTACTTTATTTTTAAAATATGTATATGTGACCAAATTGCGTCGGGGGTTTTTAAAATTTTAAATATAAAGTTATTGTCTATCTGTACAAGCATAAAATCATGTTAATAATAATAATACCACGGGACAATACATCAATTGACCTAGTCCCAAAGTAAGCAAAGCTTGTGTATATTAACTCGAACTACGGCCACATGTCTCGACAAGGCAACCTACTGTTTGTAACTAGAACTCTCTTCAAACAAACAAGCCGTAGTTCGTAACTTTTATTAAATGTTCAATAAATCTAGAAGGGAATTGTTTTATTGACTGTGCCAATTATGTATATGTATACAAAAATGTTAATGAATAAGTTATTCGTGATTAAAGCCAGTAACAAATAAAATATACTCCCCTAAATAAAGACTCTACCCGAGTCGTTTTCAAAAAAATGATACACAATGAAGGGATTTAATTAAAACAAAACTTAATTGATTCCTTTGTGTGACGAAAGTTACCCATATAGTTTGTATGACTAACTTTCGTTACACAAAGGACGTGATTGTGATTTTGTTTTCATTAAGCCCTTAATTAGGTATGTACGATTTTTTTTTTAAAAAGGACCCACCTTAATTATGATTGTAAGAAAATTCTTAAATATGCATGGTCAACAAAGTAACAAGCAAGTTTAGAATTTGAAAAAGTTTTCAAGCAGAAAATTGTTGCTTCAGATTTGCTTCAGATTTATTAGTTTTGCATTTACCACCTTTGTTAAAGCCAGTTTAAGCAATAAAGATTTTTGCTTTACTTTGTAGGAACGGTCATAGTGAACGACGCCCTAGCGTCATGCTACGCTGTCGTCCGCAGCCATTCCCTGGCGCACGCGGCCATGGCGCCGCTCCGGTGGAGCGCCGGCTGGCGCGGCGCGGGCGCCGGCGACGCGCCGCGCGGCGTACATTGGTACGCCAGTGCCCTCTACTACTTCGGCGACTTCGTACTACCCTCGTCCTACACGTATCGCTAAGTGCTGTGACAGTGACAGTGGGACTCGACTATCCGCACGCGGGACGTGCCTCGGACGCTTGTAAATAAGCCCAGTGTAAATATCGGAGTGATGTTCAAGTTGTAAATAAACGCGATTATACAAATGTTCGACGACGATTTATATATGTAACCGATAGGTATTAATTTATTAAGTAGTCTTAGGACGTAAGTCGAAAGGTTCGCATAGGTATTATTTAGTTCAAAGTTTGAATATTTGTAAATTGTGTCTGTATTGTTATTCTGCACAATGCGGAAATAATTAAATGTATGCGCTTATGTCTTTTTAAGTCTTTACCAGATAAATGTAAGTGAACGAGTTAGAGATATTAGGTAGGGATAAGTAAGACCTATATTTCCTTAGGAATGCTGGAAATAGCTGGCCGTGCGTGTGCCACGGAGCGCGGCCGCTGACGACGCTCCGACTGTCACTTGTTACTACACATTCCATGCCCCTAATCGTTTTGCTTGCTTGCATAAATACACAAACATAATTAGAAAATGATAAAATTGTGATCTTGGTACCTAAAACAGTGCCTTAAGATTTATTTATTGTTATTTATAAGCAACTTATTTATAAATCGACGATATGTAGATAAAAACTGACAAAACTTTATTACTTACCTAACTTATTTTTGCATGTCATGTTTTCATTTTCCTTTCAGCTTCGCTTTTTATTTATATTTCGTTTGTAGCAAGTCGTCTTTAATTTGTGACTCTCTTTTATTTATTTACATTTACATGTTTCGTTTAAAATGAAATGTTCGATTGTACCTTGTTTGTACAGTCTTCCGCTTCCTTCGGTCTGTAATCAAGGTTCATGCTTGTCATATGAAATAATAAAGTAGGTAGGAATATATTTTAGCTTAAGCGTCCTACATATTAGTAAGCGGTTGCCAATTAATGTTACAAATGTATTAAAGTATACTAACAAGTGATGTCATTGACAATGGCCGCTGCAGATCGTTGCAAAGATCTTGAACTGATGTTTGGGTTCCTATAGTTTGAATTTAGTGAAATATTGTTCATTGACTGGCAATACTATTTAGAAATAATGTAAACTTCCAAATTGTACATCATTAGTGGGACTTCCTCGTGACGCGAGCCGCCGGCCGCCGCGACATCGCCTTGAACTTGTTCCTAGACATGGCCTGAAAGGATTTTACAATAGAACTGTATTCATATAATAAGAATGTACTTACGTAGCAGGTAAATCTGAAAGCTTTAACTAATATTTTGACAATAATGTAATGCCATATGGTTGCCATATTAAAAGTTTAGTTTTTAAAACTGAAGCTGAACTTTTCTACTGAATGACTTTACAAAGCACAACAAGTTAAATATAATTTAATATTGTTAATGTATTGTGAATATAACAATAAAATAGGTAATCGCTGTGGCATAAAATTTAAGTAGGTAACTTAATTAAAATATAGCCTTAAATAACCAGACTAATGCTGTCTGACAAAAACTATAATTGGATGTTTATTGATGTTTGACATGCTGTATAGTTGCGTAATGATATCTTTACCTGTATGTCATTATAGAGCAAGGCATTATTTGGTAGACAAGCTTAGGTGAATTTACTCATCATGTAAAGTACCTAATACGAGAATGTATTGTGCTTTTTATATTATTTATTTATTGATGTTATTTTGTAACAATATAAAAGTCTCCAATCAACGTTTAGTTGTTCTATTATTTTCCTGGATAATCTTACATAAAACCATAATAATCGACCTTAACTTCGAAATCTTAAAAGCAGGCAATCTATAGATGAAATGTAACTTTAATAAATAAAATAAACTGTTGGCTTTGAGAAAACAGCTGTTGTGTTTTGTCTTTTGAGTTGTATTTTATTAATTTTGTTGGGAAGTTCTAGTGAAAGTCGTGATAGTGATATAATGGCAAGATAAAAAAAAAATAGATTACAAACAAAAAACACGATTTGCTAAAAAAAAATTTGAGCACGAGTTTTTTTGCTGATCGATCTTCGCAGTATGTACTACAAGTAAATTAATGGAAGTGGATTAAAATAAATTTAAAAATTTTGAAGCAATCATGATAGAACGCTGAATGAAGCTATACAAATTAAAGCTTGCAATAAAATAATGTAAATTAATCATTCAAGGAAATAATGACCGTGCCTGCGAATCCGACATTTGCATGCTTTAGGTACCTAGTTAAGAACATTGCTAAGTATACAATGCATTGTATACAATGGCCTAACTCTTAGCAATGTTTTGAAATAAATTGGGGGCAATAAATTCATTTATTGCGTAAGACGATTTTTGCCAGTTTTTGACTCCCTGTAAGAAAAAATAAGAATCGGCCGACCCCCACCCCCTGTTTAATATCTATTACGTAAGAATTTAAAGAAAAAAAATACACGTTTGGTTTGTATTAATTTTTATTTTTCAAAAAAATATTTTTAGAAATGTTTGGTTTGTATGTAGGTACATACTAATAATTTTTATTTTTTGGTAAAAACCAAGTTTAGTTTTATTTTGAAGTTTTTTTTCATTCATCTTTACTTACCTAGCTTTACGCATTTTCAATATCAAGAAATCCCACCCCCTTGTAAGAAAAAATAAGACATGGTCGACCCCCCCCCCCTTAATCGTCTTACGTAATAAATGAATGGCACCTGAGAGTGTTATGCATATACCATGACCATGATTACTGAACATTGACTATGTATCGATATCAATAACAATATTATGCTTGACTAACTCTAGTGCAGCAGCAACAGGAGTGCAGCGATGGCCACACTGATATGAAGTTTAAAAAAAATCGACTCTACATAGAGAAAAAGTCTTCCGAG
The DNA here is from genome assembly GCA_947859365.1 of Archips crataeganus. Classification (NCBI taxonomy): domain Eukaryota; kingdom Metazoa; phylum Arthropoda; class Insecta; order Lepidoptera; family Tortricidae; genus Archips; species Archips crataeganus. Next base: position 13,913,860 of record OX402055.1, on the reverse strand, counting down.
GTCAATTTTGTTACTTTTTGGTGTTTGAAGGTAACAAAACCGTCACTTATTTTTGTATGAAAACTGGGGACTTTTTTACTCAATCATATAATCGATAGTGCTATTGATTCTGAGCAGATCCAAGCAAAAATTTCTAAAATCGGTGAAAAAAATATAGTTGTACTTTATTTCTGAAATTTCCCATTAATGGGTGCGGTTAATGTACGATCTGTAATTGCCGACCCGAAATGAACGACAGTAACGTACGACCTGATAATTCGTGCTCTTTTGGCAAATTATATGAGAGCATGAATTATATGAGTTCGTTCATTATTGTTGTACATTCCGTTCGAGAAATGCACTCTATATTCTATACCTAATTAATACTAATCACTAAAAACCTTAAGTCTCGTATATTATGAAAAGTTGATGGCGGTATGTTAGGGGGCAAATAAAGAAGAGCCTTACTTAGCAAGTTCGATAAAAGTTGTAATTGAGAAGTTAGAAAGGCACTTATTTAAGTAGGTACCTATGCCGACCGAATACTAATGATTTTTTTAAGTAGGTAAGCCAGCGTATTTTGTTGATAAATAATCCCAAAATCCTTTTGTTGTTAAATCCTCCAAACATAAAAAGCCTATTACTGCGAACTATTTCTAAGAACTGTACTGGCCGTAATACCAAAAGGCAAATTGGCACTGTTAACAATTAAATAGCTTTATACTCTCATATCTAACATCATCTCCAACGTGATGGAGCGATGACCTGGTCAAGATTGGGGAAGTAACTATTAAGTAATCTGTGGTTACGGGATCGCGTTGGATGCGGACGACGCTGGACCTGGACCAATCTATTTGGCGAACCTTGGGGGAGGCCTATGTCCAGCAGTGGACGTCTTTCGGCTGAAATGATGATGATGATGATACTATAAACATTTTTAATACATCACTATAAAGAGTAAAGTTTCACGTAGAAAATTAATTCGATGCTAGTACAAAGATAAAGATATCTACAAATAGCAGTGTTAGTACGGCTGAGTTGAGGGACAGTATTCAGAATTAGGTTCCGGTGTTTGAAGTGGTTTGCGGCGTAGAAGGGAAACAATCGACAGGTATCGATCTTACATGTTATATGTAGGTATGTGAAATCCCTTTGTCGGGCATGGGGATTTCAGTAACTACGGATAATAGGATTTTACGGGAGTTTCTAACTCCCGAAATAGTGCTTTATTGACGTGACCCCAACAATACTGTTAGAGGGCGGGTAATGTGCGTCCATGTAAATTTTGTCTTGGAATGTACGACCCAATAATGCACACTCTAATAATTCGTGTTTCATTTAACTCGTAAATAGTATACCTAGTAGGTACAAAGTATTAGGGCGTGCATTATGTCATAAATACATTCCAAGTCGTACTTTCTGAGATGTACTTAGAGGTACTTACTAGTATATTACAGCATACTACTATTTTTTTTTTAAGTTTTAAATTTCTAAAAAATTTTGACAAAAATAAATCTTTTTTAAAGTCTGTTTCTGGGGCAGGTTATTCATATCCATAAGTTCTTTACAGAAAATTGTCAAGCTTCAAAAATTAAATAACAAGATAGGGTTCCGCAGATGTTATGAAAAATACTTGCAAATCTTATTAATTTTACTATTAGGTAATTATACTGTCCGTAGGTATTAAACAAGCTATATTTTATAGGTCAGGCTGCTATTTCCTCTGAAATCTTTTTTTTTATACAAAATATAGGCTATTTATAGTGATTATAATCACGCCTGATGGAAAGCGAAGATGAGGCCTTGAAAGCGGCCAAATTGTAGTGTTCAGGGAACACAGTCACACTAATAAAATAACTCTCAAGCAAACTTAGCCGTTACCTATAGTTTTCCTTGTTAATTTGAGTATTTCCTCAGTACTGATTTTTTTCAAAAATTTTTATACCAACAGTTCAGCTTTTAGAGGGGGGGGGGGCTCAGTTGAATATTTCGCAAACGAATCACTGTATCGAAAAATCGTCTGAGCAACCCCGTAATGATTTTAAAAGACCTATCCAACGATAGTTACCTCACATTGCTATTATATATCCATGCATAATTACAGATAATAGCCACTGCGCTAAGCCGCGGACAGACGGACAGACAGACGGACGGACGGATAGACAGACATGACGAAACTATAAGGGTTCCGTTTTGCTATTTTGGCTCCGGAATCCTAAAAATGCGTTAAATAAAAACGACGTGTTTAAAAATTTAATTATTATTATTCATCTATTCAAATTCTCATTAGTTAAGTACTTCGGTGCCTAGTATCTAATTTTAATAAATGCGAGTAAGTCAGCTTTCAACGGCTATAAGTTTTTTAATTACACTTTAAAACTAGTTATATAAAGGCTAAAAGGTATTACTAAGTTGTAGGTAGCAAGCAATTATTAATTCCTGAATTTTATCGTTTTCAAGAAATTTGTATACAGTTAAAAGGGATTAATTAAAAACAAATTTTAATTAATTATTTTTGTGTAACGGAGTTACCCATATACTTTGTATGACTTTTTAAAATAGTGATCGTGATTTTTGTTTTGATTAAGCCGTTAACTATACAATTTTTTTGAAAACGATTCAATTACTAGCAAAAAATATTATCTCGCGTAAATAAATGAGATTTTACTTAGATCAAGTTAGGGGACAAAAAAATATTAGGGGACAATCTTACACAAATCGACCTAGTCCCAAACTAAGCAAAGCTTGTACTATGGGTACTAGACGACGATAAACATACTTATACAGATAAATAAATACTTAAATACATAGAAAACATCCATAACTCAGAAACAAATATTCGTGCTCATCGCACAAATAAATGCCCTTACCGGGATTCGAACCCAGGACCTCTTGCTTCGTAGGCAGGGTCACTACCAACTAGGCTAAAGCGGGTACATATTTTCATCTATAATTGGAAACTTGAAATTGCGGGAGGAGAAAGGCAGAGTCTACAAAAATGAGGGAGGGAAGGGGAAAGGATTTTTGCTTCTATAGACAATTAGTTTCAGAATTAATTAAGTAGCGAAAATGAAAGTACAATAAAAAGGTTTTTTGGACGACTAAAACCATCTGAGTATAAGCCCAATTAACGAGCGTTCGCTGTAGCATTATTTGAGAGAGTTGTAATCACTGTTGATTACAACTCTCTGTTAATATCACTGTTAATATCTGTTAATATCTCGTAATACATGCTATATACCACAAAAACATTTCATGTATAAAATTGATTGCCAAGTCACACACGTTCTCTATTAAAAAGTTATCAGATTTCAATGAAAGCTAAGCCCCTAACTCTAAAAAAAATCCTAACTAAAAAAAACTTAAGGTGAAAAAATATGGCTTTTTGGCTGTTTAATGCCCTAAAAAATTTATATACCTAATGAAAAAACAATGAAAATATTTACAGAAAAAGCGTTTACATAATCAGTATCCAGTGGGCCCCAAATTAAGCTGAGTTTTGGGAGCCGGAATAAATAATAGTAGTTCAATGAGACGGAAAGAGACTAGATGAAACAAACTAGGTAGGCATTTGATCAGGATGCCAGGATGTAGAGTACGATTTGATAAATTGATAACAGTGAAAACTCGAGTCTTAGTAACCTTTTTTACATAAAATGGTTTTTGAAAGGCTTTTATGGCTCCGTAGCCCTAACAAGGAACCCTTATAGTTTCGCCGTGTCCGTCTGTGTGTCCGTTGGAGCGAATTGGCTTAGCTTAAAGACTAGACTTGGTGCTAGAAAGTAGTAATTTTACAAGAGTACAGAGATAGAGAGAGAGAGAGAGAGAGAGAGAGAGTTATGGATATATTTATCACGCGGACAAAGTGGTAAAATACGAGGGGCGTTCAATATAAAGTGAGAATGAGATGCAAACTCTTTTAATATTACGAAATTAAATACTGGCCGGTAAAGCTAATCTATCTAGCTGATTGCTATGAAAAAGAAAACTAACTGTATTTGTTTAAAAAAATATACGGTAATTTCTTTGCAATGCTATTGAGTATGTTAGCGAAAATGGAGAAAATTGAACTGCGGGCCGTTATCAAATACTTGTATTTGAAAAATTTTTCTACGGACCAAGTCAATTTGGATTTGCGGGACACTTTAGGGTCTAATGCTCCTCCGTATTCGACAGTCGCACGTTGGTGCGCCGAATTTAGACGTGGAAGAACATCGACAATAGACGACCCCCGCTCCGGACGCCCTACTACAGCAGTAACTGAAGAAATTGTGAAAAAAGTCGAAAACTCAGTTTTGGCGGATCGTCGTGTCACAGTTCGTTTTATTGCTGAAAATGTAAAGATTTCAACGGGAAGCGTGCATAGTATTTTACATGAACGCTTGGGTATGAAAAAGGTATCTGCGCGTTGGGTACCAAGAATGCTTACTGACACGCAAAAACAAACTAGACTAGAGATTTGTCAACAAGCTTTGAACCTGATGCAGCAAGACCGGGAACTTTTTTTGGCGCGATTTATAACAATGGACGAAACATGGCTCCATCATTACGACCCTGAAACGAAACTGCAGTCTATGACATGGAAAAGGCCATCATCTCCAACTCCGAAGAAATTCAAGGTGAGCCCATCTGCCGGTAAGGTCATGGGCTCTGTTTTTTGGGATGGTAAAGGGGTATTAATGATTGAGTATCTCGAGCATGGAGCCACTATTACGGGCACTTTATACGCCAAACAAATAGCAACATTGCGCAATGAGATCCGCGAAAAACGGCGAGGTAAACTCTCGAAAGTTGTGCTGTTCCACCAGGACAATGCTCCGGCACACAAGTCCGCCGTTGCAATGGCTGCAATTCGTGATGCTGGGTTCGATATCCTTAAGCATCCTCCGTATTCACCAGATCTCGCTCCCAGTGATTTCTACCTATTTCCTAGATTGAAACAATACCTGAGAGGCCAGAAATTTGAAGACGACGACGCGGTAGTCGCTGCAGTACAAGATTTTTTAAGTACTCAAGATGAGACCTTTTTTAAAAATGGAATTTTAAGTTTAGAAAAAAGATATACTAAGTGTATTATGCTAAAAGGTGACTATGTCGAAAAATAAAATGACATTTAGTAAAAGTTGTTTATAACATACTCATTCTCACTTTTTATTGAACGCCCCTAGTATATCCAATCAAAAGCATTATATGTCAAAAGATGCAAGTCTCGCAAGGCGGTTCTTACACTGCAAAATTTTGAAATGGAATGTTAACCCGGCGCCACACATAGCACAAATGTTTCAACACATATTTGAACACACATATAGGTACACATATAAACATATTTGGTATAAACATGTTTGGTATAGGTATACATACACCGTGAAATTTTAGTGGTTGTTTTCCCGAAACGAGGTGATTTAGTTTCGATTGTACAATCGATTTATAATTACTATTTTGACTAGAGTCAAAATTCCAATTGTGAAAAACTAAAGTCGAAAATGATCGCAAACCAATAGTAACGCTTCGTTGGTACAAGTAGCGTACGATCGTACGATAGTTTAGGTACCAACGAAGCGTTACTATTGGTTTGCGGTCATTTTCGACTTTCGTTTTTCACAATTGGATTTTTGACTCTAGTCAAAATAGTAATTATAAATCGATTGTACAATCGATACTAAATCACCTCGTTTCGGGAAAACAACCACTAAAATTTCACGGTGTATATAAACATATTTGGTATTTGCTTATTTGTTCTTACCCCGGCGCCACACATAGCACAAATGTTTCAACACATATTTGAACACATATTTGACCTATGGTTGATTGTATGGTTGTTCTATTGAACAAATAAGCAAATACCGGTGCTTCACATGTGATCAAAAATGTGTTGAAACATTTGTGCTATGTGTGGCGCCGGCTTTAAACTAAGTCGGTTAAATATTTTAGTCAGTAGGTACCGGTGGTGTTAATAGAACTCGTTTTCCACCGACTTGCTTATTTTAAAACCGTGGAGGAACACATTTTATAGTTCTCAAAGAATGAGAGCCCAATTTGCTCCAGAAGCGGAGTATGTTTGATGCTCCACCATTTGCTATCCATGGAATCATCTGACTAAAAACTTTGTCATAAATTGTTACCTAACAAATAATAATTAGTTAACTAATAACATGTTGTTAGTGACCGCATTAATATTAGACAATCTTTTTTTTTAATACATAAACAAACCGAAACCAAAACAATGTGTTCGGTTGGACACACTAGCGAAAACCTATTTCTCTCTCATTCACGAATGCTTATTCATGTCATTAATCATATTCTTGCATTAATCTACAGAATATCTTCATCATGTCACACTGTACCATGGTAACAGTTTTAATGCATTTAATTAAACGTTGGCAAAGAGAATTTTTCACGCTTTGACCAGATTAAAGCTGGGTTACTTTAATTACGATTTAGAGAACTCAAGGAAAACAGACGATAGCTCAGCAAAAGCTTTTAATGGTTTCATAATAATAGAGCGATAAAAAATGGTTTTAATTTTCAGCACGTCTAGGATTGTCCGAAAGCTCGTTTTTATCGTTTATTTTAAAAGGAAACGCCTGTATCGGACATTTTCACTTTTTCCGATACTTTATCACAGCATATTTTTTACACGCTTGTTCTTTGTTCTTACTCCACTGCGGCATAATTATATAATGTGTCTTTATGATGCGGACGTCGAGAGGAAATGAAAAACATACAGTCGTTGTCATCGCATCAGGGTTGAATGAAAATAGAATCTAGTACTGGCACAGTTGAGTGTCGGTCGACTCAGTGTAATTTCAGACTCGAGTGAGAGCACGCGTGTCGTGTTAGGACAGAGACAATAGTTAGTTCCTTTTAACTTCATAGTTTGATAAATAATTGGAACATTCTTATACAAACGAAGTTTTAATATTAGCTTGAAAAATAATAATTATAAAATCCTTGTGACACATTTAAAATATTTTAATTAAAAGTTCAGCTTCATAATCAAACGTTGGCTTCAGTAACATCGAAGATTAAGTTCCTTAGTAAATATGGTAAGTTATTCATAACTTTTAATTGGGTTTCGCTTTACGACTAGTTAATGTCAACGAGTGAAACAAAAAAATTGTGACCCCAGGGTGTACGCTGTTGCGAAGGTCCAGTAATAATTGTCTTTAAAAAGTATCAAGTCATGATATCGGAAATTTATTTTTTTCTTTTTTTACAATTTTTAATTTCTATTGAATTAGAAAAAAATACGAATGTACTTATTTGCGCAGAATAGTGCGAGATTGGTACAACATGCGCCAGGGAATGACTAGGCATTGGGTTCGAATCCCAGCCCAGATTTATTTTTCTGATCCAGGATTAGTTTACCTACGATTATGTAGAAATACGATGATGTAGTCTCAGTAGAAATAGGAAAAGCATCTAAAACTGTTAAATATTGTATTTGCATGATAGCAATACTGAGTTATATTCTGTACACCGGAAGCAACCATAGTAATAGCGGACGAGTCAGAAGCTCTATTATCTGTGGTTTTGTGTCTTGTCGTTTCCCGTTTGGCTCGGCCGCTTATGTCCGTACTCCATATTATAAAATTAATATTATCTAAGTGCATCCTCAATTCTAGTCATCCTGTGTGTTGTATTATTGTGTTGGTGAAGAGAACAATAAATAAGGTCTCCAGTTAAAGAACTATTTTATTTCTGTGCCTCAACTTAGCACGCCAAACCGTCCACTGCACATTGGACTCTGTCTAACAAAAACACATCATTAAGTATGTACTTTAATACGCTACTGGTATTTTTTTTAATTATAAATAGGGCAATGAAAAATATTAAAAATAGTTAGTTATTATTAACAAATGTAATGTGTTAATGTTAGTAGTGGTAGAGCCATGTTGTAGCTAGCCGCTGCATCACGAATGGGCCGGCTCGTCCGGGGCAGTACCACCCTCTCACAGAACACCGGCGTGAAGCAGCAGTAATTCTGCTTGCGTTTCGTACGGTCAGTGAGAGTGCCGGGGGCCCAATACCTCACCCCTTCCCTCTTCCCCTCCCTCACCCCCTTCCCCTGTTCCCTTTCCTTTATGCCAATTTCACACGAGGGCAGAACAGTCGGGCAGGACAGTAGGCAGCACAGTACTGCCCGACTGTTCTGCCCTCGTGTGAAACTGGCATTAGGGCCGACAACGCACTGGCATCGCGTAAAGCGCTTTGGGTGTCTATGGACAGTGGTGATCATTTAACATCAGGTGACCCACTAGTTCGTTTGTCTGGCCTTTCTAACATAAAAAAAAATGTTTGGCTTAAATAGTCAAGAAAAAATACAAATATTTCGCAAACGTATGTACGCTAGGACCAAATTTTAACCCCAGATTATGTTATGACGCAATTTTGAAAAAGCGACATAAGTATTTTACCCTGTAGTATTTATTTTGAAAAATCTTCCAAACTACGTACTAGAATGTAATTTCTATAATGTAATTTAATCGATCATGTTAGAACAAATCCAGACGGCTGGAAGGCTTAGATTCTGACCACTTACCCAGTTTAACTTATCCAGCAACTGTCATCTGAGTAGAGCTCGTCAGTAAAGTGACATGTAAAGGCAAATTTGACAAACAAACTGACTGGAAAACAAACCAGTGGCCGTGTTGTCTAACGCGCGAGCGCTCGCAATCGCATTCACCATTTCTTTCTATCCTCATCCTATAACGTGTGACAGAAATAAGCGAAGAAAACGACTGTGGTTCCGAGTGCGTTAGACAATAAGCTCTCTGACATGAAGTTATTGTCAGTTGATTAATAAGACACATTTAAGCATAGGTTTAAATATAAATATTCTGCAACTTTCCCAATTCGTTTCGTCTGTTTCTTGAGTTGTAAATAAAGAACTGACTAGTCGAGTCATAAACGTCTTTATGATGTAAACATAGTAAAACGAACGTTCGCCTTTTAGCGAGAAATAGGTCTTGTCGTCCATCATAACGTTTATTATATTTCTTATACGAAAAGGTTAGTAAACACAGGTCAAGCACGCCCAAAATTGTGTTTATTAGATTAATGTCATCAGCTCGAACTGTACAATATAATAGCAATGTATACTAAACGGGTCTCATTCTAAATCCCTAACATCGTTTGTCCTAATGTAATGTTTGTCCTAATGATCGATTGTCCTAACACTTTTTTTCTCGGAAACCGTGAATTTTTCAGGAACTTTGAAGTGATTATCCTATAGAACTCTATTAGGTTAGGTTAGGTTTGTTTTATAAAAATCCAGAACAATTAATAGATTTTAAATAAAAAGGGTTAGGACCATCGATCATTAGGACAAACATTACATTAGGACAAATAATCATTAGGGAATTAGATATAGCTTAGAGCCATACTAAACACTTAGCCTAGTAACAAACCGAACATACTTACTACATATAGATAACATAAAATTTAACCGCCGAAAAACTGAACAAATAAAAACAATAAACCTTTTTATTTAACTTTAAATAACTAAGTTCTTAAACTATTGTAAGTATACCTAAGTAATTTTGAGCCGGTGCCAAACAATATGTCACGTGTGTGCCCGTTCGGGTTGCTGTCTCGCTGACATTAACGCTCGCTCGTGAACACTCGGCATTTTCCGGCGAAGGATTGATTGTTTGGCACTGACTCAAACTTACTTAGGGATACTTACATTAGTTTTAGAACTTAGTTATTTAAGGTTAAATAATAATAATAAATATCTTTATTACAGACCACGGCGATCCATAATAATGTTAGTAACAAAAGTAATTTTTTATAACCTATGTTAGTAGGTAAACTGTGAATAAAGGTTCATAAAAAAGGTTTATTATTTTTACTTGTTCAGTTTTTTTCGGCGGTTTAATTTTTTGTTAAACGTTTTTATTTTATGCTTTTCAGTTTTTTCGTACTACAGACAGGTCTGAAGCTCATTCATAGTGAGGTTTTTGTAATATACAACTCAGCATTAAAATCTGTGAGTGACCAATAAATCACTCCTATTTTCCCACCCTTAGGCTGCTTTCCACCAGAGATGTGCGAGGATGCGTTGCGAGGGATATGTGTGTCATGAACCAATAGAAACACTTCATTCACTTAGGACCTTTTAAATGAAGTGTTTCTATTGGTTCATGACACACACATCCCTCGCAACGCATCCTCGCACATCTCTGGAGGAAACGCAGCCTTAGGGTAAGATTTTTTTTTGAAATTTATATGGGACTAATTTTTTTTTAACTTTATTTTAAGGAACTTTGATCAGGTAAATTGAACATGTCAGTTCCAAGGGACTAATTTCTATCCAATAAAAAAATAATTATCAAAATCGGACTACTCTGTAAAAAGTTATGCGTGATCATACATAAAAAAAAATATAAGTATACAGGGTGTTAAATCCAAATGGGTGTCAGTATGGCGAAATCAGAAACTACGAGAGATAGCAAAATGTTTTCTTAGGAACCATGGCTTCGAATTTAGATTTAACAAAAATGGCATTCAAACCTTTTTTTCAACTCTCATACATAACCGGGAATCGAACCTGGTCAAAATTTCTGTAATAATTTATTTGTTGTATTGTTGAAGTTAGGTCCCAAGAAACACATTTTTAATGGAATTTTCTTTAAATAATTGTAAAAAAACACAAGAATTACAAAATAACTTTATTTAAGTAATTAGCTGGGTCTCCACTGAGCGAACTGCCTCGTGAGGCAGCCATTTTCGGCGCGATTTAGAACCTTGTGTCGAACAAAATTATGCCCAATGCGCTAGCCTCGCGAGGCAGCTCATTCAGTTTGATGATGATGCTGATGATCAAAATGTTTGCCATTTTCCTGGATGCAAAGATTGATTCTCTTGGGTAATGCACTATCGCGTTCCGTATTTTTGTGGGGTGCATATTCAGCCCAAAAAGACATTCCATTTTTAAATTTGAAATAAATTGGCACACCCTCTGAACGAATGTGTCCTAATTTTAAATAAACGCAATTTGTAGTGGATTACTATCTAAGTAAGAGAATGGTAAGGTCCTATTCAGATAAATTATTCATATTGATGAACTAATGACGATATTTTGCAAACTATTTAAATTGTGGGAATTTCTGTCTAATGTTTTACACAAGAATTCATAGCAAAAGTTGGTCGTTATATTCTAGGGATCAACTAATAACAAAACGACATGTGAATATTTAGTACAGAGTTTTGACCAGATTCGATTCCCGGTTATGTTTGAAAGTTAAAAAAAATGTTTGAATGCCATTTTTCTTAAATCTAAAACCGAAGCCATGGTTCCTAATAACAGATTTTGCTATCTCTCATAGTTTCTGATTTCGCCGTACTGTCCCATTTGGATTTAACACCCTGTATACGCGTCGACTTGAGTACCTCCTCCGTTTTTTCGACGGTTGAAATATAAAAAACAAGAAACTTATATTTTAGAAATAATTTGGAAACGCCTGATTAAGAATAGTATAGGTTTTCGAAATACCTACAGCTAGGCGGACTTGCACGGACCACATCTAACTATATAACTCAGGGTTAAGTGCTAACCCGAGGTTAAGAAGTGTCAAAATGTATGGAACTCTTGTCCATAACCCAGTTTTAATGATTTATTTTTTAATCCTAGACTTTCCTAACTATTCATTTATCACCGATTTGGTACGTGCTTTTCCTGCTGAGTATAATCAATAATCATTAAGCCTATTACTTACTAGCAGGTAAGTGGAGCACTATCGCACACGTAGTTGTAATATTTCAAAATACGCAATAATAATGCTTTAGTAATGAATAAAAAATCCTAGATATGAGGTAGACATCGGAAAGTCTGTACCTTAAGACATGTAAATAATATAGCTTGTAAGAGTTTACGCATATGTATTTTACGGAGTGTTTGCAGGAATAACGGGAGGTAAAGTTTTACTTTCGAGGGCTCTAATATGACGGTTCCCTATGAAAATATACTGCGATGTCACAAGTAAAAATTTGTTAGGTAGGATAACACTTAGGGACGCGAATACTTATAACAATCGTTGCTATTGTGACGCACTTTTACGAAATTAGAAAATATTAAAGAATCTTACAGCATTTCAGTGAAAAAATGGAATCATGTTTTCTGGATTTCTTGAGATTTTGTTAAATTATATTCTAAAGGTAAGTTCACAGTAGTGAACCAAGTTTTCTGCGCTTAGGCGTTACATTAAAAGGCTAAATTCATTAACCACGTGCATTTTAATTTTAATTCGATATCTAATCTATAGGTACTTCAACTTTAAGATAAAAAAGTGTTATTAATATAACACCGCTAACCGACACTAAAAATGACATAAAGTTTTAATAGAGGGAATCAAACCAAGTTATAAATTTTATTGAAGCCGCAGCTCGTAGAACATGGCCTCGACTCTTGCTTGCGACGGGAGGAAAAACACTCTGAATTTTAAACCAAATATTTTTTATAAATTTCTTATGGTCCATGTTAACCTCATACAAAAAAAGAGTTGTTATTTTGGAATTTAGCCTCGAGATAACCAACATAATATTTAACTAATTCAAATCGGTTGAGCGGTTACAAGTAATGCGTTTGCTTTTGGAACGTTGCCGGTACCAACATGTGTCTTTTATTTATATTTTGTTGTCTGTAATATCTACGTAGGTGATTTCATTAATGTAATGTGTAATGTGTATCCATTCGGCGTCTGTCATTCACTCCACACATTCTTCATGATCGCCCTTCACTTTTAAGCCTGTTTCAGGGGGGCTACTTCGAAATTCGAAAATCGAAGTTCGCATCGTACCGTCTCGCTCGCTCTCGTATTAAATGCTATTAGCGTGAGCACGATACCAAGTTCGAATTTTGCACTTTGTAGTATAAGGCCTGAGGCCCTACCACGAAGTGCATAATTCGAACTTCGTTTCGTGCCGTCCCGCTCACACTAATATGATTTGACACGAGAGTGAGAGGGATAATGCGATGCGAACTTCGATTTTCGGATTTCGTGGTAGCGCCTCTGTACCAAAGGCACGCTCGGACGGATGGGACAAATGCAATTACACCGGCACTTTGTCTCGTAGCGCCTGAAAGTGCCTATTAAGTTCGGACGAATGAGCTGAAACAAAAACGCGACTTTCATCTGACTTATTAAATAAGGACTTTCATTACAATTTTGTCTTAAGAGTTCTTATATTCGGATTTTGCTTTTCTTTCTGTCTGAGTTGATTAATTTATGATATTTGTTTTTCAAATGCAATTTCGAAGCCAAAGTCAATCTGAAGAATAGGATAAAATTTATAAGTTATTCAAGACTAGACAGCGTATTTAGGTAACGTGCCTACGTAGTTTATTTACAGTAAGTATTAGTGCTTTTATTACTATTTTTTTTATTATTATTTTTTAATCTTCTAATATATAAAAATCTCGTGACACAGTGTTTGTTATCGAACTCCTTTACCTATTTTTATAATTTTTTTATCTGTATTTGGTAGGTCTGAGAATAGCGTAGGCTATTTTTTATACCCCTATTCTTCGCAGACGGAGTCGCGAGCAACAGCTAGTAAACTTATAAAATTGGCTGGTTAAATAAGTACGACCAATTTTAACAGCACTATTTTCCTTCCATAATAATGCGCCTAAATACATAGCGGTTTAGACTTGATTCTGATAATTATTGAAAACTTCAACAGAGAAGACAAATGTTAACTGCGTAAAGCTGATCCATTTGGTTCCTTGCCAAAAGGGTCGGAAAAACCCTTATTTTTAAGTCATAATAGTTTATTTACAGTCTACGGATACTAAGAGAGAAAGAAAGAAAAATATTTTATTTACGGTTTTAAAAGTACCACCACCAAACATTAGAAAATAACATTAATAACTACATCTAAAAGACAAGTGTATCATGGCAGTGACACCAATTGTCACCGAAAAAGGGTCTCCACTCAGCATGTGTTGCTACACAGAGAGTGCAGCAACGCTGCTTTTCAGTAGAGCCCAGATTTGAGCTACACGGCAGTGTACAGTGTATCGCCACATCATATGCAAGTCACTAGCTAATATAAGAAACAGGGGTATATAGCTTTTAAAATGACGGAAGTTTTCCCGACCCTAGATAGATCCTGATCCATCGTACGTAGCTTACATCGTTCTCACAGTACGCGTCAAAATGATTTTCCTTGTTAAGCAACATGATGTCTATATATAACTACTTATAATTAAAAATTTTAAAAACCCCCAACGCAATTATGTCACTGTCAAGGACCGTTATGCGTCTAAGATCTCTTCCGCAGCTAACAAAAGAGCTGATAACTTTGAAACGGCTGCACCGATTTTGATGAAACATATCTAAGAACCATCGCCAAGAAACCTGCTTTCTATTAAAAAAAAAACCGCATCCAAATCGGGGCACCCGCTCTTAAGCTATGATGCCACAGACAGACAGACACACATAGCGGTCCAACTTATAACACCCCTTTTTTTGTGTCGGGGGTTAAAAACAATTTTTATGAAAAGATTTCCGAGAGGGTCACGATCTCACGATAGGTAGCTATATATATTAAGTTACATAGCTTATACCAGTCCTTTTTCACAGGACATTAAAGGTATAAAACCTCAATAAGAACAACATAAAAACCTTTACTGTAAACGAAGTCATAATCTTAAGATCTTAAAATTTTAGAGTTAGTCTGAGTTAGTGATTAAAATTTATGAAAGTAGATAGAGGCCCAGCGTAGGTATTTGTCTCAACTGAAAAGTTGATCAAAACGTTACCTAACTAGGTAGTTATCAATTAGTTTTGTAAGTGAATGTTACTAACCTAATATTGACGCTACACCGTGTCTTGGGTGTTAAGTACCTATAAAACATTATTAACCTTCTTTAAAGTATAACCTTCTTTGCGCTACAGAAAATGACTAACTTTTCAGCGTTACGTTCTTCTGTATTAAAGTTTCAGACTAGAAATGTGTAAATTAATTTCAACGCGTCAGCTGTTATGAGTCTGTGGCTGGTGCCTACAAAATTTAGTCCCTTGTTCTGTAACAGGGGTGTTCTATAGGTGAAATGAAAGTGTAAAAAAGATAAATATTTTTCTCTAATTTCAGTTTATCCCTGTGACAGCAAGAAAGTGGATTTAGGGCGCTACCTAGTCTATAAATAACAAAAATCTCTTTAGAAGTCCAAATTGTTTTCTCAAAACAAACACTGGGTCGAGCCGCGAGTTGATATTTGTTTAAGAACACGAATTTTATCTTGGAAAGCTTTCAGAATCATTTTACTGGAACCGTGTTAGTATAAAACGCAGAATCGCAATAGCGCAAAACAAAAGATTTAATTTCGTCACATTTTATCATTTTTCGATATCGGAATATAAGTTTTTCTGCCTACGAAACCACGAAACCATGTTTCCTTACATGTATGTATTAATAATGACGGCACGTCGTCAAAGCAACCACCGGTCCTTTGATCTGACTTTCGAGATATCATTCACAATTTTTCGCGATACTTACCTACTATTTTGAATAGCAGTTTTACTTCCTGAAAGATTTGAAAAGCGGTTCACGATGAAAAGCACAAAATAGATTGTTATGCTTCATTCCTGACGATGACGCGTGACGCCGATATTTCGGTGCTGTGCCTAAGTGCGATTGCTCGGTTTTAGGGCTTCGTAGTAAGGAAGACAAGTCGTACGTACGTACCTACTTGGCAATTAACTGTATCAAAAGTGTTATTCTTACTAGTTAGGCACAAAGTAAATTTATGTTATTTTACTGAGAATCTATTTATACATACTTCGTAGAAAAACCTTATAGTAAAACTTGCACTTAAGATTTAAATAAAAACCGGCCAAGCTCATGACGGACACGCTCAGGATAGGGTTCCGCAGCCATTACGACGTAACGTACCTACTAGTATCTGTATCTAAGTACGTAATATTTTTCTAAGGATTTTATATTTTGTACCCGGAACGTTCCAAGTAGGTTTATTTTATAGGTCAGGCTGCTATGTAGGTAGGTACTCTTACCCCCTGTTTCACCATCCATTGATTAATTTTAACTGACGGATAAATGTGGTGCCGTCTCTGTTTGTTTTGTTCGAATAGACGAAGACGGCATCACATTTATCCGTCAGTTAAAATTAATCGATGGGTGGTGAAACAGCCCCTTAGACTACTAAAGCTGCGTACGGACTGCGCGCACATTACGCGTACCCTACGCGAGCCAGGGTACGCGTACCGCGTACACGCGTAAGTGTTCCGGGGCCAAAATGGCAAAATGGAACCCTAATAGTTACGCCATGTCTGTCTGTCCGTCCGCGAAATATTTAACTTGAAAGTGCACATTTTTTTTAAATCGAGCGTTCCCCCATTCTAAAAGCTAAACGGCTAAGTTTACTTGAGAATTATAAAGCTGCGTATATACGGACTGCGCGCACATTAAGCGTATCCTACGCGAGCCCGGGTAGGTACGCGTGTCTTGGAAGTTGGAACGCCATGTCCGTACTTGCAGCTACGCGTACAGTGTACGCGTACATAGCGTACGGACATGGCGTTCCAGGACACGCGAGCCCGGGTACGCGTACCCGGGCTCGCGTAGGATACGCGTAATGTGCGCGCAGTCCGTACGCAGCTTTATACATAATTCTCAAGCAAACTTAGCCGTTTAGCTTTTAGAATGGGGGAACGCTCGATTTAAAAAAAAAATGTGCACTTTCAAGTTGAATATTTCGCGGACGGACAGACAGACATGGCGTAACTATTAGGGTTCCATTTTGCCATTTTGGCCCCGGAACACTAAAAAGATACAGGGTAAGGTAAAGCTCCATGAATAATGTTTGCAAAAGCCAATAACACAACTTCAGTTAACAAAATTGTTTCTTGGTCATTAGATGATGGCCTCGACTATTTTACACCGTCGTAAAACAAGGGAAAACGATGGATGGTTCTTGGACGGCAAATAACAACACTTAAGAAGCTATAGACATAATACATCTGCACATAGAACGGGCAAACTATACGATGGATGAACAAACTATGGTTGATTTATACGCATGCCCAAGATTTCATTTTGAGCAGCAATACATTATCTATTTAAAAGCAATCTTCATAAGATATTTATAGTATCTAATAAGTAGTCGATTTATGTTCATTGTTAAGCTTGTAACTTCAAAAAATATTGTTTGTAGTTTAGCCGTAGAGACAAGAACATTATGATTGTACGAGGGGCGTTCAATATAAAGTGAGAATGAGATGCAAACTCTTTTAATATTACGAAATTAAATACTGGCCAGTAAAGCTAATCTATCTAACTGTCTTTTGTTTAAAAAAATATACGGTAATTTCTTTGCAATGCTATTGAGTACGTTAGCGAAAATAGAGAAAATTGAACTGCGCGCTGTTATCAAATACTTGTATTTGAAAAATTTTTCTACGGACCAAGTCAATTTGGATTTTCGGGACACTTTAGGGTCAATTGCTCCTCCGTATTCGACAGTCGCACGTTGGTGCGCCGAATTTAGACGTGGAAGAACATCGACAATAGACGACCCCCGCTCCGGACGCCCTACTACAGCAGTAACTGAAGAAATTGTGAAAAAAGTCGAAAACTCAGTTTTGGCGGATCGTCGTGTCACAGTTCGTTTTATTGCTGAAAATGTAAAGATTTCAACGGGGAGCGTGCATAATATTTTACATGAACGCTTGGGTATGAAAAAGGTATCTGCGCGTTGGGTACCAAGAATGCTTACTGACACGCAAAAACAAACTAGACTAGAGATTTGTCAAGAAGCTTTGAACCTGATGCAGCAAGACCGGGAACTTTTTTTGGCGCGATTTATAACAATGGACGAAACATGGCTCCATCATTACGACCCTGAAACGAAACTGCAGTCTATGACATGGAAAAGGCCATCATCTCCAACTCCGAAGAAATTCAAGGTGAGCCCATCTGCCGGTAAGGTCATGGGCTCTGTTTTTTGGGATGGTAAAGGGGTATTAATGATTGAGTATCTCGAGCATGGAGCCACTATTACGGGCACATTATACGCCAAACAAATAGCAACATTGCGCAATGAGATCCGCGAAAAACGGCGAGGTAAACTCTCGAAAGTTGTGCTGTTCCACCAGGACAATGCTCCGGCACACAAGTCCGCCGTTGCAATGGCTGCAATTCGTGATGCTGGGTTCGATATCCTTAAGCATCCTCCGTATTCACCAGATCTCGCTCCCAGTGATTTCTACCTATTTCCGAGATTGAAACAATACCTGAGAGGCCAGAAATTTGAAGACGACGACGCGGTAGTCGCTGCAGTACAAGATTTTTTCAGTACTCAAGATGAGACCTTTTTTAAAAATGGAATTTTAAGTTTAGAAAAAAGATATACTAAGTGTATTATGCTAAAAGGTGACTATGTCGAAAAATAAAATGACATTTAGTAAAAGTTGTTTATAACATACTCATTCTCACTTTTTATTGAACGCCCCTAGTATATTGGGGTACATTCAACGATTAATCGTTTTGGCTTTACGGAACAGCTAGCATAAACTAAATTTCACTTCAAACTGCTTATGTTTAGAGACGTGAAAAATAACGCAGAGCACGGCCGGCAGTTAGTATTATGGCATGCATTGGATGCATGGCAACCCTATCTATAGGTACTGATTAGATTAACATTTTGAAATTAAGCAGATATGTTGTTTACCTGTGCCGTGCTTGATTATAAATTAATTTCCCTCGGCTCTTTGCCCGCGGCAGCAATCGATTAGGCGGTGCGATCAAGCAATAAATAATATTATTACGGGTATACATACCTACCTTATGTACCCCGCGTAACCCAGGTGTAAGTCAGGTGACATTCCTGTACGCGATGGTTATCTAAAAGAGTTCTCTTGCTTGTTAGCAAGCATGCGTGCGCTGCGCGAATTGTAACGCTCTGAATCTTTCTCATAAAGCCATTTTCTAAATAAGTTAACCACAAACCTACCATTTTATAGTAACGTGAGCCTATAGAGCATTTAACTAATTGTGTGGTAAAACGAGCGATGTAGGTATTTTTGCAGCACATAAGTTAAGCATTTGATTTGTCACTAATAACGCACTAACACTAGTTTTTTCATTAACCCCCACATATTATAATGAAACCATTTTAGTTATTAGAATTATAGTTAGTTATAGAATTATTTACAGACATGGAATTACAAAATCGAATTAGACAGGCGCTTCGGTTACTTATTACGCGTGCAGCTTTAAATGTTTTTTTTTAGCTATTGTTTCGTAATCTTTGAATTAAAACTATTCGTGAGATACAGACATCTATCTATTCTATACATATAATAAATCTGTAACAAGTCGGTGTCTGTACATTGAAGATATTTGAGAAAAACTGTCACTAGAGCTATTTATTAGCGCAATAGTACCCAAAACAATGATTTTTGGAATTATTGTCTGTTTGTCTGTTTATCTGTTTGTCTGTGCGTTTGTGCGCGCTAATCTCAGAAACAGCTTAACCTAGAAGGATGAGGTTTTCACTGATATGTTGGTATTTTCTTGGATTAACATTTAGTGTTTGTTTCATTTGAATCGGTTCACAAATAAGAAAGATACGTCTATTTTAAGAACTTATCGAAAAGGTTTTTTTTGTTTGAGCGCGCTAATCTCAGGAACTACTGCTCCGATTTGAAAAATTCTTTCAGTGTTAGATAGCACATTTATCGAGGAAGGCTATAGGCTATATAATCATCACGCTAACACCAATAGGAGCGGAAAGATGTTTCAAAATCGGGGGTTTTTGAAGTAAAACTTCTATAGGCACGCTTGACTTGTGGTGAATGTGAACGCGGGTGTGCGGGGGGTTCTGTGGGGGGGTTAGGTTGGGAGGGGAGTGCGGGGGCGGGTAATTTTTTTATATCGAGGAACTAAGGAGAGCCATAATTGATGAAAAAGCAAATTGGATAAAAAAATAAGCTGCCCAAATTACTAATTCCACGCAGACGGAGTCGCGGGCAACAGCTAGTAATTAATAAAATAAGGTATCTACGAGTTACTCACGTATTAAAGGGCAAGTACGGGTTTTAATAATTATACTTCATACTTATTCGTCTTGTTTGATTAACTGGCAGAATGTGCGAAAAGTTTGCGATATCTTTAAACTATCTGTGCCTATGTCAAACCATAAATAGCGCTCTACTTCCGAAAATAAAATTAGAAAGTCTAGAAAGAAGAGGAGCTGTTTATCATCGCGGAAAACAGCTAATGATTAACAAAATGTTGCAGATCAACCTAGATACCTGCTAGATAGTGATCGATTCAGTTCAGTGTACTTATACTTACGTGAAATCAGTCAGCAAAAGTCCGACAAAAAACACCCCTTATGCATTTACGAAATATATCACGATTTTATCTATACTAATATTATCTATACATATAAAATCCTTTGTCCTGACTGACGGATCAACGCACAGCCTAAACCGCTGATCGTAGAGACCTGAAACTTGGAGGGTGTGTTCTTTGTATGACGTAGGCATCCGCTAAGAAAGGATTTTCCGTAGTTCTACTTCTAAGGGGGTAAAAAAGGGGGGCAAAGTTTGTATGAGACATCGTGATTCCTTGGTCCAATCCACTTCAAATTTTGCATAAACATTCTTTAACAGAATTGATGGAAGACGTGTTTCGTATTTTATTGAAATTCATCCCTTGACGGGGTCAAAAAGTAGTAGAAAGTTATTTTGGGGGTGATTTGCTTCGAAGTTGATATCAATACTCCTTAGTGCTTTTGATTTATTTAAATGACATTTTATTTTGACACAATGCAAACGAAACGAAACTTCAAATTTGGCAAACCATTTGTCTACGTTTGTCAACCACTTCCTGATCTGATCTCTGATAATAACTAATTATATGTATAAGTATTTGCATTTCACCAAGCTTTTGCTTTTACAAGCGCAGCGTGGGACGTCCACCAACGAGATGGACGGACGTTTTGGTGAAGGCCGCAGGTTCAGGGTGGATGCAAGTCGCTTCCAACCGTAATGATTGGGCGTCAATGAGGGAGGCCTATGTCCAGCAGTGGACGTCCTACGGCTGAAATGATGATGATGATGATGATGATGAAGTTTTTATGTGAGTTCAACCTTTTTCGAATAAAATCGAATTGAGTATTCAAACATGAACTCGCATAAAAGCTTGGTGCAATGCAAATACATATAAAATGCTTTGTCCTGAAGTCCTAAATGACTGACTGGCGGATTAACGCACAGCCTAAACCGCTGTATGTAGAGACCTGAAACTTGGAGGATGTGTTCTTTGTATGACGTAGGCATCCGATAAGAAAGAATTTTCCGGAATTCCCACGGGATAAGGAATATACGGGATGTATATATTTCATCAATCTAGAGTGACCCTATCCCCATAACGAAGATTACTAAACTGTTTAAATTGGGCATGCAAGTAGACTATTAGAACAGGTATAAAGCTAATTTCAATAATTATGAAAATTCCCACGGGATAAGGATAAATCAGGATTTATATACTCAAATCAACTGAATCCTATCTCCGTAACTACAATTACTAAACTTTTCAAATTCAGATAAACGTAAATGGTCATACATAACAGCAAAAAAACTTATTGCAGGATTTTTGGAAATTCCTGTGGGATAGATTATCTCTGAAACATCCGAGACGATTAAAAAAAATCTTTGACCAGTAAAAAGTAACACTATCCTTTATTTACATAGGCTACTTTTTTCCGGGAAAATGCAAAATTCCCAAGGGATAGAAAAAACATTCATCTTCGGAGCTCATTTTAAAATGTCTTTCACCAATAGAAAAGATACACTGTCCTTGATTAACATAGGATGCTATTTTCCGGGTAAATGCAGAATTTCCGCGGTATAGAAAATAGTAAATTTAACTTCGGGGCTGAGTTCTAAAAAAATTACCAATAGAAAGCTACAGTATCCTTCATTGGTATAGGCTAGGCTACCTACTATTTATTCGGTAAAATGCAAAATTTCCGTGGGATAAAAAGAAGTGAATAATTTGAAAATTTCTTTCACCAATAGGAAGTTACACCAACCATTATTTACATAGACTACTTTTCTCCGTGAAAAAGTAAAATTCCCACGGGAAAAAAATAAGTGAATTCAACTATGGGGCGGATTTTAAAACTTCTTTTACCGGTAGAAGGCTACACCTTTAAGGACATAGGCTACTTTTCCTCGGGGAAAATGCAAAATTCCCGCGGGATAAAAATAAGCGAAAATTTGCACAGAATAAGGACAAATTTGTTGAAATTCCCACGGGATAGAGAGTAAACGGGATTTATAATATTCACTAACTGATACTGATGATGATGAAATGATGAAATGATAATAATGATGGATGTTGCCGTTGCCGGATTTTTGTTATATACAATGAAAGAGATGAAGAAGCTTTACCACAAATTGGAATTCTACGCGGACGAAGTCGCGGGCAAAAGCTAGTAAAGAGGAAATATTTGATTGTTTGTTTGTTTGTATGTTTGTTTGTTTGCATTGAATAGGCTCCGAAACTACCGGACCGATTTCAAAAATTCTTTTGCCGTTAGAAAGCTACATTACCACAGAGTGACATAGGCTACTTTTTACCGCGGGAAAATACCTTTTCCTACGGGAAAATTAATTATATCGCGGGCGAAGCTGCGGACGGTAGGCTAGTTTATAATAAAAGCTGCCTTCGCCTGCCATAAATTAAGTTTCCCGTAGAAAAAAGTAACGTAAGATCATTTGATAACTCTCCACAATATCTACGTAGAATCGTAGATGTAACACAAAGTACAACTGGGGTAAGAAAAGCTTCGTTACCTTTGCTTGCACCAAAGCAATTGTCAGTTCTGTCAACATTTTATTTCAAACGAAACAGAACATCGCATTGAAGTTCCCAATTTTCAAAAGGTACTAAGAGTCTATGACTTGATAAAGGAATAACTTTAATAACAAAAGTTGACGAATTGTTTTCGTAGCTCAAAAATGTAAACACGATCGTCTTCATAATTAATACATTTTTTCTTCCAGGTATTAACAAGCGGCTGAAGATCACCAAAATGGGTCGAAACAGTTCAAACGACGACCCTAACGGAGAACTCAGTATTCTCTTAGTGGTCACCGTCATACTTGGACTACTGCTAATGCTGTCGTTACTAATGTGCTACGCTTGCGTGCTAAAAAGACTTTGTTGCGGCACAAGTCGAGAGAGGAAGCAACTAGCTGCAAGGAATGAGAGCTATCCCATGGGGGACATAACTTTACTGTCGCAGTCTACAAAAAGTGAACGAGTTTAAGTTAGAATTAAGATGTGTTCCAATTTGGCTAGGATTGCAAAGCGTTGAAGAGCGTTTAATTGTATAGATCAAAATAGCGATGCTACTGGCTAGGGGGCTAACTAAGACACCCGTCAATGTGAACGCTAAAAACCAAAAGCAGAAGCAAATGAAAACCAAGTGGAATATGTATAAAAGTAAAATTTAAGATGGCCAAAATAATCAATAAGTATACATATACCTACGCTTTGTGTGTGACCTTATTACGTTAGAGGAAAGTAAAAAAATGCTTTCTTTGTTTCTATTTCAAATCTGCAAACCTGCCTGTTGAGTAGCTTACTCAAAAGGTAGACAGTCAAGTGGTATAATATTGCAAATGTAAATACCCTCGAACAAGCAGAAACATAGGAAATAGGCGAAGAGACTTATCATAAAAAAAATGGTAAAGCCAATTAGGTACTTGGTCGACTGTATATTCCCTATCGGCATGAAGGTAGGGTCGGTTCCCTAACATATGTATCCAGTTTTCCATACTAACTGCATAGAAAAGTGGATACTTATGTTAGGGAACCGACTATACCTACCTAACTTACCTATATTCTCTAAGGTACAAGACTGTTTGATTAATGGTGTTTACTGCTGAATGTTGTGCCGCTTCCTCGGACAATGTAAATAACTGTTAGATTACAATATAATTAATTTAGAGCTTCAGCTTCGTTGCCGCATAAAATAATAACACTTCTTTAACTAAGTAGGCATTTTCGAGCAATCTTTTGTTTTCGGAAGGTATTTGATCGATCGTAATTGGTTAGGTCGTGAAATTTTTGTATTCTTTTAAACGAGTATTTCTGGCAAGAATTTCAAAACTGCAATCGCTTTTGTGAAATCCAACATCCGCAGAGCAATTATGTTTAAATTTGCGAGAGCGGAAATAATCCCAGCGTATATTTTCAAACAAGTTGATTGACACGCCCAGACATCTCTTAGAGATTCCATTATATCTGCGAGATTAAACAGTAATGTTCTTTGTAAGACTTGACTGATTAAATGTAGTGTGTAAAAAGATCCGCTAAAGCATTGTTTTAAATAGCTCGTTACTGTGTCCTACTGCGGGGCAAAGACAAACATATTTCTTTTATAGATTTAAGGATTGAAGTACTTATTGTTGTTGAAGTAATTGTTAACCCCTCGTATACGGGAAGCGAAAAAAAACGTGCATTCTTGTCTCAACTGTTTCATATAAATCTAATTTTACAGATTAAAATAAAAATACAAAAATAATGTCTTAAATGAAATATGGCAGATCCGTGTCTAAGCATACAAGGGGTTAAGTTGCCTACGTACGTAGGTACGATGTAAAATTGTTAATTGGAGGTAAGTATTTGCATGTCGTTTGAGTAGGTATTGAGTTTTCAAAAATATTTAAATAATATAATTTTTCAGTTGTTGGAAAAGCTCGAGCAAAATAAAGGTAGGTAGTAATTTTTCGAATGAATAAATTCTAAGTATACGATCTTTATGTTTTGAGACTGTTAATACCTAATAGCTGTATTTTAATAGGAAACTTAAAATGATTGTAAATTTTTTCGACTAGGTAAATACAGGGTTATTTGTAATTCACTGACATCTTCTTAACCCTGAATTCCTATCACTCAAACAAATGTTTTTTGTTTTACGACTTTTTAAAATGAAGCACTTTTTTCCCATACAAATACACAGAGTATCGTAAAAATAAGAGGTAGTCTCAAATTTTCAAAACGATTACACCAAAAATATTAAGTTATGACAAAAGCCGTAAAACAAAAAACATTTTGTTTAAGTGGTAGGAGTTTAGGGTTAAAAGGATGCTAGTGAATTACAAATAACCCTGTATATTATCATTTTCATTTTGATCTGACAAATTTTATTAAATGTGTTGATGTATATCAAAGTCGTCTAATCATCATCATCATCCCAGACTATAATATATGTCCCCACTGCAGGGCACAGGCCTCCTCTCAGAATGAGAGGGCTTGGGCCGTAGTTCCCACGCGGGCCCACGACGGATTGGGAACTGTGAGTGTGTGCGTGTGTTAATAATCTTTCACGTTTAAATGACTGGACGAATTTGGATGAAATTCGGTGTGTAGATTGCTGAATCTTTGAAATAACACATAGGCGACCCGATATTTCCACAGCATCGGGATTCACGCACGTTAAATGCCGAAATCCCCAACGCTAAGTCTAGAAGCATGAAATTGTAAAAAGGGTGTTCTTCATACGACGAAAATGAAGACAACATTGCAATTTTTGGGAGTTCCAAAAGTAAATGTACAGACTAGTGACAGGTGAAGCTCAACCAGCAGTACAATGTTTTGAGGATTTGGATGGGTTTAATTAATTATGCATCGACACACACGAGCTTTATAAGATCTAGTCGAACGGCCCACATGTCCGGTTAAAACAATAAATAAGAGTACTAGTATTAGATAACTATTTGACGAACAGTAAGTGCCGCACTAAAAATGAAGTTACGGACCATTCACTTTTTCTTTATTTTTATTTTTTAAGACATGACAAATCATTACTATTGAATCATGTAATTTATAATGACTTGAATATTTTTGTAAGCAGAGGACGACTTGTTTGTGGAATATTTTGTAATTATATTACAGCATAATGTACTCGAAATAATAAAAACGGTTATACCAACATAATTAATCTGTATTTATATACTATAACATATCTGTAAAAATAATATATAAGCGATATAAGGCACTTAATATTGTCATTAATATAATTGTAGAAACAGATAATAATGTGAAATTTCATTATATTATTTTCAAATAGGCAGCACATGTTACAATACATTTACCTTTAGTTTACCATTGACAGATTGCTTGCCTTCATTTCATTTCCAACTGTAACACCATACAAATAAAGTAGTTATTACAAAATCTGCAAACGTGGGTAACAGTATTCTAAAATTGGCTTTATTTGTAGTTCGTTAAAGTTGAATATGAAATGAAGGCAAACCATCTGTCAGTCTGTGGTAAAATTGTAAAATTTATGTAATTTTACTGTAGTAAAGAATCGATCGAATTAGTAAGAACATATTTTTATGAACTATATGAGAATCAATCGAGTAACATTTTTAAAGTGGCGAAAATTGTTTAGTGATGGAACTCATAAATAAGCCACCCAGACTGAATTGCTATTTGTGAAAATAAGACACAGGGATCTCTTCTCGGGATATTTTTGGCTTGCGTTATCTATCTATGTATTACTGAACAAAATGTTACTTTGTATCCTCTGAAAGTTATTATAAGTTTATATGTATATCGATGCTTTCCGCCTACCTGTCGACTAACTTTGTTTATGTAATCAGCAAAATAAACGATTTTTTAAGAGGATATTTCCAACAAACAAGCCTTTATCATTATCCTTAATTCAACTTATCCATAAAACCGTGACTTGACATTGGAACACATATATTGACTAAAATGGAATAACCGTAAATAAAAAACATATCACAATAATTAACCCTTCTTGGCATGGTGATGGAAAGTTCCATCATAACATTCACGTTAACTTATTTTTTAACATATTTTTTTACATGTTTCCTTTAATCTAGAGATCAATTAACATTTATCCTGATTAATTTCACAAATAAATAAATAAAAACATGCAAAGAAGGGTTAAAGGCTTCACTAATAATATTTATAGAACAAAATAATGATATTAATGATAATTAACAATCCAATAAGATGTTATAATTAATTCGGACAGCTTATGAATTTTACATCTATTTTTCTAGACCATAAAATAAAAATGATGAACGATAAACGTATTTTATAATGACAAATGAAAACAATCAAAGTATGCATGTAAAATGTTGATGATTATTTGCACTTTTTAAGGGCTCCCAATATTTGCATATAAACTAAACCAATATGATTCGCTCGTTCCCTAAATATCGGAATTGCCATAATACTAGATTGCCGACTTACCCTATTTCTAAAATAACAAATTTCCAGAATACCAGACTTTCCTGTCACCGTGTTTATCTCTATATCGGATTGCCAAAAAAGCTTGTTTTCAATACACCATGTTCCATTCAAAACCGAATTCCCATAATACCAGATAGTGAAATCACCAGGCTCGTCAGGCAGGTCGTAGTCGTCGTGGGGAAGCCAGGGTGTCGTATTTTACGAGCCTGGTGATTTCACTATCTGGTATTATGGGAATTCGGTTTTGAATGGAACATGGTGTATTGTAAACAAGCTTTTTTGGCAATCCCATATAGAGAAAAACACGGTGACGGGTAAACCTGGTATTCTGGGAATTTGGTATTTTAGAAATAGGGTAAGTCGGCAATCTAGTATTTGGCAATTGTGATATTTAGGGAACGAACGGTATTATTAACCTATTAAAAAAAAATGTGTGTGATGAAAAACAAAATTAGGTACCTACGGTAAGTTTCGGCGCATTACGGCAGAAAATTTCAAGTAATGCTGATGTCTCCCATAAAGTAAAGAAGAAAAATGAATGGATTACAATAAAGAAAGGTTTAATCGTCAACGTTTGGAGGTTGTTAACAATTAGTTTCAATCAGACTCCAACATCAACTAAATAAATAAAATAACACAGCTTAAGTAACTTTAAATATTGATCCAATGGATTGGTTGTATGTATACTACGAAGAAATTATGATACTATACTAGCGTAATTAAGTTCATTGGGCGCAATTGTTGAACAGAGCTTGTTTGGTAGACTCATCAAAAGTGACGTGAGCCCTTTATAAAAAAGTTTGTGAAGTTTAGAGAAGCTGTCACTGCTACATAAGTTGTCGATAACCACAGATATCGTCATATTACATTATTGATTGAACGAGCGTTTCTCAAGAACAGCTCGAACTTTTTTAAATGAAATTTACAGGAAACAAGAGGTTTCGACATAATAGATGAAGGGTCTACGGAAAGAACATTGTATAGTCACTTTTTTTGAAAATTGAAATTTTAATCTCTAAATGTAGAGCTCACAAAGCACTATAACTTACCATTATATTAAATAGGGATATCTGAAAGTAATATATATTTTTTTAACTTTTAAAGAAATGGTTACCATAGTAATTGTTCGTGATGACTAACTTTCAAACCGCTATAACTCAAAAAGTTGTTTAGGTGACTAGACATGTGCTTTCCGTGGACCCTTCAGATAAAGTTAGGTACGGCCCCCATCATAAACATCGGAGCAGTCAAGATGCTCAAAAATATCTAAGGGTGAATGAATTTTTTCTTGCCACCCGTTGCTAAAGTTACACAAATTTTGTCTCATGGACAACCTTTAAGCATTTTCTATGAAAAAGTATGAAGATGCCGCGTGGACAACCGGGGACAAAGTAAACAACACAATAAAGTTGATGATTGTCAATACGGTCATGTTCAGACATTTTTGATCACCTTGAATGCTCCGTTTATGTTGGCGACTGTAAAGGAACATTCGTTTTTGTACTCAATGACCACCCTACTTTTCATGAGCGAAGCTCGATCGCTCAAGTACTACTATTGATTTGCGTAGTTTGAATTAAACTTATTAAGTATTAGAGGTACAATAACGTCTATGCTCACGGTGTCTATTACGCTAGTATATTAAGAGGGTACGATGGCTGAAAGACTTTTGAGAAATAGGTATTTTAATGAAATGTCGCGGTTTCGCCCGAACCCCTCCGTGTCAGTACAGCGAGAGCGGGACAACTGCAGCTCAGACCGTTAATAGGCGCGTAAAATTGATCAAAACAGCATTTCGTAGTCCCCTGTTTTCTTCTCGAAAACTGGACCAATAAAATTATTTTTTTCAGAAATAATTAGAGGACAGATTTAGTTATGCCCGTATGTTTTCCTTTTTTTGTTTATATGAAGGATTCTTTTCTGACGAGTGTCTGAAAATGACGTTGAAATTGGGCAATTTTTTCAGTTTTTGAATGCTCATATTTCTTATGTTAATTGAAATATGGAAAAAAACGAAACATAGGGGCATAGCTGTGGTAGATACAGATTACACAGTAAAAAAAATTTGGCTCTAAAGCCATTATCCAGGGAGGAAACAGAGGACTACGTTTGTATGGAGAAATGGTGAAATAAGTTTATGATATTTGCTATACCTAATCATCTATTGGTGATCCAATAAAATAAGTATATTAAGCACGGGCGTAGCCAGGGGAGGGTTGGATGTTCAACCCCCCCCCCCCACAAATATTCAAAATATTTCTTAAATCCGTATGTTAATTAAAAAAAAATCATAATATTACCTGTCATTTCATTTTTGTTTTTTTTTCTGAACCCCCCCCCCCCCCCCATTACTGAAATCTGGCTACGCCCGTGATATTAAGAATAAAAACAGTTTTAAGGAGTGTATGTCTGTTCGCGCAGCACTCCGTGCACCATAGTGCGTAGCGACTGCGGCTTGCAGTACTCTTCCAGCCAGTTGAACACGCCCGCGGAGAACTCTGCGAAGTTGTTGGTGGGCACCGACTCGAAAGACTCGTACAACTTATCCATTATACCCTGGAACTAAAAGTAAGGAAAATATTAATTAATAGATTCAAGATTAAGAAGATTAGAGTAAGGCATTACGTTATTTCAGAGGACCATTAAGTCTTAACGAAAACTATAGCTAAAGCGTTTAACTGTGTCGCCGCTCGCCGCCCGCACCTCTCTCGGCCCCTTTGTCGTCATACCCCTCCCCCCCATCCCCTGCACCGCGCGGGCGAGAACTCAGTTAAACGGTTTAGTTATAGTATTTTCATACAAACGGTGATAACGATTTCCGCCTCCTAAACATCAACCGATTTCGGTGCATTTTGAGTATGCATGCTGACAGACATAGATTTGCTTTAGTTTGCACGATTTGTTTTCTACAATATAGATAGCTAACTGTTGCCTGCGACTCCGTCTGCAAAAAATTCGTTTAATGCTATCCCGCGGGAACTATGTAGTTTTCCGCAATAAAAACTATCCTATGTATCCCGAAACTCAAACTGTCTCTATACCAAATTTCATCTAAATCGGTTCAGCGGTTTAAGCGTGAAGAGATAACAGACATTAGTTTAGTGTTTCCAAAAGAAACTTGACCGTAAAAGACTTGACTTGACTTGGGATGACCGTAAAAGTAATAAAAAAAATGAAGTTGAAAAAATAAATACAAAAAGATACTTCATAGCTAACTTGTTTAAAAGAAACTTATTAATTAAATTGAAACAAAACACGAAACGTGTGAACATTGCTTTTATTTTGACTGACAGACAATATATCAAGAATTGGTTTAAATCGGTTAACGTTTCGGGGGCGAGCCCTTATTGCCGTTTGTATAGAATCCGTGACTAGGCAATCCTCTTGATATAAGAAGTTGAAACCATTGCTACTCCCCGAAAATAGCACAAGTCAGTCGCAATGTGCAGACGTTATGCACGAGCACGATTGTGCATAAATCTTGCTTGTAGTAGGAAGGAGAATTGTGCAAATAAAAGACACTTTCGAAATGAAGTGGAAAAGTACTTATCCTTGTAAGAACAATATGTGTAATACCTTGCTTTCATTACCTGTTTTGTGAACAGGTTTGTTAAATTGCAGGCATATAGCAAGTAATTAAAAAATGCAGGACTAATTGATTAGGGCGTCATTTAAATACATCAATAATATGTTGTTTAGTTAAAAATACGTTGATAAGGTTATGAAGAATCTGAATGCTTCATTCAAATTATCATCAATGAATCAATGCACAACCGAAACCAATAAACGAATAACGCGTACTAAATAAGAACAATTTTTTAAATACGCAGGTAATTTCCACGGGTTTGTAAAATAAGTTTCTAACCTAAACATTTAAACAAACACTTTTTATCGTAATGAAGGTAGGTTTCAAAGCATTTCTCAAAAACTTCACTTGTATGGAACTCAAATTATTATTATTTTTAGACGACCAGATGGCCTAGTGGTTAGAGAACCTGACTATGAAGCTTGAGGTCCCGGGTACGATTCCCGTGTCGGGGCAGATATTTGTATGAAAAATACGAATGTTTGTTCTTAGGTCTTGGGTGTTTAATATGTATTTAAGTATGTATCTATCTATATAAGTATGTTTATCCGTTGCTTAGTACCCATAACACAAGCTTTGCCTAGCTTACTTTGGGACTAGGTCAATTGGTGTGAATTGTCCCGTGAATCCCGTGTTTTTTAATTTTTATTAAAATAACAAATACAATCAAATCATCCTATTATCCCAGTATTTTGTTGATAACAAAAATGGAAATTTCCATACAAATGAATCAGGATATTTTGGGAGGCTGTGTTAGTTAGGCTCAGTTACATTCACGCTACTTCCCTGTAAATTTCTATGCAAGTTCCAACATTAAATGTACAAAGTTTGAGGAATGCTCGTGAAATACACGATCTAATCTAGGTATTCTAGGTAGACTCTTTTTTTAATAGCCTCCTAGTTCCACAACTGTGCAAAGGCCTCCACTTCCTGCCATTCTTTCCTATCGTGGCTCTACTTACAACTTGAAACTTGTCTTGGTCGGTGAGCCTCTGCTCGTTGTGTCCCGGTACGGAGTGTTGGGCCTTCACGATCTGCTCATAGTTAGCTTGCATAATACGGAGCGCGACAACGTCTTTGCGGAGCGCATTCCTCTCGTCTTCCTGCCTACGCCTCTGCTGGAGCAGATACTGTATGTAGTCTATGGATTTTTGCAGCACCTGTAAACATTTAAACAAAATAAGAGAGATGTATAAAATAAATCAATGCAATGGTCAAATATAGTCTGGTGGATACTTAATATCCCAGTAATAGGTTCCCCTTGGATAATATTCTAACTTTTAACAAGAATAGAGGGCGCTGTCCAAGAACGTTGCGGTAATCAAACTCGGCTTTCAAGATGTCAGATGACACGTTAAATTTGTCATCAATCAAAAGAAGGCGTTGTCCGAGCGAAGAACTTAAGATTAAGATTATAATATAAATATTTTACGCGAAGGTATTTCTGGCAGTTAACGAAGAAGGGCGAAGTCACGCCACGGGTTACCTAAAGTTAGTTTTACTATAAATTAAAAACAAGGTAGATATAATATTCGACGGTACTCTGACTCAACCTCGTATATGAAATTTTATGAATTTGGAATAACTACTTTAAGCCTTGTGCCTAAAGTGGTTATTCCAATTTAGTAAAATTTCATATACGAGGTTGAGTCAGAGTACCGTGGAATTATATCATGCGAAGTGCGTTGAACCAATCTTCTATCTTTTGCTATGTCAGCCTTCGATCAACAATCAACGTCTATATGTTGGCTGTGAACATAGGTATTTTATACCAACTAGGGCGCCTGGCTATTCCAAGTAAATTAGGTATTAACACCAAAAATTTTTATGTTGAGCAAAATTGTTCACTGTTGAAGCGAGCAAATTTTATGCTGACACCGAGCAAGAGGGGCACGTCAAAGAGTTGAAAGTTATCGCCGCGTTATTTTCAAGAGTGTCATCTATTGTACTCAAGAACGACCTAGTAAGTAGACATTAATATCAGAAGGCATAAAACTCAGTGCTTCGAAATAATCTTTATCTTATCAGTGCACAAATACTTTAAAAATACCTAACAAAGAGCATGATTGAGAAACTGTTTTGTACAAAGTTCAAATGGATGATATTTTGGTTCAGTCTTTACTTATGTAAACTGACTAGGTAGGTACTTTATTTATATTCTTAACTTCAAAATTGAAGGTTTAGGTCAAAATATATGTTCAAACAGTACTTGCGAGCAACTAGATTAAGACTATGCTTATTTTGATTCCATCATTAATATCATATTTATTCATTAATATCCATATTTTTTTTTCCTAAAGGACTGCAAGTCTACATATATACCCTTAGTAGGTACTGCATGCATGTCACATTTAAGGAATTGGTTAACAGTTTTTGGCACTTGATATTGACAGCAAAAGATGCGACAAAAATTTCAAGGAATATAAAAATATTTTTTCTTGTTTATCTCTGATAACAGTGAACCCTAAAAATAGACAGGTAAATTTTGCATAAAAAAAAACTTATAGTAATTTTATAAATAGTTAATCAATAATAAAACAACAAGACTGCCTCATCATTACAAGCAATAATGCTACAATGTGAAATAAATACAAAAGTGTTTATCGACTCAGGCATGTTTTGTTTTATCCCAGGCATTAATCTGAGCTGATACTGAAACACCACAGAAATAATAATAAAGAGGATAGAAATGCCTTAGTTCCTATTTTCTTCCGGAACTCGTGTCGCTGCTTCATCCCCTCTACTTACTGTGTTAATGCGCACATGCAAAAGACCGGAACCGTACTACGCAATCACGCACACAATTACTAATATTTTTGCTTACAAACAATTATGAACCTTACACCTTAGAGATAGAGTTGAATAACACTCAACGTAAGTCATACCCACATTTACACAACGGCGCCATTTATTGGCCGCGTCGGCATTATGTCTGTACTAGTCGTAACCTGTTTTTTTGTCCGTACCACGAACTTTTGTGCAAGACGGAAGGGTTATCAAAAATTAATTTACATTGCTGCGTATAATTCAAAACGATCTGCGTATTTATGGGCATGAGTAGCAATGGTATATGAAGTTTCGTGTTAATAACGTGTAAACCAATATTTCATAATGAAATATTTTCTCAAGTTGTATTTTGATATAAACCGCATTATTACATTAAATTAATACATACCAATGAAATTTAATCCCCTTATTAGTGTAATTACACAGTGTGAACGAGTTTCCGCAATTGCTAATGCTGCAAAACACCATTTTAAAGCACTTGTTGTCATACCCACGTTTCCAATAGCACTGAGCCACAAGTCGCGCGCTTGTGACCTACGAGTCACAAGTGCGGCACCAAGGTCACGCGTCTAAGGCACTTCTATCCTCTTTATTATTATTTCTGTGTGAAACACATATATAATATCACAAGCTATACTGGTAGGAACATTAAAGCTTTTTGTACTTCAAATATCTTTGAATGCTGAATGGACAAAAATCTACCTTTCTCAATAAAATACATAAACGTAGTGTATAAACTCAGTTGAACATTAGGTACTTCATCAGTAGAAAACAAGATTATATAGGCAAGATTCTTGTTCACCTCTGTTGTTAGCAGATAATATAAGCTTGTATAACAATCCAAAACAGAATCACACCCTTGATATTTATGCAACAGTAAGTTATTTCATTAGTATACCTATATTCAAAGATGTTGTTAGTGTTAGAGGCATGAGAAGTCAACATAAAGTTTGCAAAGGTTGCATCCTGTTAGAATATCACCTCAATTGTTTAGTTATCACTGTAATTCTAGTCTACTTTCTAAATACGTAATTCAAATACTAGTCTAAATTAATCTTAAAAAAAACCGGCCAAGAGCGTGTCGGATACGACATGCCCAGGTTAGGGTTCCGCAGCCGTTACGAAAAAATCTTAACATATATTACAGTTCGACTCGAGTTATAATTCTTCTCAATGTACACGTTCGATTTTAACAAAAATTTCACTGAATATTTGAATATTTCGCAAACTCATCACTATATTGAACAATCGTCTTCACAACCTTGAACTGACTGTAAAAGACATATCTAAAGATATTGCCGTTTTGGCACCGGAACCCTAAAAAGTAGAAAAAAACTTTTTAGGGTATACCTCCCATAGACGTAAAGTGGGGGTGATTTTTTTTTCTCATCTAACCTTATAGTGTGTGGTATCGTTAGGTAAGTAGGTCTTTTAAAATAATTTCAAGGTTGTCATGTATTTACGTATGCTGATGACACAGCTCTCTTGGTATATGATGATACCTGGGAAAAAGTTAAAGTAAATGCGGAATATGCGCTTAAAAAAGTCATGACATGGATGTCATCCAAAGTACTGACTCTCAATCTTGATAAATCCAAAGTCATCCGCTTTTCCCTACCAAATTCGGTCACGTCTCCTCCTGAATCAGGAATTGTGAAAGTGCACACATGCATGAGTAATTCAGTTGACTGCAATTGTATTCTCCTTTCGTTCGATACCTGGGAGTGTAAAGGTGTATATTGACTAAAAATTGGATTGGCACGCCCACATAGAGACCCTCTGTACACGCATTAGAAGGTTAATTTATATTTTTAAGCAGCTAGAGATAAACATGGCCCGCCCCTCCAAATTACTATTTCAATGTGTTATGTCACATCGTTACGGAAGAGTGTGTATGTAGTAGTCTGCTTTTGTTTGATTGCTGTCTCAGCACGCACACATGCGTTGAAAGTTTTGGTGGTGCTTTATAAACACTTTCACAAATACATTGAAGACTTCTTGAATTTTGGAGGGGCGGGCCATGTTATCGTAGTTTATCGAGAGACGTAGACGCCACTCGGCCAACCATGATGTTTTATATCTTACCTACCACAGCTTGTGTCATTAAATTATTTCATATTGCATCCCTGTATGGGGCGGCACCTTATGTTAAGAGCAGAACGTGCGCAGAGAGCCGTAATAAAAGTTATGTTTTTTAAAAAACGAGGTTATCCAACTGCTGACCTTTACTCAGAATCACAAATACTTACAGTGAGGCAAACGTTTATACTCCAGGCTATTCTACGCCTACATTCAACACTGCCATTAGATGAAGATCACTTTTATTGCGACGTCATGGCCACCATGTAACAAGAACTGTAACTTGCCGTTCAGCCTTTACCCGTCGGCAGACTGTTGCCTTGTTGAGCTCCAAACTTTACAACAGAATTAATAATTTAATCCCTATCTATAATTTAAACAAATAAGAGGTCAAAGTAAAACTCAAAAAATGGTTGCAAAGCCTTAAATATAATGATTCTTCACTCCTGTTCCCATTTTCATGCCATACAGGTACTTGACAGAAATAAAATAAAAAATAATTTCAGATATAGGATTCTGCGACGAAGTTGTAGTCAGATATAGATAGATCATTTTGGCTAGATTATTTTTGCTTACATATATTTTTTTCCATTTCTAGGGTTCCGTAGTCAACTAGGAACCCTTATAGTTTCGCCATGTCTGTCCGTCTGTCTGTCTGTCTGTCTGTCTGTCCGCGGCTAAGCTCAGAGACTGTTAGTACTAGAAAGCTGTAATTTGGCATCAATATATATATCAGTCACGCCGACAAAGAGATTGAATAAAAAAAAGTAAAAAAAATTTTTTTAGGGTACCTCCCAAGACGTACCTAGGCTGCCACGAAAGTTTTTAGCTGTATGAAAACTATAAATATTTTATTCCTAAATTGCATGATAAATTAAAGATAATTTATCTATTAACCTCTTTGTATAGTGACATTGCAAACTGGCCAGTAACATTTTCTTTTTTTAATTTTTTTGTTGACAATGTCAGTCCAGTTTTGTTTTTGCAATGGAGCTCTCGCGAGAAGCATTTCGTGCTATGATATTCTATGACTATAAAAGTAACTTAACATTCAAGGAATCTCACAAAAATTTAAACGTTGCATTTGTGACGTCCGCTCCATCGTTAGCCACAGTTTCGTATTGGTACCGCGGGTTTAAACGGGGACGAGAGTGCATCAAAGATGAGCCGAGACCAGGACG
Organism: Archips crataeganus; assembly: GCA_947859365.1. NCBI lineage: Eukaryota > Metazoa > Arthropoda > Insecta > Lepidoptera > Tortricidae > Archips > Archips crataeganus. The sequence goes on along the minus strand of OX402055.1, from coordinate 13,876,972 downwards.
GCCGTCAAGTGCAGTAACGCCAGAAAACGTGATCAGAGCCGAGTGGTTGATTAAGGAACGAAGGAATATTACGCTTCGGGAAATCGAAGCCGCACCCGCAGTTTTAAGCATTTTACATGATCATCTTCGCGTCAGGAAGGTCGCGTTGCGTTGGATACCACATTTGCTGACCGCAGAGCAAAAAACCCAGCGTGTAGATTGGTGTCAGTTTATGCTCAGCAAATTTGACGGAGGCCATTCCCAGCAGGTTTCTAACATCCTTACTACTGATGAGTCTTGGATATACTGCTATGACCCCCTGACAAAGCAGCAATCTATGCAGTGGGTGTTTGAAGAAGACGGACCCGCCTTTAAAAATTGCTCGAGGCCGAAGTGTCAACAAAAAAATGATCGCCGTTTTCTTTCGTCGCAGTGGATCAGTGGCTGTAATTCCACTTGAAGATCAAAGAACAGTTACTAGCCAGTGATACACCGAAGTTTGTCTACCCCAAGCGTTCGAAAAACTGGGTGAGGAACGCCCAAAGAGCGGCATTCGGGGATTTTTTTTCCACCAAGATAATGCACCAGCACACACTGCAGCAAAAACAATGGACTTTTTGAACAGCACAGGTGTTCAGATGGTGTCGCATCCACCCTACAGCCCTGACCTGGCCCCGTGTGACTTTTTCTTATTCCCCACTGTAAAGAAAATGATGCGTGGCCGGACTTTCATGAATTCGGACGAGGCAGTACAAGAATTTGAGCGGCTTTTCTTCGACCTACCGCAGAACGCGTTTTTTAAGTGTTTTGAGGATTGGTTTTTTAGAATGAGGCGATGTGTAGACCTTGGAGGTGTATATTTTGAAAAATATTAAAGTAATTTACAACATAAAAAGAATGGTTTTGATACAGCTAAAAACTTTCGTAGCAACCCTCGTAAAGTGGGGGTGATTTTTTTTTCTCGGCTAACCCTATAGTGTGGGGTATCGTTGGATAGGTCTTTTAAAATCATTGCGGGGTTGCTAGCATGATTTTTCTACTCAGTGATCTGTTTGCGAAATATTCAACTTTAAAGTGAAAATTTTCATTAAAATCGGCCGTCCCCCCCCCCTCTAAAATCTAAACTGTTGGGTGGAAAAATCTGAAAAAATTCAGAAGGGTAGTAAATAAATCAAATTTACTAGGAAAATTATAGCGGCTAAGATTGCTTGGAAATTATTTGTAGTTTAAGAGTAAATAGTAGCATAAGGTATAAAACATACCTAAACTTGGATGATTCCGTACACATACGAAATCCTTAGAAAAATATTACTTGATTTTTTCGTAATGGCTACGGAACCCTACCTTGGGCGTGTCCGACACGCTCTTGGCCGGTTTTTTATTGTTATTATTATTATTATTTCCTACTACATTACTACATCCATTTACAATTTGTGCAAGTTCCACTTTTACTTCCATCATCACTGCGCTTTTTGTATTAAATCGCCAAAGTCGGTTTAATTCGAACATAGTTCCCCAAGACACAGGTCTTTACCTAGTTTGGGGGGCGGAATCTTCGTCGTTTTTAGGGTTCCGTAGCCAAATGGCAAAAAACGGAACCCTTATGGATTCGTCATGTCTGTCTGTCCGTTCGTATGTCACAGCCACTTTTTTCCGAAACTATAAGAACTATGCTGTTGAAACTTGGTAAGTAGATGTATTCTGTGAACCGCATTAAGATTTTCACACAAAAATAGAAAAAAAAACAATAAATTTTGGGGGTTCCCCATACTTAGAACTGAAACTCAAAAATTTTTTTTTGATCAAACCCATACCGTATGTGGTAACTATGGATAGGTCTTCAAAAATGATATTGAGGTTTCTAATATCATTTTTTAGGGTTCCGTAGTCAACTAGGAACCTTTATAGTTTCGCCATGTCTGTCCGTCTGTCTGTCTGTCTGTCTGTCTGTCTGTCCGCGGCTAAGCTCAGAGACTGTTAGTACTAGAAAGCTGTAATTTGGCATGAATATATATATCAGTCACGCCGACAAAGTGATTGAATAAAAAAAAGTAAAAAAAAAATATTAGGGTACCTCCCATAGACGTAAAGTGGGGGTGATTTTTTTTCTCGGCTAACCCTATAGTGTGGGGTATCGTTGGATAGTTCTTTTAAAACCATTGCGGGGTTCCTAACATGATTTTTCTATTCAGTGATCTGTTTGCGAAATATTCAACTTTAAAGTGAAAATTTTCATTAAAATCGGCCGTCCCCCCCCCCTCTAAAATCTAAACTGTTGGGTGGAAAAATTTGAAAAAATTCAGAATGGTAGTAAATATATCAAATTTACTAGGAAAATTATAGCGGCTAAGATTGCTTGGAAATTATTTGTAGTTTAAGAGTAAATAGTAGCCTAAGGTATAAAACATACCTAAACTTGGATGTTTCCGTACACATACGAAATCCTTAGAAAAATATTACTTGATTTTTTCGTAATGGCTACGGAACCCTACCTTGGGCGTGTCCGACACGCTCTTGGCCGGTTTTTATTTCTAAACTGAATAGATAAGAGAATGATCAAACTTAAAAAAATATATGATGTACGTACATTACCATGTAAACTTTCACCGAAAATTGGTTTGAACGAGATCTAGTTTTGTCTGTCTGTCTATATCAGTAACCAATCTACAATGATCCCACACTGCGCACATTTTGCTTAGGAGCAGGGGTCTGCTAAGACTGGATGTTCATAGATACATATATATTTGTACGGAACCCTCGGTGCGCGAGTCCGACTCGCACTTGGCCGGTTTTTCGTGAGTTTTCGGTACATACCTATTAAGTTCTCACGTGTTACAATATAATGTGCTTGTTTTGGTTTGTACATAAATATTATAATTTATTGAATCAGGCGTTACTTTGCGGAGGTCCATATTAATGAACTAAAACAATTACTTTGCTCACCCGCGACCTTACAATAGTTACGTTTATGCAAGAAATGTGCGATAAATATTATTAAAAAAAAATAGTATTATAATATTCCGAAAAATTATAAATTTGAGTACTCTAGGTTTTACAAAGACTTACCGCAGCCTTACTTGGCTTGTAGCCAGAAGCATCTGACTGCTGGCATGTAGGGACCAGGTCTTGTAGAGAATCATACCCTTTCTTTATGGCATCTCTCCTCTTCTGTTCTGCCTGAAATGTATACAATAAGAAATAAACAAAGGGCAATAAAATACATAGATATTGGTATAAACGTAAGGTAGGGATGATGATTCTTCTCGAAAAAGATTGATTTTTAAATTGATTTCATTCACTATTTTTAAAAAAGTTTTTTCCAAAAAATCAATCTCTCGAAAATCAATTTTATTTCGAGCTTACATTTATAATGCAAATATAAAACCATTTTTATGGAAAACTAGCTTTTGCCTGCGACTTCGTACGCGAAGACAATAACGTTAGTTTTTGCATGAAATTTGGCACACAGGTAGTTTATGAACTACGTGAATTAACACATAGGATAATGCCAGGAAAATTCAAAATTCCCGCGGAATTTGAATAAATGAATTCTACAGCCAGTAAGCCGCAGTGGCCTAGTGGTTTGGCCTATGGTCTCTTAAGCAGAGGGTCATGGGTTTGAGCCCGGGCTTGGACCTCTGAGTTATTCCGAATTTGTGAGCTAAATTACGTTTGAAGTTTACCATGAGCTTTACAGTGAAGGAAAACATTGTGAGAAAAGCTGCACACACCTGAGAAGAAATTCAATGGTGCTTGTGAAGTTCCCAATCCGCACTGAGCCCGCATGGGAACTACAACCCAACCCGTCTCATTCTGAGATCAGGCCTGTGCCCTGCAGTGGGACATATTGTCACTACTTTGAAAAAATCTTGTATCTCAAATCAATATGTAAACCAAACTGAACTTTATTTTATTGCACACTCATAAAGTTCAATTATCAAGATTATTGTTTTTGAGATACAAGCTTTTTTCAAAGTAGTGACGATATGTAGGCTGGGATGATTGGTAGCACGTGAGAGAATAATAAATATACCGCTGCTTTGCTAAAAAAACTGGCCTAATTCTAAATGATACGCTGTGCAACTATCCACCTTATTTGCAATAATTAAAGTATTAAGTTACACAGCGTATCATTTCGAATTAGGCCGGTTTTTTAGCAAAGCAGCGATAGGGTGAATCAACTTTTTAATGTTGTTTACTCTATCCCCAGTTGTTTACAAAACCATAGCTGTGTTTAAATAAACATAAAAGATACACGGTCTCCCTGCTATACTAACTTGTTAACTTTAACTTATAAATAAACTATTAAGAGTCATAACTTTAACTTGTCTTCAATAACTGCAACAAGGAGCCCTACGGAAACTCGGTAGCGGCCCCTACATAATTTGTGCATAGCATAGCTGTGTTTTGACAAAACTTGTGTAAAACACAGCTATGGGTGGCATGAAAAAGTTGGTTCACACTAAAGCATTTTTTTTACATATCGACGGTTAAAAGGCAAAACGCATGAAGCAACATTTTTTGAACTTTACATGAAACCCGGCTCAAACGACGGAGAATAAATCGCTGATTTCAAATATGTATATAACTCATTTTGACAAAAAGTGTTGCTACATGCGTTTTGCCTTATAAATAAATAAATAAATAAATATCAGGGGACAATTCACACCAATTGACCTAGTCCAAAAGTAAGCTAACAAAGCTTGTGTTATGGGTACTAAGCAACGGATAAACATACTTATATAGATAAATGCATACTTAAATACATATTAAACACCCAAGACCCGAGAACAAACATTTGTATTTTTCATACAAATATCTGCCCCGACACGGGAATCGAACCCGGGACCTCAAGCTTCGTAGTCAGGTTCTCTAACCACTAGGCCATCTGGTTGTCTAAATATAACCTTATAACCGTTGATATTTACTTTTTATATTTACATATGTCAACTGTTTGTGCTATCACAAATAAATGTTTCCTTACTCTATTTATATTTCGGCAAAACTAACCTAAGTTTTGCTAAACACTGTAATGGTTTTTCATCAGAATTTTTGATTCAAGATGAAGTCATCCTTTTGACTCAGTACACTTTGTACATTGCCTAATGTATACACATATTTATCAATACAGTCAAAACCGTTTATAACAACATTCAAGGGACAGCAATATTTGGTTGTTAAACACAGTTTGTCATTGTAACCAGTATTTCTTTGGTATATAAGATTGTGTTGGGTTTTTTTCTTGGTTGTTACATCCAATATGTTGTTGTAATTGGTGTTGCTATAAATGGTTTTGACTGTATATCCATACAAAATTACAGCTTTCTTTTCTACCACTAACAGTCTCTAAGCTAAGCCGCAGATGCATGAAGGGACAGACAGACAGATGGACAGCCAGACAGACCAATAGACATACAGACAGAAAATGGACAGACATGGCGAAACTGCAAAGATTCCTCGTCCTACAGAACCCTAAAAATCAATGTATCAAGGTTCAATCGAAATCATGCGACCAAAGTAGTTGCATGCCTTTGTTAAATTAGTCATAGTAGTTTTTACCTGAGTGTGCGCTTCCCTTCTCCTTTCTTTAAAACTAATTGCCGAAACCTTGTTGTCACCGCTATCGTCATCATCTTCTGCAATAAGGTTGTTTTTAAACATCACGATTATGCACGAAACACGAGGTGCAATACAGATATTAACTCGTGGACCTTACCCGAGTTATGATTAGAAGATGTTGGTGTTTGGTGTATGTTCTGAATGGAACCACTACTCCCACACCTCGAGTACATTGTTGACAAATATAATTCACAATTACGATTTATCTAAGTAAATACAATTAATTAATTTTGTTTACAGTTAGGGTCATTATCTCACAGTCCAAAGTTTGACCTATCCGATACCTAATATTGGTACCGATTACAAGTCAAATTTATGCGAGTTATCCACTTGTTTGTATTAATAGTTGATTTTATAACTAATATCAACAGAAGTAAATTAAATTGCGTAATAAACAACGTGATGAAACTAATAACTAAATGTCAAATAAGCTAAAGCTACTATAATATATACTATGGTAAGTAAAATTCGACCACACTGACAGTGACAGATAGAGGTGAGCGTACATTTAAATTGACGTGATAAGTTCGGAAACTGCTGCCATCTATGACATAATTAACAAAACTACTTGGTCTTCGGGGTGATTTACTTACGAGTTTATTTTATCTAACCTAACTTGTATTGAAAACAATGGAAAATTAACAGCAAAACAATACTAGAAGACAAATTCCAATGGTGAAATTTCTTATAATGTTGATACAATAAAGTTGTACAGAGTTTCTAATGTGGAATGATTCATTAACAACTGTAGCTACTAGCTACAATACTAGATTAACACCAAGAAACACCCTTATAGTGGTGACCGCGCCGAAGAAAACGCTATCCTTCTGAAATGCCGAACAACCAAGAAGCTATCGCCGACGCTCAAATGCATCAGGAATCCATGCCACCAGCTCCACCACTGCCACCGCTAAACTCAAGCGCAGCCAGGCTCAGCTTACCCAGATAGTGATCGCGCAGTTAGAGAAGCAGGACATCCAAAATATCGCAGATCTAATATACTTTCCGCCAGAACAGTATTACAAAGCCATCAAGGATATACTAATTTCCATCTATGAGGAATCAAACAGTGCGCAGACGAAGAAACTTTTAATTCAAGTTGCGCTCGGTGACCAGAAACCCCGCCAGCAAGTCGAACGGAATGACAGTTGTTTTGGTTTTTTTATTAACAACTTTACTTTGTTAAAAAAAGGGTTTTCTCAAACGTGCTTGGGAATATAACACACGCAGAAAATAGAGTACCATTTTGTGTATTTTACTTCTTTTTCCTTTCTTTTTAACCGTTTTCAAAAAAGGATGATGTTCTCAATTCGACTATATGTTTTTATTTATTTATTGAAGTTTACTAATCCATACTAACTAATATTATAAATGTGAAAGTGTGTCTGTCTGTCTGTTACCTCTTCATGCTTAACCGCTGAACCGATTTAGATGAAATTTGGTATGAATATCTTTTGAGACCCTGGAAAGGACATAAGATAGTTTTATCCCGGAAAATTGCATAGTTCCCGCAGGATAGCTATAAATGAATTATTTGTAGATGGAGTCGCGGGCAACAGCTAGCGTTTATGTATTTGATTATTTGAACATTATTTAAATAACTTATTAAACGCGAATACATCAATATAATAACGCTTTTTTTGCCGCGAGTAACACCTGTAGGCCGGCTGGCTGTATTGAGATATTTCAATGCTCAATATTTCTTTTTCAAAACATGAATACTAATATAAAGTCAACGCAGTAGCCTACAGAAGAATGATATTTCATACTTATATTTGAGTTTTCTTTTTTTAAAGCAATGTGAATATTTCCGAGCATGTTTCAGATATATAAAACGCTTCCAGGTTAACCCCTTCTTCTTCGGCATTCTTTCTCATAATCATACCCGATTCTTTGCAGTATTTGGTCACAATTGAAAGTCGTTGTTTCTCTGATATTCCCTCCATCTCAGAATCTCCAAGAATTATATTCTTTTTGATGCTAAGTTTAAGTATTTAACTATATAACTGATATATTGATATGTCATAGATGGTAATAGAACTTTTTCTTTTTCAAAGCTTGAATACAAAAAAAAATTCAACGCAGTGGCCAACGCAAGAGTGATATTTCATACTTATATTTGAGTTTTCTTATTTTAAATCAATGTGAATATTCCCAATCATGTTTAAGAAATAATGTTGTGTTGTTATGAAATTGCATACAATTGGATTAAATATTAAATGTCAATGTCAAAATTGTTGTACTCATTACTAAAGTGAACTAGGTAATTAATAAAACTACGGAAAAGATTCCACATTGACTCATTAAATTGACATCGTAATTGTTCTGTTGGTGCAGTAGAATAATATAATATATAAATCTTTATAGCTATTGAGAACTCATTTGCCGTGGTGGACTAAGCCCGTCAGAGGCCCGGGGCAGCGAAGATGAATTAGGCCTCCGAAAATATATATACAGGGTGTCCCGTAAGTATTATAGTCAGATACCAAGAAAAGGTACTCCCCTATAACGGACGGGGGCAACCATACCGGGGGAGGGTACCTTTTCTCTGCAGCTGACCGTACAACAAACTTTATGGGGAAATAGGTGGGAGGGAGCCCATCTACCAAATATAAAAAATACCTTAGTGGAAGTTTTACCGTTTTCAAGAAGTTTCAACTTTTCTGATTTTTTGATAACTAAACTAACTGAAATAAAATAAAATTTTAGGGTTACCTCGATTTCCCTGATATCTTACCATCGGATTTTAATATGGTGCCAATGGGACCAAACAATACAAATTAAAATATCATTATTGATTTTAGATGCATGAAGAAAAGCTATTTTTTTTAATTAAATTAAAACGTCTGAACATAAGTCAACAGTAAGTAATTGTTAAAGTATCCTAACAGAGAATAAAAACTGTGGTCAACCAGCCATTTCTGTAGCCATGCTTTAAATAAGAGAGGACGCTCTGTAATATCATCGTGCAGCAGTATTGAAGAACAGTTTCTATTACAAAGTTTTGTTTTGATTCTTAAGGGATCTATTCTATAAGTTAATTGGCATATCTTGTGTTAAAGTTACAGTCGCTTCCAAACTTACAAAAGAAACATGTATAAAAAAAACCAATGAGGTTTTTATGGTTACGACGCGACTACGACACATCTAATTTTATAGAGCCCAATGTATAAATAATACTAATGTGTACATTGTCTTAGTGCCTGTTAACAACACATAGATGGCAACACAAGTAGATAGTTAAAAGAAGTGGTTAGTCTATACCATGGACATATACACCGTGAAATTTTAGTGGTTGTTTTCCCGAAACGAGGTGATTTAGTATCGATTGTACAATCGATTTATAATTACTATTTTGACTAGAGTGTAAAATCCAATTGTGAAAAACGAAAGTCGAAAATGACCGCAAACCAATAGTAACGCTTCGTTGGTACCTAACCTATCGTACGATCGTACGCTACTTGTACCAACGAAGCGTTACTATTGGTTTGCGGCCATTTTCGACTTTCGTTTTTCACAATTGGATTTTTGACTCTAGTCAAAATAGTAATTATAAATCGATTGTACAATCGAAACTAAATCACCTCGTTTCGGGAAAACAACCACTAAAATTTCACGGTGTATACATATAAATGGACAAAAGAAACGTCAATTTGCATCTTTCATTCATTCATATTTCATTCATCATTATTTCATTCGGTGTGAGTGTCAAGTGCAAACGTCATTTTTGTCGCCACAGATGTAAATAAAATTATCCATGAGCTGGATTTTCTTGTCCACTGAACGTAGCAGTAACGTATTATAGAAAGGTGAAATGTTAAAAGATTTAGCTATTTTCCCCGAATTTTATATAAAGAAAAATCTGTTGTTTGGTTCAGAGCAACAAGAAGTATAAACTACGTTTAATTCAATCTTTTCTCGTAACTGTAATAGACAACAAGATTCGTGTCTATGGTAGCTTGATCGTTTTCTATTCTCGAGTCGAGTAGGTAGTCGAATAACCAATCCGATTCATTCAACAAAAAATATTTCTTGTGAAAGCATAGCGGACTCGAGAACTATTGCGTCTTAAAATTTTGATTTCTTTAAATAATCAAGATCTAATTTACAAAACATGTGCATGAACTCTTGAGTGAGTGTATTAAATACAGTTTATCTAATTTCATAGAGTAAAGGCTTAATAGAAATCAATTTTCGTGGCGAGAAGTGATCACCGACCTAGCCACGGCCACCATTTTAGACTTTACTGTAGCGCCCAAAAATTTATTTTTATTGTAATAGAAATAAGTGCTACGCACAAATAATCGTAACATTTGTTTTATTGGTTCCTCCTCGTATTTCTGAAACCTGTTCTATCGTTTCCTGATTTACAGGAATAATAGAAACTGACAAAATGAATCTTGATACTAAAGGAGATAGTGTAGTTTTCAGAATTTAACTGACAACCAAACTGGGTAAGATGGTGTCGACGCGGCTGATGAGCAGCTGCGGAGGCGGCTCCGGCAGCAGTGAGGGTGCTGGCCCTTTGCATGCGGAGCCGGCGGCCGTGCCACGCGTGACTCGGCACTCCAGCTCGCAGCTCCCGGGGGGCTCCTCGCCGCACGCGGGTTCCACGACGCGCGGGCCGCTGGTCCCTGCACCCAGAGCCTTCGACACTGATTTGCTTGACATGCCCATTGAGATCCAAGAGAAGATCTTTCGCTGTGCTGGTTTCAAAACCGTGTCACATATTAGAATGGTTAGTTAATTGCTTTCTACTACTAACCTTTTTTAAATGAGTGAATTTAGTTCTAAGTACTAAATCAAATGACTTAATGCTAGTACTCTGGAATTAGCATCTTAGGTTCTGCAAAATGCTACTTATCATATTTTCGAAAAGTTGATGCAAATGATGCATGATTAAGGTCATTATTTATCAGACTAACCAATGAACATTAGGTACACATTATAGTCTGTATATCTTTGTCTTTTTTTTCAAGTCCGTAACCATGAGGTAACTTTTTCAATTTCATCCTACCCTATATATGTCCCACTGCAGGGCACAGGCCTCTCAGCATGAGAGGGCTTGGGCTGTAGTTCCCACGCGGGGCCAGTGCTGATTGGGAACTTCACATACACCATTCAATTTCTTCCCAGGTGTATGCAGGTTTCCTCACAATGTTTTCCTTCACTGTAAAGCTCATGGTAAATTTCAGATGTCATTTTGCACTTAAATTAAAAAAAATCAGAGGTGTAAGCTGGGATTTGAACCCACAACCCTCTGCTTGAGAAGCCATAGGCCACTACAGCTTTATTTCAATTTAATACAATCCTTTTTAAATTACAAGATTTGATCCGATAGAGATAGTTATAGGCTTACTTTACAGAAGCAAACATTGTGATGTGAATTGTATTAAGCATTAAAAGGTTAAGTGATCTACAAAGATTTGAAAATCATGTTCACTTTTTACCATGATGCGTTAAAGCACGTTTGTTTGTTGCCTGTTTATAGATGTCTTACTATCTTGAAACTGTTAAGATTTTATGAACAAGCTTTTGATGGAACTTGATTATAACATTGTCATTAGATCAACATTCTTACCAAATATAATAGGTAGAATATTGAAAAATCATGGTGACTCTCAACTGAGATCTTAGTCCTAGAGCAGGGTTTTTCAACCTTTTGTTGTCAACGGCACACTTTTAGTTTCAGTAAACTTTCACGGCACACCAGTAAAGAATTCGGTATATTAGAGGCTTTGATTTATATGTAACGGACGTAGGGGTTGTATTGATACCCTTTAGGTTGGACTGCAATTAAGCATCGCGGCACACTTGAAAATGTATGCGGCACACCGGTTGAAAAACCCTGTCCTAGAGAATAGAGTTTCTGTTAGTTATAACAGACACTAGTGGTTTCATGTTTTATTCAATGTATACTTCTTTTTTTTTAGCATTAGAAAGAAGGTAAGTGAACTTGACATGTCTTTTTATTGAAAAACACTTTTGAAAAATAATTTATAGCTAATATGTTACAATTTGAAAGGAAATAACGTCATTTATACTCTTTTGATTCATAAGTAATAGTTACTATTCTTTTAAAAACGTTTTCAATAAAAAGACTTCAAGATTGTTTAACTTACTTCTAATGGTAAAAAAAAAAACAAAGTATAGTTAGTTGCTAATAATTAAGATTTTGTGGTTAACTGGACTGAATCATTACATAGTCTGAGATTTAATGTAAATTCCAGATCATATTAGAAGGCCTGAACTGACCCTAATTTCTGAACAAACATTTTGTTGCAGGTTAATCGGCATTTTAACACAGTATGTAGTAGTATATTAAATTCTACTTTTCAACGATTGCAAAATCAGATGTTGCATAGATTTCAATCAATCAAGGCGAAGATGCCTCGCAGAGAATCTGCACGTAGAAGCCATCCTTTGGCCTGTGAGTCTGATATTATTGAGACTCTGCACATGAGGCTAAGTCTTTTGCAAATGACATTTGGGAAGCATATAGAGAGGAAACACTGCTGTTTCTTCCCAGGAGAGGTAAGTTAAATTACATATTGGGTATATTACTTTTTATATCTAACCTACCAATGCTTAAAACAAAACAGGAAATCATTGCCTTGAGTAGAATGTTAAAAAATATACTCATTCCATGTAATAGATAGCTGGGCATAGCTTCTGAGAACTTAGACTCATTGTTTTAAATTTAAATGATAAATTAGTACTAAAGTAAATTTATTGCATGGTAAAACACTACTTGCACAATATCTGAAGAAGTATAAGTGGGTACATAAGTTAAAACTTGGCCTTTTTAGAAATCTTCTCTGGCTAACTACAAAGATAATATTCCTTGGTAATTAAAGTCAAGATTCTTGGTTTGGAAAGGAAAGCCACACCTATAAATTGCACATTGTGCTCATGAAATAGGTACCTACAAGCTAAGACGCAAAATTAGAGAATTAAGCTAAAATTGGGAATCTTATTTATTTATTGATTTCTATCTTTTCCTGAAAAGAAAAATATTTTAATTGGAAATAAGGCCATGAAAATTTGGTAACATTTATCTACATTCATAATTATAATGTGTGTAATTGTAATGTGTGTTACTTTTACCTATTAATTTTATGAAGAATAATGGAACTCAACTTGATTGTAAATTTTTTTGTGCATTTACCATTCATTTGTATTGCGTTGAAACAATGAATATCAAGTAGTACCTAGCTACATTGTATTACTTACCTACTTAAAATGTTGTGCATCATTTACACCAAGTGCCACCAGTTTGGCATCAAGACAATTTAAACTACAATTTACTTAGATTTTTATTAATGATGATAGTTAACATCGTATCTGACAGTAATACATGGCTGTAGATGCTCGTTTTGTTTTTGATGTTTTGTAAAAGATCCTTGTATAAATCAGTAGATTTCAACTGTTTTAACTTTCTCTTAAAATTGTGTTATTATAAATCATTTAATAAACTACTCGACAATCAGGCAACATAATATAATAATGCAAGGTTTGACAAAGTGATTTAACTTGTTTCATTTATTACACAGACTGTCTATCATCACGAAAATCATCATCACAATCAGTAATAGCAATTTACTATCGAGATGGTTGTTTTAAGATGAAAGGAAATATCTATTATATATACATGCTGATTTAATGCTTCTCTTAATTTAGATTTTTTTGTTTTTAGATATTAGACGAAGTCTACCGTATTTTGTCTTACTTAAAAACAACTACAAAACTAGCGAGGCCTTATAAAGTGACAGATGAACTGTTTGACTTAACTACTATGGCCATGGAGTATTTTAAGGAACATATTGAACCCAACTTGCCAGAAATAACTTATTTTGGTACTGATTTCTTCGACATCACTACAGCGTTTTCGCGTAAGTATTCTTTTTTCGTCACCACTATAAAGAACAATTTTAACGCCCAGAATCACACTATTTGGGTAGTGTAAGATGTATATTTTTGTTCATGCATCATTGGATATAAAGCATCACATCACATGCTTAAAAGGCTTCATACTTATAGTGCGTACCTGCAATCTCAGGCAGACCTTGATTTCCTGCCTCAGACGGAGGGCTATGTTTGTGGATTTGTCCATACAGCAACAGAACAATGGATTGACTTAATTTTGAAACCAACTTCAAAAAAGAGAAAGTTCATGTTCCACTGTTTTTTTTTATAGAAGTACCTATGCAAGTGTGTGTAAAGTGTATATATGAGCCTGAAAGCTAGATGAGATATAACCTACTTTAATTATAGACAAATGCATTATTCCTGTGGGATATTGATAATTAAATTCAATGGTGAAGAAGTTGTGAATAACAGCTAATAACACCTTCCCTGCCCGGGTGCGCCCAATGTGGGTTTCAGGTGTCTGATCACTCAAATAATTTTAAATAGAGACAGTGTACATGTTAATCAACAAATCTTCTATAGTTTTAACTTTAATTACATAAACCTAATAGGTAATATTATAAGGTTGTTGTTCCATCGTTTTTCGCGAACTTGTAAGCAACAAATTTATGACAAGATTTCTCAGTGATACTAGCGTTATGCTTTCTGTCTGCGGCTAAAGAAGTAGATATACATCAGATCAGATCTGTTTTGATGCGTATTTGGCGGCATAAGGACGATTAGTTGGGTTTCCAATCGCAATTTCTAAAAACTAAGATTTGAAGTTGGTTAAACCAGGACAGTTCGTTTTATGAACAGGATGCAGTAACAGAGTAGGTAGCAATTTTTAATTACATGACCTTATCAGAGCGCTTTAAAAATCCAGGGCGCCCCAGGACACCATAAAAAACAGGACAGGACATGACGTCATGCTCCCTGGGGAACCCCACTGTGTGTTTTGCAATTTTTTAAGACAACGCTGATGTGCCCAATATGTACCGAATTAGTACTTACTTAAAAAAAAGTTGTACCTCAATAGATCAGGGAATACAATTAATTTTAATTGGGGTCGCTGTAGAGCATCTCCCCAGATCTCCCCAGCAACCACAAAGTTTAAGAAATGTCCCAAAAAAAATTGCTACGGTTTTTACCGCTAAATAAGTTAGTTACGGCTAGTTAAATTACCTAGTTGTCGCAGGACGCGAGCATCTTCATTGCAGCAGACTCCTCTAAGGTAGTTTGGTTATTATTTTATAACAACGTGCTGGATGGATACGTAACTTGTATATACCATGAGATTACACGGATCTAAATCTTAACTTGGTTTCTGATGCCTGACATTACACGAAAAAAAAGAGAGTTGAAATATTGTACGAAATAATTAATATTGAATCATATTATACTCGGGGAAAGCGTTTGCCCAACCGCCTTTGCAATTATTGTACGCGTTTCAGTTAAGGAATGCATCTCGATTATTTTTGTATGATAAAAGCTTGGTGTCGTCGGTTACAAGTCTACTTTTTTCCATAGTTAGAATAACCGTTGGAATCCCTATCGCCACTACAGTAGAATAGAATAGGACATGCTAAACAAGAACGGATCAAAAGGATGCTGGCTTTTAATTTTGTACAGAACCTTCGGTACGCGAGTCTGACTGGTCGGTTTTTTAGTATAAATAACACTCATTCCGAAGAGTGATCGCAATAAGTTCTACACGAACCAGGAAATGTTCTGATACTGGATTTACACTCTCGCCTCGTGCTTCGTCTCGTCGTCTCGCTCCGGACGCGAGCCTGCAAATCACGAGACGAGGCGCGAGGCGAGCCTATTCACACTCTCTTCTCGTTGCTCGGCTCGCAGTTCGTCTCGCCACTCGTACGCGAGTGTAAATGAGCTATTAAAACAGTGTACGCAGGTAAATGGTAGCAGTGAAAGTAATGGAAACTGTAATTCCAGCTGGCGAGAGCAGTAAATCGTACATGTGCCTGGACTCGCCGCCGCCGAGCGGCTTCGAGGCGGGTGCGGCCGCAAGCGCGACCTCTGACCGCCGCGTCTCTTCGCTCAACCCGTTCATGGAGGAGAGCTTGCCGCCATCGCCGCCGCCGCCGCAGTCCAACATGGTGTTGCGAAAACGGATACACCGCATCAAGCAGGGGATGAAAAAGTAAGTTGCTTTAGAAAACAAATCTTGTGATATGATGTTTCTCGTTACTCATAAACATAGTTCAGTTCGGACAGGTCATCGCAAAACTATCGTAACACGGTGGTCTAACAAGATTAATAGAGTCGTATTATGTACAGTATTATTTAATTGTATATTTCAGTTACCTTTATAATGGAAATCCAAAATTTTCCATAGGTTTGTTGAAGGTTTTCTATCAACATCTGATACTATCCATTTTAATCTGAATGTCAAATACTATACTCAATATTTCACAGACATTTTCATCATGAGAGAGCTCTGTATAGTTCTTAATCCACTTATTAACCGTTTTTAATTTCACTATATTATTTATAATATTTACAAATATTGGGGCCCAAAAGTTCTAGAATGGAGACCGCGGACTGGCAAGCGCAACGTGGGACGTCCACCAACGAGATGGATGGACGATTTGGTGAAGGCCGCAGGTTCAGGGTGGATGCACATCGCTTCCAATCGTAATGATTGGGCATCAATGAGGGAGGCCTATGTCCAGCAGTGGACGTCCTACGGCTGAAATGTTGATGATGATGATGATTTACAAATAAATATTTTTTACTAATTTCATTTGTGATAAAACTGTTTCAGGAATGCCACTTTGACAGAAATGGAACTAAAATGTTCAAACGTTAATTGCTATAATATCTGCTTTACATAATCATAATCTTAGGTGCACTATTACTATTCTATTGAATCTTGTTTTATTTTCTTACTTATAAATGCTTATATAAATGACTAGATCAAAGGAGGTCTACATCTAATAGGTATGCTTCTTGGTAATCTTAACACATTCACTGTCCCCATACAAGATGATTTGACAAAATCACATGTCCAAGTGTGCTTCCACTTTGAAGTTGTGAACCCGTAGTGCAAGTGCGGACTCCTGAAAAATATATTTCAAACTAAATACAAACTGAAATATAGATGCACAGAAAAAACCCCAGAAAAAAGACCAATGCTGGGAATCGAACCCAGGTCCTCAGCGTTCCGTACGCTGAGGACCTGGGTTCGATTCCCAGCATTGGTCTTTTTTCTGGGGTTTTTTCTGTGCATCTATATTTCAGTTTGTATTTAGTTTGAAATATATGGTTTCACGGGATGACCGTAAAAGTAATAAAAAAAAATGAAGTTGAAGAAAATAAAAAAATAAATAGAAAAAGATACTTCATACTTAACTCCTGAAAAATAGTTCCATGACCCCACATTGGGGGCACCCGGACAGGGAAGGTATTAATGTATTTAGCACTGTTTTTGAATCTAAAGTATTCCCTCTCCCTTGTAATTGCAGATATAATGACCAGTTGTCGGCCTTGCGAAGCGACATGCGCAGTTGCAAGCGCAAGTCGGCTCTCCAACAAAAGCAGATCGCAGAGCAGCAAAAGCAGATTGCGGAGCAGCAGAAGCAGACTCTGGACTACGCGAACCGCCTCGATGACTATGACAAAAAGAATGAGGAAACGAGTCGCAAGTTCCAGACCCTTCTGCAGGTCAAACTTTATTGCACTTGTTGCATCATTACTTAGCCTCGGCCTATTGTAAAAGCGTCCCTGTTTGTGCACTGTTCTCTCAAAATGAGAACTTGGGCTGTAGTTCTCATGCTGATCCCGTGGCCAATGTAGATTAGGAACATTTCATCCAATATAACTGGGTGAATCAGCTTTTTCGTGCCACCCGTTGCTATGTTTACACAAATTTTGTCCCTTGGACAACCTAAGCATTTTTCTATGAAACAGTATGAAGATGTCACTTGGACAACCTGGGACAGAGTCATCAACACAAAAAAAAGTTGATTCACCCATCTAATCGCTAGCGCCGTGTCACGTGGGTTAGCAATTCTTTTTACTGCCTACTTTACAAATAAATGAGCCCTGGGGGGCTCTCTATCACAGGAGTCAAGTAATTTACTGTGAAAAGATGGACAAGAGTTGGGACAACCAAGTGGATATGAGGAAAAGTCACTTTAAGCTGCTGATTGTATTTTACAGCAAACACTATGTGCGAGGGTTACAGCGATGTTTCTTAACTAATTATGATCAATCAACCAGGTGGGGCAACCGGAAATACAAATGTTGCGCTTGAATATACTCGGTATAGGTATGCTAAAGTGTTGCAAGGCTGATTGTCGTAAGCTAACACCCGTCCCGCGTGGTTAGCTGAAACGGCTTTGATGTCGCTACAAACTATTTTTTCTACTTTTGTGCAACTGAATTTGCGAAAACTGAACATCAAGCATTTGGGTGGATCAACTATTTATTTATTGTTGTTATTCTGTCCCGTCAGCGAGAGGATAAAAGTAGTACAGTTTAATAAGAGGGAATGTTGTGTCACATTAACTAACATGCTTATTAGATGAAGATGACCAATTGTACAAGGGGTTTAAAACTACCACAAAAAATACAAAAATGCATGCTTGGCAATTTTTAATCAAATAAACTTACGGTTTAAAGAGTGACCAAGAAGACCGTCACTATAGCAACGAGTGACAAAAAAAAGTTGATCGACCCATTTATAAACTGGTTCCATTTTTGTTGATTTTAGGAATTGAACAAGTGCAAGACGGAACTGCAGTACTGGCGCTCGCGCTCGCCGGCCGTGCCGCCGCTGTGCGCGGAGTGCGGCGCCGCGCTCCACCTGTCCCCCGCCGCGCCGCTCGCGCAGGTAATACATAACCTACAACCTAGGGCGTTCAATAAAAAGTGAGAATGAGTATGTTATAAACAACTTTTACTAAATGTCATTTTATTTTTCGACATAGTCACCTTTTAGCATAATACACTTAGTATATCTTTTTTCTAAACTTAAAATTCCATTTTTAAAAAAGGGCTCATCTTGAGTACTTCAAAAATCTTGTACTGCAGCGACTACCGCGTCGTCGTCTTCAAATTTCTGGCCTCTCAGGTATTGTTTCAATCTCGGAAATAGGTAGAAATCACTGGGAGCGAGATCTGGTGAATACGGAGGATGCTTAAGGATATCGAACCCAGCATCACGAATTACAGCCATTGCAACGGCGGACTTGTGTGCCGGGGCATTGTCCTGGTGGAACAGCACAACTTTCGAGAGTTTACCTCGCCGTTTTTTGGGAATCTCATTGCGCAATGTTGCTATTTGTTTGGCGTATAAAGTGCCCGTAATAGTGGCTCCATGCTCGAGATACTCAATCATTAATCCCTTTACCATCCCAAAAAACAGAGCCCATGACCTTACCGGCAGATGGGCTCACCTTGAATTTCTTCGGAGTTGGAGATGATGGCCTTTTCCATGTCATAGACTGCAGTTTCGTTTCAGGGTCGTAATGATGGAGCCATGTTTCGTCCATTGTTATAAATCGCACCAAAAAAAGTTCCCGGTCTTGCTGCATCAGGTTCAAAGCTTCTTGACAAATCTCTAGTCTAGTTTGTTTTTGCGTGTCAGTAAGCATTCTTGGTACCCAACGCGCAGATACCTTTTTCATACCCAAGCGTTCATGTAAAATATTATGCGCGCTCCCCGTTGAAATCTTTACATTTTCAGCAATAAAACGAACTGTGACACGACGATCCGCCAAAACTGAGTTTTCGACTTTTTTCACAATTTCTTAAGTTACTGCTGTAGTAGGGCGTCCGGAGTATTTGATAACGGCGCGCAGTTCAATTTTCTCCATTTTCGCTAACGTACTCAATAGCATTGCAAAGAAATTACCGTATATTTTTTTAAACAAAAGACAGTAAGTTTTTTTTCATAGCAATCAGCTAGATAGATTAGCTTTACCGGCCAGTATTTAATTTCGTAATATTAAAAGAGTTTGCATTTCATTCTCACTTTATATTGAACACCCCTCGTAGAACGGAGATCTACAAACTTTTGTGCATCCGTAGATCCCTAGCCATATTTTTCAATTTAGGTAGACCCCCCTGCTTACTTAATATTAATTTATCGCAAAGTAATCGACTTCAAATGTGTTTTTTAGGGTTCCGTAGCCAAATGCCAAATGGCAAAAAACGAAACCCTTTTAGATTCGTCATGTCTGTCTGTCTGTCTGTCCGTATGTCACAGCCACTTTTTTCCGAAACTGTAAGAAGTATGCTGTTGAAACTTGGTAAGTAGATTTATTCTGTGAACCGCATTAAGATTTTCACACAAAAATAGAAAAAAAAAAACAATAAATTTTGGGGGTTCTTCATACTTAGAACTGAAACTCAAAATTTTTTTTCCATCAAACCCATACGTGTGGGGTATCTACGGATAGGTCTTCAAAAATGATATTGAGGTTTCTAATATCATTTTTTTCTAAACTGAATAGTTTGCGCGAGAGACACAAAGTGGTAAAATGTGTGTCCTCCCCCCCCTGTAACTTCTAAAATAAGTGAATGATAAAATTAAAAAAAATATATGTACATTACCATGTAAACTTCCACTGAAAATTGATTTCAACGAGATCTAGTAAGTAGTTTTTTTTTAATACGTTGTTAATAGTAAACCGCAATTTTTTATAGATAATGGTACGGAACCCTTCGTGCGCGAGTCCGACTCGCACTTGGCTGGTTTTTTCGAGTATGTATACCCCTGGGGGTCGATATATAGACCACTTTGGGTATCATTGACCTATAACATCACGCTACATTTAGCTGTGGGTTAAAATAGCTACTGCATAGTATCTTACTTCACAATTGAATACTGACGGTGTCATTATCGGGAAGAACTCTTCATAAAAGCTCTGCTTTTAATTCTGTTGTAATGTTTAAGCATTTTATTTTATGAGCACTTGATTATGCGAATTGTAGTTTACTAGTCGTAACGTAGTACAGTACAGTATTTAACGGGTTTTGTCGCTGTCCAGTGGGCCGCCGGCACGAGCACGGAGCCGTGCGAAATGGAGTCGCCGAGCGGCAGCGCCGACGCGGTCGCCTTCGCCGTGCCCGCCGTCGCCGACACGCCCACGGAGCCCAAGCCCGAGCCCAAACCCGAGCCCAAGAAGGAGTACAAACTAGAGCAGAAAGCCAAGGCGGACTACAAGCCGGATAAACTAAAGGAGCATAAATCAGAGTCGAGCGGCGGCGAGGAGTCTGGGGGCACTCCTCCCGCGCGCCGCCGAGCCTCGGCCGACGCGCACTCCACTCCCGACCGCAAGAAACGTCGGCTCACGCGCCCGCGCAAGCTTTGAACACGCCCAGGACGTTAATTTGTCACTTGCGAAACTAACTGCTGAGCGCATACTACCCAATTACATGCGCACTATGACTATGTCATAGGAGTTACGCGAAAAACTTCTTAACCCTAGTGTGATACATCAAGATCAATTAGCATTTTTTGACGCCCGCGACGAATGTTCTTTAGAATACGAAAAAAGCGAGCATCCGTGCGATATTCATACTCGCTCGAATTGACCTCGTCCGGCGTTGAAACTAGCTTGTATTTCATTGGAGGTGCAGAAAACATTAGTTAGACTAAGCTAAGTACATAAATCATTATTTTTACAGCGTAAAAGGACTGGTTTCACTTCGATTGTGTATGCGTGAGTTGTTACAATCGCATATGTAAATCGTGCATGTAGTGATTCGTTTATGTAACTACTACTTTTGTTGATTTTTCTCAATGTTGACGAAATAGTGTTACTTGGCCTAAATACTACTAATATACAAGAATAATTCAGCAAGATCTAATTGCTGGATTAGAAGGTATTATATATACATATGATCATATTATATAGGCCTATTGATTTGTTTCGAAAAACCTCTGTGATTTTAATAAAAATCATTACATGAAGAGGTCTTTGAACTTTATTAAATCCATATAGCATGCATTAGTGTCCGTATTTTGATAGGAGCAGGTTCTCCTTGTTAAAGTCAAAATTCACAATCACATTTTGTTTTAACTTTTACGGGACGTAGACACTAGCTCTGCAATTAATGCATACCATTATGATTTGGCCCTAGTGTTGATTTAAGGGAGTTGCGTGCAAATAACTGTGTAGCGAGCCATTCTTCGACTACACTCGGTAGCAATCCGTTGAGCACAATGTTGTTTTATTATTACATAAATAAATTTACAATAAATTCTAAAACTTCAAAAGAGCAGAATAATTTATGTATCTTTTAATTTGTTTCTTTAGCTATTAACTTCAAACTCATGACATAGATGGAAGTTAACCATGTTAAAGAATAACCACAAAATTGCGTGATCTGCAATTCCTTTAACGCATATACGCGTTTTCGGGACTTCGCCCAGTGCCGCTGTCATAATTATTCATACATTTTGAACGCACATGTGCGTCGATGGCACCTGTGGAAGTCAGGTGGCAGTGAATGCGTTAAAGCAGCTAGCAGAGTTCAATTTACAATGGTATGATAGGATACTTTTTCGTTTGTGTTTAAATTCGTAAGTCCAGACTTCTCGTAACAGATGTAGTGCCTCAGACCTAGCCTAGAATAACCAGTTTGCACATTATTTCAACGCGTTTAAAGTTACTTTTGGCATTCTACGACTTGTAATCGACGTAGTGCATTCGGCAGTTATCTTTACTTTTGATTTGTAATTTACAAAGTACGCTAGGACTTACGAGGTACAAACGCAACTCGGATTTAAAATAATATTTATTTCTAATTTATGTCCTTTATTTTTATATCATATTTAGCAACCACATTATTTTTGATAAGTTCAGTAGTGAATAAAACGATATATTTCAGACAGGGGAATAACTTGAATGTATGTTAAGTTAAACATCACCAAACAATGTATAGTCAAATTCAAGAAGTCTAAGGTTAATACCGAGATTTAAAAGCCAGCCTAATTCGTATGTTCAGAGAAGGTCAGATGCAGTTTTAATGCCACATTTGACGGCACGTTACCTTCCATGCTTCAGGGAGAATTGTTTCAGAACCAACATTTAATTGACCTTGCGACTAATAGTGCATCACCTTCAACTAGTTCCCCTATTATTTAGTTAGTTCATTATTAATAATTATAGTATACATAAGTTTTTCACTGTAATTTGCTATACATACACTTTTCAGGGCAGTATTCAAATACCAAATGGCTAGATAGATTTCTTTACGGTGAATAGTAAGTGTTGTAATTATTTTTATGATGCTTTTATACTGCAATCATCGCGGGCATGTAAACAACAAAATCAAATGTCTCCCACGTTAGTCACATTTCATGTATACACATTTTAGTTGTATTGTCGCTTTACGATAGCGCGCCTTTAAAAATATTGTGATCATGATATGAGAAAAGCTAAAATCATTCATGATGGACCATCTTTCAGCTGTCTTCAATACGATTAGGGAATATCTTAAGGAAAACGAACAACCAATGAAATAGTGATAACTGATAAATAAAAGAGAAATATAGACATGTAACTTGTTTATTGCCTTACCGATGCTTGGACGGTTATTCTGTTTTATGTTCGTGTAACATTACGTTACGTGCATTAGGTTAATATTAGGTTTTACAGCCCTGACTTTATTTTAGTTATATTTAGGCGTGTGAATGGAGGTGAAGGTCGGAAGTATATGTTTATCTGTAAATAGTCTTAAAACAATCACATGTGTAATGTACAAATAAAATATATTTATGATAATATAGTGATGCTACCATAAAATAAATATTTTGTGACATGGTGTATAGTTAAGCGACAGTAATCTATTTGCAGCATAACGCTATTTTCAATATGTTACGTAATTAATGAGACATGCTCACAGGGCTTCACACAGTTCTTGCATCATGTCACTGGCGGGCTGTGCTCAGTAGTCACCATTGTTTTTGTACCCTCAGAGTGCAAGCACGAGGAGCCGCGACTTGCTTTGTCCCACTTGATCATTTTGCGTATCCAGTAGGATAGAGAGAAAACGAGCGACAAACGAAAATCAAGCATCCGTGCCAACCGCTCAGCGACACTCCTATAAAAATTATTCCCAGTTGATGAGACAGCTTTGTTTCGTCTCTGTCTGAATCTTTGACGACGAATGAACAAAGTTGAATATGCCGACTGGTCATAAAATTATCCCTGGTATTGAACAAAGTGGTAAGAAAGTCAGTTTTGCAAATTAGCAATAGTCAACAAATGACTACAACATATCAACCGTCTCCAGTGCCCCCTTTCTCTATTTATCCACGGCATCGTCTTAAGTCGAGTATCAATTACGCACAACTATTCTTAAAAATATTTTTAATGTATTTAGTTAAGTCAGTCAAATTAATGAGAAACCTATTTAGTAAAAATATCTAATCACCTAACTGGGAAAATTAAGTTGTCATCCATCACACCATCAACCCTTTTATGCGATTTAACAGAAGTTTATTATTCAGCATTCATTAATTAAATTATTAATTTTTCATCTAAGTAAAGAGAGTATCAAATAATGCAATATTAACATGAAAATATTGTCTTAGGTTTTGGAACAGGGGCGCATACAAAAATTTATTTATCCAATCTTATACCCTTCCAAAAATAGAATCCGCCCCTGTACAAAACAAAGGTACATAATATATATTATCCTATTTTTGACACGTCCACTCTGATTACGAAGTAGTACTGGGTGAAAAATCGTAATGATTCAAATTGCAGTGCCGATTATTGGGTAGCTTACCTTGTTTTTTTTTACTTATTGGGTAACCGCTCCATAGTCCCATACTGCGACCTTGCCCAACATTTTATAACAGTAGAAATTTCAATAATAGTAATATGAATACATCATCGTGGGTAATATCAATACAATAACATAACTAAAATGTTTCATTTAGATCTAGGACCTGTTGTTTAAAATATTTGTGTGAATTCTAAGAGTACAGTCGAGATATCAAGTGCGAGGATCTCGGAAGTGTAGTAATTTTGGACAATAAGAGTTACCAGTTTGTGCGTTAGATTTGTTGCAATAGCGAACATGCACTTTTGCCGTATGGTAATGTATATATGTATGGTATTAAGTATTCCGATTCTGTTGTTGGACTAATAAACCACAAGTTACTAAAGGTAGCTGTATTCTTCAGACGCGGAAAGGAGTAAATAATTATTGCTCATGTGTGTTCATAATCAAGCGAATCACTCGTTAAATTTTTGCCGTTTCAATGTTTGTGTAAATAGTTCTGATTGTACATACTATGTATGCTGTGTGTAGAACCGTAGACTGTTTCATGTTTTAGCATTATAAGGCAAATTATCAAATATGAGTGAGTACATTACTGAACTGATTATAGCATGTTCTGATATTATGGTTAATTCAGATTTAGCGTTAGAAATATGTTTTTGGGTTCTACCTCTGTTCAGAACGTCTGATATATTTTAAATTGTTGCTTTTCTAAAGATAGCTTAGGTGATGGTGCGATTTGTGTAAGTTTTGAGCTTGTAAATTCAAACCAGCTATAAATTTTGTGGCTATGAACTTTAATAACATAATAATGCATCGGTTTTGAGGGTGGTCTGTCGTTCGCAAGAATGTCTTGGTTTATTTCAATGATGAATATTGCAAATGAGCTAAAAAAGATAAAATTTTAGTTAATGGTATTTTACATGTACATAGTAATAACGTAGATTAAGTAGTCCATTTTAAATCGTGTCCAATGCATGCCGAGATTGACGAAGTCCCAGCAGAGCTATTTAATCTTAAACTGCAATAATTTATTTAAGAACAAACATCAACATAAATAAAAAACTGTCAGTATGTATTTACTTTAAGATTACACATGTTTTATTACCTTAGTGGATTTATTCATACTGCTTCCGTACACGCAACGTCGTTCGTCTCTATTTGCCAGTTTGACCCTTTCTTTCAAGTCAGTCTGACTCAGATTTTTCTTGTAACAGACCTGTAACTTTTACGAAAAAGGGGCTAGTACTCGCTACTCGTAATTTTACGTATCTATCTATCTTATCTATCTAATACATTTAAACGAGCAATTCTTGTACATATATATATTGTTACATATATAATCAGAATCTCAGAATCTCAGAAACGGCTCCAAAGATTTCGATGAAATTTGGTATGTGGGAGTTTTCGGGGATGAAAAATTGATCTAGCTTGGTCTTATCTCTGGGAAAACGCTTGGTACCGAGTTTCAGCCCGAGCGGAGCTCGGCCGCGCAGGTACTCAAATATTATGTTAGCTGCAATTCGCCCTTAAATATGTGACGTACCCTACTGCCCAGCTCTGGGTGCTCTTCTCTTTAGCTCGTTAGTTGCATGTTCAGTATTGTTGAGCACCTTGGGCGATCCAATTGCTGATGTTAACTGAAGTGTACACAGCTTTAGCCTTAAAATTAACATTAGAGTACAGTCGACTACAAAAAAATCGATACGGCCAAAGTTACAAAAATATGTATACACAACCTTAATGTTAAGTCAATAAAGGTGTGTATACATATCTTTGTAACTTTGGCGGTATCGATCTTTTTGTAGTCGACTGTACATTGTCTGCGGGTACTTCTTGTAATCCTGCTGGGACTCCGTGTTGTGTAAAAAAGTTTAAAATGTCTGAATTTTTGCTGATCATTCCTTTTATGTCTTCACTCAAGGACTTCCTCGAAAAACGCACGAATTGTCGCTAATAAATCCTTATTTTGTTTTTTCCCCAAGATAATATAGATTGTTCAACTGCTTGCTTATGTTGCATTGGACGAATTGGGACAGGCACTGTAATGGTCACTTGTTATCTGAAATATGCTGTAAGTGTATATTTGTGTGGATTATGATGAATTTATGAAACTGCACTCTTTGGTAATTATATAAGAAACATAGAAATTAAATATTATTATTGTGCCTGAATTTTGAACGCGTACTTAATAGTACGCAAAAGGTTTCCTAATGGATTAAAAATCCGATTTTAAATGTTCTTATATCGTTCGCACTACATTTTTATTTGTATCTATTGTTCTCTTCCATAGTGCAATACATTTATATCCAATCGCGAAATTAGATTTTCTTCAAAACTTCATAGGGCTGTAAAATAAGATTAAAATAAGTTTATGTTAGAGAAAATCCTCAAAAGTGAACTAAAAGCATTATAGGACTTTTATTACGTTGTGCTCTGACGAGTGTGTACACTGTACAACCAGCAAGACTGTCAATTGCTGTAGATATCCTCTTTTAAATAGTTATATGATATAGTATTTTTATTAGACAAAAATACAATAAATGTGTGAAGTCCAATACAAACCTTGTTTCTTTAAATTTACTTCAGTATTCTATGACTTTGCCAGTTACTTCCGATCAGATATATAAAAAATATAAGGGTGCGCATATGCATATTTAACAGGTTCCCTGTCCTGTGAAGCACATTTGCCTCATGTGTGACTACTGGTACGTCCATGAGGCGCATGTGCCTCATGACTATGAGCGTATATAATCACTTTGTCGGCGTGACTGATATATATATTCATGCCAAATTACAGGTTTCTAGTACTAACAGTCTCTGAGCTTAGCCGCGGACAGACAGACGGACAGACAGACAGACATGGCGAAACTATAAGGGTTCCTAGTTTACTACGGAACCCTAAAAAGTAAAAAAATTTTTTAGGGTACATCCCATCGACGTAAAGTGGGGGTGATTTTTTTTTGTCGACTAACCCTATAGTATGGGTATCGTTGGATAGGTCTTTTAAAATCATTGTGGGGTTGCTAACATGATTTTTCTATTCAGTGATCTGTTTGCGAAATATTCAACTTTAAAGTGAAAATTTTCATTAAAATCGGCCGTCCCAGCCCTCTAAAATCTAAACTGTTGGGTGGAAAAATTTGAAAAAATTCAGAATGGTAGTAAATATATCAAATTTACTAGGAAAATTATAGCGGCTAAGATTGCTTGGAAATTATTTGTAGTTTAAGAGTAAATAGTAGCCTAAGGTATAAAACACCTAAACTTGGATGATTCCGTACATTATTTGATTATAATTGAAAACTAATAAAAAAAAGTCAAAATTGAAGGTCTGCCAAGGAGCTATGAGCGCAGCATTTTAGATGTAAAAAGAACCGATCGAGTCCGGAACACTGTACTGCACTCCAAAACATGCATTGTAGATGTAGGCAAAACAACCGCCAGGCTGAAATGGGACTGGGCTGGCCATGTCTGCCGCATGCACCCAGAGAGGTGGGCGCGGGTTACCACTCAATGGGTCCCCAGGACGGTTGCCGGCGCCGCGGCAGGCCAAGGCGAAGATGGCGGGATGACCTAGACACGTACGTTCTCGAGCGACTGGTCAAACACAAGTGCAGACAGGGCGAGTTGGAAGTCCAGGGGAGAGGCCTTTGCCCAGCAGTGGGACACTGAAACAGGCTATTGAAAAAAAAACCAGCCAAGTGAGAGTCAGACTCGTGCATGAAGGGTTTCGTCCGTACCGTACCATTATCTATAAAAACTGCAATAAAATCACGTTTGTTGTATGGGAGCCCCCCTTAAATATTTGTTTTATTTTAATTTAATTATTTATTTTTAAAGTGAATATATAGAACTAAACTTCTAACTAAATATTCTGTGAATATTTCAAGCGTCTAATGCCTGTTGCCGTTGTCAAAATATTCTGTGAATATTTCAAGCGTCTACCTGTTGCCGTTGTCAATATCGAGCAAAAAAAATCACGTTTGTTGTATGGGAGCCCCCTAAATATTTATTTTATTCTGTTTTTTAGTATTTGTTGTTATAGCGGCAACCGAAATACATCATCTGTGAAAATTTCAACTGTTTAGCTATCACGGTTCATGAGATACAGCCTGGTGACAGACGGACAGACAGACAGACAGACGGACGGACAGCGGAGTCTCAGTTATAGGTTCCCGTTTTTACTCTTTGGGTACGGAACCCTAAAAAAGATATTAGTCATATATATCCCTACTAGTACCTGTGACCTGTACTGTAATGCCTGCGGCGACGGGCGTAAGGGTTATGTTTACCAAGGTATTATAGTTGTCATTATCGAGTGCAGCGATGTACCCGCAATCAAGATTTGTTTAGAAAATAACACTCCTGGGGCTGTTTGCGGCAACGGCTATTATGCTACTTAGTGTAGACTTCTGTGGTTTTAAATAAAAAGAAAAACGATAAAAAACCTTGATTAAAAAACGTCTCAGGGCCTCCATAGACGGACTGCTTAGTCAGTGCCAACAGCTTCAAATGGTCGCTGTTGGGCGATCTGCAGTTTCATTCAATACAAAATTGTATAGCATTCGGGTTGAAGTCGATTCCAACTGCAACACGACTGCTCTCGTGCCGGTGGTCTCGACTGCTCTAAGTAGTCCGCCTATGGAGGTCCTTATAGGATTAATCATTATAATATTGGCTCTGATAATAAGGCCTAACAATTAAGTACTTATGTGAATGTATGCATTGTATTACGAGATGCCTCGAATCTCGATAGAAAATCGATGTGAGTGTGTGTGAGGGTATACAGGGTTATTTGTAATTCACTAGCATCCTTTTAACCCTAAACTCCTACCACTTAACAAATGTTTTTTTGTTTTACGGCTTTTGTCATAACTTAATATTTTTGGTGTAATAGCTTTTTAAAAAGTCATTTTAAAAAGTCGTAAAACAAAAAACATTTGTTTGAGTGATAGGAATTCAGGGATGTCAGTGAATAAGTAGAAAGTAGTAAGTAAGTAAGAGGATGTCAGTGAATTACAAATAACCCTGTATTAGAAGAGGGAATAGCACGTCCCACATTGGGGAATCGAGACTCTACCGGAATTACGATTCGAGTGCTGCTAAGGGTCAACATTGCAAAGCAAAAATATTTTTCAAGAATTAGGACCCCCTCCCGCTCCAGAAGAAGAATGGAGCCCACAAAAACGTTTACTTACTTACCATTACAAGAGTGTTTACATCAGTATTGGCGACCCCGAATATTTTTTTATACTTAAATGCAAGTGGCATTGAAGATGTAAACATAATTTAATTAAGGTACACTGCAGTTACTAATAAATTTATCCGGGATGCTCCGGAAAGCTTCGCTCAAGAGCAGCTGTCGTTCTTTTCACGTCAGTACAGTAGGGGAAGCTATAAGTGAGGGAAATCGGCGGCGGTCGACAGTTGTCAAGCCGAGCGTCGCAAGCCGGCCGCCGGTAGAGTACCTACCTACTGACGAGTAACAGCGTCGTTCTTACGCTGCGTCAAAACAAAATTATGACTAAAACAATAATTTAAATTAAGTGAAAATTAAAGAACAGTTTTATTTTGTGACATATTTGTGGCAGTTATGCAAGTTATATTTTCTGCGATTTTCGTGCTCGCTCTTTTGCAAGGTATGTATTCAAAATGAGTTAAAAACATTGCACGGCATTAAGTTTAAAGTTAAATTTTAACTGTTTTCAGCAGTGACTAACTAAGAGAATTAAGTACATATTTTTAAAAGACTTCTAGTTTGGACATCGGTCCGATAGACCGCAGTGATGCCGCAACATGCAAAACTTTATTGCGGTATTTAGAGCAATTAGAGCATCGACGAATCAATTTTTTTTTAGCTTTATTTGGTCCATTTTCTCGTTTTACTATGAAAACGGGTATATTAAAAACAACACTGCTTATTTGCTAAAAAAGAAAACCCCTATTATAATAAATTATACCCAAATAAGTAAGTATTATTTACTTCTTTACTTGCGGTATTGCTTCACCGTCCGAATTATCCACAAACATGTAAAGTTACTGAAAAGGCAATGGTGATAGTTTTACTAAATATACTGCTGAGGTTTAGTTTTCATTCGTTTTTTCGCCCTGCTGTAGCGAGGCTTTACGATCATCCTGCTTCCGACGAAATTAACAAAATGTAATTGTTCCGTCACCTGCAAATGTTCTCGATACATTTCGGAACTGAATAATATCTAACTAAGTATATTATTTTTTGCTGTACTTGGCACTTAATATCTGGTTTGGATACCTATACGAAAACACTAAAACAGGAATACAATGAAATTTTTAGATTATCATGCAAAGAAAAATAAATTGATAAACATATAGCTTTTGTGTTGGCATAACTCCTCCGTTTCTTAAAGTCAGTTAATTATTTCAACATCACTTTTCGTTTACGGCTGGATATTGTTGTCGCCGTGTTAGTTTGAAGAGTCCTGACTATACAATAATTTAATCGTCGCAAAATCGATTTCCTGCAATGTAAAGTGCACTTTTGCCTGCACAACTGATACAACGATCTCAAGAGGTAGTAAGTAGTAAATATCATTACTGGGTATTTAATTTGACGTAATATAATATAGCTTGAGTCACTATGGGATGTTGAGTCAGATCCATGGGACGTACCTATCCTTAATACTTAAATATATGTATAAAAAACCGGCCAAGTGCGAGTCGGACTCGCGCACGAAGGGTTCCGTACCATTAGGTACCTATCTATAAAAACGGCAAAAATATCACGTTTGTTGTATTGGAGCCCCCCTTAATATTTGTTTTATTTTAATTTAATTATTTATTTTTAAAGTGAATATATAACTAATATTTTGTGAAAATTTCAAGCGTCTACCTGTTGCCTGTATCAATATCGAGCAAAAACGAGCAAAAAAAAACAACGGGTTGCACTCCGGGAGTGCCGGCAGAAGTGAAAACTTGAACAACGTTGTGCCGTCTTACGAACCGAACTCCCTACCCCTAACATTTTTTACCCATCCCAAAAAGTTCACAACGTCGCTAGAAGTTTTCACTTCAAAAATCACGTTTGTTGTACTTATGGGATGGGAGCCCCCTAAATATTTATTTTATGCTGTATTTTACTATTTGTTGTTATAGCGGCAACCGAAATATGTAGGTACCTATGTAATTTAATAACAATGTACCTAGATCTGTTTGAAAAAAAATATACCTTGTTGAGTTTTTTGCCGGATTCTTCCCAACAGGATTTTTCCGAACCAGTGGTAGATTCTTCGACGTTCAGAAGGAGCATCAATTGATGTATAAATTGAATAAAGAATTTTGACTTTGACTTTTCCTTTGAGTTAGAGTCGTTTTAGTTTATTTTCTAAACTCAGATGAATAAATACAATTTCCAACTCTCTCCCTTTGGACTTCGCGTCAGGCATAGATAATAAATATCTACCTGGATAGATCTCTCTAGTGTGGCCTTCCCCAATTTGAATGATTGGCTGGTAGTCCATTTTAGTGTGAGAAGTTCCAACAAATTCACACTCGCCGATAGGGTGTTAAACTTATCTTGAAATATTTCATAGGCCTGGCCTGAGTCCATCTAATCGTTCAAATTAGATTGCTTTTTTGTAGAGCTATACATTTAATTTATGGTAGTACCTAGTAGTAATTATTTGTTATGATTTATGATATTACATTCCGTTTAACATTTTAATTAGTGTCTGTACCATTTACTAATACTAAGGTATACATTTGTTTAAAAAACAAAAAAATGGAAAATTACAATTAAATAAACCAAACACACGTACATACTAGCATAAAAATAATAAATTGCTTTTCATCCACAAGTTTCGTCATATTTGGTTGACTTTGATTTGCGTCGATACCATTTATAAGGTGTTACCTATATTATATTTTTCACCACTTTTAACGTAGGTACTTAATTAATTAAATAACGTCTTGGTCTTATGTGACCTCTTTTCTTCAATAATGCGATGCGAAATAGAGCGTTATTTTAACGTGTTATCTATTTATATATATCTGTGTGTTTGTATGTACGACTGTGGTACTGTAGTTCACAAACGGAGGTATAGATTTCTCACTTCGATATAAGAAGAAACATTTTTATCAAATGTAAGTACATAATTTTATTTTGTATCGAAATTGTCTAATCCCTTTTCATCAAGATATTAATTCTATGAGTACAAATTAATCTGTATACAAATGTAGTAAATAGGCAAACATTGTTTATTTGATTATTTTTTTGTACAAAAGGGATTAATCTTTAGAATTAATTGCCGAAACGATTTCGAACGCTATTTTACACTATTGGTACGTAATTGATGTAGGTTACTTTTTATTACGGGAAAGTCCCGCAAACCCGGGCAAAGTTGTGGGGAAAAGTTAGTCTTTAATAATAAGTAAATTTTACACCTTAGTCCCACCTTCTTTGATAACACAGACAATAGTAGATTTAAAGTAACTGGCAGCACTTGCTAACAAGGCAGAGAAAGCTCTACATTGGTACGCATCGTGTTCATGGGAAAGCCTAGCTCCAAGTAGGTATGACGAATGCATCGTATAATAGTGTTGACAGAATTAAGCGGTTTTAGTGGTATCGTAACAAATAAGTAGGTATAGTCGGGGTAAGAAAATATTCGTCACTTTTCGACCTTAACTCGTTGACATAGAGTCGAAAAGTGACGAACCCTTTCTTACCCCGACTATACTTACATTGAAACGTAATACGGAAGCCTACGTCATGAAACCGCCTCGCCTGCTGCAGTTAGACGACACCAATAACTTAGTTATGTTACATGTATAGTTATATGCATTAGTTGTTTTACTTATGTTATTGTGCCTTAATTTTATTCGAAAAGGTACATTTGCTATTGTTCAAAAGGAAACTAACCCGCGACCTCGCTCGCGTGAACTATTTTAAATCTGCCAGATGAAATTCCAGGATTAAGTATACAAAATTTTCAAGGGAGTTTATAAAAATCACGGGAATTTACTAAAAATTACACAACATTATTAATCTTGCATGAAGAACTTTGTGCCAATTTTTTTTTCCAGATTTAAGTACCTTAATATATTTTAGAATTTTATCTGCGTACATCCCTATGGGCGTTTGTGCACTACAAGACCGGACCGGACCGGAAAATCTACAAAAATTGTCCGATTTTTTTACGGTGCGATAAGTATGGAAAGCTCTTTACTGTACATAAAAACACATGAAAATCACCAACACCACCAAGGGTGTTGGTTGGTTGTGGGTAAATCGGACACTTTTGTAGACTTTTCCCCATTCCGGACCGGAATTTTCCGGTCCGGTCTTGTAGTGCACAAACGCCCTAACCCCATGGGAGCATCGGAATAAAAAGTACCTAGTCTATGTTATTTACGAGATGCGGCCATCTGAAGAGTAAAAAACACACACACGCATGGATGCGCTCAACATTTTTGCATTTTAACTTAATAGTAGAATTAGGGCGCAATTGAGCTCTATCCCCGCCAGATACGACTCCTACAACATAACTTATAAGTTACCTACACTTTACGTAATTGAATACGAGAACCAAATAATTGAACATAAAAGACATAAACATTGAAATCATTGCAAGAATAAGACCAAATTATTTGGTTTGAATTTATACAGACTGACTTAATTCTTAAAGATTACGCA
Organism: Archips crataeganus; assembly: GCA_947859365.1. Taxonomy (NCBI): domain Eukaryota; kingdom Metazoa; phylum Arthropoda; class Insecta; order Lepidoptera; family Tortricidae; genus Archips; species Archips crataeganus. Next base: position 13,843,026 of record OX402055.1, on the reverse strand, counting down.
ATAGAGATAAGAGGACACTTCAGGAAATTAACGAATTAGGTACTCACTTTCTAGAAGCAGCTGCAAGTTTGCAGCAAAAATCATACCCGGGTTTTTAAGCCGTTAAACTTTTTGCATACTTACATCTTGAAACTGTTAACTTTAAGTTAGCTGTTAACTCGGAGCTATCCCTACTAATATTGTAAATGTGAATGTTCGTTTGTTTGCTACCTCTTCACGCTTAAACCGCTGAACCGATTTGGATAAAATTTGTTACACAGATAATTTGAGTCCCGGGAAAGGACGTAGGATAGTTTTTATCCCGAAATATTGCATAGTTCCCGCGGGATAGCGATAAACGAATTTTTCGCAGACGGAGTCGCGGGCAACAGCTAGTATAATATAATTATAGTTATACCGCGAAAACAGCCTTTAAGATCTTAATCCATCTATTTTAATACAGTGTCCGTGTCTGAAATTTAAATAAGATAGCGTCAAGACACTGTCGTGTTAAAGGGCTTTATCGGCTCTTGTTCCAGTTACATGACATCTTGCCAATAAGGAAATAGGCACACCGCTTGTCTAATAAATTACGTATAATTGCTATTATATATTACGTTCGCACTTACAGTGTACGTCCCGCATAATACCTATAAAGGTTTTTGACCCCAGTTTTATTGAAAATATTAAACATACTTACTTATTCATATTGTAATACAAAAAAGTTACAACAAGGAAGTACGGTAAAAACTTGTCGTTGACAAATGCTTAATTATTCCAGTTATCATATATTCAGTAACCCGCCTTTGTGATCAAGTATACATATAAGAACATGCGCAATGCAATATACTTATGCCTACTGAATTTGACCACATCCTTGTATGGGGAATCGCGGTGTTCCGGTTTACTGCCTTTTTTGCTGCGACGAATTTACATTGGCGTAAAAGCATTACAATTGCTACATTGCAATTTTGTTATTATCACTACTTTTAAGTTAGTCAGCACTATAATGGCATGTATGGAAAATACTTATAGACTAAAAATAAAAACTAATTCGTCACATTTTATTATTACGTACGTCAATGGAAAACCATTTAATTTATGTTTAGGTACACATTAGTTATAAATAGTAATACACGTACCTACATATCTTTTTAAGTGTCTGAGCATGGTACCGAAAGTGGTAACAGTCAAGTGCTACAATTATACGCAAATTTCTATCCTTAAGCCCAGTTTAGACCTCCAAGAAAAATCGTGCAAGTTGCATTACATTGCGGCGCTCGATTGACCACTTCAAACTCGTTCGCTTTAAGGCCTAGCAATCTAATGCAACTTGCACGATTTTTCTTGCAGCAAGTCTAAACTGAGCCTTAAACACATCTAAATATTATGTACATATTTTATACAGTTGCATAGTGGGTATTTTTGACTATTTTAACATGTGGAAAAAAAGTTCCACTGTTTTAGCACCTCGTTCATCCAGCGTAGGTATAAGTTTTATTTGGTGGTGACTGCTGTGCTGGTCAATGCTAACTAATACGATCGTAACAAAAAAATGGCTACAAAAAGCAGTCAAACATTTTGCAACGTTGATTTATTATAAGTATTTTCTTTGCGAATAACTTGTCGACTTTTTGTGTCAGGTACTTACCTACTCCACTTGATAACAAGAACACGACTGTGATGTATCGTACGAACATCATTATGTTGATAGATATTTCATAAGCAAGTGTCTAAGTATATCAAGTTGGACTGGCGGGATGTAATAAATTTATTGATGTCCTTATTAAGTATTGTTTATTTGCACTACTTTGATAAAGGATAGCGCTCATTATTGTTGTCATATTTTACGAACCGTTTGTTCACCCATTAGTATAACGAGCCGTCAATCGCTTTCAACTTCTGAATCCGGAAAGTGATTGCATGTTATGTAATAATAATAAGTTTCAAACAAGTTTCCGGCAAGTAGGTAAACGCTTTAAACTACCCGCTTTATATCGCTGTCGTTCAAGGTACTTGTATTAATTAGATACTGTTTATTGTTATTTCTTTAGAAGTAGGACAAAAGTTTCAAGCTTTTCCTTGAAAATAGGAACTTGCAGATATAAGTACATAAGTATATACGAGTAGTAGATGAGACAGCTTGATATCCTTGAGGTATTATGTATTTAGTTTAAACGTATTTAGGTACCTCTACATAGGTAAGTGAGCAATTGTATCGATCTTTGAAAACAATTTGCTACAGTCATTTGAATAACCTGGCCAATGATTACAGTGATATTCTGTCTGCATTTATGTATTTTTCTCAGAAAATAACAGTAAATAGCTTCTGTGGTGCATTTTTATAATAGATGGCTTGGTCCTCACGTCTGAACCAAGATTCCGCACTACTCTAGGAAGATCTATCTATTTGCTCGCTTTGTTGCAAGCAAAATTTACGTAGTTATTAGCATTACGTAGGTACCTCAAATGGAAAAAATGAACTTCTTCCGTATGTCTGTTTATCTCACATGTGACGTTCCTACCTCAACCATTAATTGAAAATGTTAATAATTGTTTTACTTACAGTATGCATACTTTACGGGTTTACTTAATTACGTGCATTACGAGTAAATAACAACAAATTAATATTAAATATGTTTAGATTATCAGCAAAAAGATCAATGAGTTCTTCTTCATTACTTATTCAATGCCTGGTCGTAAAATGGAATTAAATATGTAGAAGAAGAACATATGGTATTGGAAAAAGGGCTTGACTTTCCACCTGACGCCTATCCGCCCAACGGTGACTCCCATTACAGTTAACCTTATTTGACTAACTATGGATTAGCCAATAAGTTAACTATGGATAAATCTGTGATAATCTGACAAGAAGTAATTTTAATTGACACAGTTCTTTTTTCTCTTCGAATTCAACGTTTTCTCTTATGTTTGTAACGCTCACTAGAGCTGTCCCTGGGCTGGAGACCTTCAGTAGTAACGTATTTTCAAACAATATGAAATCGCAAGATTCGCTACAGTTCGGTGGCCAAGGCAAGATTAAAAGAAGGTTAGCACGACTCAAGCTAAGCTTAAGCAATTTGTTAATTCTTACAAAATGATTGTTCGCAAAAATTCCTTTCGCACAAACACTATAATATGTTCATTGTTTTCGGTTAGATGTGATTTCTAAATTCCGTTTGGAATCTCTAAGGTAGCGGTTATATAAACGATCAGCACTAAGCCATTTTATGTAATCTGTGGTTGTACTTGTTCGGTAGGTATAATTAAACAATAGTTGGCACTGCACGCATGAAATCCACCGACCATTAAAAGAATTTATGACAGTTGGACTAGAACCAAAGCGCACCCATTTCCTTTGTGTATATCACCAGATTGGGTACAAATAATAGTGATTGCATCGGTTACGATTCCCGGAGCAACATCGGTCGTCTAATGTCCGGCCAGGAGGTCAACCGTGAATGGGATCGTAACAAAATACTTATATTTATAAAAAACGCTACCAAGTGCGAGTCAGACTCGCGCACCAATAAGTAGTTCCTTGCCATCGCAAATTATACTTTTTTTCTTCTTTTAACTTTAAAGCAAACCTCATACTTTGCGGTATTAATATAGTATATTTTTTATCGAGGGACTAAAAGAAGCCTTTATATACCCGAGGTGGTTAGCCACCCGAGCTTTAGCGAGGGTGTCTATGTAGCCGAGGGTTTATATTGACTTTTAGTCTCCAGGTGAAAACTCTATTTTTCACTTCGATTGCGAGAAAAAAATAGTCAGTTTAGTACAAAAAGATTTAATAAAAAAAAACAGTGCGTGGAGTCCCTCCGCGCGGAAAAAGTGAAACTTCAAAATAAACCAACCCGCTCCAAATCCGCTCCCAACCCGCTCCCAACCCGATTCCAACTCGCCCCCAACCCGCCCACAACCCGCTCTCAACCCGCTCCCAACCCGCCCCCAACCCGCCCCAATCCGCTTCCAACCCGCCCACAACCCGCTCTCAACCCACTCCCAACCCGCTCCCAACCCGCTCCCAACCCGCCCCCAATCCGCTTCCAACTCGCCCCCAACCCGCCCACAACCCGCTCCCAACCCACCCCCAACCCGCTTCCAACTCGCCGCTCCCAACCCGCTCACAACCCGCTCCCAACCCGCCCCCAACCCGCCTATACACAAACTTGAAAAAATAGAATGGCGCCACCTTCTATGCGGAAAAAGAATAGAACTAAGACCACGTAGACTATTTATTTATTTATTTATTTAAACGTAGAACGTAGACTAAGAACCTAACATTTTCGTCATGCAAATGGTCCACACAATCTTATTTTTTTATATATATTTTGTTTTGCCACTAAGCAAGTACTGGCTGTTTGGGTTTATCTAAGTCACTCGAAATGAATTAAAAAAATAATTACTTTTACTCCCTAGGGACTAAAGCACTCACTTTACTCTTGCCTCGTAAGGCTATATTGACCTACTTTTAGAGCATGAGAAGTGAAAAAAAATATCGCCATAGAAACGCATTTCTTTGTTTTTTTTTTAAATATGAAACAATAGATATACCACTTATAAAGACTGGCTACACGTCATGGCGTTGATTATTTCTAATCCGTTTGGTACGAAACCCTTAATAAATAAACAACTTTTTAAAACAGGCGTTAGGTAAGACAGTTATTAAAAAGTAAAATAGGCAAATTCCACAGTAAAAATAATTTATTTGTGCTAACCCATAATTCTTCAAATTACTTATCTAACTTGCTGTCATTATAATTTCTCGTGACTAGGTGAAAGCGGAGCACTCAAAATATGCAAATGCCTGCTTGCTATGCAAATATTTGGCTACATCAAATAGACATAAATTGCACGATTTGCAAGCGATGTCTTAGCACTTGCAATAAATCAAGATAAATGCTTTTATTGATATTCAACCGCGTATCGTTCCGCTTTCCTGATCATTACGTAGTATAGGGTGATTATCCCAGCGAGAAAATTTTGCGGCAAAGCTGATAATTATAGTGTGGACTAATTGTTTTAGATTTTTTTTCTTTTTCTAAAAAGAAAACACAAATTTTAATCTTACGCCAAATCGCAGTCTTATAAAAAATCATTCATGTTTATTAAAAAAATTTTTTTCGTTGAGATGATAATTTTGGTGTGGCGTCCAGTAGGTATCCGTTGTTCTTGATAAATATCTATGATATAACCATAACGTCCATTGATTTAACTAAAAATGCCTTGTATTTTATTCTTAATTAGTTCAAGTATCTTATAAGAATATACACCGTGAAATTTTAGTGGTTGTTTTCCCGAAACCTATCGTACGATCGTACGCTACTTGTACCAACGAAGCGTTACTATTGGTTTGCGGTCATTTTCGACTTTCGTTTTTCACAATTGGATTTTTGACTCTAGTCAAAATAGTAATTATAAATCGATTGTACAATCGATACTAAATCACCTCGTTTCGGGAAAACAACCACTAAAATTTCACGGTGTATAAATAAATATTAGTACATGAGTTGATACTCAAAACTAGGCACTAAAAGTTGTCCATGTGAGATTGGCAATTTTGGTGGTAAATATTGAAGATGTTTTTATGGTCGAACGAAACTATTATTTATTTACGCATGTACCTAGTCTTATGTATGTAGCTATTAGTGTGCAGTTTATTTATTTATTTATCTATCTAAACAGCGATCCGGGTGTCACCAACGGTACTGGCAGAAAATCAGCGCTGGGGTGCTTTAAACGCCTCAGCATTATGCTGAGCCAGTGTCCGATTTGCAACCGCAATGACACATTCTATCTTTAGCTTTAGTATTGCCTTTTTGTTTTGTAAAATATTGTGTCTTGTGATGTTGTAAATAAATGTATTTTCTTTCTTTCTTTCTTTCTTTCAAACTCAATAAGACCAACAAACGCGTATTAACCAGGCCCTATACGAAGCGCGAAATTCGAACTTCGTTTCATGCCATTCCGCTCACGCTAATGGTATTTATTACGAGAGTGAGAGGGACCGCACGATCCGAACTTCGAACTTCGAATTTCGTAGTAACCCCCCTGTTCGTTTGGTTCCGCTCCTGCACTGAGCGATGACACATGTGCCATATCTTGCTGAATCTGTTCGCCAAGCACATAAGTATCTAATTTTGGTGTGTTAAAATACTTTTTAATGCAATTTTGGTGGTGTGTGGTGGTGCGACTTAGCAATACTTGTTTTTGTGTGAATTATATGTTTTAAAATATTAAGTTAAATTGGAAGTGATACGGTTTTTTTTAATCACTTTTATGCATATATTTTTTACCTTGAATTAGTACAAGTATCTAATTTTGGTGGCCAACATATCTAATTTTAGTTGGCACAAGCAATTTTGGTGGTAATAAAATTTCTAAAATCATAATATCTCTAAAACTACTATGTATAATGAAAGGCCATTACGACACAATATTTATTATGACTTGTTATGTATTGTTGATATATAATTTTGACTCGAACAACAAAAATAAAAAATCCCACCAAAATTAGGTAAATTTAGAGCTTGTTGAAATTCACCCAGTAAATTTACTAAATAATTAAGTCTAGAGTGGCAATAGTTAGCAGCTGTACCTATCACCGCATACATTAAAATTCTAAGAATACAACTCAAAGCAACAAAGTAGCTTAAATTATTTACTGCAGCAATGTTGTATTATGGATGGACTCTTGGCGTATTATTATGAAATAAATAAGAGAATAATTCTACCGACCGACCCGCAATAAAATAGCCAAGGAAGCTAAAGGTAGAGCAGAAACTATAGCATAGACTGCCTTTTTACAGCTAGTAATTGGAAACCACCAAACACTACTACAGGGTGAATTCAAATTGGTGATACAAAATTAGTGTTTCGTACTCAGTTAATGATGGACAATATAATGCACTAACTCATTTGTTTTAATTACTTAGTCTTATAAAATTTGGGGCGTCCATACATTATTGTGAACTCTGAAACCACTCAATGTATGGACACCTCAAATTTAATAAGATTAATAAAAACAAATGAGTTAGTGCATTATATTGTCCATCATTAACTGAGTACGAAACACTAATTTTGTATCACCAATTTGAATTCACCCTGTATTTCTTAATAATTTATAAATACGTTATGATTAGGTACTAAGCATAAACTGTTTACATAATCATTGAAATGTAATAATTTGTGTAAAACAAGGAATTAAATGACAAAAATAATTATTGCACTAGTTAATTTATGATTATTATTATGCTTATTGAGGCGTTTATTTTTAATTACGATGAAAAAGGGCAAGAAAATATAATTATGCATTACTTTCTTTATGTTATCAATTGTAGTAAGGGAAACGAGTGCTTTACATACCGCTATGTAGATGCAGGTACATATTAAAGATACGTTTCAGGAAATCTAAACAATAAACAAAAACTCAAATATATTACCTACGTACTTAGATGTTCATACGTATTTTTATAAGTATGAATAAATTTATCGTCTTAATTTGGCAGTGGTTTTGAGACAGGTGGATTAGCGGTCCATCGCTTGTAATTAACAACACTAGGAGATGTATTTATTGAGACAAGCAGAATATACTCTAGGTAGATCGGTATCTAACACGTATGAAAAATACAAATGATTGTTCTTGAGCCTTAGGTGTTTAATATGTATTTATGATGTATGTATTTCAGTACGTTTATCTGTTGTCTAGCTATTTAGTACCTACCTCTAACAGAAGCTGATAGGTCAATGGGTGTCAAGTGAACCGTGATATTTACTTATTCTTTTATTTATTCTAAAATATTTTTATTGACAGAAAATACAAAAATATACAAGTAGAGGTTATTTTAGTATAATATTTAACAGGGGCGTAGCTACAGCCGTATCAATGATACGGGGCCCCCGGGCTACAGAGCCCCCTAACGTGTGTAAGCAAAAATTAGTAAAATGTTATCCACAATGTCAATTAATCTCGTGCTTCCCGGGAAAGCCCCCAACTAATCTTGATACAGGGTCCCTCTAAGGCACGCTACGCCACTAATATTTTACTTAGCCGAAAAAGTGTTATAAAATATAATATAAACTCCAATGTACATTACTTAGGTACATAAGTAAAGACTCACGAGCCATATGAGCTCAAGTAGCCACTGAAACCGAATTATCTGCGACAAACACTAACTTAGTTTAATGTAATGTTATTCGTTCTATGAATAAAGTTAAGCAAAAATTTTATCATGTTTTATCACGCGTAAAATATCATCCATTTGCTTTAAACGACATTACCCGGTGGTTACTTTAAGCATCTACGCAAGTTACAATTGATTTACTTCAGCTTTCGTCACAGATGTGCTCTGAATGGCCGACGATGACGACTGTTTCGTTTGTCGTCATTGGTATGCAGGGCTCGCTGCGCTTGCGGTCAGCGGCCTACTGTCTAAAATAGAGTAGAGTCAGTGTCTTATCAAATAGAGGTCATTGCCAGCTAAAATGCCAATATGACACAGCAAAGTTTTTCCTTCAAATCCTCTTTAGCAAGTATTTCTTTATTGGATTTTTTATCACCCTCCCACACACAAGGTCTGTTTGCTGAGCACCTACAGTTCTTTTAAGTTATTTTATTGCATCTTGATTGTTTAAGCATTTGGATTTGTCGTAAATTCTTATTTCCATAATATAAATAATATTATAAATGTGAAAATGTGTTTGTTTGTTTGTTTGTCCTTCTTTCACGTCGAAACTGAGCGACGGATTGGTGTAATTTTTTGTATGAACATAAGTTGTTGAAGGGTTGGAGAGTGACATAGGCTACTTTTTACCACGGGAAAATACGTTTTAATCTACTTCAGCGGGGCGAAGCCGCGGGCATCATTTAGCTCATTATAATCTTAATTGTGCATGAAGGGAACCGATTTTTCAAATGATATCTAACACTCTAAAGTATACTTTTCAAAAAGTGGTAAAAAGCTACGTAAATAATTGCTACAAAACTACAGTTCGAATTGAATTTTCGACTACCTATTTATTGTTGACGAGACTATAATGCCCGCCTTTTGCTACCAGTGGTGCGGACTCCGCATATTTTATATGTTCCACTTATCTCATAACGAAGAAATTTAAAAAAGTTCAGTGAAGCACTTCCATGCATTTGATCGTTGCGAGTTAAACGAAGTCAACCGCTCCGCTCGCTGTAGAAGGTGAGCATACTTAATCAGAACTAATATAATTTTATACTACCTAGTCTATTTAAATTCAGAACCATTTCGAATGGTATTTTCGAGTGATGTGATTTCAAAAATCGGTCCCCGGGTCTCAGGTAAATCATGTCTATGGATATTTGAAACGAATCGTGATGCACTAGAGTGACAATTTGTATGTAGGTAAGCGTAAGTAACTTTTCACACCACCTGCTCGACAATGCCTTATTATATATCATGCAAACTTCTCTCAAAGTAAGTCATTATAGCCCTTGGCTTTCGCCGGGCAGTAATGTTGTACTGAATTTCATTATAACCCGCCGGACAGTAATGTTGATTCTCACTTCTCGTAGTTCTTATTGGTATGCACTTAAAGTCTAATTTCAAAATCGCCCCGCGTGCAGGCCGGCGACGTGCAGCTCGTGCACGCGCTGGTCGCGGCGGCGCAGCCCGTGCTGCTGCTGGTGCGGTGCTCAACGTGCTCAGCCCCGCGGGCAGGCGCCGCGCCGCGCCTCATTTATTTGTAACTCGGCGGCCAAACGAAAACAAAGTCAAATACTTAAACAAAAGCCGCGAGAGTTTCAATACGCTGCAATTTTAAGTATCAAAACTGCAAAAGAAGATAAAACATTAAGAAAATATCGAGTGACGAAAGTGATTTGACTCCTGATTCCATTAAATTAGACGCCTTAGGACCACTTGCACAGTTCAGGGTAAAAAAATTAAATCGGTGTACCCTGGGTTAAGAATGACAGTTCCATACATTTTGAGACTTGTTAACCCTGGGTTAGTATATTTCAAACTAAATACAAACTGACATATAGATGCACAGAAAAAACCCCCAGAAAAAAGACCAATGCTGGGAATAGTTAACTCGCTCGGAGTTAAGTAGCTAACCCAGGTCTGCGCAAGCCGGCCTTAGAAATTGTTAATAATGTACTCCCAGAGAAGTCGAAGGAAAAATACTTAAAAGCTTACAAAGATTTCGACAAATGGAAAACTGCGAAAGGCGCAATGTCAGTGTCAGAATCAGTGCTTCTGGGTCTATTTCGAGTATTTTTCTAGTAGCCTTCGTTTTTATTGTCTCGCAAAAGGTGAGAAAAGTAGAGTATACTCCTCGGGGATAAAATTGATTTTGCCTTGGGCGCGCTTAAATCCTTCACTGCTCTCAGGACTCCATCTTAATTCCCTCGCTTCGCTCGGGAATCAACTAGAAACCCCCTCGCTACGCTCGGGAGTTAAATCTGGAGTCCTTCGATACGCTCAGGATTCAATATCGCGCCCGTGACATAATGCAGTGCTTTATCCCCTTGGTGTACAATCTACTATAATCTTTTGAGCGGATTGGAGACTCCCTCACTTTGTGACCAACTACAATTGCTTTTTCAGCCATATAATAGGCTTTTGTTAAGCTTCATTGTTCTTTATTGTCATTCAAATTGGCCTCGAGGAAAGTTTGGAAGTCAACGTAACGATTAAGTACGCACTAGAATAATTCAATATACCTACCTACGGCGGGTCTACCGACCACTTTTGTAATTGGATGAAAGTTGTGACCCAGCGAAACTAGGTCCGTATTAAGAATTATGGACCATGAGACTAGTACCTTTATAAGTAACACTTATTTATAAACGTTTTGTTAAGCTTGAGTTTGCTTAAGTAATTTGCTAGATACGAACATAACATTCGTTAAAACATATTACCTATATTTTTTTATTAGGAAGGGTGTGCGTTTCTCGCAGAACTTTTTGCCACACACGGTGAAGCTTTGATATCAGTTTACAGCGGCAGTATTTCTTTAAATAACGAGCCTACTATTTTCTCAAAGGGCCGGCAACGCATCCGTAACTCAACTTGTGGTGTGGGTGGGCGGTGATTGCTTTCCATCGGGTGACTCGCCTGCTCGTTTTCCCCCTATCATCGTTTAGGAACTGAATGCAATATTAGACATAGGTACCTACAATTAATTAGAATGAACGTCATGTTAATGACTATACTAACTCGCCGTAAATAAATGTATAGGAAAATTAAGACCACAATTTGTATTGTGTAATAAATTTCAAGATCGAAAAACAAGTGCATGTATACTTCAGCCGTCACGTACTTTTTATAGCTGTACCTACCTCGCATGCTAAACAGTGCTCTGTAACTTTTATAAGTCATTATATGCACAGGATGCACAACGAGGAAGGCAGTTTTGTAAACAAATTGAACGTGTGATCACAGGATGTTATTATCTATAGTCACAAGATGTTCTCACGTATATTACTTCTCTTAAATAGGTGTCTATTAAAAGCACATAACGCACGGCAAATAGGATTTTTTTTTCAAATATGCACGGAAATTTTCGCTTTCCACTTGAAAGTGAAACATTGGAAGTGCCTCATTTTTGCTCTTCGAAATTAAATAAAAAAAGAATGCTTCCCGACCTAGAACACAGAAGTAAAATAAATGCACCAATAGTAGATTGTACACCAAGGGGATAAAGCACTGCATTATGTCACGGGCGCGATATTGAATCCTGAGCGTATCGAGGGACTCCAGATTTAACTCCCGAGCGTAGCGAGGGGGTACTTAGTTGATTCCCGAGCGAAGCGAGGGAATTAAGATGGAGTCCTGAGAGCAGTGAAGGATTTAAGCGCGCCCAAGGCAAAATCAGTTGTATCCCCGAGGAGTATATTCTACTTTTCTCACCTTTTGCGAGACAATAAAAACCAAATAGCAAATAGAAAAATACTTGAAATAGACCCAGAAGCACTGATTCTGACACTGACTTTGCGCCTTTCGCAGTTTTCCATTTGTCGAAATCTTTGTAAGCTTTTAAGTATTTTTCCTTCGACTTCTCTGGGAGTACATTATTAACAATTTCTAAGGCCGGCTTGCGCAGACCTGAGTTAGCTACTTAACTCCGAGCGAGTTAACTGCTAACCCAGGGTTAACAAGGTGTCAAAATGTATGGAACTGTCATTCTTAACCCAGGGTTACCGATTTCATATTTTTACCCTGAACTGTGCAAGTGGTCCTAAGGCGTCTAATTTAATGGAATCAGGAGTCAAATCACTTTCGTCACTCGATATTTTCTTAATGTTTTATCTTCTTTTGCAGTTTTGATACTTAAAATTGCAGCGTATTGAAACACTCGCGGCTTTTGTTTAAGTATTTGACTTTGTTTTCGTTCGGCCGCGGAGCTGCAAATAAATGAGGCGCGGCGCGGCCCCCGCGGGCACCGCGGGGCTGGGCACATTGAGCACGTGCACGAGCTGCACGCCGGCCTGCACGCGGGGCGATTTTGAAATTAGACTTTAAGTGCATACCAATAAGAACTACGAGAAGTAAGAATCACATTACTGCCCGGCGGGTTATAATGAAATTCAGTACAACATTACGCCCCGGCGAAAGCCAAGGGCTATAATGATTTACTTTGAGAGAGGTTTGCATGATATATAATAAATAAGGCATTGTCGAGCAGGTGGTGTGAAATAGTACATTACTGCTGCGGCCGCGAAATAGGGGATTGCCGGCCGAGTAGTTATAAATGGCCGAGTGTTAACGAGGCCATCTAGAGATACGAGGCCGGCAATCCCTGTTCGTGGCCAAGGCTTGTATAGAGTTTTTCTCAAACATGCATCATCATCATCACCACCATCATCACCGCCATCATCATCACCATCACCATCACCATCACCATCACCATCACCAACAACATCATCAACATCCATCAACATCCATCAACATCCATCAACATCCGTCAACATCCATGAACAAGAACATCCATCAACATCCATCCATCCATCCATCCATCAACATCCATCAACAACCATCAACATCCATCAACATCCATCAACATCCAACAACATCCATCAAAATCCATCAACATACATCAACATCCATCAATCAACATCCATCAACATCCAGCAACATCCATCAATAACCATCAACCAACATCCATCAACATCCATCAACATCCATCAACATCCATCAACATCCATCAACATCCATTAACCAACATCCATCAACCAACATCCATCAACATCCATCAAACAACATCCATCAACATCCATCAACATCCATCAACATCCATCAACATCCATCAACATCCATCAACATCCATCCATCCACCCATCCATCAACATCCATCAACATCCATCAACATCCATCCATCCACCCATCCATCAACATCCATCCATCCATCCATCCACGTCGACCACGTCGACCTATTAAACGTCATGGTGTTGTGTCACATAAGACAATAGACGATCACTTTGCTGGCCTTGGCCAGCAATGTTGTTTGAAATTCCATTATTGACCTCTCGTCTAGCCGCACCTGCAACGTGACAGTTCGTGGCGTATTTTAAGGAACATAACGTCAATATTTCATAGCATGTTTGAGAAAAATCTATTATTCCCCGCTTCGTTAACTTTTTAAAACTTCAAACCCAATTCAAACCTTAAACGATTGGATGTGTAATTGAGAATGTCATAGAATAATTCCATACAACCAAGCTAACCGCCCTATTTTTGTCGCTGCGTATTGCGTATTGCGTCCGAACTTTTTGAAACGTCTGGTTAGAAAAAATTTTTACAACGCGGTAGAATCAGTTCATCAAATATGTTTTTTGGGAACATATTTTGTATTAAGTACTTCTATTGCAAATGAGGTTTGTCCGGGTCAAATTTTGCGAGTCGAATGTGGTCGACTTATGGTGATCGGATTCGATAATTTGGTCCGGATATGTCACTTGGATGGCAATGCAAGTAAAGTTTGAAAAATAGCTACTAAGTATTTTTTTTTAATTTATTATTTCCTCGCATTGTTTAGGAAAAGCACCTCTATACCTGTATTCCTCGACGGCACATGAAATGCCTGGCCTTACTCGTGTCTTTACAAGCCTCGCGATGCTCGGTTTGCAACTACCTCGTCAGGCAATTTTCTACTTTCCGGGCCTCGGTTATTATTAAGAAATGCTGGGATTGTAACTTCCACGGTGCTTCCACTTAATTACGTGTTTTAAGATCCCTATAAAATAAGGGTACTAAGCCATTTTGTTTGGTATGAGCCACTTTAACACCTGCTAAATTAGACACCGAGGTTTTAACTTTAAATAGATACATAAGGTTCTATTTTGTCTGACCTTTAATATCGATCGTAGCAATACTAACGCATTATTCCTACCTACCTACCTACCTTTATAACATGCAAGTCTATAAATGTGTTCCAATACGGCAAATATACCACGTGGCAATCATAAGTTATTCAACAACGTTGCTAATTAATACCTTCACTCGCAAACGTAGACCGTAGACAAATTAAACTTGACGACTCAAGGTTTCAGGTGCAGGCTATGAAGTTAGTGCTATTTAATAGTATCTATGAGTACTTAGTGAGTCTTAGTGCCCTTAATAGCCTTAAAGGCGGTATCAGGAGACAGTTGAATTATTTTTTGTAAGTCAGAAATAGAACCGTGCTTCCGCGCGTACATGTGTCTCGGAAAATGATGCCATCCATCAAAGGTGCAAGCTGATACAGTATCTCAGTCACGTGGTCATAGATATTTACTCTCTGCTGCAATTGATAATGATGGGGAAAGTGGAGGGAACGAGACGCGTTCAGCGAAAGAAGAAATCGTGGCTACGGAAAATCCAAGAGTGGACAGGACAGGCATTGCCTCAGCCGAAGAGTTGTTCCGGAAGGCTACCAATAGAGAGGAGTACAAGAAGCTGATGGTTAACCTTCAGAATTGAAGAGGCCTAGAGCTACCTCTATAAGAAGAAGATTCGAAGTTACCTATACAGAAATGTCGAATGAAATTAAATCATTAGTGAACTGATTCAGACATTTTAGATATTTTAATTCGGCATCATTCCCCGACTCCCGATGAACTTTATTCGACGACAATACCTAACAGATGGATATCATTTTTCTATAATTTCAGTGAACCTGAAATGAATTGTTTTTTTTTTCTCGAGTGAACAATCGAGTGAATCGTCCGATACCTTTGTAACGGTCACCGATATCACGTAATTGTTGAGTCACTATCTCTCTATGGAACGCTCAAACATGTATATTAGCATTGCCAATCTATGGCAATGTGTTTGTAAACAATCGCAAGCAATTATCTCAATATAAAAAGTTCCCATATAAGCTTATCAATGACAACTACAAGTATTAAGGTTCGTAATAGTATTGTAGTATCTATTGATTGTAAGTAGTGTTTGAAATAATGTGTTTTGTAGGACCTATCTCGTACTAATTGCCACCGTTTTTTAGGGTTTTGCAGTTCTATAAGGAACCCTTATAGTTTTACCATATCCGTCTGTTTGTCTGTCCGTCGGTGGCATAGCTTAGAGCTGTTAATGCTAGGAGGCTGTAATTTTGAAAGGTTACATTATTAAAAACCACAATTTTTAGGGTACCTCCCCTGCACGTAATGTGGGGATGATTTTTTGTATCTGTAACGAATTTAAAATCAAAACTGTCACAGCCAGCATAGTAGACTTTACAAGGTAACGAGCAATAGTTGATCAAAACTAATATTGAATACTTGTTTTGCAAGTTAGTACGGAACCCTACACGCACTGCGAATGTCCGACACGGACTTGGCCGGTTTTTTTAAGGAGACTGGGAATCGAACTGACTATCATCTATAGGTACTTACATTTAACGTTACTGAATGACTGACTGACGGATAACGCACAGCCTAAACCACGGCCAGACATATTCCTTGAGGATCATAGAAGTTCACTAAGAAGGGATCTTCGGAATTCCTACGGATTAGAGAGTTAGTCACATCATTGAAAGTCTCATTTCTATGAGCTGTCAAAACGTGATTTCCACCTAAATTTTGCACAGTACCTAATTGTGAATGAACTGTGACGTCATTTATTAGACAACTCAATTGACTAAATATTTATTTCGGTTCCAAAGCTACTAAAAATTTGGGGGTAATATATATTTGTCTATCCTTCTGATATCGCCTTCGATCAAAGGATATCGCAGTGTAATATCATGAAGAGAAACGGTAAAGAGAATATAATTATGAATCTGTACCTAATAATGAAACCAATCTTTCATTTAAGTTTTTCATTTTCTAGATTTATCTAAAACATACTTAAATTAGGTATAGATTATTATTGTTTTTGTGCACGTGGATGATTCTTTGCTTTATAATAGGTATTTATCTTTAATAGTTATTACGTCGTGAAGTCTTTTGCTTTGTTCACTTATTGTTTGTAAGTAAGTACAAAAGACTCGTTAAAGTGATTAAATACCATTTCTATGTAAGAATTGGCAGCCACTTATGAAAATGAATATAATGCTCATATGAGTTTTTCTAGAACGTAGATTAGGTATTCGATCAGCATACTTAATACGAATACCTACGTAAGACAGTCTACAAGACATTTGGCCGTTCATAATTATTTATTACTCGTTATAATAATAGGGGTATAAAAAATAGCCTATAGGTATACTACCTATTCTCAGACCTACCAAAAATAGACAAAAAAAATCATAAAAACCGGCCAAGAGCGCGTCGGACACACCCAGGATAGGGTTCCACAGCCGTTACGAAAAAAACCTTAAATCTCTTATTAATTTTACTATTATAGTTATACTGTCCGTATCTAATCTATCTATATATCTATATAATAACTTTAAACGAGCAATTCTTGTATATATATATCGTTGTAATCGTTTCCGAGATTCTGATTATATATATATAATCAGAATCTCGGAAACGGCTCCAACGATTTCGATGAAATTTGGTATGTGGGGGTTTTCGGGGATGAAAAATTGATCTAGCTTGGTCTTATCTCGGGGAAAACGCTCGATACCAAGTTTCAGCCCGAACGGAGCTCGGTCGCCCAGGTATTTACTTATTAAACAAGCAATATTTTATAGGTCAGGCCTACTCTCAGGGTTACTCTTAAACTAACTAAATAATTCTGAAGCAACCTTAGCCCTTATAGTTTTCATTGTTAATTTGACATATTTCCTCCCACCCTGATTTTTTTCAAAATTTTTATATCAACAGTTTAGCTTTTAGAGGGGTGGGCACTCGATTTTAACAAAAAATGCACCTTAAAGTTGAATATTCCGCAAACGAATCAATATATCGAAAAATCGTCCGCACAACCTTGGAATGTTTTTAAAAGATCTATCCAACGATACCCCACACTATAAGGTTACACGAGAAAAAAAAACCCCCCCACTTTACGTCTATAGGAAGTACCAATGTATATCCTATAAAAAATTTTTCTACATTTTATTTTTTTACTTTGTCCGGAAAATTGCTACACATGTCATGTCCATGCAAAATTGCAGCTTTCTAGTCCTAATAGTCTATGAGCTAACCTACGGACGGACCGACGGACAGACAGACATGGCGAAACTAGAAGGGTTCCGTTTTTGCCATTTTTGCTCTGGAACCCTAAAATCGGTCAAGCCGTTTCGGTGGAGTTCCATAACAAACACTGTGACACGAGATTTTTATATTTAGAAGATTTTTAAATACATAACTTTGACATCAAATAGTTACTAAGTTTAATTTGCATGCATTAAAATATTTTTAGTTATGTTTAAACGTTTTAAACGTAAGTTAGAGTAAGTTTGACCCCTACAGAAAAAAGAGAAGAGGTTTTAAGTAGGTACTTTATAAGTTTGAAGCCTCTACTTTTTCATAACAATAGCTTCATACGGTGCCAATGTAGAGAAAGATGACAGTTTAAGTATGTATGGCGTTTCATTATGTTTCAAATTACTGAAAATGATGAGGCACTAAAATGTTGAAACACCCTTCACCTAACCTACTAAGACGAACCAACAGAAAACTGTAAAATTGTGGTAGTAAAACTATTTATGGGCTGTACTAAGGGGTAGGTAGACATCTACAGGGTGTATTATTGGTAATACAACCCGTTTCATTATACACGAATGACATTACCTACTCGGACTATTCCCTTGTCGCGTGACACGGTCACTTACTTAGATAATTCATAAACGATGGCAGATGCGATTGATTTACCGTTGTTAGTTCTAATTTTCCACATATATTTCTATTTTCTTTATGGAAACAGATTGGCTGTGATTGTTGGTTATTAGTTTTTATTGTTTTATGTAAAGCGTTAGGAATATCTACTGTCGCGTTTTCATTTACGTAATAAGCTTTTGGTTTTTAAATTCAAAGTGGTAAGGATTCTTCATCTTTTTTATTGAATAAAACTTTTGCTACATAAATAACAAATCATTTGTATTTTTAGGGTTCCGGAGTCAAAATGGCAAAATCTGAACCCTTAAAGTCTCGCCATGTTTGCTGTCCGTCCATCCGTCCGTCTGTCCGCGGCTTAGCTCAGAGACTATTAGGGCTAGAAAGCTGTAATTTTGTATGGACATGTACCTATATCAATTATTCGGACAAAGTAAAAAAAAACAAATGTAGAAAAAAATATTTTAGGGTACCTCCCATAGACGTAAAAACCCGGTCAAGAGCGTTTCAGACACGCCCAGGATAGAGTTCCGCAGCCGTTACGAAAATAATCTTGCATATCTAATTAATTTTACTATTAATTATACTGTCTGTATTAAACAAGCAATATTTTATAGGTCAGGCTGTTATTTACTCTTCAACTACTCATAATTCTCAAGTAAATTTTGACTTAATAGTTTTCCTTGTTATTTTGACATATTTCCTCTCATCCAGATTTTTTTCAAAACATTTATACCAACAGCTTAGCTTTTAGATGGCTCATTTTAACAAAAAAAATGCACTTTAAAATTGCATATTTCGAAATCGAATCACTATATCGAAAAATCGCCTTCACAACCTTGAAATGATTTTAAAATACCTAAGTATCCAATGATACCCCACAGTATAAGGTAAGACGAGACAAAACAAATAAAACAAAAATGGCTTTCAAATTGCGGAAGTTCCATGGAACCCTTCACCCCCCTTTAAATCTGTTTAGAAGATGAATGCGTAAAATTTGCTGAAATCAACAATTCCCAAAAAGACACAAAATTCCCATTTAAACTTCCAACCTGTAAGGTACGAGTAAGGGATGGTTTCCGGAATAAAACTATCACTTGCCCTTTCCAGGGTCTTTAACAATCTTCCTACCAAATTTCATCTAAATCGGTTCACCGGCTAAGCGTGAAGCGGTAACAGACAGAGAGTTACTTTTACATTTATAACATTTTTAAGGATATGGTTATGGAACTATAATAGCATTGCCACCTTCAAATGGTATTTTCGAGTAATATGATTTAATTAAAATCGCTACTCAGAAACAAATAAACAAACATTAGATCTTTATTCATGAAGTAGCCTTGGGTGCCGAAACAAAACCGTGAAAACTTTAGTAATTTAAAAGTAAGCAATTCACCGAATAATAATTCCGTTTCGGTACCAATTACGTACAAAGAACAATAGAAAGGCTGCCAAAGTAGCTCGAGGCGGGTCGCGCGGCGGAGACAATCGCCTTTGCGGAGTTTGCGGCTCCTGGCCAACCGGCCGTGATGCATTGGTCACGGCACATCAACAAAATCGCACAATCCACGATGAATGCCGCCCACTATGCTTCACGAAAACAAATCTGTTTACAATTTATCTAATTTTGCGTGATGTGATTTACCTCTATCGGTTCGCTACAACTAAGTAGCATAATACCAAGTTTCTAGTACGTCGCAATGTCAAAAAAGATTAGCTTCAAAATGTCTAAAGCTTGAAATGACTTTTATGACTACTTCTCAAAATACCGTATTCGTGAAATCAATACAATTCATTTAGACTCTATCGCGTTTTAATAAATTTTCAATTCTACCATTTCCCAAAATGTCTAAAACTTTACTTGATCGTGTTTTGATGAATTTTCAATTATACCATTTCCCAAAATATCTAAAACTCAAATTAACTTGACACAAAAACGTCACATGTCAAAACACCTAAAACTTAGTACGTATTTATTTAAAATATTTAAAATTATGTTAAGTTTACAATTTTTACCCCACTTTGAATAGCAGTGAGTAATTATAAAGTGAAGTTTTTACAGTGTCATTTTGATCTTTGGGCCTGTCCACGAAAGCTATTTTTTAATTTTGGTAATTATGAAACTAATGCATTTTCACCTTAAATCTTAATAATAATTCAGTAGTTGAAGTTATTGTTCATTTCACCAAATATACATTTTGGATATCGGATGTAATGTGTAAATGTTATTATGACATTTTACTGTATTGAAACTAAGTCAATTTGGGAATATAGTAGGCATTTTGGAACTAATACAATTTGAGATTTGATGAAATATGTAAAAAGACATATTTGGTTGTAAAGAACCGGTAGCGATTTACCGATTACCTTGTTCGTGTGGCGAATCTTCTTCGTTGTTCACAAAGTCTAGACATTCCATATATAAGCATTAAACATGAGAGTTTCACTTTGGACGGCACCCTTAACCATAATGGAAGCTGATCTGATGGTAGAAATTGCTTTAATAAAATAGATCAATAGGTTGACAAGTAGATCAAATAGATAATAATACAAATAGCCTCAGGTAAAACATATACAAAATAAGAAATTTCGAAAATTCATCGAGCTAAATAAAGTTAAGTTTGATTGTCACCATGGTCACTATAAATTTAAAAAAGTAGCTACATTTGAATTAATAACTACTGGCCCTGAAATATCTGATACAACACCAAAACTTTACAGCTCTTGCTGGGGCAGCATGTCTAAGAAAAAATAGTTTTTATTCTCCTCATTTTTCTCTTTTGTGTCATTAGGTCCAATACACAATACGAGCGTGTAAAAAAGATCTTCTCGTCTATCTATCTCATTCATATGTGTATTACATCGCTCTTTCTCTTGAACTGCCGATATCATCATTTCAGCCGAAAGAAGTCCACAGCTGAACATAGGCCTCCCCCATGACTACTATACCCGATGCACTACTAAACCCCGATACACACAATACACATGTATATGTATACTTAAATAATGCTATATTCTAAGTCTATGGTAAACATCGTCTCCAACTCCCTCTTTGTATGTATGTAAAACTCTTTATTGTACATAAAACATGAAAATTAGCAGACATTACCTTTGTTTTGAAATTACAAATGGTTTAGTACTCAGATCACAGAAAGGAATTTATTTCTATGGTTTAGTAGGTGCGGTATATGTATGTATAGTCGGGGTAAGAAAAGGTTCGTCACTTTTCGACTCTATGTCAACGAGTTAAGGTCGAAAAGTGACGAACCTTTTCTTACCCCGACTATACATATATTTATTTTAATTCTTTAGGTACATTGATTTAAGTAAGGTAAGTAGATTCTTCGACATTCATAAGTGCTAGTTTGTTAAGTAGTAGTACATTGAATAAAGATGCTTTGACTTTGACTTGGTTATAGTTCATTCACCTTATTTACAACACCGAAGTATTCCATTTCCTCTTTTCTGCAGTCAACCTGAGACTTCATTTAATATGGGCGAGTGATGACCACTTCATACTCTCGGATGACCCTGCTAACGCGGGCTTTCTTTCCGTGTCTCGTGATTTAAAAAAAAACACAGAATTAGAGTTATGTGATATTTCTGAACATACGCGTACATATTATTTGGTGCTTTTACTTGTAGGTGTAACCAGCATCAGTAGGGGCATCTAACAGGACCTACATAATTATGTAATTACAATTAAATTATAACCTTTATTTTAATTCTTGCATATTTGTTTATTTATACCGGGGATCTCAGAAACGGCTTAACTATCGAACAGTCTAGTTTCAATTTCAACACGATCTAGTTTGGTTTGGTACTATATCCGGGAAAAGCGTGCTTTGGAGTTTTAGCAAAAAAATACTATTATAGGAATAGGATACTTGTAGAGTCGAAACAATGGGTTATAGAACTCAGATTTCAGAAAGCAACAGTAAGCAGTGACAGTTGGTCGGGAAATGTCATAACCGGCTCAAAAATTCCTCATGGACCCATTATTGGGAAATAAATAATTCAATATATTAATTACTTAACGGAGTCCTAGGGTACTAGACTTGTTTTTTCCTTTTTAGTTTTTATTACGCTGTTGTGTTTTTTCTGTCTTTATTGTATTAGCATTTCATTTGGTCAGTTTCCGGGACAAAAGAGTTGGTTTTTAATTTTAGTTATTATTTTTTGTATTATTTTAGTTATTATTTTTCAGATGTGATGTGCGTTTGTTAAGTTTTGCATTGCGCTCCATTTACCTGCGTTCGTCCGCGCTTGACCGTTGCATAATATGCACGGCGACCGACACCGAGGCATTGGCAATGACGAAAGGTCAAACTATTATTAAGTGCCTTAAATTATTTTTATCAATGAATTTGACACGCGTCAGTACCTACGCGGCTTTGTTGTGCTACGATTAAATGTTAATTAGTTTTTTTAACAATTACCTTTGTCTATGTATCTGATAGAGTATAGTTGTCCTTGTAAATATTGCTCGACCTAACTGTAGTTTACAAATAAGCTTAGGGTTGTGCCTTATCACGTGTATAAGTATATAAAGAGGTAGATACCATAGTATTATAACTCATTTTTGGTTATAGTATCTAGGCACTATATAAATAAGGGTCTGTCTCGATCAGTAGTAACGACACACACAAAACAACGACGTAAAGTAGCAAAGAGTTGGTCAAATATTGTGCGCGTCCAAGAGAGGTTTAGATATCTTAGCATCAGTTAGCTAGTTTACCCTAATAACCTAATATTTTCTCTTATAAATTATAATATAACTAGAAGTGCTACTATAGCTAGACCGTTTAAATGAGACATCGCCCGCGCGGTATGAGGGCGGCAGGCACACGAAGCGCGCTTGCCGCCCGCACCTCTCCCGATCCCCTTTTAGTCTAGTCGAAATGTTCAAAATGGTGTTAATTCTTGATAAAGGTCCTAAAAATATGTGTGATAGCTCATTGGATTCGGAATGACGTCTAGAAAAATGTATTCGAAGGATTTTACTGCAGGATAAAAATTGCAAAAGTTATTAACAAATTAAGATGAAAAAAAAAGGTATTTCGTTTTTTGGCAATATCTCAAAAACTATTAATATTTAAGAAATTAAAAAAAAAGTTTCTTAAAGAGGAGAAAATTTCCAAAAAAAAAAGTCCTACCTCCCGGAACTCTACCTCCATTATTTATAATTTTAATTTAGCGCTGAAAATAGGGCCCCGCGCGGCCGATTCAGCATGGCCGCGCTGCCGCTCAACAGAGTCTATGACATAAAATATTTTTTTTATAGAATTAAATATCAATCGAAAAATTTAAAAAAAATATCGTATCATCAGAAAACTTCAAGGAAGTCCCGTATGAAAAAAATTTTTTTGTTGTGTTTTCAAAAAGTTATACTATTGTTAATTAAGTAATTTTTCGTGGGCTTTAATTTTTACAAAAGACAGTATAAAAGTTTAAATAATTGGCCTATAAATTTTTGGCTTCTTGGAGCTCTTCTTATATATATACTTAACAAGACCACGTTATAAAAAAATCTTAAATTTGTATATTTTGTTTATTATAATTTTTTTAAGTTAACAAAAAATGAAAATCATCAAAAATGTTGCTAAAAAAATTTTTTCAATCTAATGTTGAGTTATGGCTATTTTTGCATTGCATAGAGGCATTGTCTAACATCGAAAATATTTATTTGCGGCATTTGTTAATAAATTGTTTATAAACAAATAGACTAGTTTAATATTTAAAAAAAAAATTTTTTACCATATTGTTTTTATGGGAAAATAATGATTTTTAAAATAACATTTTTTTCTTAAAAAAATTTTTTAATCGTTTAAAACCGTTTTTTACATATTTGCATTGTTTAAATAATTAGTTAAGAAATTATTTCCTCTTTAAAAATCATAATTACCATTTCTCAATAGACTGACCGAAAAAAGGTATACTATTAACTTTTTGAAAAATCAACAAAAAATTTTTTTCCCAACGGGACTTTCTTCCTTGAAGTGTTCTGATGACACGATAATTTTTTAAAATTTTTCGATTGATATTTAATTCTATAAAAAAAAATATTTTATGTCATAGACTCTGTTGAGCGGCAGCGCGGCCATGCTGAATCGGCCGCGCGGGGCCCTATTTTCAGCGCTAAATTAAAATTATAAATAATGGAGGTAGAGTTCCGGGCGGTAGGACTTTTTTTTTGGAAATTTTCTCCTCTTTAAGAATCTTTTTTTTTTAATTTCTTAAATATTAATAGTTTTTGAGATATTGCCAAAAAACGAAATACCTTTTTTTTCATCTTAATTTGTTAATAACTTTTGCAATTTTTATCCTGCAGTAAAATCCTTCGAATACATTTTTCTAGACGTCATTCCGAATCCAATGAGCTATCACACATATTTTTAGGACCTTTATCAAGAATTAACACCATTTTGAACATTTCGACTAGACTATTTGTAGGGGTATTCGAAATACATCGATGCATCGAAATCACTCGATGTTTGCAATGCGATACATCGAATCGATCCGATGTTTTGAAAAGCTTTCAATGTATTTGATGTATCGATGTATTTTCATAAAACATCGAATCGAGGATTACCAATTAATTTCATAAAAAACTCAGTTGCACAATAGATGTGCAGAAATGGACAATGCTGGTGCAGGAGTAGTATATAATTATAAATTTGATGTTTGCATGGAGTGTCAGAGGGCTGACTATAGCATTGTGATGTAATGTTACAAAAAGTACTCGATGTTCGGAAAACATCGATGTTTCTAACCAATACATCGGAAGACATCGATGCTCAGTTCCGATATATCGCATCGAAAAAACATCGATGTTTTTTCGAAGTGGACACCCCTACCCCTTTGTCTTCATACCCCCCAGCCCCTGTACCGCAAGGGCGGTTAAGCTATAGGTTTTATTATGTCCGAGACAAATGAAAGTTTCTAACAAGTTTAGACATATCCTTTTCAAATAAAACCAGTATAATGTACATCCGTTTTGAGTTTGAAAATTAGTGCCTGTCTTAATAGATACTAACTTAACTAAATCTACTCTAGTTATCTTAGCATGTTTACGCTGAACAAGAAGTAAATTTATTTAGCTGCTGTCCTCGATTATCAGCAGATCTTAACTAAATGCCTTGTTATTATTTTTACGTCAATCTAGGCTATTACCGCCTAATATGGAACTAGATACTTAGGACTTGTCTGTCCATTACCGTGGGGGGGAGGAAATAGTGACAAATTTTGGCACCAGAGCAATAAATGTTTGGCTCAAATTAAACAATCGATTGATTAAGGCGTTACTTTGTAGAGTTCCTTTAATATCAATGTGACAGGGAGGGAGCAGGGAAGTAAAAAGTTGTAGTTGAACTAAATTAAATATATTTTTTTCTATGGTTTCGGCCGTCAGCAAAACAAAAGAAATGACAGAATTGGTAAAAATTACAATGTGTTAAATATTGTACTTATTTAAAGCGTTTTAAGAACAATTCTAAAACTACAAACATTACTAATTGTAAGTAGTTAAAGACAAAGGTTTGTAGTAGCACACAGCAAAGAGCGTCCAATATTTAATTAAGTAGACACCTGAAGTAAAATTAAATTTAATTACGATGACAAATCAGGAAAAAATTCAAAGGATTTTTTTTAAAACTTAATAAGCTCAACGTCAGCCAGACCGCAAACCAAAATTAGTATTTATATTGAATCCACCTCAGTCCTGGCTGAACTACACGTATCTACACAATATTCACCAAAACTGTGCATGGACCTATAGGAAGCCTATAGGCTGCAAGAAATGAAGAAGTTTGCGATCAAAATGTAACGCGCGAAAATCATTATCTCTGACATCAACTAAATAGTAAAGAAAAAAAAGAAAGAAACAAAAAAAGGTTGTATTATTTTGCGGATATAGGTACATTCACAAGTAAAAATTTATTCAAGCACCTACCCTAGTCTCCCCTACACAATTATGTTAATAAACTGTAACGAGCGTTACCGTTCAGCGCCACTACTTTAAGTTTGAATCGACCAAAAACTTGCTGAAAAAAAGATCGATGTCCCTTGAACCGCAAGCGCAAGGTGAAAAGACATCGCACTCGTCAAGGCAAACCTCTCCGTATACAGATGCTACATTTTTGTAAAAGGATGCCAGGGTTCGTTCCGGCATGGAAGGCAACATTTAAATTTCGAAATATTTTTCCTATTTACTTCCACTATGTATTACGGGTATACAATGACCATGCTCTTGATATTTATCTTGTCAATAAGGTAAGACACATGACACAACCGGTTACTTTTTTCCTGGACTAGATAGGTCTAATAATAATTTACTTACTTTATGGTGATTATCCTCTAGCAAGGTTTTTGTAGAAATTATTTAGTAGGAAGTTGTTATGCATTTGAAACGTATAGAGGTGTACAGTCGCGCTGCTCACTGTACTTTACTGGCCACTCGTGATCTTTATGCCACATTGTAGGTAATATAATAACTGTAATAAGGGTTCACGATATGTAAAGCAACCACGCAACCCGTCAAATTGGATTAGACCAGTAGAATTACATTTAACTGGTGAGTAGGCAAGGCACCATAATTTAGTAAAACTGCTTTTGATTTATTTTAGATTTTTGGAAAGAAAAAGTATATATTTTCAAATCATTTATTTATTTATTTATTCAATTAATTTACACGGCATTACAGCGAACCAATACGCCAAGAAATCATGAGAAATGATGAGAATAAGAATTAAAATTAAATTAATTACATCAATTATAAATAACAATATTGAGTACATACATAAACTAAAGAAAAACACTAATAAAAATAACAAAAATTAAGTAGGCATACAAAAGAAAATCAGCTCAATCATGTTATTAGTTCTGTGATTTCAATGGATTGCGCTTGGCTGGTTAAGGTTGCCGGACACCGGTGGATGACAAAGGCGCATGCGACTGGCTCTTTACCGTAGAAGTCGATCTGAAGACATGCAATCCGTGGCAATGGACAACTGGACGTCCTGAAGTCGAATTGATGAATGATTAAGATGTAGATGTACCTAATTTTACTATAGTCGATTTCAAAACACGTTTACAGAGCAGTTTATAGTATCCGTTACACATAATAAAGTTAATTTAAACTAGTAATAATTATAATTCTGGTTACACAATTGGGGATATCTATTTTTTTGCAATGTATAAAAAATCGAAAACCATTTCGAGATAAATGCTTTTTAATTCTTTAGTTATTTAATTTTAATATTATGTAATGAATGAATCGTACTTTATTCTGTGTGGTTAGATTTCTCACAATTTACGCGTGGATTATATATACTACGGAGTTTGATTTGGACCCGCTATCTGACATCTAGCACTTTGTCAGTGCCAGTACTGCCAGTAAAGTGACACAGTGTATAGTGTACCACTACGCAAAAAATAATTAAAGGGGTTGCCTTATCGTACGCATTTAGATAGATTTAGAAATTTGGCATTGTGGGAGCCCTCAATTATAATCTGACGTCATCAACTAAAATAGTTTCAATAATTAATTTTGAAAAAAGTAGAGAACTAAATGACAAAATATTGAAATTAGTTTCTTATAATTGACTTTTCTATACAAAAAAAATATATAAAAACCACTGGTAATTTTTTTAGACATTCCCAATTGTATATGTAAGTGTCATAGAACTGGGCGTGATTTCTATATGCGTCCCACTGCAGGATACAGGCTCTCAGAATGAAAGGGCTAGGGCCGTAGTTCCCACGTGGGCCTAGTGCGGTTTTCAAACCTTACGCACGCACCATCGAAATTCTTCGCAGGTGGATGTAGATTCCGCATAATGCGCAAAGCTCATGGTACCTAAATTTTAAA
This sequence comes from Archips crataeganus, assembly GCA_947859365.1. Classification (NCBI taxonomy): domain Eukaryota; kingdom Metazoa; phylum Arthropoda; class Insecta; order Lepidoptera; family Tortricidae; genus Archips; species Archips crataeganus. The sequence continues at coordinate 13,814,998 of OX402055.1, read as the reverse complement.
TGTATAATTTCGCACAGTAAATTCCAAAAAAATCGTACCTTTGTACGAGCCCGGGCTCGAACCTATGACCCTTTGCTTGAGAGACCATAGGTCATAGATACCACTAGGGTGCAGCTGATCGTTAATTTTAAAGAGCAAATATAATGAATTGCTTTTCATAACTTTGTGTAAAAACTTAAATAGGTCGCTTATAATTGTAGTCTACACAATGTTAGTAATCCTGTTTGACGAAAAACAAAGCCTGTCTGCAATAATGACTTGTATAGATTGATTAATGGTTTTCCGCAATGTCAGCAATACTTTGAATGTGAATCGATTGCGCCGATGACCCTACGCAACATAGAGTTACAGACCCTGCTACACTGATTACAAAACGCCTCCGATCTGCTCTTCAGTTAACATTTGTCCTTACTTTTTATATTAATAATGGTTGCAGCCTTAAGAACTTTCGCAACAGTAGTTTCACCGTCGATCGATACTCGGTAGTGACAATGTGTTTTTTATCTTATTGTTACTACTTAATAATTGTTGCTTTGTACGAAAACACCGATCATACCGACATAGCTCGAAGAATACCTATGCACTCTACTACTACTCGCAACCGACTTTCTCCCCACCCTCATCACCTCAATAGCTGGCAGTCCACTGCAGTCCGTTTCTCGCAGAACTATCATTTGACTCGCCTACTAGTTTGTCCCCTATCATATAAAAAAAATATGCAAATGGCAATGGGAGGATCGTTTGAAAAACAGATAATCGTTGGGAGAGAAAGGTCCTCGAGTGGCGAAAACGAGCTGAAAGGCGAGGCGTTGGCAGGTCTCACGCTAGCCTCCTGAGGTCTGATGTCCTATTATTAGGACTTATTCTAATGTGACATTGAACTCAACTCATTAGTGGAAAAGTTCATATTTCATTGAACAAAATTAGACGTGGGCGGCAGGAGGCTAAGTGGACTGACGACATCGCGAGAGTTGCAGGCAACCGGTGAATGCAGGTGGCGAGTTGTCGTTCACTGTGGCAGTCTAAGTGGTGTGGTAGGCCTTTGTGCAACAGTGGACATCTTCCGTAAATGATGACAATAACATAACAAGAGTGATTTATAAACTGTAAATTACTTTGAAAGACCAATAAATTATTATTATTATTATTATTATTATTATACATCCATTTACAATTTCAACACCGACAAGATTGTTCTACCTTATCATGTCTTCCTGATTTCTTCTGGCATTTATCTTCTGGTATAATATCCGCAATCCGCACGAGGGTAGATTAAAAAAATTGACCAAGTTAACCGGTGGGTAATATAAAGTATAAAAAATGACTGACTGGAAAAGCTCCGCCGTGACACGAAAATTATGCATTCCATTGTATGGTTAATAATAATTGTATGTTGCAGTACGGTATAATTTGTGTACTTATTTATGACTATCGGTATTAAGGACTTATAAAGTGTCCAACTTTTCGATCTTTATTTATGGACCGTAATGTGTTTCAGTTTTTCAGTGACAATGACAACCATATTCAAATTGATTTTGTATGAAAAAACCACTTGATTTCTTCAGTTTAATCAAGTCAATAAAGAAAAAGCATTTTTGCAATAATTATTTGAGCATTCGTTTTGTAATTCTAATTTTACACCAATTTAGTTAAACTCAAAAAACAAGATTCGAACAAAACCCGATTTCCGTTTACTGGATTACGTAAATGACTGAACATAGAAAAATAACTTCGTTGAATCGACGGTACCTATTAGGTATTTGAAAAACTATAAGAACGCTCTAATTTTAACTTATTATTAAAATACCTAGATGATTATGCATTTTCAATGAACCATCATCATCATCATCCCAGACTGTATACGTCCCACTGCAGGGCACAGGCCTCCTCTCAGAATGAGAGGGCTTGGGCCGTAGTTCCCACGCGGGCCAAATCGGATTGGGAACTTCACACATAAGAAACGTAAAGATAATGCAAAAGACAAAAGTGAAACGAAGAAGTGGAAAGAAATGAGTTACTTACTGCTGAATGAGTGCTCAATTTTTCAGGGTAAATAAATGTTGGAGCTGTCAGCTGTTGCTGCCTTCTAAGATCTTCATGAGTTTCATGACAACATTTAATGCAATAAAGGGTTTGGGTTTAGGATCGACTAGGGTACTTACTTACCATATTTCAACTTTAGAAGTTTAAAAAGTTGGAACAGTTAGGTACCCGTTAATTAACCACCATAAGTATACATTATAACGACTGGCTGCAAAAAGTTGTAATGTGACACAAAACTTATCCATACTGACCATGCATTGTATGATTAATTTCTCGTACCACAATGGAAAAAGATCGTACTACATAATTTATAAATTACCAGTGTTAGGATGTTCAACTTGTTGAACTCTACACAAATCTCTTCAACATGCATGTGCATGCATGCATGCAACCAAATTGATTCTATTCAATCGCTCATTTGTTTGCAAATACTTCATGAACTCATGATTTCTATCGATTAGACTTTACTAGCAGGTACGCTCGCACGTTGCCTGTTAAGTACCTACACACATTCCTACAATAGGGACAGTTGATAATGCTTAATAACAATTTTCCGGTGTTTCATCTGAATACAAAGGCAATGTATAACGGACACGAAAACTATATAGTCAACGTATAGGTACATTTTCAGCGAATACTGACAGTAAAATATCATGGTTGCGTGTGAACATCTCGTAAAATCATGCGGCTTGTTACCATGAACTTAGCTTTTACTGATAAACCATTTGAAATGGAAGTAAGGTTTATGTTGTAACTATTGACTTACATTTAAGTTCCATTCTGAAATTAAAACCTAAATAGAAGGAAACATAAAATGCCTTTTGTATGTACTTAAACATGCATTACTTATTTCACAAAAATTTGGTAGTTAATATGTATATAAAAGCACGTATTTTTCTATATAAGTATGTTTATCCGTTGTCTGGGTACCCATAGTACAAGCTTTGCTTAGTTTGGGACTACGTCAATTGATGTCAATTGTCCCATTTGTTTGGTTCCTATCCTAAAAAAAAAATAATAAAGTTTATTTTTATTTCAGCACCAGAACTCACGAGAGGCGAAGACTTCGGATATGATGGCAACATCGGTAAGTGCCTAGTGATAAATTATCTATCTTATATATAAAATTCTCGTGTCGCAGTGTTTGTTACCAAACTCCTCCGAAATGGCTCGACCGATTCTCATGAAATTTTGTGTGCATGTCGGGTAGGTCTGAGAATCGGCCAACATCTATTTTTCATACCCCTAAATGTTAAGGGTGGTTCACCCCTTAATTTTTGACGTGACAACGTCTAATAAAACAATACCGTGACTGACTGACTGATTGGTGACTGACTAACAGACAACGCACAGCCTAAACTACTGGTGCTAGAGACTTGAAATTTGCATACATGTACCTTGAGTATTGTAGAGGTGCACAGGTTTCAAAATTCCCACGGGATAGGGAAATATCTAATCAAAAATATCAAATTTTTATTTGTTTATCAATTATTCCGTTTGACATTTCTGTATTTAATTTTCATTCAAATGCTCAATTTTATTCATTTATTCTAGATTATTTTCTAACTATTTCTTGAACGCTGACAATACATCTCTAATTTAATTTTAGTTTAATTCGTTCTTTTAATTTGACTTTATTGTTATTTTAATGTAATTGAATTGAGTTTATTAATGTAATTTTATCTTTGTCATTGTATTTAAATATAATTAATTTTCTAATTTCGTTCGTACTATAAAATATTTTCTGTCTCATCTAAAATTGTATTTGCATGCATTTAAGTATGTTTTATCGCAAATAAATGATTGATTGATTGATTAAACATTCTTTGTTTCTTTTTTTGTAGCGGAATATCTGAAACTATTGAGCCGATTTTGAAAACTCTTTCACCATTAGAAAGTTACACTGTTTTTGATTGATATAGGTAACTCTTTATCCGGGAAAATGCAAAATTCCCACGAGTATAGAAATAAATTAATTCAATTTTGGGGCTGAATTTAAAAATTCTTACATACTTATTTGTGATATGACTATCCTCAATTGACGTAGGCTACTTTTTCTTCCGGAAAATACAAAACTCCCACGGGATAGAAAAAACTGAATTCAACTTTGGGGTCTTATTTTAAATATTCTTTCACCAGTAGAAAGCTACACTATTCGTGATTGGTATAGAGTACTCTTCTTCGGGAAAATGCAAAATTCCCGCGGGATAGAAATAAGTGAATTCAACTTCGGGCTTATTTTAAAAATTCTTTCACCAATTGGGGATGTCTATTTTTTTGCAATGTATAGAAAATCGAAAACCATTTCGAGATAAATGCTTTTTAAATCGTTTTCTGTAGTTATTCAATTTTAATATTATGTAATGAATTTATTATACATATAACAAATAAGCAATGACCTTCATTTGACATTGGTGTAAATTGCGTGACCGGTTCAAGTCGTACTTTATTCTGTGTGGTTAGAATTCTTTACAATTTACGCGTGGATTATACTACGGAGTTTGATTTGGACCCGCTGTCAGTGCCAGTAAAGTGACACAGTGTATAGTGTACCACTACGCAAAAAATAATTAAAGAGGTTGCCTTATCGTACGCATTTAGATAGCTTTAGAAATTTGGCATTGTGGGAGCCCTCAATTATAATCTGACGTCATCAACTAAAATAGTTTCAATAATTAATTTTGAAAAAAGTAGAGAACTAAATGACAAAACATTGAAATTAGTTTCTTATAATTGACTTTTCTATACAAAAAAAATATAAAAACCACTGGTAATTTTTTTTAGACATTCCCAATTAGTAAGCTGCACTATTCTGACTGACATAGGTTACTTTTTATCCGGAAAAATGCAAAATTCCCACGGGATAGAAATAAAATAATTCAATTTTGTGGCTGATTTAAAAAAATATTTAAAATTATTTCACTAATAAAAAGCTACACTGTCCGATTTTAAAAATAGGTCTAAACAGTTATTTCTATCCCGCGGGATCTTTACTTTGCACTTTCCCGGGATAAAAAATAAGCCTGTTTCGATCAGGCACAGGTCTCCTCCCAGAACGAGAGGACTTGAGCCGTAGTAGTTCCCACGCGGGTCCAGTGTGATTTGGGAACTTTACCACAGAATAAGTAATAGTACTAACGTACAGAAGGATCACTCTCGAACAAAGGTCAAATTTAGGTATAAAATCTTTCCTACTCCTGCTGCGTGCACGCGAAATTAAAACTTATCGTGTGATACGAGCGTTCATATTCCGTTGGGCACCGCTGATCCGAAACCAAGGGCACAGGGTTCCCACTCGCCCATATTTGGTAGGTATATAAATCAAGAAAGATAACAGTGTGTATTAATTCAGTAAACTACCTTTAGTATGTAAGTAAATTTTTTATAATATCGTTTAGAAGTCATTGTTTGTTGCAAAAATCACAGAAAAAAAGATGCTTAATTACGCGCGACGTGGCTAGCGTGCGAACTGAAGGCCGCGCGACAACCTACTGCTATACTCCTCCCGGGAGGAGCGCCGGCCGAACATACCTAAACTGCGGAGTGAAAACCCCCTGACTGTTGAATTTCTTCTCAGGTGAGTGCAGCTTTTCCCGCGGTGTTTTCCTTCACTGTAAAGCGCATGGTGAACTTCAAACGTAATTTAGCACATGAATTCGGAAAAACTCAGAGGTGCAAGCCCGGGGTCAAACCCATACGACCCTCTGCTTAAGAGACCATAGGTCAACCACTAGGCCACCACGGCTTAGCGGCTATAGAATTCAATTATTACTATTCCGCGGGAACTTTGCATTTTCCTGGCATTAGATATCCTATGTGTTAATCCAAGTAATGAACTAACTGTGTGCCAAATTTCATGCAAGCAACTATCGTTATTGTCTTCGCGTACGAAGTCGCGGGCAAAAGCTAGTCTAATATATAAAAATCTCGTGTCACGGTGTTTGTTATCGAACTCCTCCGAAACGGCTCGACCGATTTTCATTAAACTTTTTTCTCCATATTCGGTAGGTCTGAGAATAGGTCGTAGGCTATTTTTTTATATACCTACCCCTGTTCTTCGCGGACGGAGTAGCGGACAACAGCTAATATTCATATAGGTAATCAATAAAAGCGCCTTGAAATTGATACTCCTTAATTAAGTAACATCTGCCTCTTTCTGTTGGCAGTTCGAAATCAAAATCAAAATCAAATGAGTTTAACAGCCTCAGCGGTATAGGTGACTGGCAAATAATTAGAGTTGGGCATTAATGAGTTGTTATCAAAAAATGTATACATGGTTAAGGGCTTAATAAAAACAAAATCACGATCGCCTCCTTTGTGCAACGAAAGTTAGTCATACAAAATATATGGGTAACTTTCGTAACACAAAGGAATCAATTAAGTTTTGTTTTTATTAATCTCTTAATCGTGTACAATTTTTTTGAAAACGACTCTAATATGTCACACAATTTTTCCAAGAAATTGTATACTTAATACTTATTTTTGTAGGTCCAACACACTGGGGGGAGAGGTACCGGGAGTGCACGGGCAAGCATCAGAGTCCTATCAACATCAACGTGCTCCGAGTCAAGCAGGTCGCACTGCCTGACATCATTTTCATCGGCTTCGACGACTCCATCGACGACGTTCATGTCACCAACAATGGGCACACTGGTAAGCTTGCGTGTTGTTATCAGCCAAGAGTCTCGACGCTTCCATCGGCATCCACCGATGCCGGCGAGCTTAACCAAGTCGTTGGTAGGATCTTCGCTCTCAAACTATTGTCTATAGGCGATGAGAGCGCACCGGCGAGCAATAGAGAAGAAAAAAATTTGCTTCTTTGGCATGACACAGCTTTGACGGTTTCATCGATTGCAGGCATATTGCTAATGAAGGATACACCCGTAAGCCTTATGCTTAAAATCCAAAGTTAAAATCAATTTATTCACTTGACGTAACAAACTAGCCTTAAATAATAGCGCTTTGGAAATAAATTCATACGAAGAATCTGAAGTGCAACTCGGATAGGAAATTGCAGAAATTAATAAGTGGGTAGGTATCTCATTAACGGTCTAACTCATCGAAGCACATGCACACGTAAATATACTTATTAACAGTAATATTTTTGATGCGGAAAACCACACGCGTGTGTTAAAACGTCACAATTAACAGACATTTTATTCATAGACTTCAATTCAAAAACAATGTCATGTAACGTAGGCAAGTATTTAACCGACTTCATTTACCAAGAGTTCGAGTTGGTCTTGTTTATCAAGAAATTATTAAACTAGGTATATCGTAATTTGAAACATAGGATACGATGCGCTATAGCGAACTTATGTAATTAACATTCTTCCAGCATGCCTCACTATACGTACACCTAACAAATATCCAACAATAGTCCGAACTAGGAAGCGCGATCGATAGGTATATCTATCAATCAGGTAAATGATATCAATTTGCGATATATTGTGTTACATGACGCGTCGATTCGTTCAAGCAAACCAACTGTCATGTGATATAGGTCATATAGGGACTTGCGTTTTATTAACCGACTTCAAAAAAAGAGGAGGTTATCAATTCGTCTGTATGTTTTTTTATTTTTTTATTTTTTATTTTTATATGTTTGTTACGCGATTACTCCCTCAATTGTGAACCGATTTTAAAAATTCTTTTTTTGTTTGAAACAGTATACTCCTGAGGTGGTCCCATTGGCACCAAGTTAAGATCTGATCATGGGATCCTAGAGAAATCGAGGGCAACCTTCAAATTTTACAGGCAAACCTATAGTGATTTTAGCATTTTTAGTATCAAGTGAAGTATTTGCATTCAGAAAGTATCATTTGGTAAACTGGACCTGATGAAGAAGACCGTAGATGGCCAACGGAACTCCTCAACGGGTTAAATCTTGCAAGTTGAATTTGACCCACTTCCCGGTTTCCAATTGAGCTGAAATTTTGCAGACATGCGTGAATTAGATGACAATGCAAAATAATTATGACATGGAGCTGATCTGATGATGGAGCTGAAAGATGGCCATAGAAACTCTGTAATAAAACGATACGACCGCATTGAGTTTGAGCTCATTTGATTTGTCTTGACGAGTACTTTGATCCTAGATGGTAACTAGGGTCTGAAGATGGAGTTGGAAGGTGACCATAAGAACTCCGTAATAAAACGACATAACCCCATCGAGTTTGGGCTCGTTTGATTCGCCTTGACGAGTACTTTGGTAACAAGGATCAAAAAGTACAGTCAGCAAAGAGTGCCTGTTGTATCGCATAATGTTGATCATTCTAAAATTTTCTGGCGAAGAATGTTTGGCATACTGTTGAAAGTCCTAAAGCATATTTGTTCGTCCTTATATTGATAACAAGAACATCGAATTACCTACGTTACGTTTTATTACTAATATTAATTCGCCAAAGCAGTCCTAAGAATTGTGTTAGTTATTCACCTAAACTATAGTAAGTAGGTATGGCAATAAAAAATACCTACAAACCACCTCTCGCTTAACCTTATTAGGTTTGTTAGTTATCTTGCGTCCCGTAGAGTGGGAATGGAAGTTCAGTCAGCGGAGGGGGGCTAGGGGGGCGAAGCCCCCCGCAATAAAAAAAAAATTCAAACCATCCCCCGTTTAACCTGGTTAGGTTCGTTAGTTACCTTGCACTCCTCAAAGTGATAATAAAGGGGGGGGGGGCTCGGGGGGCGAAGCCCCCCGCAATAAAAAAAATACTTTGAAACCATTCCCCGTTTAACCTGTCTAGGTTCGTTAGTTACCTTGCGCTCTTCAAAGTGATATTAAAGGGGGGGCTTGGGGGACGGATAAAAAACACCTTCAAATCACCCTCTGTTTAAAACCAAACCTGTTTTAAACCCTGTTAGGGGCGAAGCTGGTTAGGTTCATTAGTTATCTTACGTCCCTCAGAGTGGAAATAGAAGCCTCGCTCTTGGAGGGGGGCTCGGGGGACGCAGCCCCCCGCAATAAAAACACTCTTAAACCACCTCCCGTGTAACCTGGTTAGATTTGTCAGTTATCTTGCGTCCCTCAGAGTGGAAATAGAAGCATCGCTACCGGAAAGGGGACTCGTTGGGCGGAGCCCCCGCAATAAAAAATACTTTCAAACCATCCCCCGTTCAACCTGGTTAGGTTCGTTAGTTACCTTGCGCTCCTCAAAGTGATACTAGGTGGGAGGGGGGGCTCCGGGGGCGGAGCCCCCCGCATTAAAAAAACTGTCAAACCGCGTTCCGTTTACCTTACCAGATTCGTTAGTTATCTGCGTCCCTCAGAGTGGAAAATGAAGCCTTGGTAGTGGAAGGGGGGCTCGGGGGGCGGAACCCCCCGTAATAAAAAACACCTTCAAACCACCCCTTGTTTAACCTAGTTAGGTTCGTTAGTTATCTCACGTCCCTCAGAGTGGAAATAGAAGCCCCGCTGTCGGAGGGAGGCTCGGGGGGCGGAGCCCCCCTCAATAAAAGTACTCTTAAACCACCTCCCGTTTAACCTGGTTTGATTCGTCAGTTATCTTGCGTCCCTCAGAGTGGAAATAGAAACCTCGGTACCGGTAGAGGGGCTTGGGGGGTGGAGCTCCCGTAATAAAAAATACCTTCAAATCACTTCCCGTTTAACCTGGTTAGGTTAGTTAGCGGTCTTGCGTCCCTCAGGGTGAAAATAAAAGCCCCGCTCTTGGAGGGGAGAGGGGAGAGGGGGGCAGAGCCCCCCGCAATAAAAAAATCTGTTAAACCATCTACCGTTTCACTTGGTTAAATTCGTCAGTTTATCTAGCGTCCCTCAGAGTAGTAATAGAAGCCTCGCTACTGGAACGGGGGGCTCGGGGGGCAGAGCTTCCCGCATTAAAAAAATACCTTCAAACTACCCCCGTTTAACCTGGTTAAGTTCGTTAGTTACCTTGCGATCCTCAGAGCGTAAACAGAAGCGGGGCTTCGTTTACTGGCTACGCCTACGCATCTTTTTTATACCAATACAACTAAAAAGCCAAAAATAAAAATTTTTAAATAAAAAATAGAACCGCCTTCAAAAACGCCCAAAAAATATTAAATAAAAATTTAACCGACTATAATGAGCATTATAATATCTTTCTACTAATCTGTTTGATGTCGGGCCTCAGCTCGAGCCAGCAGGAGTGGACCTAGTAATTAAATTAATAAATAAATATCCCGGGACAATTCACACCAATCGACCTAGTCTCAAAGTAAGCAAAGCTTGTGTTATGGGTACTAGGCAAAGGATAAATATACTTATATAGATGATACATACTTAAATACATATTAAACACCCAAGACCCGAGATCAAACATTCGTGTTTTTCATACAAATATCTGCCCCTCAAACTTTATAGAAGTAATTTATCTTATCTACCTATTATCCCTATTATACCTACTATCTGTTGGGCTTCTACCACTCCTGCTATCTCGTGCTGAGGCCCGACTTCAAACAGATTAGTAGAAAGATATTATAATGCTCACTATAGTCGGTTAAATTTTTATTTAATATTTTTTTGGGCGTTTTTGAAGGCGGTTCTATTTTTTATTTAAATTTTTTACAAATATCTGTTGAACAGAAATGTTTTAAATATATCACAAACGAAGTTAGGTTAGTGTTGCTGGATAAAGAACGCAAAGTTTCTGTACAATCTTTAATTCATTTTTTTTTAATACTTGATTTCTTTATCTGGCTTAACAAATAATTTAATTTAGTGATTTGCATTTTATTGAGGATTGATTAAACTGGTTGTTGACCGGTTTATCAAGTTACGACAAAACTAGTTTTTTCGATTAAAATACCACAAAATATCACTTATAAGCACTACTATAAAAGGTCAAGTGAAATAAATATTCATCATCTAATTATATACAAATCTCGTGTCACGGTGTTTGTTATCGAACTCCTCCGAAGCGGCTTGACCGATTTTTATGAAACTTTTCTCTGCATATTCGGTAGGTCTGACGATAGGTCGTAGGCTATTTCTCTTCGCAGACGGAGTCGCAGGCAACAGCTAGTCTAATATATAAAAATCTCGTGTCACGCTGTTTGTTATCGAACTCCTCCGAGACGGCTTGACCGATTCTTATGAAACTTTCTTATCTGTATTCGGTAGATCTGAGAATAGGTCGTAGGCTACTTTTTATACCCCCATTATTCTTCGCAGACGGAGTCGTGGGCAACAGCTAGTTAGATATAATATTATAAAACCAGACGAGACGAGGAGAGACGAGTTATAAATAAAACCTGTAAACTTACGTTTTGTGGTTACAGAGACACTGAAATGAAGGCATCATTAGATGCAATATTTATTGTTCGCTTACTAGATAAAGGAATCACAAAGGCTATCAATTTTTATTTCGTGGTTGCATTTCATTAGATTAAATGTTTTTGTTCTAACAAAGTCAGTCACGATCAGTGTTATTTAAAGCGATCATGAAGCTATAGTTTAAATATAAATATTATATATGTGTGTGTATGTAATACCTATGCAACGGATAAACAGATAATACATATGTTTAATATATGTATTATCTGTTTAATGTTTGAAGTTTTGCGAGATGATAGATGCACGTCCGTCCTCATGTTGTTATATTCTTCTTATTTTTTGTTGCATTGTACAGTATTTATTTTTCTGTCTTACTCAGTGCTTTGGTATCATACTGTCATGCTGTGTAAGTTTTTACAAATAAATAAATTACCTACGGAACAAGCTTTGCTTGGAAGACTAAGTTAATTGGTGTAAATTGTTCCACAATATTTATCAATTAATTTTTCCAGTTCTGATCGAGGTGGATAACGAGCCGCATCCGCGCGTGCGCGGCGGGCCGCTGGACGGGGACTACGTGTTCAGCCAGATGCACTTCCACTGGGGCGACAACGATACCTTTGGCTCCGAGGACAAAATTAACCATCGGAGGTACGTGCGCTGCAGTAGACACAACAAAACTCTTGGTAGAGTTACAAATATGATGATCTCTGTGACAGCATGTACACCTTCGTCAAATCGACTTTTTGACATTATACTCTACTCTACTCTACTCTTTTAATGTACCTACTAAGTTATAACCTATTTCCACGGCAGAACTCTTCAACAGTTAATGGCATCGACTTAAAACTAATGAACTGGATATGTAAGTAGATAGGATGCCATGCAAATACAGTTAACAAAAAATACTTGCATTAAAAATTGTTTTTTACACAAAAACTTATTTTACGTGAGGTACCAATTATGGCAACGGTTTGCGGTATGCGAGATGTTGCATCCGATGGCATATCTAACTCACGCTTCTCTCATTTTTCTGGTTGCCTGACGAAAATGTTCATTCCACGCTACTGCAGTTAAGCACCAAATTGTAGGGAATTGCCAAGCAAACAACGAAATTTAAACTGATTTCTCTCCTAAGGCCTAACGGTTGTCATTACAAATATCGTAGAACCATCATAAAATGACGCTATTATAAAATATTGGAAAATGTGGGTGAGATTGCACATCTTACTACCACATGCGTTGTTTTTTAAAGTCGGCTTATTAAAGTAGAAATCATTTTATTATTACTTAAATGTAAATTAGTGGAATATAACTTATAAATAAAATAAATAAATATTAGGGGACAATCTTACACAAATCGACCTAGTCCCAAACTAAGCAAAGCGGGTACTAGACGATGATAAACATACTTATATAGATAAATAATTACTTAAATACATAGAAAACATCCATAACTCAGGAACAAATATTCGTGCTAATCACACAAATAAATGCCCTTACCGGGATTCGAACCCAGGACCTCTTGCTTCGTAGGCAGAGTCACTACCAACTAGGCAAAACGGTCGGTACTAGTATTTTATTGCATTTGTAGTTTTAATAAAGGAAGGTTTGAAATAGATTCTGATAAAGATAACATGAAGCAATTCAGTCTCCATGCTGTAATTACTCCGATTGGATCAATCGTCTTTCAGGTCATATAAGGAAATAAGTTGTGATTGGTATAATAATAAGTAATAGCAATTATAAATATATCATAAGGAAGCAATAATCTGCAGCAGATTATATAGTTTTTATGGTCTAGGTCTTGTTGAAGTAAGTGAACAAACCTATTGGATGGAGCCACCTATACGTCCCTACTTTTGGTTCGTTACTTATGGTCAGGATATAGAACGACATTAGACAATCTATACAACATTGACACTAGTGTCGATGGGTCCAGTCCAGACAGTAAGCAATTACTTTGTATCGACACCAGTGTTCAGGTACTTACATCTATGTACATAACTGCTCGAGTGTATTGTTATGTGTGTAGCTGTCTACACCAGCTCATGCAAAACTAACTGCAATTCAGTGTTGGACAGTCGCAACGCCATGAATACACTTGAAATAATTCCAGGCGTTTACATAATTTTGGCTTGTGCCTTGCTTGATTCTCTTCTTTTTAGTTTTCTTAGTTCGTTATTAAACTGCATTCGGAAATAATATTTTTTAATTTCCGATACAATAGTGTTAAATTGTTCTGCTAAACTTTCATCCTATGTGGGCCTTTTAGTGGACCGTAGTAATAGGTGTTCTAACACTCTCTGTAGGTTGCCTATAAAGCAGTATGGAAATAATCTAAATGAATTGTTGGTATTTCACTCACCTTTAATTTCAGCCGGATTTTATAATAATAATAATAATAACGAACGGGCTGATAGCGAAGAGTCTCGACCAACACCTCAAGAGACTCTCGCTAGATGGCTGGATCAAGGGTCAGATACAGAAGGCGGTACTCCTAGACACTGCGTGGATAGTCAGGAGGTTCCTCTCTCTGTCGCCCTAACCACCGATAGCTTAGGCCCCGCCTTGCTGCCGGTGGCACCCTAGGTTAGGTTTTTATAATGATTTTATGATTTGTATGTATAGTTTTATATTTTACTTTTTGTATAATTATTGTAGAAATCTAACCTAAGAAAAAAATATAAATAAAGAGAATAATAATAATACTTTATTTCGACCAATATAGGATCATAGTGTCAGTAATACAATACATAAAAGCTTTATGTACGGTGCGGTTAGGCTTATTCTTTAATATGGTGTAGATGCTTTAGTCTTGATAGTAATTATTGATATTCATGTTGGGATGGTAAAACTATATTAAGTAGGTATAATAAATCTTCATACGGAAATTATTGCGTGTTGCTGCCGCAGTTAACAGGTCACGACTTCTTTTGTTTTTCTTCTTTTTCTAGCTCTATGTAATGTATGACATAGAGCACGGCACGCGCGGAGGTTGCATGGGTGGCGAAATAGGTACGTCCCATTTTTATAGGCTCAAACACATCCAATGATTATAATCAGCGATTGATATTAACCTACCACAATTTTGGCATCGCTTCATAATTTATAATTATATTGAATAACACCTAGTAATTTTACAACAACATGTAAGCAATAAATCATTTGAATTTGATAATATTTTACATGCGTAAACCGTGCATTTCCAGTGACTTTTGTGGGGAAGTCTAAGAAACTACTAAAAAAAGCGTTCAAACATCCTATTGGCTTAAATACGGACTCTACGCTTGATGTACTTGTTTAATATAAAATGGAAAATGTAAATGATGTGAACCGGGAGTCGTGAGTACCTAGACATGTCACGGTTTCACTCTGCGCTTTGTTCATGCATACTCAGTAGTGTTATTATAATAATTATAATGGTTCATTGGTATTGAACATTCCTATACCTACAGGTTATCTGCATTTTGTTAGATAACAATAAGAAAATATTCGACAAGAGCCGTCAGTTTGTGGTGGGTGTCAGGATGAGTCTTTTGACCTCAACGAACAATGGACATGTTCAGTTTTAGGGTTCCGTAGTTCTAACAAGGGACCCTTATAGTTTCGCCATACCCATTCGTCTGTCCGTCTGTTTGTCTGTCCGTAAACGGCTTAGCTTAGAGACTGTTAGTGCTAGAAAGCTTTAATTTTAAATGGGTAGGTTTAATGTTAACTACGCAACCAATGTGGTAAAATAAAATAAGTAAATTGGCAGCCATAGTTGCAATAAAAATGAAATTGCTAACAAAAACTTATTTTGATCTAAGAATCCGTTTAAAGTATTTGTATTCATTGCAATTTCTTTGAGTCAACTGTCCCCCTCTACCAGCTAAACCATTGGCTTGAAAAATCGAAAAAAAAAACATAATAATCATGAATATTTATATAAAACGAATTTAAAAGGAAAACTATGAGCTTAGAAGGCTTAACAGGTTAATGAGTAATAGTTGATCAAAACTTGACATTGTATATTTGCCGCATACGAGTATTAGTACGGAATCCTACACTGCGTGTGGACGTGCACTTTCAAACGGTTTTTCAATTTACTTAGCTTAGCTGACAAGTATTTAGCTTTGCCAGAGACTATTGAACAAAACCTTTCCCTCTATTAGAAAAGTTAAGGAACATCTGCCTAAGTAGTATCATTTATCGATATTCTCATTTATTTTATTCCACTTTCAGTTTCCCGATGGAGCTTCACATGGTGTTTTACAAGGAAGAATACCAGACGTCCAAGGAGGCTGTAAAGCACACCGACGGGCTCGCAGTACTGGCTTTCTTTTACGAGGTTATTACCTTATTTTACTTATTGCTTCATCATCATCATCATCTTTGACGTGAGATCTGTCAAATTCCTCGGCAAAGCGATGACAAAGGATGAACATGCATTCGGTGGATGGAGGAAGTTTTAAGAATAACGTTTTCTTTTTAATTAAACAGAGACTTAATTGCTTGAGACCTCATCTATTAAATTCCATTTTGGCTGGAGATTAATATTTTTCAACTCTTGAACACCAATTAAAAATCACCGTGTACATGTCCCACTGCCTCCTCACTGCACTGCGTGTACAGGCCTCCTCTCAGAATGAGAGGGCTTGGGCCGTAGTTTCCACGCGGGCCCGTGCGGATTGGGAACTTCACATACGCCATTGAATTTCTTCGTAGATGTGTGTAACCGTAAATGCGTATAGTAAATTTCAAATGTAATTTCGCACGTTAATTCCAAAAAATACGAGTCCTAGTTTAAATCCACAACCCTCTACTTGAACGGCCATAGGTTAAACCCTATGCGAGCACGAAGTCATTCACTTCTTGTGGTGACGTAGGTCACAACAGACTTTATTTTGTTTCAAGTCGGTAAGTTCCAACTCATTGGCCGTTAAACTTAAAATCTAACACTGTAATTATGTCTTACGGCCACCCTAAAATTTCTTTATAGTCATAATAACAGCCTAGAATTAAATAGTAGAATTCTGTATCACCGTTATTAGAGCGAAATGTGAATTAAATAAAAGGTTTTGCGGCAAGATTCTGCTAGACATCCCTTTAGCGTCATATCTATAACCTCATGTGAAACTTTTTATTTAAGTAACATTTCGATCAAATAACAAATAGTTAAGTGTCACGGCGGGAACTTACACTGAGCACTGAACAAACGGTTAATCCTGATCGAGAGATGTCAGCCGCAGTACCTACTATGAATCATACTTGGATCATTTTCAAATTTGCGCAGGTAAACTTGTCCCAACCTGCAAAAAGTTGTTTCCGTTTACACTGTCTATCTTCTGCGTTTATGTATTTAAGTGAAATGATTGATGATTTGCAATCACCTGTCACCTGTATATCACAGCAGATATTGATTAAGTATCAGAATTGGGAATGTCTAAAAAAAATTACCAGTGGTTTTTATATTTTTTTTGTATAGAAAAGTCGATTATAAGAAACTAATTTCAATATTTTGTCACTTAGTTCACTACTTTTTTCAAAATTAATTATTGAAACTATTTTGGTTGATGACGTCAGATTGTAATTGAGGGCTCCCACACTGCCAAATTTCTAAATCTATCTAAATGCGTACGATAAGGCAACCCCTTTAATTATTTTTTGCGTGGTGGTACACTGTAACTAGTGTCACTTTACTGGCGCTGTCAAAGTGCTAGATGTCAGGCAGTGGGTCCAAATCAAACTCCGTAGTTATAATCCACGCGTAAATTTGTGAAGAATTCTAACCACACAGAATAAAGTACGACTTGGACCGGTCACGCAATTTACACCAAAGTCAAATGAAGGTCATTGCTTATTTGTTATGTAATAAATTCATTATATAATATTAAAATTAAATAATTACAGAAAACGAGTTAAAAACCATTTATCTCGAAATGGTTTTCGATTTACTATATATTGCAAAAAAATAGACATCCCCAATTGAAAAAAGATTGAAATTCTATTTATGGAATACTTATTTGTAATAATGCATGGCACAAAATTTAAAAATGACCCACATATTGTAATCTTATGTCATTCCCCAGTTGGATCGCCACCAGCACCCAGCTTACGACGAGATAACATCAGCTCTTGCCAACGTCACCGAGCCTCACTCGTCAGTGGTCATGAATAACCCGTTCTCGTTCCTCAACATCCTGCCTTACGACTTGCGACGGTACTTCACGTATCGCGGGTCGTTGACTACACCGCCGTGTTCTGAGGTCGTCACTTGGCTGGACTTCGAACAGCCTGTGCGATTGGCTCATGAACAGGTAACTAAACACCTGACCCTGTACGATAGAATAGGGAATCACGAGATATGTTTCCATTCGGCGAGATCGTAAAAAGATCTTTAGATTCTGGTAAAATATAAGACTTAACCGAACATTCATGTAACTTGTGACGTATACAGTTCAAATTAAGGTTCACAAATAGGGATGTTTCCTAGGTAAAAAAATAATAATTCTTATTAGTCCGTATTTTACATTATCAAAAAATATTAGACACGTAAGTTTTCTTTTGACAATTAAACAAAAAATGACGAAGATATGGCGCGTTGAAGTTCCGCGTGACGAGGCGTGACGTCACTTGTTCCTAAAACGCTCATACAAAGTGTAGGAACAAGTGACGTCACGCGAAACTTCAACGCGCCATATCTTCGTAATTTTTTGTTTAATTGACAAAATAAAAAATACGTGTCCAATATTTTTTGATAATCTAAAAGACTGACTAGTTAGGAAAGTAGCCTATTGTCAGACAAGTGTCCTGGCGGCTTTAGGACAGACCTGTTGTCCATTAAGACCAACTCTTATTGGAATAACGTGAATGAACAGTACCGTGTTTAAGTCCACAACCCTAAGATGGAGAAGCCATTTCGTGATATATTCATCGAACGGAAAACCTATCGATTTTCCAAATGACGATGATGAGGATGACGAGCTTGAAAATATAAAGAGTTCAAATGGGTCAAGCCGTATACAACGGAAATGATTTTCGCTTTTCATAATTCTTTAAGGTAAAACCTATAATTAAGCTTGCTGATACTCTAAATGCCTGAGAGGTACTGTATTATTGTTAAGCCCAGTTTAGACCTGTAGGAAAAATCGTGCACGTTGCTTTATATTGCGAGGCCGTAAAGTGAACGAGTTTTAATATGGTCAATCTAGCACCGCAATGTACGGCAACTTGCTCAATTTTTCTTGGAGGTCTGCACTAGGATTTGAGGTTCAACATGCATGTTGGTAAATATTCATCTGTCAAATCTTTTTTCCAGATTGAATTATTCAGAGAGCTGAAATCTGCACATGGCAAGATAAGACACAACTTCCGTCCAATACAACCAATCGGCGACAGAACAGTGTTCTACAACATAGACAACAGTTACTTCGGCTACAACGAACTGGACGATCCCAATGAGGACACCACCACGACCAAACCCTCCAGGAGGAAGAAGGGCAATGGCAGCCCACCCTTCAAACGAGCCAGCCTGTACCTTAGCCTTAGTCTTATCATATTTGTAGGTATAGTAGTAATGTGATGCCATGTGTAATATAAGTTGTTTAACTGTACAGTAAAATTACATAAAGTTCACCACTGACAGATGGTTTGCCTTCATTTCATATTCAACTTTAACGACCTACAAATAAAGCCAATTTTAGAATACTGTTACCCACGTTTGCAGATTTTGTAATAGCTACTTTATTTCTATGGTGTTAAAGTTGGTAATTAAATGAAGGCAGCTACCTGTCAGTGGTAAACTAAAAGTAAACGTATTGTATACACATAGATACTGATCAATATTTCCAACTCAGGAAGGATGTTGTTTAAAGCTAAGTGAACATTATCTTGTGTCATTTTTACTTGCTGCATTATAGTTTAATGCCACACCCAGCCATATGTACATAGATATTTAAATGTTTTAAAGTTCTCATGACATTTTTTAGTAATTAGTGTGATAGTCACCATTGTATGAGCCAGATGAAATTCACTGCTGGACATAAGGCTTCAGTAAGGATCTCCACAACTCTGAGTTATGTGCTACCCGCAGCCAATGCATTGATCCCTCCTGCAATCTTTACCTGATCATCCGCCCATCTTGCCTTGCAGGAGGTCTATTAACACTATCTTTTGGTATGCGGTTGTCACTCCGAAACCATAGGGCCACAATGGCCATCATTTTTATTAGTAATAAGAATGAATCCTATAATTTCTTAACTGTGTTTATTTTTTAGTTTATTTTCGCTTTAAATTTCGTAGAAAGATATCTTTTTTATTTTTAACTCTAGATTCTTAATGATTTTTTATTTTGTTTCTTCAGTGATGTAATAGCACCCAAGAAAAAATAATTATCATTAAAGACTTTCATTCATTCATGTTTTGCTAAGTTTTTGCAATATTTTAGGATTTAGGCAACTGCAGAAGACACTGTTAAAACAAACAATAATTAGAGTAATATATAGTGAGTTTTCACATAATCATAATTACCACACGCGCCGGGGGGAGGTGCAGTGCGACTCCCTGGTATAAAAAAACAATAGAACAAGACTAAGATACAGAACAAAATCTATAAATGCATCCCCAAGATGCATATGTAGGATGCAATGCACCCTCCTGAAAATAATGCTGCCAACACCCGTGATGATTACATGCACATACTCTCAAATTAAAATTGATTGTTTCTTTGTTTATTACTCTTTATTGTACAAAAAGGAAATCAAAAAGGTTACAGAAAAAAATAAATGGTAAGTACTCTGCCAGTCAACCTTTGAGTGGTAGAGAAAAGCAATCAAAAAACAAGGATCGACAAATAGAGCAAAACATTTGCTCTATCAAACAAACTTATAATATTCCTATATCAAACAAACTGTCACTAGTATAAAGGAGTACATCTACTATCTACACTATAAGTATCTTATCTTACTAATAGGGGTCCTAGCGGATACACTTCGACCCGTAAGGAGCTTTTGTGTAATTACCCCTCTACACTATAAGTAGAGATTACGCAACAATTGATTTTGTAATAAAAGCCTATTAAAATATTATGTTTTTTAAATATTTACTAAATTGATTGGAAGCTATAGCATAAGTATACTGCAATATAAGAAACAACTGACTGATAATGTATTGATATCAGAGAAAATAAGGCATAGAAATCATAAAATAAATATGATTAAGTGTGATTAAATGTACTGTGATATGTAAGAAAATATATTTTTTTGAATGAAAGGTTTGTTTGTTTATTTATTTATTTCATGCTTTGTCTGAAAATCCTTGGTATAAAGTCTGGTGGAGATTTCAGGTTATTTTCACAGCTTTTTGGTTCATAGTGAGTGAAATAAAATCAGTATAGTATGACAAAATATTGTATATTACTACTACTTACTTACTAGTTATAGCAGAGTAATTAATCATCTACAGCAGGTTTACCAGTCATTGTGATCATGGCCCCTAAATTATCATCTTTCCCTTGCTTCAGCCTCTCCCATATAAGTTCTGCGATAGCTTTCTGTGTTCTTCTCTCCAACTTTTCTAATTTCTTTGCCACATCTCGTTTTAAGTCCCAATCTGGTTTCCTAGGCGCTAGACTAGATATATCTAGGTCTTGAAGAACCACCTGAAAAGGAGAAAGATATTTTTTAGTACTGTAAAACCTTACATAATTCACTTTTCAACCTGAATCTGTAGCCTTAACAGTTAGTGGAAAAGTGAACTGAAAAAGAAGTCTTTGAATATGAAAATGATTGTGAACAAAGTCACCAATGCTTTCTTTCATTGCTGGATTACGGATGGTGAAAAAGGGGCTGATATATAAAAAGTATCCTGAGATAAATTCAAATATTTCATAAGCAGGATTTTAGTAATTTTTGCCTCTCCCCTTTGTCAGCAAGCAACAGTAAGCTTTGAAAGCTACAAATTATGCTTATCCTTAAATAAGCAATAATCATCAAAGGTGGCTCACAAAATATCCCCAAGTTTCAAACCATCCAGTTCAAGAGCCAATCCTTAGTCAGTAAATGTTATCAGTAAATTTACGAACTAATACCAATTCAGACCCTATATCAGAGAAAATAAGCAAAGCATAGGACCCCCTGACCACCTGTGCTGGTTACATAATACAATAGTTTAAAATTTGAGGTAAGAAGCAATTAGGGAAGTTTGATTGCTATTACCTGCCAGAAACCATAAAAATGTGTACAGAAAGAATAGGTACAGGGGCGTAGCTACTGCCGTATCAGCCGTATCAATGATACGGGGCCTCCGGGGTACAGAGGCCCCTAACATGTGTAAGCAAAAATTAGTAAAATATTATCCACAATGTCAATTAATCTTGTGCTTCCCGGGAAAGCCCCCCAACTCCGCCGCTTGCTTGTCTCTCTTTCATAATAAAACAAAAAAACTAATACTAATACTTTGATACAGGGCCCCTCCAAGGCACACTACACCACTGAATAGGTAGCTTACAAGCAAACTGTATTTGCAGTCCGTGTAAATGTGTTTGTTGTGGAAGCATGGCATTATTAAATAATGTAATTATATAAAAATAAAAACTGCATGTGTGGATAGTTTTATACTTAATATAATGTTTACCTTCTCTTTACCAGCTTCTAGTAAGTCCTTCACTTCATCCTCCACTGCCGGCGGTAATGCGTCATCCAATTTCGCCTCCAGAAGTGACTCGTCTTGTGGTCTGTAGCTCCGAAATTTGGGCCTTCAACAAAAATCCTTAGTTTTACATCAATCATAACAAAACTTTCTTAACCTATAAACAACAACGAAAACAACTTACTTGGGAAGCGATATTTTTTCGGTGGGCGCATCGGTTGGCTCATTCTCGGAGCTTTGGTTTTTTCGTTTCAAGTTTTTGAGTCTTTCTTTCCTTTTGAGCGCTTGTTCCTCTAAACTACCAAGGCTTTCACCTGTGTCCATGATCACCATAGCTTATATATGTACAAAAGATTTTTTAATGGATTTTACCGTATCGAACTACAATTTATGATATTATAGAGATATATGAGATTTTAAATTTTGTTAAATCTAGCAAATTAATGTTTCTTCTAGTGCTAGTGTAAAACACAAAGTTTCAGATACACGAACACAGTAATCACACACACTCAACTCAAATAGCATCTATCAAATTTGACAGTGTCAATGTCACTCACTCAGGTACTTCAGGTACTTGTCATTTGGCACGTCACGCAGATATTGACCAACTTAACAAGCGTAAATTGTTCTAGTTACTCTAAAAATCGCCGAGCATTGACGATAAGATATTCAAATAATTTATTGAATCAGGCGTTACTTTGCGGAGGTCCATATTAATGAACTAAAACAATTACTTTGCTTTAGGTCGCGGGTGAGCAAAGTAATTGTTTTAGTTCATTGATAAGATATTCATTGATTTTAATATGTTGGCAGCATTGGATACACGATATTAGCGACATCTAGTGATTACTGGTATAACATTATGCGCTTCCGCTTGCCAACAAGGTAAGGATAGATGTCTCTGACTCGTAAAGAGTTACTGAAAATTACCCCTTCTTTCTAAATTAGGCCCTTCACACATGGAGCTACTCAAAGAGAACTAGTTAGGTACGAACCTAAATTACTAACGAGCTGCTTGAGCGTCACCGCCTATACTATAGTACATTCGCATTGAAGTTCGCACATGACGCGACTAGTTACTGAGTTCGTAACTAGTTCTCTTTAAGTAGCTCCATTTGCGAAGGGCCTTATGGTAATTAATAAGGTTATAATCATTGTCAAGAGGGCGCTACTGTTTTAATTTATGTGAATATTTCAGAATGTTTTGAGCAATTTGGATTGGCAACTTGTTATTTTGACTTAGGTACCTACAAAAAGTAAGGGTAATTCAGACCCAAAAATTAGTTCCAATAAAATCCGCAACATGGCGCGTAATCATTATTACTGGTTAGGCTTTAGAAATTACGGTTTAATCAGTATAAAAATGGAAAATTAATAATTTGTTAAACGAATCACTAACAAATTCAAATCATAAATGATAAGCTATGCATGCTATCGTCCGCAGACCGGAAGACGCAGTGTAGGTAGGCCTCCAACAAGATCGAGCGACGACCTGGTGAAGGTAGCGGGAACGCATTGGATGCGGATGACGCAGGGCCGATCTGTTTGGTGAGCCTTGGGGAGGCCTATGTTTAGCAGTGGACGTCTTTCGGCTGAAATGATGAACCTATATGCATATAACTCTGAACCTATCATATCTATGAAAATCCATCCCGGCCTATATACGTCCCACTGCAGGGCACAGGCCTCCCCTCAAAAAGAGAGGGCTTGGGCCATAGTTTCCACGAGGGCCCAGTGCGGATTGGGAACTTCACACATACCATTAAATTTCCTCTCAGGTGTGTGCATGTAGGTTTCCTCACGATGTGTTTCTCACCGTAAAGCTCATGGTAATTTCAAATATAATTTCGCACATAAATTCCGAAAAACTCAAAGTTCGAGCCCGGATTCGAAACTACGCCACCGGCTATATCTGAAAATACCGTTCGAAATTGGGAAAATAATGTGTTTTTGAAATACGATTAAAGTACTTATTGTTACTACCTCAGTAGTACTTGTGAATAATATTACAGTTCTTTTTAATTTTGACAACTAAGTAAGTAAGTAAGTTCAAAGATCGAACCATATAAAATATAAGTTTGCCCCAGCGACTCGTACGACTCGTGTCAAAATATTTTTTTTCCTAAATTTATTTAATTTCTTATGGCATCTATTTTATAATATAAATTATTTGTGCTATTATGTGCTGTTTTTGTCGTTCGACTATCGCTGTCACCTCTACTCTACATTCTGTGCCACCTGACGGTTGATTTTTGAAATATAATCCGTTAAAATAGCATAGTGCATACAAATAACATTTTAGAATAGTTTTACAAAATGAATTAGAGCTGTAATTTCTACTAAGTAGGTACTTCAAATTCGAATTCAGCACAATTTTTTGCTATTTTCGAATGGCATCTTCACAGATGTGATTTTTATCCCGGAAAGCTACATAATCCCGCGGGATAGAGATAAAATGAATTCTTCGCAGATGGAGTCTACAACAGCTATCTATACTAATCTATACTCTATTCTATACTACTATTATAAATGCAAAATGTGTCTGTCTGTCTATCCGTCTGTCGGTCTGTCTGTCTGTTATCTCTTCACGCGTAAGCGCTGAGCCGATTTAGTTTAAATTTGGTTCGAAAGTATTTTGGTACCCTGGGACTGGGAAGGACACAGGATAGTCTTTATCCCTGAACACTTATGAGTGTTGGCAACGGTTATAGTTATGTAACCTACTTTTTCTACTCCTGTAGTATATATAATCTTTCAATTATATGGTCAAAAACTATGCAATAATAACTAACGTTATAAGTCTGTTCCAAGTTCTATACTCTATGGTGCCAATTCAGTAACATAATAACCCATAGTAATTTCATTATGTTACGGGACAGAGTAATATAATAACATTCAAAAAAAGAATTTTGAAATTAATCTTGATAATCGAGTTTCTTTAAATATGCGTGTGCCACGTGATTGGTTGCATAAAATTGAGTAAGAACAGGTAGGACTAATCACAATCAAGGTTTATTTTTTCAAGCGAAATTTCGTAATTGAGAACACGCTGATCAAGCTCTATGGTACGAGTACGGTCACAAATAAAAAAAAAATAAAGCAGGAAATTAATATAAAGTCATTATACATTAATTAAAATATGTTTGCATTAACAATTATTAAATAATGAATACTTAAATAACGGGCAATAAATGAATTTTAAAGTCATTATTAAATATGAATATTTTAACATCATTCAATTTGGCTGTATGACCTAAAGTTCCCGGGTCCATTCTAAGGTAGTGAAAAAAAAGTTTCAAAATAGCGGGAATTTGTTTTGCTTTGCACGGAGTTCTTTCAATTCAAGTTGAAAGAAATAAAAGAGTTAATCACTATTTAAATGACTTTTTATCTGTGAGAATTTGTGACTTTGGTGAATTAAGTGATGCAGAAATGTTGACGCCGCTAGAAATAAAACAGGCGGCAATTGAAGTGGGCAATAATTTGCTACTTTTAAAATGGAAAAATTCATTTATTGGTCGTTATGTAAGTAATCATTATTTAATAATTGTTTATTTTGAACTCGTAGAAAAAGTAATGTATGCAACTATTCATAATCGGCCATTAAGACACTCATGCGTATCTGTTATAACAAACATAAACTCGCATTCGTGTCTTTATGGCCCTTATTATGATACAGTTGCATAAAATACTATAAATCTTTCTAATATTTGATAATGTATAAAAATCTCGTGTCACGGTGATTGTTATCGTACTCTTCCGAAACGCCTTGACCGATTTTTATGAAACTTTTTGTCCAATTTTGGTAGGTCTAAGAATAAGGTCGTAGGCTATGTTTTATACCACTATTCTTCGCAGACGGAGTCGCGAAAGATTGAAGTACCTACCTATACAACAAGTGCTAATCAAGAGAAGGTAAAATATTCAAACAAAGAGTTTATTTTGACACTTTATATTATTTACAAACTTAATTAAACAGATATATAATAATCGACAAGAGGTACAAGTACAAAGTCTAACTTAGTATAAAATATATTAACTCAATCATTTTACAATTAAGTACGTATCTATATCTACTCATGTATCAGGCTTTAATAATAGAAAAGCTTAATTCTTTCTTGTCAACTGTCTTCAGGTTGCTATGTCAGTATAGTCTAGTACTGCTCTTTTCAAATACTAGGTAAATACTCATGTTCTGATAATTGATTGATTCAGGTGCCACTTTGCGCAGGTGCATATCAATTAGGTAACCAGGTACCTACAACCTTTTACGGTTTTTGCGGTTGTGGAGTAGCAAGGTAAGTATAAGATTGAAGATTGTCAACAAGTCGAACATATTAAAACTAGGACAATTATTTATGTCACTAACTGTGTTACCATAAAAACTTAGACAACCATTGAACATGGATTTAACAAAAATCACTTAAAAAAAACTGTAATTTTAGGCATTTAACGTTTTTCAACCGACTTCAATCAAAATAAAGCGTGTAAAAAGGAGGAGGTTCTCAATTCGACTGTATGTATTTGATGTATCTAATGCCACTTGGTTACTAGTTATTGGTACGTGGGCTCTAAATTTTGTTTTACTTAAATGAACAAGAAATACTAATCAGGTATTCGTTAACAATATGTTTTAATTCTAATACTTAGCAATTTTAACATGATTTACTACTTATGGCAGTTCGTAAATATTACAGTACAATAAATAATTCGTATTATTACTTAACACTATGATATAAATGAGTATAAAACAAAGGCAGTAAATATTGTTGTTTCTGTTACAGTATTCGGCTCTTCTTTGGTTTGTTTTAGAAAGAAAACGCCGGAAAAGTCGAGTGATCATCAGAAGGGTGATTAATGGCAGGCATTTACTCAATATAAGTACTGATCAAGTAGGTATCAGTGTGTTCTAAAAGTGTAAATAAAGATGGGCATCAATCGATCTTTCATCTAGCGAAACACGAAAACAGAATATAACTATAACAGAGGTAATATCAAAACATGCTAATAAAGTTACTCAAAATTGTTTAATAAAAAAAATAAATTCAATCACCCAAGAAAACAAAGCTCCGTACGAGCAACTTATAAATAGTTTTCGGTCTTTTAGTTTAGATTTTATGGTTTTCTTTTGATAAATTTTACCATGTTTACTAGAGAGATTTATTTTGATCCTTATGGTTGGCCCCATCGATTGGTGCCTTAGAAGTACCTCCAAGATGCCTATAGGTATATATAATATATTTTTATTGCATTGGCAGAATGTGTTAGGACATTATTGGATTAATTGAAAGTTCCACAATTGGCTAAGTAAAGTTTTTTGAAGAGATGCTAATTATATTTTTATTCGACAGTGGTCGACTTCAACACCAAGAAACTGCAGCTGTTTTATTTTTATCTCCTTTTATTTATTGGAAATATTTTTTTAAGTGTTCGAGATGACATTTGTGAGATTTTATGGCTGACAAGCGGTTCGTGCTCAGTACTAAGAAGAAATAGAAAAAAAAAAACAAATTCAACTGTCGCTTTCTGTCAATGTCAAATGAAATCTAACCGTTTGCGTTTCGTTTGCTTTGCGTTGTCCAAGAAGCAGTTCCAAAATAGTGATCGAAAGTATTCAATCGTGATCCAATAATTGTGCATAGGTCGTGGAGAAATGCGGTAAAATTGAAAGTCCGGATTTTATGCGGAGGTCGATAATAATAGTCAAAAAAATCACACTGAGCACACCAAAACGTAAAGCAAACGAAACGCAAACGATTTGACATTGACAGCAGTCACAGTTCACTTCGGTATTTTTTTCTGTTTCTACTAAGTTCTGAGCGCGAATGGCTTGTCAACCATAAAATCCCACAAAGGTCATCTCAAATACTTAAAAAAATATTTCCAGTAAACAATAGGAGATAAAAATAAAACAGCTGCGTTTCTCGATCTCCAGAACGCCGACTGTCGAATAAAAATATATATAGCACCTCTTCAAAAACTTTACTTAGCCATGTATCAATAGTACATTTATGGCAGTAAAATACCTACTCTGAATAAAGATTAAATAAAGTTAGGTGTTCATGGGTGGAGTTTCTTATAGCGTCCTGAGGTGTCTTCTGCTGTCAAATGGCAACCTGTTTGAGACGTTATTGTTGATGGGTACCCCGTGGTTGAGAGATAACACTTTTGAGACTATGTTCAGGTCTTCAGGGCTTCTAGAATTCAAGCCAGTTTGAACTAACAATTGTTTTAGTTCAGTGTCTGCCGGGTTAAATTGATTATGTCTAGCTGCTGGGAAGAAACGATTGCTAAAGGTGGGGTTAAATGTACTAAATCTATTTTGGTTTTGATTAAGATTTTGAAAATTATTAAAACCAAAATTACCGACCCCACTTTCTTGTCTGAATACACGATTTCCCTGTTTTTGCCTGAACGAATCATCGAGCCGTATCTGATTGAAATTTTGTTGTTGATTGAAATTTGGCTGCAAAAAGTTGCTTATGCCCTGTGGAAGATGGTTCTCCTGCAGGGGAAACTGCTCATTTTGCTGATTACGTAAGTGAATCAAAAAGTCAACGGCCTCTCTGTTCGGCAGCTGTTGTTGAATCGTTACACCGTTCGGGTGGTCTAGAGGTACACTTGCTTGGATTGACACCTGAGAGCTCTGTGGGCGGAGACCGTTGTTTTGATTAACGAATTGATTAGGTACATTGTTCTTCGGTAATCCTTGCAACTGAAAATTGTTTACAGAAGGAATGGCTTGGATACGTTGCTGTTCAAACTGGATTTGCTGTTGCCTTTGTGCTTCCTGTTGTTGTTGCTGCTTTTGCTGAAAAAAAAACTGTTGTTTTCTTAGCATTTCCTCCTGTTGTCTCTGTTGAATTTGTAACAAGCGGAGTTGTTCTTCAAGGATCCTTTGTTTTTCCTCGAGTTGTTTTTGTAATACTAATTGGTGATTAATAAAATCTGGCTGACCGCCATTGTTTCGATTGAAGTTTTGCTGCCTGATGACTTGCGGCGGTAAGTCGACCACAGGGAGCGATGGTCCGGCGAGTGGGGTCACGGCGTTAGCAATATTTTGTTGTTGGAATATCGGCACAACTTTTTTGGGCAGTCCTTGAGCATCTTGATGAACAGTAAACGCAGCTACTAAAGGTGCTTGAAAAACTTGAACATCACGTTTATCGACATCTTCGATATTTTCACCGTCTTTGTTGTGCGTGGGGCGCGGCGTGGTGGTGGTGGTGGTAGTGGTGGTGGTCGTGGTCGTGGTTGAGGGTGTGGGCTTGGTGTTCGCTGAATTGCTAATTATATTATTAGATGTAGTATCTTGGATACTCCTTACTTGCTGCACGTTTACCCCAGAATCTCTTGTCAGGGATATTTCATTCTGAGGCGATTGGGTAGGAAGTGTTGCGGTTACTTGATTTTCAACATTTCCTGCGGTCGTGCTTAAGATTGAAATGTTGTTGTCAATGAAAGTAGGCGTAACATTAGTGCTGTTTGCGAATGCTGACTGTCCATTTACTACAAAAGAATGTATTTGAATTCTTTCTGGAGTTTGAGTGGGTGAGTTTTCAGTAATGTCTTCACCAGTCTTTAGCAGTTCAGATTCAACTGTCGAAGGTCCATCAGTAGTATCTACGTCTGTTGTAACTTGGTCGCCCTCTTCAAGATCGCTCAGAGCTTTAAGCAGAGCTTTTCTGATGTAGGGATCCAAACGCACTGATGGTTTCGTCTCGATGCTGTTGAAATGGTCGTTGACTACGTCGGTCGTCGAGTCCTGCGCTACCACTATTGCAAATAGGGTAGCGAGAATGAAAGCCGGCACCTGTAAAAGAAAAAAAAATATATATTCTATTTGTTATCAAAATATGCTATTCACGTATGTACTTCATGCTATAGGTTTATGGGACAGTGTGCCACAATAAAGAATTATGTCGGTAGGTAAGTCGACAATAATCCGTTTGTGTTGGCGTGTCGCGATTATGATAGCTACCTACTTCCACGTTTCCACGATCTTAATGTTTTTAGATGTGTTCGGTTACATTGTTCGTGTAATGTGAAACAATAGACGTTTTCTTGCGGGGCTGTTACACAACTTGATGAGAGTCGCTCCCGGTCGCGCCGCGCTAATGTGAATGTATGACAATTTCCATTATCTCACTAGTTACCCGTGTCAGATCTCGAGTTCAAGATATGTAACAATTTCGTAAATAGGTCAAATTTGTCGCGGTAATCATGTTAGTAGTGAATGATAATTTGTTTATTAATAGGCACGCACGAACGCAACTACGGGACAATTTCAAACATCATTAATTACTTATGGATTTCTCTGGGTCGTAACATTCATTTATCAATCCTCGGGTTGTTGATCAATTCTTAGTTGGGCTATTGTTGCGCGCGCGCGTGCGCGAGGCTCTGACCGGCGACCTTTAGGCCGCGAGCGGCCGCAAGTGTCATAACATGACACTTACTTCGCCGTGGGTGTACGCTAACGCTGCATTCAGTTCAACACTCGTAATACATCTACACCTCATTACCCTACGCACTGCCTTTGACTTCCGGGTACAGAATACAAGATGGATCACAAACTCCACGACTTAATCAAGCATACTTATGTACAAAGCGCGTAACAAAGAAAGTTGTATAATTGAACAGTCTAGGAGTTCGGAACTTTATTAAAATTTCAATGAGTCGGCATAATTTACTGTTCTGTCTACTGTAAAATAGATAATGATCAACGTGCGATGAAATGTCAGGCGGTGGTGGCAGATGGCTATCGCTTTCCAGCAGCGAGAGGAGGCTGAAGAAAGTTATTTGTCGTGCTTTATGAGCTGCCCATTGTCTACAGCCGTTGCCGCGGCTTACAAAAGATACCGCGAGGTGACCGCGCAGTGCTAGGGTTATCATAAAAAATATCAAAAGCTTTTTGGAAACTGCAGGAGATAATTTTATTGATCTTTTACATCTTTTACGAAGATACAATTAATTGTCTATAGAATTGAACAAAGGGTATAATTTGCTAAGGTTTTTCGTAGGTACCCCTTACATCAACTTGGTTCATTGAATTGCGTGGATTATCAAAAAGCGTGCTGAATCATTATGAAGTAGAGCAAGTAGGTATACAAAATGTGTCTAGGTAGAAGAAACCCGTTCAAATCTCAATAAGTAGATGGTACATACTCGTATTATCATAACGAGTACATGTTTAGTAATGAAAGGCATATCCATTGTTAGGCGTAAGCGGTTAATTCATCTAATGTCTGTTTTGGTTTTTAAAACAGCATATTTTTAAAATCTATAACAATGTAGCAAAATAGTTGCATCAAAGAATAATAATATATGATATTCCTTGAATGGTCTCCCTTTGTTCTTTGTAAAGGTATCTACTTGATGTTTTTTTTAATGCTAATAACTAAGTAAGTTTAATATGTGTATACCTACCTAGACATATATGCCGGGCGATCCTTATAACAAAAACAATAAGTATCCTACCTTAATTAAAAGATGGATATTTATTATAAATAAAATAAATAAATATCATGGGACAATTTACATCAACTAAATTTGTCAAAAACTAAGCAAACCTTGTTTAGAGCACTAGACGCATAAATCGCTGAATTGATTTAGATGAAATTGGGTACCTATAGGTACAGACATAGTTTAAGTCCCGGGAAAGGACGGGATAGTTTTTAACCTTGAAAATTTCATAATTCCCGTGGTATTGCGATAAACGAATTCTTCGCAGACTAAGTCGCGGGCATCATCTAGTATCTATAATATTTATATACGAGTAAGTCTCAAAATTTTAAGATCATCAACGTCGAAACTAATTCTAAGTACCCAGTTGATTCCAAACGAAGCTTACCTACTAAACGGACACTAAACCTACTAAAGAGTCATTGTATTGCATTGTAGGTATTCAAAGTCAAAGTCAAAATATCAATTCCTATATGAACGTCGAAGAATCTACCACCGGTTCGGAAAAACCCTGTCGAGAAGAATCCGGCAAGAAACTCGACAAGGTATTTGTAAACAAATTAGTGACTTATGTTTTCATCATTATTCTCTTCAATACTATTAATAAACATCTAATTAGACATTTATAAGAGTTGTCCATTGCAAAAGCGCGAGGCAGAGGCGCGCGCGCAGCTTTCTCTGCATCGGGGGCTGGCAAATGTCAACATTCAGCGCGGACGCACCCACGCGTGACACAATGCCAACCGACCCGCCCAGCGAATCGGGGGTTGGCCGATTTTTTCGCCAAATGTCATGCGATGTTGACAATGATGTAAATTGGCGGCGTGACTAAACTGAGGCGTTTTATCATTCAATACTAAATAGTCTTTACTTAGTATGATGTTATTGTTAGAGAGCTTTTTGCTGAAAGCCTGATGACGGAGTGTAGCGAATCGTATTCCTTTTTTGTGTACGACACAGTCATGTTATAGTCTTATACCGAGAACGCTTAACTATGCCTGAATTCTGTCTGACCAAGTCGTTAGTAGTAAAATATGTCCGAACGATGACATTAGAAATAAATAAATAAATAAATAAATTAGACTGTATAGGTAAACAAATGTTTATGGAGGAAGGGCCAGCAACAAAGAATTAATTACTAAGCTAGACCACTGACGCTCGATTCGATTAATATTGATAAAAAATTATGTATTTTAAATAACATTTCACATTTTAATGAAATTCAGAAAATCATTTTTATGCTGGTACCTGTTGCTACAACAAATATTTGCTTTTATTATACTTATTTTTTTACATGACTGAGGTCTTTTAAAATAATTTTCTGTTAAGTGTTATGTTATGACTTGGTCGATTACCCTTCGGTCATGGCATGGCATATCAATAGAATTAGTAATCATGTGAAACTGCGCATTAGACTTCATTTGTTTAAATTCACGTATATATAGGTATATGATTAGTATCTTTGATGTCATTGTGGTTAATCTATATATCTATACATATAATAAATCTGTAACAAGTCGGTGTCTGTACATTGAAGATATTTGAGAATAATAGTTAAAAAAAACTAAAAAACACGCTTTAAAAAATAAAAAATAAATTTTAATAAATTTCAATTCACTATTCTTATAGTGCAGTAAAAAATCTTAATAAGCAATTATTATATTGTTATATCCAGATCAAAATTTGTAAACAATTCTAAATATTGATAAAATAAATAATAATAGTTGCACCCCACGCTTTTTTTACAATAAAATATTTTAAACTATTATTATTTATTTTATCAATATTTAGAATTGTTTACAAATTTTGATCTGGATATAACAATATAATAATTGCTTATTAAGATTTTTTACTGCACTATAAGAATAGTGAATTGAAATTTATTAAAATTTATTTTTTATTTTTTAAAGCGTGTTTTTACAAGACTATTTTACATTTTATTGAAACTAAGAATACAAATATGAAGAAAAAATAACAATGAATAAAACTTATCTAACTTAGAACCTACCTAAGTAAAATTAACTAAATATGTACATGTCACTATAAAAATAAAAATTATAAAAAGAATACCCCGTGTTTTTTAGTTTTTTTAAACTATTATTTATTTTCTATTTTTTAGTTGCATTTTTTTTCTTTCTAACTTTACCCCCCTCACCTACAACCCCCAAACCCCCTAAACCCAACCCCCCAACATCCCCCACCCCATTTCCCCAACCCCCCCCCCAAACCACACACCCTTACCCCCAATCCCCTAAACCCCCCTTACCCCCTCCTCATTTTACAAACCCCCGAACCACCTAAACCCAACCCCCCTAACACCGAACCCCCCAAACCCCCGGAACCCCCCCCCCCCTCCCCCACCCCACCACCTTCCCCCCCAACCCCTCCCCCCCACCCCGCCACCTACCGCCCCCCTTCCAGTTTCATCATCAAACCCTTGTTACCATCTAGGCCTCTTACCCCCTCCCCACTTCCCACAACCCCCCAAAATCACTTACCCCCGAACCCCCCAACACCCCCACCCTATTCCCCGTAAACCCCCCCCATCTCCTAACCCCAACCGCCACACCCTAACCCCCAACCCTCTAAACCCCCGACCCCCTTACCCCATTCCCCCCCCACCCCGCCACCTACCCCCCTTCCAGCTCCATCATCAGACCCTGGTTACCATCTGAGATCAAAGTGCTCGTCAAGACGAATCAAACGAGCCCAAACTCGACGGGATTGTGTTGTTTTATTACATAGTTCCTATGGCCACCATCCAGCTCCACCATCAGATCAGCTCCATGTTACAATAATATTGCATTGTCATCCAATTTACACATATGTGCAAAATTTCAGCTCAATCGGAAACCGGGAAGTGGGTCAAAATCGCGCCCTAAGGAGTCGGTTACAAACAAACATACAAACATACAGGTGAAGCTAATATAAAGCGTGTAAAAACTGTCACTAGGGCTATTTATTAGCGCAATAGAACCCGAAACAATGATTTTTAGAATTATTGTCTGTTTGTCTGTGCGTTTGTGCGCGCTAATCTCAGAAACGGCTTAACCTAGAAGGATGCGGTTTTCACAGATATGTTGGTATTTTCTTGGATTAACATTTAGTGTTTGCTTCATTTCAATCGGTTCACAAATAAGAAAGATAACGTCTATTTAAAAAAAATATCGAACAGTTTTTAGAAGAATTAATAAGCTGAAGAGTTTGTTTGTTAGTTGTTTGAACGCGCTAATCTCAGGAACTGCTGCTCCGATTTGAAAAATTCTTTCAGTGTTAGATAGCCCATTTATCGAGGAAGGCTCATCACGCTAACACCAATAGGAGCGGAGCGGAGCGGAAGAATGTTTCAAAATCAGGGGTTTTTGAAGTAAAACTTCTATAGGCACGCTTGACTTGGGAGTACGGTGGTGAATGTGAACGCGGGTGTGCGGGGGGTTTGGTGGGGGGTGGGGGTGGGAGGGGGTTGCGGGGGGGGGGGCTTGCGGGGGCGTAATTTTTTTATATCGAGGAACTAAGGAGAGCCATAATTGATGAAAAAGCAAATTTGATAAAAAAAATAATCTGCCCAAATTACTAATTCCACGCGGACGGAGTCGCGGGCAAAAGCTAGTATATGTTATGTAAGCTGTAAGATATCCCATATTAAGGACGAGTTTGCCTTTGCACTTGTTTCGGAAAATCTGCACTTGAAGTTTTTATGTGCAAATAATAGTTTACATACTTATGGTGAATTTCTGAAATTTAAAGGAAATCTCGGCTTAAATCATAAATCACGGAGACCAATTTATAATTATAATCAGTTCTAATACTCACTAAAATTGAATCATGTCTAACCATGGATTTTCTCATCAATCTCATGATGTCGTGTTATGTAAAACCCTCAGTCAAATCTCAGTAGAAGCAAAAGGGCAAAAGGGATTTATACCAATCAATTATCTTTAAACGAGACAGACACTTGACTGTTCTCGACTTTGTAATTAGATTTGAAATACTGTCAACTTAAATAACATATGTATTTGTAGCATCTCCAATTATGCTAATTGCTGATTTTAATTTTCATGTCACCGCGTCTGCGTTGACCAGAACCGACCTGACCCGAGTCGCACGCGCATCCCTTGTGCAATCCGCGCTTGAACAAATTAACGAATGAAAACATAATATTACGTGGACACTAAGCTAACTTTCCAGCTATCCCCTATGTGGTAATCCAATAAGGAAACACATTAGTTTTATATACTTATGACTCGAGGATGATAGCCATCTCAGATTTCAGATAGCCAAAAGTGCTACGATAGTCTGGTACCGTACTTGCAATAACGAACGTAAGGAGTCTTCAGTACCTCTACCATGAGTTTACACTAGTTCACAGTGACCGTACTCGCTAGCGACGGCGTAAATAATTTGTATGGAGAATTGTACTTCCGTAAGTGACCGCTAGAGGCCCTTTACAATTCTCCATACAAATAATTTACGCCGTCGCTAGCGAGTACGGTCACGTAAACTAGTGTAAGCTCATGGTAGAGGTACAGTTTCGCACTACGTAACGCTGTGACAAACCTCCCACATACAATATCTTTTTTCGCAATGTTGTTTTGTAAACTTCAAGCTTAAACGGTCCAATTAGCGTGCTCCTTTGCCTAGATAAAGAGAAGAAAATAATTCATTGCATAAGAAGACCGATCGCCGTCAACGCGACGGCATTGTTACAACTGCGGCCATTCGAACGATGACATTAACTTTTAAGGAATTACTATACCGTAATTCCTAACCACTTTGTACTATTTTAATTGGTTATCAGTTATCTAGCACGTAGGTATTGGTTTTAATAACACATACGAATTTGCGAGTACTGCTACCTTGTTGTTGTTGGCTTATGAAACAAGAAGACATGTAGAGTGCACTGTCATGCTGAACGGGCATTCTGTAGGTAGATATTTACATAATCATGGTCGTACGCGGCTTGTGAACCTTCTACGAATAAAATAAATTGCTTTAATGTAATGGGAATAAATAAATCGTTTTCTAATGGTTATCATCAATGTTCTTGATGTCCATTCGGTAAGTATAAAAGAGACGAGCTTTTATAGTAGGTAGCTGGAGTTTGAATTAAGTAGATGCCGATAATAGTACATTATTGTCGTGGCCTGGAAGTAGGCAATTGCTGGCTGAGTATGAGTATTAAACGGACGAGATTGCGAGTGCGTTTAACTAATACGAAGCCAGCAATTGCTATTCCAGCCGAGACTAATATAAAGCTTTTCTCAAAAATGGTGAAGGAAAAAAATAGAATAAACTTTTATTAACCTTAAATAGGTACAAATAATTGAAAATCACTTAAAATTAAACGTCATTACACCCTTTCCTGCCTTTTTTCATTAAAAAAAACTGCAGGTGTATTTTTCTACCCAAAAACACCACAAGCTGTTTCAAACACAATAAAAAAAGTCTGGAGATCCAACAAAACAACTGATACCGGTCATTTGAATTGGCTGTATACGAATAGTGCCAACTTATTGCCATGGCCGTTTTATTGCCATGGCCGTTTTAACTTTTTAAAAAGTTTGAGACTCGACAATAATGGAATTTGTATGCGACATTGTTGTCGAGTTTATCGAGCCTGCAATGTTTTTAACTTTTTAATTTTTTTACTGACCATAAACTATGCACTTCACGTTCTGATATGTAAAGAATAATGTCAACTTTTACGGATATTTTTGAGAAAAATAAGCTGTGGAGTTGGATTGCTGTAGGAAGGTGTTGGCTATTTAAGTTACGATACCTAGTGATTATTTTTGTGAAATTTAAAAGGGATATAAGCTAACTAACTGACTACTGACACTTGACATACAATTACTAAGTATGTACCGGGTTCAGAGTCGATGCTTTTAGAAGAAAGAGAGTCCGTGGGGTTTATTTAATTCATCAATCAGGACTTACTGCACATTTATGAGGGATTTATTTAATTTACTGGTCGTTTAGTTCACATGCATCCTCTTAAAATGAGAAGGCTTAGGCCGTTGTTTCCATGCGGGCCCAGTGCGGATTGGGAACTTCACAGATACAATTTAATTTCTCCGCAGGTGTGTGGAGGTTTCGTCGTCATGTTTTTCCTTCACTGTAAAGCTCATGGCAAATTTCAAATGTAATGTACTTAATTGAAATATTATGTACATAGTCGTTTAGTTATGAGGTTTTAAGTTCGATCGAGACCATATTAACGAATGAAAACAAATAAATAGTAACCAATAATCATACTTGAATTGGTAATTTCTCCGTATTTTAACATAAATAACATTTAATAATATATAACATTTCAAGTGAAAACGTCCTAGTAATAGAAATGACTCCGTAGCTATAATTTATTAGCGGTGGCTGCAAGGGATACCAGTTTGAGTTGAAGTCGTGAGGTTGACCCACGACCGGGCTCTCATGCAACCGACTATCCTCACATACCTAGTTAACTTTGTTTTAAATAATCTTTCGTATTCGACGGATAACCTGTTTACCGCACAACCTTACTAATCAAAACATTATGAAATGCGTTGCTTATCCCCAACACACAGTTTTAATTACATATCGTCGGATTGATCACTAAATAAAAATCAATGCATAGTCGGTTAACTATATTTTAGTGTGACGGTCGATGGGGCCGAAAGGTTCTCGAATGGCGTCCGCGGACCGGAAGACGCAGTGTAGTTAGGCCTCTAACAAGATGGAGTGGCGACCTGGTTAAGGTTGCTAGAACGCGTTGGATGCGGATGGCGCAGGACCAAGCCAATTGGCGAGCCTTGCAGGAGGCCTATGTTCAGCAGTGGACGTCTTTCGGCTGAAATTATGATGATGATGATGATGAAGTGGAAATCAGTGGACTCTGTTCTGGTCAGACGGTCGTTTGTAATCATCATCGGCTGTCTAGCTGTTGACGCAGTCAATACTGAAAGATAATCGAAGTTATTTACGTACCACATAAGCAATTGCATAAGTTGTCAACAAAGAAAGCAAATCGCTTTCAATAGTGAACAAATACTTTTGTTGGATCAAAGGGATTTCGTATGCGGCGCGCACGATTAAATCTAAACCTAACAATTGAGGTTTATTGACAGAGATATTCATCCGATCGTGTCGGGTTGTATGAATAGCTAATTTGTTCAGCCTTTGACTGCCGATGGCTGAAGACGCTTCATAACCTGACACTAATCATTAGTTATGTGGCTCGCTGATGTGAGCATGTAATGTAATGGCTTCACACGCGGCAATTAGCATCCGCCCATTCGCGTTAACTAGTTTTATTGAAGCTTTAAGATGTTGATTAGACGTGTAACTAGGTGACACCCGTGCGAGTATTTAAATACATTACGAGTCACGTGGTGATTAAAATAGGGAAGTAATCAATTCAGACTGGATAAGATTAAACGTCAATTTCATTTAAAATACGGCAATTCCCATGTGACTTCATTGTAAATCAATGAGCTCAATTTATAAATTTAAGCAAATAGCCGAACGCATCCTTAATGATTGTTTACAGAATAAGAATAACTTGAATAAGAAAACATTTTAACTAGTTCTTTTTTTGACGCTCTCTGGGCGTTTGTTCGAGGTTAACTGCCTCATTTATCTGGTGTAATTTTTTTAGAAATGGTAGAAGATTTTGATACAGTTTTCAGTTAAAGGGTAGACGTACAGGACCTCTAGTATATAACTGAAAACCCCATCAAAATCTACAGCCATTTAATGAGGCGGTTGAAACGCTCAAATAAACTTCCCTCTATGAGGCATTGAGTTAAAAGTTCAAAAATCTACGGGAATCTTTAAGTAGAACCGAGGTGCTTCATTATTCAACAATTTGATGGCGTGTGGCTTGATGGAACATTACGCGCGGCGCCGGTAGCATTGTGCAAGCACAATCCGACTGAAGCTCAAGTAGGCGCAATTATCAGAGCAACGACCGCCGCAAGCTCCCTCTGACACGCTTCACCTATACCATTATCTATCACTGAAATAAGAATAACTCTTTATTACGGTACCTAACAAGCCACGTTCCTATCCTTTGCGCAACCCAAGGTACACGCATGCACATATTGTAACGAAATTTCTTATTAATTTCATGGTAGCCAAAACACACGACATTAATTTACTTTTATGACAGGTTGCTACATATTCTTGTAAGTAATCTAAGGCCGAGTTAGTCTAGTTTAATATAATGCAACGTTAACGGCTGTATCTTACACGATTATTAAAATTAATCGATGCATTTCATAACCGTCACCGATTCGTGACTGTGATCGTTGTTAAATGTTTTTAAAGTCTTGCACAGCACAGACATTAGTTTTCAGCTCGCTTCCGTGACAATTTGTGAGCTAGATAGGCAACCATTAGCCGTGTCATAAGAATAAATAAGAACATATAGGTAGAAGGAAAACTCTCGCTCCGGCCGGACTCAAAGGTCACGATATTAGAGTACTCGCTAAGCGAGAACTTTAATACCATAGTCTAATATCGTGACCTTTGAGTCCGGCCGGAGCGGGAGTTTCCCTTCTACCTATGTTCTTATTTATTCTTATGGCCGTGTCCACATATTCGTATATTCGTTAAAAACATAGCTCTAAATAGGTAAATTGCTTAAGTAATTAAGGAAGAAAACGAGAACAAAACGCCACGCCGCAATTTCAAGAAAATGTTGTTCATGCGTAAACCACCGCAAGCTTGGAGATCACAAAGAGGAAATATTTTCCACACGTGTTTCTAAGATTTTATGAGTCATAAAGCTAAACACAACTCAGTAAACAGCGGTTGGGAATGTTGCTTTCTATGTGCAGTCCATGCAATATGGCGCAGTTAGCCTGCGGGCTACCACTGTGGAGTTTAGACTTGAACTTACATAACACAGACTAGGTATAAACTTTTACAGTGTAGTTAGTTGGAACTTCACATTTTTTTTTACTTTAGCAGAATATTCCTTTTAAAACCACGCTATTTATCGCGGGTGTTTTTGTCTAATATTACAACAACATATTACAACAAAATATGAATAAATATGAAAATAGCTCTCTACCTCGCCGAGTCAAAAATAATTTCACCTAAAAATATTTGTATTTCATTGTGGTGTTAATGAAGATAATTTATGGTTTAAACACCAGTGTCACTAAATCTGGTGTGTTTTGGGATTATGTTAGCGATTTTTTTTTAATCCAGCGTTGTCACTTTGTTTGTCAATTTTGTTTGCACATTTGGAATCAATTTTCCACTTAATGGTTTATTTTTTGCAAAATATGACTTCTGAAAAAATTGGTTGCAAGAACCAAAACACTAGGTTTGCATGAAATATTCTGAAGCCGTAATCTATCGTCAGAATAAGTTAATGTATTTTATGTCATAATCATGAAGTTCTACATTGTATCTCAAATTAAGCACAGTTGTAATAAGTTTTCCGCAAGGTGCTGTTGCCGCGGTCGTTTGCGGTTGTCCGCAATTTTCCAGACAAGGTGCTAAAGACATTTAATGCTATAATTAAAGGAAACTACCTAGATATATCTTGATATTATATAAAACTAGCTGCCCATGCATGTCGGTTTCGCATGGATGTATAGGTACTAATAAATAAAATGAGACCAAATCTGTCGCCTTACTCATTTACTAACAGGAATTATATACATACTCAATAGGAATATTATTACATAATAAGAATTTTTAACACAGAATTAACTAAAAAAAACCTTAAAATTTTTCAAACATTTTCATTCATACACCTGAAATTTACAAACACAATAAAAAAATAAGTAGCCGAATTGGTGCAGTTGCTCTGAAGTTATGGTTTTACATAGGTACATTGGGAAATTGATTTTTATTTGTATAGAAGACTACCAAATGGCCTAATAAATATGAATGTTTGTTTTCAAGTCTTGGGTGTTTAGTAATGTATATATCTAAATAAGTACGTTTATCCGTTGCCAAGTACCTATAATACAAGCTTTGCTTACTTTAGGACTAGGTCCATTAGTGTGAATTGTTCCGTGGTACTTATTTATTTATTTATCATAAAGCGCTGCGAGTGTCTATGGACAGTGGTGTTCATTTAACATCAGGTGATCCACTAGTTCGTTTGTCTGGCCTCTCTAACATAAAAAAAAAATTAAAGAAGCGTACGGAGAATTGTATATTGAAAATGCAGCTTAAAATTTCGTAACACAAGTCTAGATTATTCACAACATAATTTACGCATGTTCAGCTATTTCAATGTGCAAATTTGACACGGAGAAATGAAACTGCGTAATAATGATGAAAAGCATCTGTTTACCATTTATTATCATGTGAAACATTAGGTT
The DNA here is from genome assembly GCA_947859365.1 of Archips crataeganus. Taxonomy (NCBI): domain Eukaryota; kingdom Metazoa; phylum Arthropoda; class Insecta; order Lepidoptera; family Tortricidae; genus Archips; species Archips crataeganus. The sequence goes on along the minus strand of OX402055.1, from coordinate 13,773,286 downwards.
GACCTTAGCCTGATGGACCGTTAAAATGTCCGCTAACTATTACACAATTTCACAAATACACATCGAGTTGCGCCTCTCCGTTACGTTGGTTCGTGTCGATGGAGGGACACGACTTTTTGTTTATAAACTATTAGGCTGCCATCGTTGCGTGACACTTCAGTTTTCTTCAATTTCCATGGGAGGGTTCAATTTAGTTTTGACTGCTATAGTAATAAGAGCAGAGACGCTCCAGTTTAAGGGTCGATTTCAGAGCGTTTTGACCGCCGCGTTTTTTTTCATTACCGTCGACGTAAATATTGCAGAGGGGGATGATGATCAGAGTTAACTTTTTATATAAATGTGTGGCGGTACCGAGGCTTAGTCTGATTTTATCCAAAGTTGTCGCGATTTATCATTATTTTACAGCAATAATCGAGTGACACTAATGAAATTTAAAAAACGCTGACAAAACGCTCAGAAATCGACCCTTAAATGCCTACCGTTTTAACCAAAACAGAAAAGAGCGTGAGCTAGATTACCGAATTGCACTCACTTGCGTAGCTGGTAAATGTGCAAAATTATCTTAATGTTTAAAAACTTAGTCGAATACCTTCTCTATAGTTTTTAGGAACTTCACCACTTTGATGCGTAACACGCACTAGCCAACGTCATCAACGAAGCGCCGCTTTTTCGTTCAATATCAACTGACACAGAAGTTTGTGGAATTCTTTCTCCAACCCTCACATTACTGACAATTAAGTTTTTATCTTACAACCAAAAGGTAATTTTTACTAACACTTGTAATAACAGACCTACAAGCGGAGCAAATAATACTTTTCTTTTCTGTAGTTTCTCCGTAATTTATTTTGATAGAACAAACGCGTAGACATGTGTTTAGCTTGTTTAGTGGCCGTGTCAACTGTGGCGCAGCGCAGCCTATTTAGAGGACCACTTTAAACGCTCCACGTTTAATATATTTACTTGAGATTCTATTATTATACGTTAGATGTCTTGACGCGCCTAAATTTAGGTATGCTTGCGCAAATGATTATACAACCGAAAGTTTTACGAAAATCGCCAGCTGTCGATTGATTGTGTTTAATTAACAAAAAAATATTTTAATGGCTGACTTTACCATTTCGAGGTGTCAGTATTATGCAAAAGGTCGTGGTGATGAATGATCGTTATTAAGCATGGCTTTATGATGGTAATCAAACGCTGAGTTTCCTAAAATGGGAAATAGCTTTTCTTGATACAAAAACGTACAGGTACCAACGTAGGTATAATATACTTGATATTTAGGAAGTAAATGGAGTAACTAAACAGGGTTATCTCGATTAACATCGCCCTGCAGTTGTATAGTTCACAGTTCGTGAGGGCTCTTGCCGCTCTCCCTTTGAGTTTGTTTGCTCACGATGCACAGTTCCGATATGCACGCGTAGGCGATACGCGTCTCCAACTGCATTCACCGAGTACGAGTACGTGCCAGTGATGCACTGTTGATGATACTCCTTTTAATGATCGGTATGATGTGTTGTAGCCATTTTATATAAATCTACGTACTATGAAGTAACGTTAGTACGTCGTATGTTTTAAATAACTGAAAATAATGCGTTTATTTGTATTTCCAATTTTCTGCAATATTTTATTTACCTATTCAAAATTAAAAACCAAATTTCACCAATGAGGGTTATCTGACAGGTGGATCGCTAGATGACGTTAGTATCGTAAGGTCTATTTGACGTTACACCCATACAATAAACAATAAATGTCAAAGTTGACAAACGGACCTGACGATACTAGCGCCAAATAGCCTCTCATAGAAAACCCTCATTACTTAAGCTACGCTCAATCGAATTGTAACGATGACAAAATGCTAGAAAGCTTATACAGAATAACGCTTTAAAAGTTTTAGATGCGTTAGAGGAAATTGATTCACCATAGTTATTTCCACGCGTTAACACGAATGATATCAAAACCACTATCCTTACAGATTTCATTCATAAAATCGGTCATTAGTTTTAACTTCCCGTCGTTAAATTTGTTGAGGTCGGCCATTGAATATTAAATCTTAATTCGCTGTAGTGCAGCCGTGTGAACTATGAATTATTGATGGCTCGAATACTTTTCCTTCGATTAAATAACAGCCGCAGCTACGACCAGACGAGCATGTAGCCATCTTACTTATAGCGGCTTATGCAGCTGTACGACTTGATCTTATAAAAGTTATAAATAAGTTTTTCATAAAACTAATTTTTAGTACAAGCTTTTTGCTGACATTGTCATCCAAACTACATGCATATCTGCACCAAATTTCAAGTCAATCCGTTTACAAGAAAATGGGTGAAATTCGACATGCAGAAAATAAATATGTACTTCAGTAAATATTGCAAGTTATATACATAAAAGCACAAAGGCAAATGGGATAGCTAAGGCAGAATGGAATTTTAACACCGATAATTAAATTCAAGGATTTTTTAAGAAAATTGCTTTTCCATCGTTGATATAGATTAGGACTTAAGCCCATGACTATGTTAATTATGTTATGTTCGATTATATCATAGTGAAAATTTATGTGTGTGCGGTTAAACTTAATACTTGTTATAATTTTAGATATGAATCATGAAACATTAACTATATTACGAACAATACAATAGGTACACCGATGATGCGTCTAATCTATCACGATTTGCAAATCGTTATATGTTAAGTTACAATAGTAGGTATTTTGTGATCGTAGCAATGATGCGATTTTGAATTCCTCAAAAAGAGATTGAAAACTACATAGGTCGTATAAAAACGTAGTAGTTAAGTAGTAAGAATATCACGTGTGATGTGATGACGAATTGAATTAAATTCCAAAAATCATTCATTTCATTTATACATAATATAATATCGTTAATTGTTTCTATTGTTTTTTTTAATATACAACGTGTCCCTACCCTCTGGACATAGACGAATAGGACGCGTTGATTAGGGTATTTCTACGCTACGTACAAAGCCTCACACCGAACGCACCGTATTAACGGAGAAATTACTGATTTACGATTTAATACTTTGGAACAACCTGTATGTAGATGGTTACATGGTAATTAAAGAGTATTTCAACTTGATCAACCTCTGAACTACAAAACTCATTGCGAACAACTGATAGAGTATGTTTCTACTTATTGTTGGTATGTTTGTTTGTTGGTTTGTTTTACGACCGCCTTAGCCTAGTTGGTAGTGACCCTGCCTACGAAGCAAGAGGTCCTGGGTTCGAATCCTGGTAAGGGCGTTTATTTGTGTGATGAGCACGAATATTTGTTCCTGAGTTATGGATGTTTTCTATGTATTTAAGTATTTATTTATCTATACAGGGTTATTTTTAATTCACTGACATCCTCTTAACCCTGAATTCCTATCACTCAAACAAATGTTTTTTGTTTTACGACTTTTTAAAATGAAGCACTTTTTTTCCCATACAAATACACAGAGTATCGTAAAAAGAAGAGGTAATCTCAAATTTTCAAAACGTTATTACACCAAAAATATTAATTTATGACAAAAGTCGTAAAACAAAAAAACATTTGTTTAGGTGGTAGGAGTTTAGGGTTAAAAGGATGCTAGTGAATTACAAATAACCCTGTATAAGTATGTTTATCGTCGTCCAGTACCCATAGTACAAGCTTTGCTTAGTTTGGGACTAGGTCGATTTGTGTAAGATTGTCCCCTAATATTTATTTATTTATTTATTTATTTATTTGTAGGTCATAATCGTATTTTGGTAGAAAAAAATCTAATTTAATAATTTTACAAAAGTAGATCATTCCTGAGAAGGAACTCTACTCAGGATTTCGGTCTTTGTCCAGAGAGTAGAGACACGTTGTATAATTGATACTGCGCACTTTTGACCATTTTTTTAAAAGTAGAATTTTTCGGGCTACTAGTAGGTAACGATGAGGTTTGAATTATGAACTTCTTTTTTTGACGCAATAAGAGTTAAGAGACGTAGATCGTAATTAATGGTAGATATTTTTTCTGCCAATAAACGAGTAGGTAAGCACTTTACATCCATATCGCTTACTGCGGAAAATTAGGTAACTGTTAATGATGAACTTTGGCCTAGAATGATTCAATGGATTATAAAAATGATCAAGCCTTAACTCATAATGGATGATGATTTGTAACATTAGCCGTGCGTGTGCGCTCGGGGCCATAATAAATGTGTTAAACTCTAATATAGAAAAGTACTTATGGCCTACGTCAGTCACAGCCGAGAGTCGGCGCCACACGTCACGTCGCCGGTGAAAGTTTACGTCATCACAACGTGCAGATTTCTGCAAATTGGCTTCTCTTTCTAGTGCCGTTTGCGGCGATCTCGTAGGAAGCAAATATCTACTTATATCTTCACAATCGAGAATCGGTGACACATCGATTATGCTTCATTCAAGACTACACTCGCCACACGATATAATTAGCTCAGTTTGTAAAAAAACAGATGACCGCGATAAGTTGATGCATCACGGATAAAACCGAGTAGGTGATCTGACAAACGAAATCAAAAATCGACGTCGAAAACAAAACACCTTTATTTTGAGAGCTGTGTTTGTTAGCCCGTATTTTAAGAAAAAATATTTTGTAAATAACTCAAATGCCGTTTCATGAAAGCTATTAGTGCTTAGGCATCACGAATGCATTCGGTTTGCCATCAGTCTAAGTCGTTAAGCAGAATGAACATATAAATTCTAAAACAAATCGTTATGTTCATACTTATCCCTGTTAGCATGCATAATTAAGTTGGGAAGCAATCAACGCGTTTGTGAACAAATGTTGCTTTCTTCAACTGTATAATCACATTTTAATTGGGCTCTTCCTAGGTTCATAATCGATTAGCGCGTTCATGATCTAATCTACACCTATAACAAAAGACAACTGACAAGATGGTGCGTTGATTTGACAAGCAAAGAAAGTCATTGTTTTATTGTTGCAGCATATAACTGTAATATCTACATAGAACACATCAAACAAATCAAACACTAAAACAAAAAATGCTAAATCAAACACGACACCGCTACATCAGAGGTTCTAGGAACATACCCACAATATACACCGTGAAATTTTAGTGGTTGTTTTCCCGAAACGAGGTGATTTAGTTTCGATTGTACAATCGATTTATAATTACTATTTTGACTAGAGTCAAAAATCCAATTGTGAAAAACGAAAGTCGAAAATGACCGCAAACCAATAGTAACGCTTCGTTGGTACCTAACCTATCGTACGATCGTACGCTACTTGTACCAACGAAGCGTTACTATTGGTTTGCGGTCATTTTCGACTTTCGTTTTTCACAATTGGATTTTTGACTCTAGTCAAAATAGTAATTATAAATCGATTGTACAATCGAAACTAAATCACCTCGTTTCGGGAAAACAACCACTAAAATTTCACGGTGTATACGTATCTACCAACACACAGATGAAGGAAAGGCAAGGAGCGTTAATGCACCGCGCGCACTTTGCCGGCCGTCTGGGAAAGAAATTAAGGATATTGTAGGAAGGAGGGAGGAGAATTTTGGTCTCTTCTAACTAAATAATACGCGAGGTGGTTACTATTGGATTGAGTAGTTGAGAAGTATTACCCTGTAACCAGCCGTTGGGTAAGGCTTGACTATATCGTACCGTGATCACTACAGTTACCTATTTAACTTCAATTGTTTCAAAGGCTGTAAAATAATAAACACGGTGGAAAATGAGCCAGTGAGTCACCTGAAGGTAAGTGAGTGCCACCTATCATGAACATCCGTAACACCAAAGGATTGTAGCCGTAATGCCTAGAAGGCTAAGATTGAATATCCCATACTTTAAGCCGCATTAGTCTTATATCCGTCAATACTTTCAATACTTTGATGTCCTCATGGACCTACAACAATTACTCATTTAATTAATCAAATCAATCAAAATCAAAACGTTTATTCTGCAAGTAGGCCGCAAAGGGCTATTTTACATGTCACTTTTTTAAAAACTACCAGCGCTTTCGGAAGGACCGCGTCATTGCCAAGAAGAATGCTTAATGATTAGTTTACTAATCAGTGAAAGAATTTAAAATTAAAATATCTGATTGAAATTAACATTACCAAAGTAGACTATAAATCGATGTCCTAAAATACTGGTAATCCTAGACTTTCGTCAAAATCTTACGAGCCGTGTGCGAGATCGTCAAATAAATATCTAATAATTTATTGTATGGATCTGACGATATGAGTAACACAGCATTATATTGTTCTCGTGTTTATATTCAATTATTAAGCTAAGGTAGGTAGCTAAGCTAAAGTGGTTGGGTTGTAGTGAATTCGATTGACCTCCGTAACCGGGGTCCGAAAGAGGGATACGGCCTCTCTTCAATTTTCATCTGCATCCGAACGTATTATGATAATGGTTCGAAAGTGGGCACAGCGTAGAAAAGATCAGTCTTACACTACATTTACCAAAGAGAAATCATTGTGAATTCTGAACAACAAAAAGATTTTTCTCAAACATGCTATGAAATATTGACGTTATGTTCCTTATAATACGCCACGAAGTGTCACGTTGAAGGTGCGGGCTAGACGAGAGGTCAATAATGGAATTTCATACAACATTGCTGGCCTTGGCCAGCAAAGTGATCGTCTTTTGTTTCATACTATGACGTTTATAGGTCTATGGCATCATAGCATTTAGCCATTAAAAAAAAACTATAAGCAATATTTTGCGTTTTGGTTCATTAAGACATTCTGCCACTACGTTTATTTAAGGTAAGGTAAGATGATGATGATGTTGGTGATGATGATGGTGATGTTGATGGTGTCGATGATGGCGGTGATGATGATGGTGATGGTGGTGATGATGGTGATGATGGGTGATGATGGTGATGATGATGGTGATAACGAGATGATGATGATGGTGATGATGAGATGATGATGTTGATGATGATGATGATGATGATGATGATGATGGTGATGATGGGTGATGATGATGATGATGATGATGGTGATGATGAGATGATGGTGATGATGGGTGATGGTGATGATGATGGTGATGATGATGATGGTGATGATGATGATGGTGATGATGATGGTGATGATAAGATGATGATGGTGGTGATGGTGATGGTGATGATGATGGTGACGACGACGACGACGATGACGATGATGATGATGATGATGATGCATGTTTGAGAAAAACTCTATACAAGCCTTGGCCACGAACAGGGATTGCCGGCCTCGTATCTCTAGATGGCCTCGTTAGCACTCGGCCATCTATAACTACTCGGCCGGCAATCCCCTATTTCGCGGCCGCTGCAGTAATGTACTATTATTTAATGTTTTTTTTAAAGAATTGTATCAATTAACAGTTGTCAATTGTCACCGCTCTCCGCGATACAGGCCCAGAGTCTTGTGTAGAGACCGCCGAAACTACATATAATGGGGATGTTGACACCACCAATCAACTGACGTTCTTTTTATGAGCTGTCAAAACACAATCTCCCATAGAGTTTGAATGACAATAGCGACATATGACGTCATTGTTTGCATACTCAATCAACTAACTATTTATTTGTTTTAAAGCAACAAAAAATGTAATTTTGCATTTAATCGAAAATTAATCTGGCTTTCAGGGCTGAAATAAAGCGTTTTTTTACTGGAGTCGTGTCTTCAAATTTTTTTTTAGTGGTGTTAACATCCCTTTTTTATATTCAAATGAATCTCTTTTTAATTTCCTTTGATTTAAAATAATTATGTACGTAGGTGGAAAGCATAATTTCGATGCAGGTCATCCTAAAGATAATTCACCTTTCAAACAAAAAAAAAAACAAAATCAAAATCGGGTCATCCGTTTGGGAAATACGATGCCACAGACAAACAGACAGACACACACACACACACACACACACACACACACACACACACACACACACACACACACACACACACACACACACACACACACACACACACACACACACACACACACACACACACACACACACACACACACACACACACACACACACACACACACACACACACACACACACACACACACACACACACACACACACACATCCAAGCAAGAGGTCCTGGGTTCAAATCCCGGTAAGGGCATTTATTTGTGTGATGAGCACGAATAGTTGTTCCTGAGTTATGGATGTTTTCTATGTATTTAAGTATTTATTTGTCTATATAAGTATGTTTTCACACCACCTGCTCGACAATGCCTTATTATATATCATGCAAACCTCTCTCAAAGTAAATCATTATAGAGCCCTTGGCTTTCGCCGGGGCGTAATGTTGTACTGAATTTCATTATAACCCGCCGGGCAGTAATGTGATTCTCACTTCTCGTAGTTCTTATTGGTATGCACTTAAAGTCTAATTTCAAAATCGCCCCGCGTGCAGGCCGGCGCGCAGCTCGTGCACGTGCTGGTGCTCAACATGCCCAGCCCCGCGGTGCCCGCGGGGGCCGCGCCGCGCCTCATTTATTTGCAGTTCCGCGGCCGAACGAAAACAAAGTCAAATCTATACATATAAAATCCTTTGTCCTGACTGACGGATCAACGCACAGCCTAAACCGCTGATCGTAGAGACCTGAAACTTGGAGGGTGTGTTCTTTGTATGACGTAGGCATCCGATAAGAAAGGATTTTTCGTAGTTCTACTCCTAAGGGGGTAAAAAAGGGGGGCAAAGTTTGTATGGGACAACGTGATTCCTTGGTCCAATCTACTTCAAATTTTGCATAAACATTCTTTAACAGAATTGATGGAAGACGTGTTTCGTATTTTATTGAAATTCATACCTTGACGGGGTTAAAAAGGAGTAGAAAGTTATTTTGGGGGTGATTTGCTTCAAAGATGATATCAATACTCCTTAGTGCTTTTGATTTAAATTACATTTTATTTTGACACATGTTTGAATACTCGATCCGAAGACACGGCTTCATAGGAACGTAGAGTTCGAAATTTGAAATGGTAAGGACTAGACATCTTGGTTAAGCCGCGTTTTCACTTAGTGTTCTGAACAAACATTTGTTTAGAGCAAATATGATTGCGGTTTTGCCGATGTTCGCTCAAAATAGAAAATGTCCGTTTTCATTCAATGAGGAAAGGGAACAGTTGTTTATAACAAAGATCGGAGACCCACCGAACACGTACAATGTCGAGGGAATGCACAGAGCAACCGCTCGCTCGCCACAGACGTCGTTTTCACTGGATGGCCGCGCGTCCATGTTTCCATAGAATTGAAATTTTTACGTAAACGCGATCGAGAAGTATTTTGGTGAAGTAAAACTTATACTAAGCATACAGCCGATTATCACTGAATAAACACGTTCGCTCGCTCAGAACTGTTCAGAACACTTAGGGCTGATTTTTCAATCATCGAATAAATATTATCTGACGGATAACGTGTAAAGCGGCTAAATTGTAGCGTCATGCATACAGTGTGCAACTGACGCAGTGCTGTCAGTCAACTTATTGTATAATTTAACCAGTTGATGAAATTTATGCGTTTATTGAAAAATCAGTGAAAACGCAGCTTTATAAAACATACGAAAAAAAAACAATATTTAAATCGGTTTAGAATTCGAAATTTCAATTTTATTTGTTCTTGGATATTTGAATGAAAAACTTACCTTATACCTAGATTTTCTTTAGAAAATTCCTTGGAAATCTCTTAGATTACCTACTTAGCGAATATTTGCGATTGCTGTATAATTTGTTTGGAAGTTCGTTGTCACTATTTCATTAGAATATTTTAAGTGTAATTAATTTAATTTCATCTGTGTGTCTATTTTTAAAAATGGGAGCTGAGGTGGTTAAAATCAATGGGAAATTAATAAACCTTACTATTGTGGGTCATTCTAAAATTTTAGGCAGAACACTCTGTTACTATTTGTATGGAGCTACCACTCTGTTACCACGCATTATTACATATATTACAGAAATACTAAGAATCTTTTTTTGATTGCGATAGTCAATAATTATCTGTGATATATTGCTGATTGCAATCATCAATCATTTCACTTAAATAACCGCAGAAAATAGACAGTGTAACCGGAAACAACTTTTTTTAGGGTGGGACAAGTTTACCTGCGCAAAATTTTAGAATGACCCTTGTACCAATAGTGGGGGATATACACTGTCCTTGATTAACATAGGATGCTATTTTCCGGATAAATGCAAAATTCCCGCGGTATAGAAAATAGTAAATTTAACTGCGGGGCAGAGTTTAAAAAAAAAATGACCAATAGAAAGCTACACTATCCTTTATTGGTATAGGCTAGGCTACCTACTATTTATTCGGTAAAATGCAAAATTCCCGTGGGATAGAAAGAAGTGAATATCACTTGAGGGGTGATTTGGGCCCACGGGGAAAAAATAAGTGAATTTAACTACGGGGCTGATTTTAAAACTTCTTTTACCGGTATAAAGCTACACCTTTAAGGACATAGGCTACTTTTTCTCGGGGAAAATGCAAAATTTCCGCGGGATAAAAATAAGCGAAAATTTGCATAGAATAAGGACAAATTTGTTGAAATTCCCACGGGATAGTGAATAAACGGGATTTATAATATTCACTAACTGATACTGATGATGATGAAATGATAATAATAATGCATGTTGCCGTTGCCGGATTTTTGTTTTATACAATGAAAGAGATGCAGAAGCTTTACCACAAATTGGAATTCTACGCGGACGAAGTCGCGGGCAAAAGCTAGTATTTAAACAAAAGCCGGCAGTGTTTCAATACGCTGCAATTTTAAGTATCAAAACTGCAAAAGAAGATAAAACATTAAGAAAATATCGAGTGACGAAAGTGATTTGACTCCTGATTCCATTAAATTAGACGCCTTAGGACCACTTGCACAGTTCAGAGTAAAAAAATTAAATCGGTAACCCTGGGTTAAGAATGACAGTTCCATACATTTTGACACTTGTTAACCCTGGGTTAGCAGTTAACTCGCTCGGAGTTAAGTAGCTAACCCAGGTCTGCGCAAGCCGGCCTTAGAAATTGTTAATAATGTACTCCCAGAGAAGTCGAAGGAAAAATACTTAAAAGTTTACAAAGATTTCGACAAATGGAAAACTGCGAAAGGCGCAAAGTCAGTGTCAGAATCAGTGCTTCTGGGTCTATTTCGAGTATTTTTCTAGTAGCCTTGGTTTGTATTGTCTCGCAAAAGGTGAGAAAAGTAGAGTATACTCCTCGGGGATAAAACTGATTTTGCCTTGGGCGTGCTTAAATCCTTCACTGCTCTCAGGACTCCATCTTAATTCCCTCGCTTCGCTCGGGAATCAACTAATAACCCCCTCGCTACGCTCGGGATTCAATTTCGCGCCCGTGACATAATGCAGTGCTTTATCCCCTTGGTGTACAATCTACTATTATCTTCGTCTAGTATCCATAGTACAAGCTTTTCTTAGTTTGGGACTAGGTCGATTTGTGTAAGATTGTCTGTCCCCTAATATTTATTTATTTATTTATTTATTTATTTATTTACATATCGTCGTTTTTGCGTCGAGGGTTAAATATGGCAAACGTCAGAACTAAACATGTGCGTTACCGACTTTGTAGTACGAGTATCATCATCATCATCACCATTTCAGCCGAAAGACGTCCACTGCTGAACATAGGCTTCCCCCAAACAGATCGGTCCCGTGCCATCCGCATCCAACGCGATCCCGCAACCTTAACCAGGTCGTCGCTCCATCTTGTTGGAGGCCTACCTACACCGCGTCTTCCGGTCCGTGGACGCCACTCGAGAACCTTTTCGCCCCATCGGCCATCAGTTCTACGAGCGATGTGCCCTGCCCACTGCCACTTGAGTCTGGCAATTCTTCGAGCTATGTCGGTGATTTTAGTTTTTGAGCGGATTTCATCATTTCGACGACGAGTACGAGTATAAACAGATACAATTTAACAATTCGTAAAGGTGTAAGAACCAGATGTTAAAAAATAGGGTATAGCCAACATATTATTACTCATAAATACATACAAAATGTTAATTAATAGAAATCTGGAAGACAGCCAAATAAAAAAATGTACCTATGGAACTTAATTCACGTCAGTAGCATAACTAAGAGTGGCCCATGTCGTTGAGCAGATCAGATTTTTTTTTCGTGTGTGCGAAATTAAATGAAGCTAATTCTCACAATTTAAACTATTGCAATTGTATTGTAATTGACTAATCCTAAACTAAGCGACAAATATCCCATGACTTGCGACAGTTGTTAGATCTAGTTGTGAATGAGCATTGTTGTTTGTCCTAGATTGGTGCACAATGTTCTTGTTGCATTGTATAACTTGTCTACGATATTCATTCTCTTAGTATTTCGTCCGCTGCCTTCAATCTTCTCTGTTACGGACTAATTAGCACTGATTGAACGATAAGTCGACGCCGCGCCGAACACAATACCGACACCTCATGTACATTATTTATGCGTAATCATATTTAATGATACAATCATTAGGTTTATGGATGAGCGTACGTAACTGCTGTTGGAGGATTCTGTGCAAAGTAATAATTCGTTCTTTTAATACTTATAAGATTACATCCGGACCGGACTTGAATCTTTTTAATTTAAAATTATTGAAAGTGAATATTATAGAATGTTTTATAAGTAGTAGTTAAGGGACATTCCATTCTACCACTGTTTCAACTAAGGTACGTAGGTACTATCATTTTGTTATACACTCGTAGATAAAGTAGGTCGAACATGGATTATGATTAGTGTCCGACCGAAACACGATTTTTTGCCGAAACCGAAACCGAAACCGAATATTCGGTTTTTTTCTGATTTCGGCCGAAACCGAAACCGAAACCGAAATTTTTGAAGACGTATCATATCAAACAAAATATTCAAAATTACTGTACAGAACGTAAGGAAAAGGTTATTGCAAGGATTTCTTATATTTAACAGTTACTTTTTTTGTTAAACAAAATAAAAAACGTTTATTTTTAATGAAAAATGTCTTGGCATAGGTATTATATTATTCAAAACAAACAACCTATTCTTATCACGTCTAAACTAAATTCACAATCCTAATATCAAACGTATTGTTCATTAATCACAGCATAAAATGCAGTAACAAATAAAATAAATAAAATAAATAAATATTAGGGGACAATCTTACACAAATCGACCTAGTCCCAAACTAAGCAAAGCTTGTACTATGGGTACTAGACGACGATAAACATACTTATATAGATAAATAAATACTTAAATACATAGAAAACATCCATAACTTAGGAATAAATATTCGTGCTCATCACACAAATAAATGCCCTTACCGGGATTCGAACCCTGGACCTCTTGCTTCGTAGGCAGGGCCACTACCAACTAGGCTAAAGCGGTCGCCAAACAGATTCTAAAAAGTAAATAATAATTAAATAAATAAACAACACTCATACATACTACTGTCGCTGGTCCCAACTGGGCCGGCCGCCGATGCATTACCTATACCTACCCGGCCGAGCGTGTCCGAATTAAGCCGAGCGCTCCCGATGCGAGAGCCGCGAGAGGCCGCGAAGTAATTTCGGCCCGGCCGAAGGTTTCGACCGGATTCTGGCCGAAACCGAAACCTCGGCCGAAATCACTTTTTTGGCCGAAATTGGCCGAAACCGAAACCGAAACCGAAACTTCGGTCGGACACTAATTATGATTGACATATAAACTGATCATACTGTCATGTAATAAACCACTTGATACTAACGCAACGCAACACTTCTACGAACAAGCAATAATTATTGTTTGTTACAGCGTATAGTATCAACTTTAATTTAATTCAACAAACAAAATTGATGCAATTACATTTAAAGCAATTGTATCGTTTTGATTGCTTGTCTGAGCAAGTATTGTACAAATTATTATAATAGTCATAAGACTCGTTGAAAAATATGATGTGTTAATTGCTTATTGTCATCGAGTAAAAGGCACTAATTCCTCTGTCACACCCACACGTCAATTAATCAGTTATCTGACAAAGACCTATTACGAATTCAACATTATAATGATATCACTGCAGGTACATGAAAAGTGCATGCATTAGCATTCACCACACCCAAAATTAGATAACTATGAGGTAACTGGTAACAGAATGAAGAGAGTTTATAGTTTGTCATTGTGACGCTTTAGTAAGTGGGGTAACTATTGAATTTTCAAGTCGTTGGGCACTGTTTTAAATAATAGGTAATTTACATAAAGTAAACACAGGCTACACGGAGATGGTAGAGAGTAAACGGAAAACAATATTTATCTGGCGACACTGTGTGGGTGGGATTAAACGACGATAAAAGCCGGGAATGGCCGATTCCCGTATGTTCTCACGCCGATTATGAAAAATACTTACATGATGCGAGATAAAAGGATATTTAATCGATACCTTGTTTTGACATTGCATAAGGAATTCCTTGTGGGCTATGAGTGCTGTTACGTTACTTTGACACATAATATATGGCGTTGGAAGAATGCTCCACATTACTCATGCTTGTTCGCGTATTGTCAGGTGTTGCAGACGCCGTAGGCCAGGGATGGCGAGCCAATAATAACACGCGTGTAAGTAAAGGCACTCTACATACTAATTCGGCACATCAGTCATTCACGAATCTTTGTATAGTAGAAATCTTCCCAGGTGAATTTTTCGCTTCGAGCCATTACATTCAATTTGAACCTTAATACTATGACAATACCGTTTGTTTTGAAAGATAAGGGCTCGAAGCGAAAAGTTCACCTGGGAAGATTTATACTATACTTGACGGATAGTTTTATTTAGTCCATCGAATTACTAAGTCAAGATTTTTTGATGGTGCGTCATATTACAAATAAGCAATTTAAACTAAAGTCATTACACTTCCTTTTGGCTTTGCCGTAGTCGTGTAAAAATGCACATTCACCAATATAAATAGGGGGTCTCCCTCGCGATAGGGATGTTAGGGAACATCGTTTGTCCTAAAATCACTTGCCCGATCTGTTTTGTCCTAATATTAGACATTAGCATAATGTAATGATTGTTGAATGACCCGAATCATTTTTACCATAATTATTAATATCCCTAATGTTATTTTGCATATTCCTCGAAATCCCTAATAACGTTTCACCTCATGTCATTTATCCTAAGTGTTGTTGTCCTAATGGACATTATCCCTAACGATCAATAGCCATAACAATATTTATTCATAATGTAATGATTGCCCTAAAACTCTATAGATCCGATTAGTCTCTAGTTTTTAGCAAATAAGTGAAGCCAACGAGCGAGCGAAGCGAGCGGGCAAGACCTGTCGGAGCGGAAGCGACTCGGTATGGTTAGGTTCAAAGGCTAATGCGGGCGGGAGCGTAGCGCAGCGCAGCTCACTAGCCTTTGGTGTTAGTTATTTTTTTTTATGACCACCCGGAAAATCTTCTAATGACATCAATAAAACTAAGGAACGGCAAAATGTAGGTAGTGCAATATGTTCATAATATTATTCATTAATAATATTTGGGAAAATAATCATGAGGACAAATAATGCTAGGTAGTACAATTATAGGACAAACTACAATAGGCCATACAAAGTTAGGAAAAATAATCATTAAGTAGGATTAACGATAATTAGGCTTACTGACAATTATGATACATGACTATTATGGCACATAACGTTAGGATGAATAATCAATATGGCAAGTGACGTTAGGAAATAAAACATTATGGGGAAAAAAATCATCCATACGATGCTAGGAAAACTAAAGATAGCATGAGTGTTACAACTGATCATTATGACATAAAAGGTTAGGGAATGCAAAAATAGGTTAAAAAACGTTAGGGATTCAGATATAAATCCATAAATAGGACCACGAAACCGCCATCCCTGCTGTAGGCATACGCCGTAACTTAAGTTAGATATTCAATTATTACTCTTACTGTATGTTTATTACGTCATATATTTGTTTCATGAGAAATTAGGGTAAGTTAAGTGAATTAAACAGAAGATCGGTTTCAAAATTACTCAAACTAAGCCTGGTAAACTCAAATAAGATGAAAAAATACAAATTACCTACTTATTAAATAATTTACAAATGACTGTTTGAACCGATTTATTAATACAATTATTTATTAATTTGTTCCGGTTTGATTGAAAAATGTAATAGTTTAAAGCACATGCCATGTTGGGATTCTGCCTATTGTCTATCAGACAAGATGGATGGACTTACACAATCATAGCATAACCTTTATCTGCCCTCTATAATTCACGCTTCAGCCGAAAGCTGCGAGTACCTAAATGAAGAGATAAATCGCTCGCTTGCAGGCGTGCGGCGGGTATGGAGCGTCATTTATATTGTTGATCAACGAACACTATGAAAAGGATATAAATTACAAGATGCCAAAGTATGATACAGATGCCTACGCATGACTTGTAGTGAGCAAATGTTACGTGAGAAAATGTAGAGTCGGGTCATACTCACCGTAAGAAGCAAAAGGTGTCCCTCCTGTGGACATAAAATTAGCGACTCCGAGTCAGCAAACTTAAGATTTATTTACTTAAGGAGTGTCTTCAAAAAAATTGTACATAGTTAAGTCAAAACAAAATTACGATCGCTTTTTTTGTGTAACGAAAGTTAATCATACAAAGTATATGGGTATCTCCGTTACAAAAAAAAGTTTTGTTTTTATTAAATCCCTTAATATTAATTAATATTTTTGAAAACGACTCTTAAATAGACCGAAAGTTGGCTAGGTGTCCCACATTTTAATGTAGACTTTACTATTTTTTTTCCTTAACTTTTATCCTGTCCACAGAAGAGACGCGAACAATAAAATGTGTATGTTATGAAATATAACACTAAATCAATAGTACTTAATAGTAATTAAAAGATGTTACCAGAAAATTACTCAGGTATAAAAAAAACCTTAAAAGTGGGAGTTATCACAATCCGCTATACATTTTAAAACTCGCAGCGTATAATATTAATTTAATTTGTTAAATTATGAACATCTGTAGACATTAGGTCTAAACACGATAAACAAAAGAAATGTCCTCTAATCTACTCGAGGATCGTGAGAAACCGGTGATATCCAAAATTTGTGCGCCGGCGCAGGCTTTCACTGTCCCACGGCGCGACCGAACACGTAAAATGACTCTAAGTAGCTATCAGCTCATCTATGACTAATAATATTACACGCTAGTCGCTGTGAAATTAATATGGGAGTCGGAGTAATAGAAATTAAGAAAATTATTAAATAAGCACATTGTGTCGTGTCCCTAAGCACAGCGAAGTAAATTGAAACTTTAACTTTACATTTTTAAACTATAATGTAAATTTTTCTCATATTTAATCACAGCTCTGTTGTCTATGATCAACGCAGATACTCGTAGTACCTAGACAAAAGTGCTAATAAATTAATAACTAAACTGTTTTCTCACTTAATTGCAGCTTATTGTTAAGATATATTAATATTTCATTTGCTGTTACAACTTCACACGTCACTAAAGCGTTTATTACAGGTAGGTATCATCAATCAAGATGCACGCGTTAGGTGCGAAGAGCTGTCAGTCTGTGACGCGTAGCGAACTGTCAGGTGCTGGCACATTGAATACGGTTGTTGACATTAAATAAGTTTTTGTTAAAATTTTCATTTTTAATGCAAGTTTTTTTGCTGACTGTACATAAGTATACCAAATTTCACGCGACTCTAATAAAAAACACTTTATTTTAGCCCTGAAAATCAGATTAATTTTCAATTAACTGCAAAATTTAATTTTTAATTGATTTTAAACAAATAAGCATTTATTCGATTGAATTGGAAAATAAGTGATGTCATGGTTAGCTATTGTCAAACAAAATCCATGGGAGAATCGTGTTTAGACAGCTTATAAAAAATATATCAATTGATTGGTGGTATCCACCACCCTATAATATTTCACTAATGTTGATATTAAATGTGTTTACAAAAAATTCTGAGAAAGAAACAAGATGTGATTAGGTGATAAATCCAATAAGTACCTACAATGGAGATACTAGGCACTGTATCTTCGTAAGTGCGTTAACACATAACATCATCATCGTCATCATCCCAGCCTATCCTGTCTGCCTATCCTGTCTCACTGCAGGGCATAGGCCTCGTCTCAGAATGAGAGGGGATGAGCCGTAGTTCCCACGCCGGCCCAGTGCGTTTTCTCACGATGTTTTCCTTAATTAACCGTAAAGCTCATGATAAATTTCATATGCAATTTCACACATAAATTCCGAAAAACTAAGAGGTGCGAGCCGGGATTTGAGCCCACGACCCTCTGCTTGAGAGGCCATAGGTCAAACCACTAGTCAACACATAATATATCTTTTTTAAAGAGATATAGGTACCCGCCAATAAGACAAACTTGCAAATTGACTTCAGTTGCAAAAGAGCATCTTCAAAAGAATACCTAGAGCACCGCGAGTAAATAATAGCTAGTAGACATTTGAGTTCTTATTTTCTTGTAGTTATAGACAGGTATTGATGTCTCGCTGATTGCACCCCGACCCCAAGCCAACTCGTCGGCAAAGCATCGAGATGAAAGAACAAAAATGTGTCATCGTGATCGACACCGCAATAAGCACGCTTTTACTTTCATCCTACTTATTGAGGAATTTTATTATTATGTCACGGCATGCTGTCATCCTTAACTTTGGTACTTGACGAGCCACTTATGGTTTTCGAGTGTGTATGGTAGTTTTTTAACTGATGTGATGACGATTAAATTAAGAAAATTGTCGTTGGGCACACTGTGTAATTGGTAATAATGATGCGTAAGCGTATCCGCTTTTAAAATCTCTCTATCTTCTCTCGGACTTGCTTCAATTTATTTTATCCACATCTTTGTAAATAAAATGTCTGTACTTTTACCACTTGAAAATCTTTCCCTCCGGTTTTTATTCGTATTAATTGCAGAATGTTACGTAAAAGATACCTCGATATCGTGAATGAAAGATAAATGTAGTTTTTCTATAACTCAGATTCCTGGTTGAGCTCATAGGTCACAGAGTAGTCATTAGATAGAGAGTCTGCATCGTTGCGTAATGCGCGATGTCAATACGCCCTGTGGCTTGCCGCATATATTTTGCATTAATTTCGTAATTTGGCGACACTGTTTGGTTTTTACATAATTTTATACTAATATTGAATTGGGACACAAATATTAATATTTGAATAAAATCAAATATATCGGGCAACTGTTACATATATAATTTAAACGCGCGTTTATGTTTAATACTCAGTTTATTTAAAATGAAATTAGGAATTGTACAGTTACATGAAAGCGATTATTGTGCTATTATTTAATACATAAACTACTTCTAATCTTTATTTTCTCCCTCAAAGGTATCCATACTATGTATACTATAATATTACAAATGAGAAAGTAACTCTACCTGTTTATCTATTAGGTACATTTTCACGCTTAAATCGCTGAATCGATTGAAATGAAATTTGGTACGGAGTTCGTTCGAGACCCTGGGAATTATTCTATGTTATTACGTATTTGACCTAATGCATAATTCGCGCAAGATAGCGATAAACGAATTCCATACAGACAAAGTCGCAGGCAACATCTAGTTAGCTATAAAAGAAGAATGACTTCATCATAGATTATCTTAGTGCAATTCCATAAATTTACGATGCACATTAAACCATTTCTGCAGTATGCTGTTGTACTTAGAACTAACTTTATTGATGCATTCATGACATGAAAGGTAGTGAGTCGTGTTAATTGAACATGTTAGTGCATTCACATCATTAGGTTCGAAGTCGATATAGTTGTATATGCTTACGGATATAACTGAAAGCTATGATTCTAACTCATAAAATGAGTCATGTTCAGAGTACCCATTAGGTAATTTAATGGAACAACGAAGCTTTCATACATTTTAGTAAGTATAGATGTAGGCTTGTCGTAGTAGCCTAATGATTTGACCTATGGTCTCTCAAGCAAAGCGTTATCTCGTTATTGTTTTAAAAGTATTTTGTTACTGTCTACCATGGTAACTACTGTATAACCAACCTCGGTTGGTATTCATACTAATTGGTACCTGATAGTGATAATTTTTTTAAATAACTCCTCATTTTTAAGAAGCCTCTTATGATTACCGCATGCAATAATGCACAGTTTACATACATGCGTCGATTGTACGTCAACATTATTGAGATCCTAAGTAAAACAAATCTTAGATGTGAAATTGTAGGTGATTTTTCAAAGAGCGGCTGTGTCCACGGTTACTTTCGCCCACCCGATATTCAATGCACGAAGAGCATTAGTATACATAATTATAGGAAATCATCAAAATCTCACTGAGAGACAGAATACAGTCAAAACATGCGCAAGTGCAAGACACTGGAGGAATCCTTAAGCAGCTTCTTCATCCGAGATTCATGTAAACGACTATCGTCATCGCACACAGTTCGGTTGCGTCACCGCGGGGGGAAAGCGCATTGATTATTTTATTGTGCTTCGGTTTAACCAATAACATATTAACACAATTTCAACCCCTGATAATTTCCTGAATTGTTATGCAAGATATTTTTGAGGAGACATTAGGGCTCGTCCTTATTGATTAATGCATTAAGTACATCAGACAGCGGCAGGGCTGTTATGATTTTTATCAACCGACGAAAACAAAAGGAGGAGGTTCTCAATTCGACGTGTATATTTTTTTTTTGTTTTTTTTTATGTATGATCACGCATAACTTTTTACAGAGTAGTCCGATCTTGATGATTCTTTTTTTGTTAGAAAGCGTATACACCGAGGGTGGTCCCATTTAAATTTGGAAATAATATTCTTACCCTAAGGGTACGAAAACAGGGGATGATTGATTGTTCAGTCACTGATTGTACTATATGACCAAGCATAACTTATTACAGAGTAGTCGGATTTTGATGATTCTTTTTTTATTGAAAAGCGTATACCCTAAGGGTGGCCCCATTTAAATTTGGAAATAATATTCCTACCCTAAGGGTAAGAAACAGGGGATGATTGTCTAACTTTTTACAGAGTAGTCTGATTTTCATAATTCTTTTTTATTGGATAGGGTATACCTAGAAGTTGGTATTATATGTATAAATTTGGAAAAAATATACCCCAAAGATGAGAAAAAAGTATAAAATAAAAACTTTTTAACAAAAAATTAAACCGCCGAAAAAACTGAAAAGCAAAAAATAATACCTTTTTTGTTTGACCTTAATCTAGGTACCAGTTTGAAGTCGGTGCCTCAGCACAAGCCAGGAGGAGTGATAGAAGCCAATCAGGTAGACGATTATAGGGCCACTCCTCCTGGCTAGTGCTGAGGCACCGACTTCAAACTGGTACCTAGATTAAGGTCAAACAAAAAAGGTATTATTTTTTGCTTTTCAGTTTTTTCGGCGGTTTAATTTTTTGTTAAAAAGTTTTTTAAATGTAACCTGAATATAATAATAATAATAGTTTATTTTCCTAAACTCTTAGTATTATTATTATTATATAAAAATATAAATAGATAAATAAATAAAAATATTCACAAACATGCCATGACAATTGTTTAATAGTGGTAGGGCCATGTTATAGCTAGCCGCTGCATTACGAATGGGCCGGCTCGTCCGGGGCAGTACCACCATCTCATAGAACACCGGCGTGAAGCAGCAGTAATCCTGCTGCGTTATGTACGGTCAGTGAGGACGCCGGGGGCCCAATACCTATCCCCTCCCTCTCCCCCATTCCCTCTCCTTTTTAAAGGTCGGCAACAGATCAGTGACTCTTTGAGTTGTTCATATTTATGGGCGGTTGTGATCAATTTCCATCAGATGACCCGCTTTGCCTCCCTCTCATAATGATAAAAAAATATATAAAAGTACTAACTGCAGCCCGCGACTCCGTCTGCAAAAAATTCGTTTATCGCTATCCCGCGGGAACTAAGCAATTTTTTAGGATATCTTATATGTTTCTTAGGAGCATCTTATATGTTAATCCTGGTTATGAACTATCTGTGTGCCAAATTTCATCAGAATCCGTCAAACCGTTTTAGCGTGAAAGAGTTACAAACATCCACACATCTATACAAACTTTCGCGTTTATAAATATTAAAGTAGAATATGAATATGTCCATGTGTCAAAGTTAGCGATTTTTGACTAACATATTAGTTGGATAAATTGCTTTTAGATTAGATAAGTAGATGCATAGTTTAAACTGTGCGTCGCTGTGGAACCTTATTTATTACACTCAGTCTCATAAGGATATGCCAATACCACTATCTACAGTAGGTATATATTATGTACTCTGTGCCACTATGAAACACTATGTCATCTTAAATGAAGTTTCATATCGACGGTTAATAGGCAAAACGCATGAAGCGACACTTTTTGTCAAAATGAGTTATTATATACATATTTGAAATCAGCTAATTTTTCTCCGTCGTTTAAGCCGGGTTTAATGCAAAGTTCAAAAATTGTCGCTTTGCCTTTTAACCGTCGATATAATTTCCGTGTTTGTGTCCATCCGTCTATAATACAATAATTCAATAAGGATTGTGTTATTACTAAAACTAAGAGAGTCGTTGCACGTGTGCTTAACATATTTCAGTTTAAAAAATTGTGACATGTCTAAGACGTTTTTCTTAGTAGGTAAGACCGAGAGTGTTACATAAATTACGTGCATACAAGTCTATGTATTACGAGATAACGCTGATAGGCAATACTTTAAATATATTGTAGAAATTAACATAAAATTGCATTTTATTTAAGTAAAGCACACAATAAACCGGAAGGACTGAAGCTGTTAATTGTTCACAGTCTCTAACACAAAGCTTATCGCGTAGTTTACAGCTTTCAAGTGACTGGTTAAAAGTTAATTACAATAGGCAATTCACTAGAAAGGTAAGAATGATAATCTTCTGCGCAATTACAATGCATTGGTAAGGAAAAAAAATGCGTGGGAAAATTCATTAGTCAAATAATGTTTAAGGGATTATGTATGCCGTAGACGTAAGAGCTGCATTTTGATGAATGGAATTTGTATTATTGTAATTACGGTATTCATCATATTGCTTGGTAGGCTTTAATCTACATACATAAAAGACTAAAGATTTAAAATAAGGAGGTAATTGATTAATGTCATACTTAAGAGGGTACGATGGCTGAGAGACTTTTGAGAAATAGGTATTTTAATGAAATGTCGCTGTCTCGCCCGAACCCCTGCGTGTCAGTACAGCGAGAGCGGGACAACTGCAGCTCAGACCGTTAATAGGCGCGTAAAATTGATCAAAACAGCATTTCGTAATCCCCTGTTTTCTTCTCGAAAACTGGACCAATAAAATTATTGTTTTTCAAAAATAATTAGAGGACAGATTTAGCTATGCCCCTATGTTTTCGTTTTTTTGTTTATGTGAGGGATTCTTTTCTGATGAGTGTCTGAAAATGACGTTGAAATTGGGCAGTTTTTTCAGTTTTGCAAAGCTCATATTTCTTATGTTAATTGAAATATGGAAAAAAAAGAAACATAGGGGCATAGCTATGGTAGATACAGATTACACAGTAAAAAAATTTGGCTCTAAATCCATTATCCAGGGAGGAAACAGGGGATTACGTTTGTATGGAGAAATGGTGCCCATCGTACCCTCTTAATAAGAGCCTTGGGGGAGGCCTATGTTCAGCAGTAGACGTCTTTCGGCTGAAATGATGATGATGATGATACTTAACAAGAATAAAAGCACTTCATAATCGGAAACATACATTTCCGATTTGTTTGCGGTCGCTAAATGTATAATACACACGATTTTTCACATTAGTCTTGTAAACTAAAACATTATACGCACTCAAGCACAATCTCTCTCACACACACACACACACTCACGTCACTTTTTCAAATTTCACGTAAATGCATAGATTGGTGATTGTTATTGTTAATCTATTTACAAGCCATGTGAGGGTCAAGGATACTCTGAAAGACAACTGAAACGCACAGATATTTTTTGAAATCCAGTAGGATTAACCTCAACGGCTTGCGATCCTTGGGTGGCTTAATAATTGAACACTGGTACTCACTAGTCGCATGGTGTCGGCAGGTGTCACTAAGCACTTCAGCTTCGAGTCAACAACGATCCACAGTCGGTATAGCGAGTGTCCGGTGCTCACTTGCGCTCGCGGTGGTGCGTCGACA
Source organism: Archips crataeganus (assembly GCA_947859365.1). Classification (NCBI taxonomy): domain Eukaryota; kingdom Metazoa; phylum Arthropoda; class Insecta; order Lepidoptera; family Tortricidae; genus Archips; species Archips crataeganus. The sequence continues at coordinate 13,749,159 of OX402055.1, read as the reverse complement.
TGCACTGCGCGCGCTGGGCCCGGCGCCCGCGCCGCCGCGCCGCCCAAAGCATTGCCGTTGTGTAAACATCAAATGTCAACCGACGATGATATCGTAGACGAATGTCAATACGCATTTTTTCATTATTAAACAATCTGTCATGATCTACGGTGTGAGATTAAATACTTGTTAAGAAAGCTTATCGATAGCCGCTGGCGGGCTGTAGTGCGACGAGCTGTACGTACAAAACCACTTTTAAGTACGTACGAGTATGGCTCACGATGATAAGGTGTACCCGTATGTATGCAATTGGCGTGAACCACAGAACTTACATTAAGAGTAATTATAAATTCGTATATATTTAGTTCGAAAATCGATGTCAATACTTTTCGGTTCACATGCTAATAATGTGAACACGTTAATAGGGCAATAAAAAATAGCCTACGACCTATTCTCAGACCTAACCTACGAGGACCTAACCCAACAAATATAGGCAAAATAAAAATTATAAAAATCGGTCAAGCCGTTTCGAAGGAGTTCGATAACAAACACTGTGATACAAGATTTTAATATTTTAGAAAGAAGATTAAATACGCGAACACAGCGATAAAATAATATTCTGAAAAAAACATTTTTTTTGGGTAGGTAACCTAACCTACCCACCCAAAAGTGTGGGGTATCGTTGGATAGCTATTTTCAAAAAGTTTCGGTTCGTTAGGACCATTTTTAGATTTAAGGATCCGTAAGTGAAATATTAAGCTTTAAATTACTAATTTTTGTAGAGTCAATAGTCTCTACGGGTAGATTAGCTAAATTGTTTGAACTTCAGCTTGAAAATCTGAAAAAAAAACAAAATAGTTGTATATATAATGAAATTAAAATGAAAACTATCACAACTTAGTAGGTTTATCAAGTTAACGAGTAATATCGAATATTTTCCGCCCGACATGCATTTGACCGGCTTTTATGTAATCATAGGTTTTAGTAAATTACGTTTCTCAACAATGAAAGTGATACTCTTTGAATCACAATCTCGGTAATAAGCAGGCTTACAATAAAATTAGTAAAATATAACTAAGTATATGAATTTTTAGCCATAAGACGAGCCACAAATTTTTAGCTGGTGTGACATTTCTAGCCAAGTTATTGTATTTCTTAACTTAATATTTTAAAAATGTAAGTAGCATTTTTATCTACAAATACATATGTAGGTATAAAAGGATAGTCTTAATGGGCGACTGGCTCATTAATGTTTAGCCCAAACACTTGGATACAGAAGGCTCCCTTTATTATAATAATACTAGCTGGTGCCCGCGGCTCCGTCCGCGAAGAATATGGGTATAAAAAATTTTAAATAAAAAATAAAACCTCCTTCAATAAACATCCAAAAAACTATGAAATAATAATTGAACCAAACCGACCACAATAAGCATGAAAATATGTTTCTTCTAATCTGTTTGATTATTATTTCATAGTTTTTTGGATGTTTTTTGAAGGAGGTTTTATTTTTTATTTAAAATTTTAATTTTTTGCTTTTTAGTTGTTTCTGTATAAAGATGCGTGGAATAAAATCATCAGTTTGACTTCGAAATAAGTTTATGTTGAAAATTCTATTTTTAATGCTCGACGGGGTTGTGTCGTTTTATTACAGAGTTCCATGATACTTTCTGAATGCAAATGCTCGATTTGTCACCGAAATTACTAAAATCGCTATACATTTATCTTGAATTTTTGAGGAGTTTCTTCAATTCTTCATGGATCCCATCATCAGAACTGGATTCTGGTAACAACGGGACCAACCTTGAAGCATGTGCTTTCAAACAACGAAAAAATTTGCCAAATCGGTTCATAAATAACGGAGTTCTGAGGTAACACACGTTAAAAAAAAAGAACATACAACCGAATTGAGAACCTCCTCCTTTTTTTGAAGTCGGTTAAAAATAGCCTACGACGTATTCTCAGACCTACCAAACATACAGAAAAAAAAATCATAAGAATCGGTCAAGCCGTTTCGGAGGAGTTCGATAAAAAACACCGTGACACGAGATTTTTATATATTACAGGAAGAAGAAGATAGACAAGGAATAAGGATAGTAGATTGTCCGAAATTTCCACGAGATAAGTAGTTCTGCCATCGGCGCTTAGTATAATCATAATGTAGCTGTTATTGTTATTTTTCTTTATCTTAAGTACTGTCGATAACCAATATAATTTAACTATTTAATATAATTTAATTAGCTTTTTCCATCTACGAAGAATTAGTTTATCGCTGTCCCGCGGGAACTGCATTTTCTGGGATAAAAAGTATTCTATATGTTCATCCGGGTTATAATGTATTTGTGTGCCATAATTCATCCATCAGAATCCGTCATACTGTTTAAGCGTGAAATAGTAACAAACATCCATACCTACATCCATACCAACTTTCGCCTTTATAATATTAGTAAGATATACATCTAAAGACTATTTATTGGTTGCGCATAGGCCTTAAGCAACTAGACGTCATGTTATGAACAATGATTCTAAATCACCACGAGTCAGCAAAGATCAATTGAAATTAGTTGAGTATCAGATTTGTTTCAACAAGATTTCGTGAGGGCGTTATCGGCATTTAAAAAGGGTTCTCGGTTCGTTTATGCAATGTTTACAATAGATTTCACCTGTCACATTCAAAGTTTGTAAACGTCCTGCCTATTGTTATGGAAGATTCGGTTAGCACCCATAACGATAACTGTTCAACTGGAGGTAATCGTATTACGTGAGCCCCAGTAATATTTGCGTACATGTAACAGAATGCGCGGTTTCCCGTGGCGCCTTGCACACTGAATAACCGAGACTTCTTAAAATCAGTATGACCAAAGGCAAATCACCAAAGCGAAATTAATGCCCATAACGATTTATTTATGTTTGATGTTTCCGTGTTGGTTTAAAACCGAAACGTCAGCAATTAATAACATAACGTTAAAGACCCTCCACACTCAAGAGCAAAGAATTTTTTCTAAGATGATGTAATTCAATACTTACGGCCTTACATACTTGCGGGTGATTTCTTATATTAAAGCACCTTAGAATTAAGTATAATATTCCATAAACTCACTTTAAACCAAAACGCACGCCTTTACGCATACTGCGTGCGTCCATTGTCAATTATACAATAATACTCATTAAAAACAGATTACGGCTAAAAGCGCTTTATATTATTACTGCTTCATCTTAAAGTCTTCCAACATTTACACATACGTATATTTTACACGTCTAATTTTTTTTTACCGTTAATGTGCATTAACTTTAATCGTCCAATCTTTTATAATTAAATTATTTGGTAAACGACAATTTTTGTTTTTTGTGAATGTCTATACATTTTATAATACTTTTTACAGTATTTTTAACTACTCCTCGATAGCTACAAGGTGTTAATTAAATAACTGAAATCCTGAAAGTAGTTTGTTCACAATCGAGAGTAGGAATGGATGACAATAAGATACTTTAAGGAAGGTTATGATTTTTTTAAGTCCTTTTTTCGCTGTGCCCAGTCTAAAAGATACAAATCCAATCTACGCTAATTAAATGTCATTAGGAGGTGATCTTTTACTAAGATAATTGAATACTGGCCATTTTTCTGTCAGTTTTGATTTTCTTCTAAAAATGGAGAAAACGCTACTGACAAATGCAAATTTCGAGTGTAGAGTTGGAAATGAAAAAGAGAATTACAGACTTAGCAAAACGCACGTATATAAGTTATTTGAAAATATGTACTACTGAACTAACTTGTAATTAAAAAACCGGCCAAGTGCGAGTCGGACTCGCGCACGAAGGGTTCCGTACAAATATTTATAAAAATCACGTTTTTTGTATGGGAGCCCCCTTAAATATTTTTTTATTTTAATTTAATGATTTATTTAACAACCGCTTTAGCCTAGTTGGTAGTAACCCTGCCTACGAAGCCAGAGGTTCTGGGTTTGAATCCCGGTAAGGGCATTTATTTGTGTAATGAGCACGAATATTTGTTCCTGAGTTATGGATCTTTTCTATGTATTTAAGTATTTATTTATCTATATAAGTATGTTTATCGTCGTCTAGTACCCATAGAACAAGCTTTGCTTAGTTAGGGACTAGGTCGATTCGTGTAAGATTGTCCCCTAATATTTATTTTCTTATTTTATTTATTTATTTTTAAAGTCAATACATAATTAAATATTCTGTGAATATTTCAAGCTTCTACCTGTTGCCGTTATCAATATCGAGCAAAAACGAGCAAAAAAATCACGTTTGTTGTATGGGAGTCCCCTTAAATATTTATTTTATTCCATTTTTTAGTATTTGTTGTTATAGCGGCAACCGAAATACATCATTTGTGAAAATTTCAACTCTCTCTCTAGCTATCACGGTTCCCGAGATACAGCCTGGTGACAGACGGACGGACGGACGGACGGACAGACGGACGGACGGACGGACGGACGGACGGACGGACGGACGGACGGACGGACAGCGGAGCCTCAGTAATAGGGTTTCCGTTTTTACCCTTTGGGTACGGAACCCTAAAAAGACAGTTGAGGTGTCTGAGGTTTTCAGTTATTTAATTAACACCTTTTATTTTCAAGGTTTAGTTTATACTAGACACAATTGGATTTTTCAACACGCTTATAAGGTTTAAGGTTTATGATTCTGTATTCCCATTAAGAATTTTACAATTCACTTACATGAGAACTTAAAGCTATTTAATACGTTATTATTTTATGGAATGAGCAAAAGAAACAAAAAACAAAGAGGGTAATTTAACTAAAGTAACAAATATCTGCCGATACAATTCGACGCAAACAAGGTAATGAGGTAATTTCGGCTTGCCAGTGACAAACTCTTATGTGACCTTAAACTGCAAAAAATGGAATACAGACCAAAAAAGAGAAAAAGAGTAGGTGCAAATGAAACGAAGGGGCCACTTTTTTGTAACTGTTAGATGTTGACTTATTTTGCTTGTCAATCTGCCTTGCCGAACTTATATCTACCTACGTACCTACCTACACTGTTTAAATCCCAAATAAAAAAATAAAAAATCTGTGAAAGTTTTTGAGTAAATAAAACTAAAATATTGTAAAAAAAATTGTACATTACTACACACTGCGAAGCTAAAGGTAAGGAAATTTCAAATTTTAATTTTGAATCATGAACCGTTTTCCTATTGAGGTCAATCGTGATTTGGAACATCTAGTGACTGAGACCACTTAGCGCTACATATCTGTAAACATTATGAAAAAAAAATGTGTAAAAGTTGAATGAAGTCGTACGCTAATAGTATTCTGGCGGGATCAGAGTCGCGACCGGTGCGGGCGCAGGTTGCGCGTCCGCGATGCATAGGACTTTCTTTTCCGTAAATCACCATACAGCTTAGCTGGCTTAGCGGACAATGTGGTTGTTATCTGTAACGCAGTTACGCAATTGTTTGTCGATAGTAAATATTCAGCCAAAATTACAAAGACGTTCCCTTAATGCTTTGTGTGCCTAATGGAAAGTTTTTCTTTGAATCAACAAAAGTTACCGTGTTGTGTTTAATTAATAATACTCACAAGTATCTAGATAGAAACGCAATCATACTAGGGGCGTTCAATAAAAAGTGAGAATGAGTATGTTATAAACAACTTTTACTAAATGTCATTTTATTTTTCGACATAGTCACCTTTTAGCATAATACACTTAGTATATCTTTTTTCTAAACTTAAAATTCCATTTTTAAAAAAGGTCTCATCTTGAGTACTTAAAAAATCTTGTACTGCAGCGACTACCGCGTCGTCGTCTTCAAATTTCTGGCCTCTCAGGTATTGTATCAATCTCGGAAATAGGTAGAAATCACTGGGAGCGAGATCTGGTGAATACGGAGGATGCTTAAGGATATCGAACCCAGCATCACGAATTGCAGTCATTGCAACGGCGGACTTGTGTGCCGGGGCATTGTCCTGGTGGAACAGCACAACTTTCGAGAGTTTACCTCGCCGTTTTTCGCGGATCTCATTGCGCAATGTTGCTATTTGTTTGGCGTATAAAGTGCCCGTAATAGTGGCTCCATGCTCGAGATACTCAATCATTAATACCCCTTTACCATCCCAAAAAACAGAGCCCATGACCTTACCGGCAGATGGGCTCACCTTGAATTTCTTCGGAGTTGGAGATGATGGCCTTTTGCATGTCATAGACTGCAGTTTCGTTTCTGGGTCGTAATGATGGAGCCATGTTTCGTCCATTGTTATAAATCGCGCCAAAAAAAGTTCCCGGTCTTGCTGCATCAGGTTCAAAGCTTCTTGGCAAATCTCTAGTCTAGTTTGTTTTTGCGTGTCAGTAAGCATTCTTGGTACCCAACGCGCAGATACCTTTTTCATACCCAAGCGTTCATGTAAAATATTATGCAGGCTCCCCGTTGAAATCTTTACATTTTCAGCAATAAAACGAACCGTGACACGACGATCCGCCAAAACTGAGTTTTCTACTGTTTTCACAATTTCTTCAGTTACTGCTGTAGTAGGGCGTCCGGAGCGGGGGTCGTCCATTGTCGATGTTCTTCCACGTCTAAATTCGGCGTTCCAACGTGCGACTGTCGAATACGGAGGAGCATTAGACCCTAAAGTGTCCCGCAAATCCAAATTGACTTGGTCCGTAGAAAAATTTTTCAAACACAAGTATTTGATAACGGCGCGCAGTTCAATTTTCTCCATTTTCGCTAACGTACTCAATAGCATTGCAAAGTAATTACCGTATATTTTTTTAAACAAAAGACAGTTAGTTTTTTTTTTCATAGCAATCAAATAGATAGATTAGCTTTACCGGCCAGTATTTAATTTCGTAATATTAAAAGAGTTTGCATCTCATTCTCACTTTATATTGAACGCCCCTCGTATATTAAGTTAGAAAAGTAGCTAAATGAAATTAGCAGAATAAGAAAATTAGTATTTAACCAATCAATTGTAAAATTATTGACTTTCCTTATTATCTTCATGCTTAAATTTCGAAAGACTACAGATTGATGTCAACTAATTATTAAGTTTAATATGTCATTACTCAAAAGGCAATCTCATATCTTCCCTTGGTATTGAGCTTCATTCATGCGCGTGTCTAATGAGTAGTATTCTTGAATCCATCAATAACTATCGCAGTGATCTAAACGCGCGGTTACTGAGTACGCGCAGGTTAACTGGGGTCAGTCCATAGCTGTTAATCAGATAGCTATCATTCATTTTGAGATTCTTTTTTTCACAATAACAAAATTGCCGAAGCAATGGCGGCAAGCTTTGTGAATCCTTCGCCACTTGTTAACAAACCCACATAAACACATGCACCTATCTCTTTGATTTTTTCAAAAGCTCAAAGTATACTCAATTAATTATCTAATTGTACGTAACACTGTCGATAGATTAAAAATCTTGATTGCATGCTATTACGGGTATCCGAGATTAAAGACTCTACTTCTCGACCTTTAGCCCTATCTGTCGATTATAATAGACTTTCATTACTGGACTAAAAGAAAGCGAATCAAGTACCCAAGTTTGAACAAATATCCCACAAACGTAACTTCATAGAGCTTGCTATTTACGATAGAAAGTACGTCTTGGTTAAGTTCTGAATCATTATGTTACGAAGTGCAGATTCGCAATTTGATTTGCCAAAAAATTGTAATGAACATAATTTATGCCTACGCATGTTGGTAACACCGATGCGACGATATCCGTGACGGGTCAGTCAAATTAACTTCCGATGTTAACTTGATTTAATACCACATCTTCACATTTTCATCGAATGACAAGATAATGCAATAACGGATGTCTACAGGTAGGCCACATGACCTAAGAAATTATTTAAGAAGAAAAGACGCAGCCACACCTTGCAGAAATGACAATTTTTTACTGCTTTATCGTCATTTCGTCATATTCGTGGCTTTCTCCGGCGCGTCATTTACATACGCACATCTTTGTTTGCTCTACGAATTTCACCATCTACGAGGTGCCCACGCGCAGTCCAGCGTCCACGCCAGTTTAATTATAGAAGCAATGAAATGTGTTTACCTGCTAGTACTTGAGTTGATCCGAGTGTGCTTGATGCGTGTTTGCATTGTCTCTGTGGCTTGAGGCGTGGGTATGCGCGTAATTTGTCAATTAAGCTTAAAAGCACACGCGTAATGATGATGTAAAGAAACACAAACCAAATTCATTGCTTTTTCATAAGGTATTCAAATATTTAACATTACCTCTCCAATTGCATCCACTCTGTCAAGTCAAGCCTGCTTTGACATTGTGATCTAGCGATAAAATATTTCAACATTGTCAGGCTATTAAAAGCTACGAAACTTTATAAAACCACCTCATTAGACTAATTCTGCGGTTTTGAAAAAATGCGAATTAGGTTTAATTTAATAATGTGTGAATAATGCAACCATACGCCTCTATTCCCACAGTATTTTGTTTTTAATTTTGGCAGCTCATTATAATCGTGCTATTTGTGATACTACTTTATCCATTGAGTAAGTTTGTGAATAAACTTTCATACGAAATGAAATTACGCATAATTATCATTTGCTTTCATTGTCATCTTATTTATATAACAGTGACTTGACTAAAGAGGAAAACATTAGGTTGCACAATTCAAAATCACTGTGTCGCCTGTGGAGTACCTACTACCTTCTGCCGTAATAAAGGTGTAGGTCATTGTCTCGGCTTCCCAGTGCGTGCGTTTTACTAGCCAACAGTGAGCGAGGAGGATTTTCTATCGTTCAAACGATAGAGATAGATAGATAATAATAAATCATTTATTGGGTAAAACAATTTTTTTTACATTGGTATGATGGTGTTTGAGACCACCTAGTAGGTATTAACATACCTGTATCAGGTGGCCTCGCTCTTCTATTAATAAGAAATAAAATCGGATCAAAGTCGGAGACATATCCACACTCTGCCACCTCAACACAGCAATTATTGTCAAAAATTAATAAGATTAATAGAAGCCGTACTTTGTCAAGGTGTCAGAGCGCAAAGACATCACCGACCTCGACCGATCGTGCCAGTTATGTTATCTTAGCATAGATTCATAAACGATTATTATAAAATAATTAACAAAAAATATCAGTAACTATACCTAAATTTATACTAAACCACAGGTATTAAATATAAGTATATAGATAATTCTATCGTTTGAAGCAGTACTTTTTCAGTTTGGTTAATACACTAACCTAACCTATTTACTGTCTGAATGTCTGTCTGTATTTTAGTTTCAAACAAATCTTAAGGTGACGTATTCTTCCAGAGGCCGCCCTTTTGAGTTTTTTAAAACCACCTGAGACATAGAATATAGAGTTTTATATTCTAACTAAAAGAATGATGTGTACTGTTTAGTCTAATCAAATTCGCATTCAGTTATAAGATCCAATTAACTTCACTCGATAGAAAAAAAACCCAAACTTACCTCTTTTTGTAATGTTTTTAGGGTTCCGTAGCCAAATGGCAAAAACGGAACCCTTATGGATTCGTCATGTCTGTCTGTCTCTCTGTCCGTCCGTATGTCACAGCCACTTTTTTCCGAAACTATAAGAACTATGCTGTTGAAATTTGGTAGGTAAGTAGATTTATTCTGTGAACCGCATTAAGATTTTCACACAAAAATAGAAAAAATAACAATAAATTTTGATGTACATTTTACCATGTAAACTTCCACCGAAAATTGGTTTGAACGAGATTCTAGTAAGTAGTTTTTTTTTAATACGTCATAAATCGTAAATCGCAATTTTTTATAGATAATGGAACGGAACCCTTCGTGCGCGAGTCCGACTTGCACTTGACCGGTTTTTTACTTCAATATTATGACTTTAACTACTGATATTTTACATTTAATTTGTGTACTCAATTAAAGATACTAAATATTTATAGACAAATCCGCAGAGTTTGACCTATAAAAATGATTTGGCGGCGAATGGCGACTTGTCAGGCCCGATCAGTCGCGCGCTGCGTCTATGGAGGACTTTTGCAGGTGCAGGAATACCCGGCCTTAAAAACAGCAATTACTTTCAAATTTTATATAGTAAACTTACGTTGTTACGACAAACAAAATTGTGGGAAATTAAGTTATAAGTGATAGTGAGGGAGGAGGTGAGATTATCCAAAAGATAAAGCGAAAATGAGTTTATTGGTTGCTCTATGCGTCTCAATGCACTTGCACTTCTTACGCAACGCAGGGCTACTGGTGGCCGAGTGAGTGGAGTAATCGTCTCATCGTACAATTAACCATAAAGTTGCATTTCAAGGACCGTAACCTTTGTTTTATGGTAATATTTTTCTACTAATGACTTAAACGGTACGCAAAGCCTTTTATTTTTTGTTTGCTCTGGCACAACAATTCCTTGCATTTACGGTAAGCAAACAGTCGACGAGTTCTTGTGTATATTAGAATTAATATTCTTTACTACCTTCTGAAACCTGCAAACCGAGGGTTGTATAAACTCTTAGGAAATTGCTTCTCCATTAGAGACATCAAACAAAACAAACAAGGAAACAGCAAATTACTATTGCTGTAGATAACAATTAGGTAAGTAATTTCACGGCCATTTCTGACTGAACGCACTAGACTAGACATAACAATATGTAAAGGAATTTGAAAAGAAAGAGTTACTTAACTTCTTGTTACATTTTCAATGCATGGATTTTTACTGATTGTACTTTCATCGTCATCTAAATTTCATATTGATTTGACACTAGACCTTTGTTCGACTTACTTACCCGGGTCCTTGGGACCTTGGGGTCCCGGCGCACACAATTTAATTAAAGAAGTGCGCCTGGACGAGACTACTGGAGACCAAAGGGCTGGCAACTATCTCTCTCAACGAATCTCCATCGCCATTCAATGCTGCCAGCCTTTTGGGCACCATGCCACAGGCCTTTTTAGACTTAACTAAGTGGTTTTTAAGTTAGATATTTATTTAGTTTATGGTTAAGTTTTATTCATATTTATTTATTTTTCTTAATATTCGTATACTTAGTTTGAATAAATAAACATTTCATTTACTTACTTACTAGATTTAAAGACAACTTACGTACATACTTACGAACATTGGAAGCTAATTAGAAGCTTGTAAAAAGGAAAATAAAGGCTTTTTAGAGTTCTCTTCCATGCGTTCGATTTAGAATAAAACCAATGCTTTAAGTTGATGCTTTCTCAATTTGAATTAAAGGTAAATGTGGCAGCGTGCAGCCTCTGTGCCTTGCCTTTTCCATTTAAGATATAGAATACGTTATTGTTTTTAGTACGGACGGTATGGACGGTAACCATACCAGGGGGGGGGGGGGTACCTTTTCTCTGCATCTGACTATACCTATACCTACATATTTTTTCGCCACGATCTCGTAAGAAATGCTGAGGCTGAGATGGTACGGCCATGTAAGTAGGTAAGTACTGTACATATTTCGAAGAGCAGATGATCATGACGTGAAAAAGTGTCTTTTCGTGAATAAAGGAAGAGAGGAAAAGGAAGACCACAAACCACATCCTGGATGACAAATGTTCAGAGGGACATGAAAGAGCATGATCGCATGATTCGTAAACCGACCCCGAGTAACGGGATAAGGTGAGGCTAGAGAAGATCTTGCAAGAAATAATAGCCAGACCAAACAAATTAAAAAAACCTGATTTTTTGTGGATGTGGGATATGGTTACGAACAACCTGCTCAAATTCCAATCTCCGCCAGCGAGACAGGCTGGCGTTGCCATTTCCGGTCGGCTGTTGTTTTGTTGTTTATACATATTCATATTGAACTAATAGCCAATGGCTGCGTCAAATTAAAAGACCTGTATTTGCATACATAAAATAAATATTAAAGCTAACGTGACATCTGACGAGCTCCTATGCCGTGATTTGAAATGTAACCTAGAAATTAAAATTCACTGAGTCCGTAACTCTGGTAAGAAAGACTTGTCACTTTTTCATTTAGGTAGGTATTTTACGTCTTGTAAGATTTGTCTCGTAAGGTTGCAAATGTTGCCATAAAACAATTAAAAATAATAAGCGAGATAAAAATGAGACGCAAGCTAAAAACGCAGTATATCTAATTGACTAAAAATCCATGTGTTCATTTTCCCGGTTCAGTGTGCCAATCGCCACTCAAGTTATTTGCTCAAAAAATTTGGTTACTGCACCGATTGATTTCAAATCTATAAAACACACAAAAAACGTGTAGCTATATACCACGACGTAGCTAAACAAAGCGGCCACGTTCTTGAAGTAAATGCAAACCATGACATCTCTTATTCTTAGTTAGGTCAGACAGAACAAAACAAAATTTATGAAACATTTATTAAAATCAGAATCAAGTTTTACAAAACATCTGAATTCAAAATATCTATGTAAACTTTTACAAATGTGTAACACTTCAACTGATATCTCAAACTTTAAGAACTTTTTTATTGTTATTTACAACATGGTTGATTTGCGTGATTAAATACAAAAATCAATAAAACATTTTGGTAAGCACTAAAATAAAACTCTCTTACATTGAATAATTTATTGTATCAGGCGTTACTTTGCGAAGGTCCATAATATCAATGAACTGAAACAATTACTTTGCTCAACCGCAATTTTTTCAGTTCATTATCTTACATTGAGTTACTACATAATGTGGAATTATAATATAAAATATTATTCTTCGATCTATTCTCACGTAAATAGCTATACAATTCATCAACAATAAATATTTCACAACAAGCAATAAGTGTAGTTTATTCTACTAACAGAATTTTACTTAAGTCATTACCTATTTTCTTGGAACTGTTACGTAAACTAACATTATTTTTAATATGTTAGATGTAAGAAGTCAGAATCTTATTACTGCTAGTTTTTTAAAATCTATGAATAAAATTACCGATAAACGGTAAACGGGTTTAATAAATGTTTAGATTAGACCAAAAATAAGCCGATGGGATGGCATTAATACTGCTACTATCGGATTCAAGCACCGGATAATCTACACGACACCTAATGATTCATTGAAAGTACTTTCATTACCATACTCGATAAAATACTACTTAATAGTGAAATTCTATTTAAATGTCTGCTCCACCTACTTCAACTTGCGCAAGCCACCACCTAACAATTTTCGAAATTTAGAATTAAGTTAGAAACACTTTGCCACTTTAATTAAACAAACTGAAACAATTGCAAGTGATTAAGAAAACATTTTAATTTTAAATGTGGTTTTACTCTAAATGCTTTTTACACAATTTTACATTCTTTGTTCAAGAGCAAAACTTATCGCAACCTTTTCGTGCTAATTTATGCAGAATTGACAGGTATCTAAAATATGGTTTATTCAATTATTACTCTCAAAATACAAAACCACTATACTTTCTATATTATTTCACCTGATCTACTCTTTCTTAACTCTATTTATTGCGTTTAAGGGTTCTCAATGATTGTCTAAAGAGTCTAGTGATGCAGAGCATCGCGCCAGGTTATTACAGACGTGCCCCGACCGTTACAGACACTGCCAAGTCGCGTGGTGTTGACGAAGATTGTACAAGCTAATATTCTGTAAAACAGTCTCGTCATCAAGCACACAACTACTCTCACGTTGCACGGTACCGGCGGACGCTCTCTGCAGAGTATATCGCGTCTCCTACGTGGTACTATTAGTTCTACTTGTAAATTAACCAAGTGACGTAGAACAGTCTTGCCATGTTGCTTTGGCAAGTCCGGCTGCCCTCTCAGTGACTCAAACGTCGTGTAGTTCTGGCAAACTCTCTCTGCAGAGTGCGTCGCGTCGCCTGCAAGTTACTACAGACCTAGTAGTTGACGGCTGGAGTGTCGTACAGCAAGTCTCAGTCAGATCGTGCCACGGCTGCGCCTACAGTGAATCCCACGTCGCGTGGTGTTGGCGACGGCGACGTTCTGTGCAGAGTGAGCCGTGTCTGCTGCGTGTTACTACAGGTTTACTTGTTGACGAGCGGGGTGACATAGAGCAGTCTTGCCAGGTTGCTGCGAGCGTAGCGGCCGCGCTGCGGCGCGCCGTGGCCGGGCCGCCCCCACAGGGACTCCCAAGTCGCGTGATGCTGCCGGACGCTTTCTGCTGAGTTCAAGCGCGTCTCCTGCAAGTTTGCAGTCACAATCAGTGCAGTTAAGTCCTGAGCCTTTGTTGAATTATAATAGGTATAAAAAAATAATGTCTATTTTCGACGTTTTTTTTTTGTGATAGTTTTTCGAAGCTATACAAAAAAATATACCTACTTGTTCCAAAATTTTTATGTTGCAAATAATATCATCCGAGTAGAAATGCATTGCCTGCCTTGAATGACCCATTACATCATAGCTCGATCGATCGGTATCCCCACAACCTATGATTTTAATGGTACCTATTGTGAAAACCCTGCCTTAAACTTACCTCTTTCTTCTGATATTTGACCACCATTTGATGTTTTAATTCTCTCAAATAATCATCATTCAACATTTCACGCCACCTGCGACCAGAAAAAAATATAAGTGTTACTTATGGTATTAGCGATACCAATTTAATACCTATCATATATTTTTGTGTAGGTACGTGTAATACGATGGAGCTAAGCATTTTGAAATATCATTAAATGTAATTACGCTGCACTATAATAAGTAAGCGCTATTATAATTAAAAACTATTATCGAACGTGTAGCTGTGTCAAAGATCATAATGTGACGGGCGGTGGCAAACGTTTTATTAAGAGACCTAATGAAAACCGTAAATCTTTCGCCGTGTCATATATCACGGCTCGGTAGAAAGCCGTGACGCAACCGTGGCACCTCACGATCGATGGCGGATCATGCGCTACCACTGAACATTACTTGGAATGAATGTCGATAACCCAAATCTGTCATAACATCCTAGCTAGACGGCCACTTACAACTACGAACCGCGGCCAACACCGTAAACCACTTCCTTTATTAGGTCGATTACACGTATCACCCCCGCTTTATCGTTAGTGTTAATGGATATTGTATGCTAATTTTAATAACCTTTTACCAATTTATGGTATTTTTGTAACCGATTGTAACGAAATTGAGATAAGATCTCTGCAAGCGTTGGGAAGAAATATATGAACCATCTGCCCGCCCGCCACCGAGTGCGATATTTTTCAACCGCATTGCACAACGCGTTACAAAAATTCCATAATGATACAACACCTTGGCTACACAGCTCGCAGAATTTGGCAAGATTGACATTAAATAAATTATTTCCATTTATAATGTATTCATTAATCCGAAGCGTTAATTAATAAAATTTCACAAAACAGTTTTGGGTGAACATCGGAACATTCGTTACGTCTAGGCAGGCGTATTGTTTGGAAATTAAACAGTTCATCGCTTGTATCAGTTTACATTAATACAAACCTGTCTGTTCTCATAAGAACATGAGAACCTCCGTACCGTTTACGTATTTAATTACTCTTTAAAGTTTCAACATTTACTTCTTGGCCTTTCGTTTGTTGCCGAGACACCAACTTCGATGGCCCCAGGCTAATAAGTTGTTTAAGAAAATCCACTCACATTAGTAAAAATCCTCGAGAGATGTCACGGCAAGTTTAATACTTAAGCCAAGGGTCAGGCACCACGACCTCTTGGAATTAAAAATCTATTATTCTAACGAACCTTGGTCACGCCGATTATTCGGAATAATGCCCAACTGTTTTCGGTTACATAAGTACGCATCTGAATAATAGATGAGCGTATTGTGAAATAACAATGGTATGCTCGCAAATAAGTGGCATGTGTGTACGGATTTGAGAATTTTGACAAAGGAGAATCGTCTTTTGTTGTTTGACCTTTAGTGGTACGTACTCGCAAAGCTGGTCGGGCGGGCGCGTGACGTCGCTAGAGTGAAGCGTGCGCGCGCCGACGCGCCGGCGCCGCGCCAGCAGCGGCACCAGCTCGATGCCACCCGTCACGCGCAGGATCCTTTCCTCCGGCGTCAACTGCTTACCATCCATACTTCCCGACCCTTTCTTGTCACCTTCATCATCATCTTCCTCGGATACCAAACGCTTTATCTTCTCACCGTTCGACAGCCTTTTAACAAATTTCTTCTTTTTAGATTTATTTTCTTTTACTGTCGTTACGGCTCTGTCCTCTTTTACCTCTTTACCGTTACTAGTTTTATTACAGTCACCCCTGTGCTCTTCTTGTGATTTAGTTTTTGGACTGTTTGTTTGTTTGATATCTGGTAGTTTCACATCGCTAAATTTCTTGTTCTCTTTATCAGGTGTATTTTTCTCCTTTGAATCATCATCTCTCTTTACATTAGGCAAAGCCAGTGAAGATCTCTTATAGCGTTTATGTTCTAAATGCAGCTTAGTAAATATATCATTATCGGTCCAACCCTGTAAATATACATAATAATGTAGATAGGTACACATAAAGTCTTTTTTATTAACGCATAAAAATACAAATAAAATGTTTCAAACCAACATACGAACCATAGAATTGGAAAAATTCAAGCCAATATTTCGTGGGTTCCTCCATATGGTTCCCCCAGGTCCAGGTTTACCCCAAGGGCCGTCCATAGTTTGCTGAAAACAATAAATTTACTCAGTCGATATAAGAATTATTGTGGTAAACATTATGATATAATTAATGCTAGTACCATTTTTCGTTCGTATTCCAAATTTCGCTTCATTTCGTCTTTCATGGCTTTTTTCCGCATATCAACCATATCATCTGAAACAATTTTCATTGCAACTACAGTACTTACGTATAGACTAAACCAGCTTACACTATACCTTAATTTTAGTATAATAAATAATTATTGTATTCGCACAGCAAATTAAATTTAATGAAATAAGCGCATGATGAGGAGGAAACCAAATGTTTTTTTCCAAAGGTCACCGTAATTAGGTCAACATAATTGAAGGCAAAATCTTTATAGCCATCAACTAGTCTCTTTTTAAGCCTAAGGCTTGCACCCAGGTCGCACTAGATAACATACCTACAATCGGTGTTGATGTCAGGCGTGAATGCAATTAAACGATGCCCAAAAGCGCTTTAGACTTTCAGCACTTAATCATTTTTAATAATACTAGTCCTTGTAAAGTTTAAGCTATTAATCAACATCAACATTTTGGTGTCAGATTTTTCGTTAACAATAAATCTTGAGAAATAAACAGTAGTTTATACGACTGAATAGACCTGTAAACGCTGAGGCTTGCAGGTTCATATTAGGTAATGTTGCATTCATCACAAAGTTTTTTACATTTTATTTACTTACAATAGATGATACCAACTATAAATGTTATTGATTGTCTCATTGTTCGAAATGTTAAGCAGATTATTTTAAAAAAATGCGTGTCGGATACGCCCAGGATAGGGTTCTGCAGCCGTTACAAAAAAATCCTTGCATATCTTATTAATTTTACTATTAACTAGCCTCCCGTCCGCAGCTTCGCCCGCGATAAATTAGTTTTCCCGCGGTAAAAAGTAGCCTATTAGTAGCTACATCATCAAGCTTTCTAACGGCAAAAGAATTTTTGAAATCGGTCCAGTAGTTTTTAAGTTTATTCGTTACATACAAAAATACAAATCTTTCCTCTTTATAATATTAGTGTAGATGTAGATTATACGGTCCGTATTACACAAGCAATAGTTTGTAGATCAGATGATATTTACTCTTAAACTACTAATAATTCTCAAACAAACTTAGCCGTTATAGTTTTCCTTGTTAATTTGACATATTTCCTCCCATCCTGATTTTTTCAAAAATTTTATACCAACAGCTTGTAGAGGGGGGTCCTAGCGGATGCACTTCGACCCGTAGGGATCTTTTCTTTTTATAGAGGGGGAGGGGGGACGCTCGATTTTAACAAAAAAATGCAAAGTTGAATATTTCGCAAAATATCACTATACAACGTGCCCAATCCTGAGGCCATATGGAGTAATAAATGTTATGTGAACCTAGGTCGAATTATGCTTTTTAACTTTTTTATTTTTTCATACATAATAAATACGCAATCCCAGCATCTCCACCACTTTCATAGTAAAATTTAAACATAAAAATGGAAATATCTCAAAAACTAAACATAGGTTCAGATAACATTTATTAATCCATAATGACCTCAGGAATGCGTGGTTAGACTCTCGCGGAAACCTGGTGGGCACGTTGCATATAAAATCGTCTTCACAACCTTGGAATGATTTTAAAAGACCTATCCACAATACCCCACACTATAAGGTTAGATGAGAAAAAAAGGCATCCCAAATTTACATCTATGGAAGGACCCCTAAACATTTAAACCCCTTTTTAGGGTTCCGTAGTCAACTAGGAACCCTTATAGATTCGCCATGTCTGTCCGTCTGTCTGTCTGTCTGTCTGTCTGTCCGCGGCTAAGCTCAGAGATCGTTAGTACTAGAAAGCTGTAATTTGGCATGAATATACATATCAGTCACGCCAACAAAGTGGTAAAATAATAAATAAAAAAATAATTTTTTTTAGGGTACCTCCCATAGACGTAAAGGGTGGGTGATTTTTTTTTTCTCGACTAATCCTATAGTGTGGGGTATCGTTGGATAGGTCTTTTAAAACCATTGCGGGGTTACCAGCATGATTTTTCTATTCAGTGATCTGTTTGCGAAATATTCAACTTTAAAGTGAAAATTTTCATTAAAATCGAGCGTCCCCCCCCTCTAAAATCTAAACTGTTAGGTAGAAAAATTTGAAAAAATTCAGAATGGTAGTAAATATATCAAATTTACTAGGAAAATTATAGCGGCTAAGATTGCTTGGAAATTATTTGTAGTTTAAGAGTAAATAGTAGCCTAAGGTATAAAACATACCTAAACTTGGAAATATTACTTGATTTTTTTGTAATGGCTACGGAACCCTACCTTGTGCGTGTCCGAAACGCTCTTGGCCGGTTTTATTTTGTCCGGATAATTGCTTACACATGTCCATGCAAAATTACAGCATTCTAGCCCTAATAGTCTTTGAGCTAAGCCGCGGACGGACGGACGGACAGACAGACATGGCGAAACAAAAACGGTTCCGTTTTTGCCATTTTGGCTCCGGAACACTAAAAAAAAACGTTTAATAAACAAATAACACTAAGAATTTGAACAGCAAAGTTGTACTATGGAAAACCATTTTGTGATCGATACAAAATAACTCCAAAAGGGTCAAAAGTGCACCCCGCGCCGTGCCTATGACGAAAGATGATGTTTGGAAAATATTAGTCTGTACCTATTAAGTATTAATTAACAAAATATTCGAAGCGGGTGAAATAGGTGTGAAGAACCATAAGGAATAAAATGAATCAGAGACTGAGCGTAGGTAAGTAAATTAGATTTATGTATATGTAGTTTCCCAACGTTGGTCCAACATGCACGACGGGTATAAAAAGGGTGCGGTTAATGTACGGCCTGTAATTGGTGACCTGGAACGAATGACAATAATGTATGTATGTAATGTATGTGAATGATAAGCCCAGATCAGGCCCTGCATTATGATCGTTCGTGTCGGGTCAACAAATACGGGATCGGACACTAACCGTACCCATAATAAAACCGGCCAAGTGCAAGTCGGACTCACGCACCGAGGGTTCCGTACAAATTTATATGTATCTATGAACATCCAGTCTTATCAGACCCCTGCTCCTATGTAAAATGTGCGCAGTGTGGGATCATTGTAGATTGGTTACTGATGTAGACAGACAGACAAAAAAAATGCTTTTTGCAATTTTTCCTTTATTTGCGCTATAAGACCTTGCTTCGTACCAAATTTCTAGATTCTGAGTTCACGGGATGTAGGTACCCTGTAGGTTTTGATTCCCTTGCGAGTGTTGACAATTTGCGGAAATTTGCGGCATAAAAGGCTTTATCTTTTGATTGCGTTAAAAATGTATGCTTTTCGCAATTTTTCCTTTATCTGTGCTATAATAAATTGCTTCATACCAAATTTCAAGATTCTGAGTTCACGGGAAGTACCCTGTATGTTTTAATTCCCTTGCGAGTTTTGATAATTTGCGGAAATTTGCGGCTTAAACGGCTGTATCTTTAGATTGCGTTGGCTTAGAAGTTTGATTTTTTCACAGCTCCAAGGGACAGTAGACCTGAGTATTTGATATAAATTTCGGCTTGATACCTCCACGCGTTCTTGAAAAAGGGTCTTGACAGACGGACGGACGGACAGACGGACGGACGGACGGACGGACGGACGGACAGCATAGTGATCCTATAAGGGTTCCGTTTTTTCCTTTTGAGGTACGGAACCCTAAAAATACAAAGATTTTATGCTAGTAAGTAGGTATATATAGCTACCTAATATCTGGCGATATGAGTTATGCTGGTCGGGGGTCTGGCGATACCGGATGTCATTGTCGATGGTCTGGCGTAGGTTGTCGGCGAAACAGAGTTGCGGGTCTTCGCGCAGCCGCAGCGGCGTGCGCCGGCGCCGGCGCCGCGCCGACCAGCGCCCGCACACCTCGTGAACTGATACGCCCTACGACATTACACATATGAATGACTTTAATGGCTACTTGCCGAAAAGTTATGCTCAGTTTGTTAAAATGTTTGGGCTGTCAAGCTTAAATCAGTTTTGACTGCATTATCTACATTATCTTTTCTTACGAGATGACTGCAAAAATTATCATTTTAACACAAGCTTTTTTGCTGCCAGCACTTTTTCTTGACTGTACCTGCATTGTCATCTGAACTACTTAACATGCGTACAAGACTTCAGATAAACAGGTCAACAGGAAGAGGTCATCAAGATTTATGACACAACCGAGGCAAACTAATAAAATAAAAATAAAAGTTTGTAAAAATAAAGTGTTTTAAAAAATCCTCTGTCATAGTCGGGTTGAACAAGTTAAATTTAAATTAGAATATCAACTGCAGGTCCCTTTGGCAAGTTAACATCATAACTCCTGTCTAAGAATAATCGCCGATAAATCACTAACCATTTACAGAAAACCTTATCGGAATATTTATGTTAAACTTTTTTTTTTAATTGCCACATTCGTTTTGTACACAAACAAACTATCTTCTCCGTTTCGTCGTGGGTAAAATTACGAGGATCTCTTGTCGTCTAGATCATTAACTCGCTATTTCTTAATATTTAATAAAATTAATTACCAAGTAGGATAATTGGATACTGTGCTAAGCCTTAGGCTCCGATAATGTTTATTTGTTTTGGCGTGATCGTCTATTTATTATATAATTTTCTACGTTGTGATGTCCTTTTAAAATAATACTAGTGACCGGGGTTCACAACTAGGTGAACTATTAGACTTTACATACTCATGTAAATAGATAGATTATAGCGAATATATGTATAAATTCTTAAATATAAATCCTCAGACAGAAATGGACAAAGGTTTAACAATTAGTATTATTTATTTGCCCTAGTAGACATTGTATAGAAATATGGTCTTATACTCGTAAAGGAGGAGCCCTCTCCCCGCTCTCTCCAGTAAAGTTCGTCACCATACTGGTCACTTTCCCTCGAGCCTACCACGACCATTTCAAAAGGGAAGAACAAACTATGTCACCCGTCTATAGATCGTATGTATCAGTCACCAAATGAATAAGAGGACAAACAAGGATGTAGTTACCCCTGTGGTAGGATTTTATTACTCCTAAAATTTACACGGAGTAACTACTCTACTCACTTGAGACTACTTCTGTTCCCCCCCTTAGACTCTAGTATAATAAGAAGGTACTTCGATTAATGTATGAGTAAGCTGAAGGACGCTCCATTACCTGGTCTACAACCCAGATCGAGTAATTGGCCTCCCCCCACGTACCTCCCTAAGACACCCAATTCTGCACGGATCGCCTCTAGGGACGTTTTATCCTTAGCCGCAACCTCACTAACGACACCTATTGCCGAGCGAGTAAGTAGACACCCCGTTGGATTACGCATAATCACTACGTGCCGATTGGTCAGACCGAACACTAGGGGGCAACCTTCAGCACGCCAGAGGCAGAATTGACCCCTGGAGACCATACGTATATCGCCAATCCTCGCACCCAAATAATAATTTTGATAATCTACAGACCGCATAATGAAAGCTTCACATCAACCGTTGCTTAGCCTAGCCATCGCAACTGTATCGTCTGTACTATGGTACGTGATGGTGTAACTGCGTGCTATCAGGACCATTTCACTTGGTCGGTCGTAACTATACTGGCATTTGTGCCTACCAGTATTGTCACTTCCCCACTCTCAGAGTAATAGTACGGATAGAAGTGTGGGAAATACTTTCTCTATACTGGTCTGACTAAATCCAAGGGTAATATTGAGGACTGGTAAGTATTGGTGACTTAATTTAGTCTCAAGTATTATGAAACCCCATTCTAGGTTCTAATACGTTAACAGATTTTATACCAAAATCAAGGGATGAATTTTGAAAAATGGTATTCTTTCACTGGAGCAAATAAAATAGATAATACAATACACCATAAGTCTAAATGGACTTGTATAGTAACACAACAAGGGTAATAAACAGTAATGATATGGTCGTTTATCCATTTCTATCAGTAATTGATCAATTACTTCCCAAAAATACATTCATAGTAAAACACCAGGTTAAATAGTAATAAACCCTATTAAAATTATACTGGGAGTTCTTACCTAGAAGATACAACTGTTTCACTGTTTAAATACTCTGTAGTATTATCGAAGATAGGTTCCCCAGTAGGTTGCAAGATCTCCGGTTGTTCAGATAATATTCAATTCAATTATTATTCCAAGACAAGGTCTTCAGTAGCTCAGTTAATATTCACTTCAAATATTACTTCTAGACGAAGATATGACAACATAAACGCACAAGGTTCTCAGTCAGAATATTGTTCAGATCCACTGTCAATTATCGAAGATAATTCCTTTCGGATTTCAAAAAGATTTAAATTTAAATAATAATTCCAAGAGAAAAGACAATAAAAATAAAATCAATTCAAAACATTGTATAGCTCAACCCAAAGTGGTTTCTCGATATCAAATGCCAATAGACATTCTAATTTATTTAAACAAAGATTCAATTGGCCTGTTCTAAAATTTAAATATTTAAACCTATTGTCATGTTTATTTGTATTAGCTAAATAGAACCCTATTACTCATCTTGACATTAACTGTCAGTCATCAAAATCTTGTTTAAAATTGAACCTTAAATTCCGTTGACCTAAACATCTATCTTACTATGTAGTTTTGTTCTATATGTATGATTTCAATAAATGTTTAGCCGCGAGAGTCAAACCCGGTAGGTTTAAGTTAAGATCGCGATTGATTAAAATATACGAAGGGTCGATATAACTATAAACGTTCTTAATATTCGTATAAGTTCCTATTGTTACGTTTAAGTAAAATTATAAAGACACTTAGCTAAGATTATGGTCCAAACACATCTCGTTCCCAGCATACAGCCCCGAAGTCTGCATCTCCATACTCCAGCAGCTCTCCTCACAGCTTACTGCATCTCGCAGTGTTCAGCAGAACTCCAATCAGGAACCCGCCGTCATATCCAATGAATGGATATCCATGCCAAACAAATTATATATTAATATTGCATTAAGATCATTATTCAATCCTGATATGGTTCAGGAGGTTTCGTAGATCATATATTCCTGCGATGTCAATTATATTGGTCCAATAGTCTCAATATCTGACGTATGATGGATATAATAATATACTGGAAATAAGTCCATTATACTTTGGTTTAAGATATAAATTATTGTTGAATTTCCAGTCGTCACTTTGATCCCTGTCATATTTCTATGTAATTCATCACTACTCCATTATCTAAATTCCCCATAGTTTCCCAATAAGACATCAGTATTTTGACTTACACGTCAAATGATTCCTTTCGATCTTCACTCCATCAACCTTTGACGTAGACTCCTGACTTCTATTCTTCTACTCCACATGACAGCTGACGTCACGCGGCTCTAGGCTCCCGCTATTTCTGAAAATAGTTAAATTATCCTGCGAAATATCATTTTTGACTCACGGCAGTACTTCACACTGATACACCATTTAATTCTCTACACAATTCTCATTATTAGAACACTCCCGATTCAATAGACACTGAGTTATAGTCATTTAATCCCAAACACATTATCACAAGGTTGTTATTATTATAACTTCACTCGTATGTCCCGTAGATTAGACATCAAGTTGACAGTTCTCGATGTTGCTTTCTTGGAAACCAAATATAGCTATCTTTGATTAGGCGAAGCCTTTCCTTCAGCTTTGTACGGTCTCGCTATATGATGATTGGTAAATAAATCGACTGTTGTTTATAAAGCTTTCGTTGTTGTAACTCCCTACGTCGTAATTCATAGTCATTTCACGTTGTCGCGTTTGTGGAAAGTATGAGGAAATAACCGTTGGAAAATACACACACACACCACACGACACTTCACTCGCACCATCGCGGATCAAATTCTAAAGATTATAATAATATCTTTTGATTCTCTTATTAATTCTCTCGGTTTTATTCCTGACATCCCTCCTGTCAATTCCCCTTCTCTCTTTTCTTTCTCTTTTTGACCGGTGTCATTAAACAAGGTTTGTTATTGAAACTTTTCAAAAAAAAAATAATACCTATATAACGAGTTCAGTACAATACCTACCCAGAATTTGAATAAATAATGTTGCACTTTACAAACCATTAATAAATAAAGCAACAGACGATTCAGGAAACTTAACTGTAACTGTGGCAAATTAAAAAGTATTCGACCGGTAGGTTTTAAACATGAAGATAATACATAAGTACATTACCTCACAGAAGTAAAGCTAAATCACTCAAACAGACACTAAGAATAGCTATAAGCTCCATATGCATTATCGGGGTCGAAAGCAACAGATGCCATATTGGACGATAAATAGATTAATGAGCAAGTTTTGGGGAAATCGGGTGACTGGTTTTTACTCATCTTTTAGTTGCGCCACTCTTACGGTTAATTCACACTGCGCAATATGAATGACCCTTACCTTATATAGATTTATAGCCATCGGTCACTCCTTACATAATAATTACCGCTAATATCCATGCACTGTCTTAAACAGATAAAATATTAACTATGTATTAAGATATTAAATGACTCCTACGATTCTATTTTATGACCCTAATTCCAGATTACATATTCCGATGGCTCTGATGACTTTTTAAATTACCGCTATTTTTATTGAGTTACATTCAAGCTGCACACGAGTATAATTTACGATTTGTATTTTAATGTGAGATAGAGCATTTTAAAACGTCGTAAAATATCTACATAGAAATAATGTTATGAAATTATTTTATTGAAAGCTTAACCGATGATCTCATATCACAGATAATATTATACGTAGGTACCAATAATATAGTCAGCTGCAGAATAACAACAGAACTATTTGTATGGGTACTGTGCTTCCTTCCAGAACGAATGTCGCTGCTTTTGCATCTCTTCTGCTATTAATGCGGACACGTTTTATTGGCACTAGTATTTAATGATTAATAACACATTTTTGGCAATTAACTCGAGTGGCGCTTCGTTACAGATTAAGACGGTAAAATTACATAATAAGTATAAGGCGTTTTAGATAATATACAGGATCCACCCCGTTTAGCTCGCGTATACTTAATAATATTACTACTATTAGTGCTATGACATTTCTCTGCAAGTGCTGTT
Source organism: Archips crataeganus (assembly GCA_947859365.1). NCBI lineage: Eukaryota > Metazoa > Arthropoda > Insecta > Lepidoptera > Tortricidae > Archips > Archips crataeganus. The sequence continues at coordinate 13,723,535 of OX402055.1, read as the reverse complement.
CCTGCAACTAGCCATCGGTATTATCGATTACAACAACATAATAAAATACCTCAATTTAGCCCAAACCTTTCTGACACGTCAATCGTCAAGAAAGCAATGTAAACCGAAACGATTTTCGTAGAAAATTCGTTAAAGGTCACGATAGCTGCCCTATATTCCTCAATTGTTTATTCCACGTGAAATCCAATTCGATAGGATGGCCTAAGCTTAAGAATGCTATTCTTTAATAAGTATTAACACTGAGGTATACGGCTCGTAACTACCTAAATAAAAACTATAATTAAAAGTAAAATAAAAGTAACTAATAACTAAACTAAAACTAGGAAAAAATATAAATTCCCGGCATGAGCCCAATGATGCTGGCAGCATTTCCTCACTGTACAGTCGGTTCCCTAACATAAGTATCCACTTTTCTATGTAGTTAGTATGGAAAAGTGGATACCGTAAACTGGGGTTACTTTGAAATGCGGGGGCTACTTTAGAAAACAGTTCTTTACGCCGTGTCCTTATTTTTTTAGACCATCTGTGGCAGTGAAATAACTACCTTGATAAATCACCTAACTTTTTACGTCATTTGCTCAATCGAGCTATGAAAATTTGCGTTTTTATAACCATTTTAAATCTATCAAAGTAGCCCCAAAATTTCCTAAAGTAACCCCAGTTTACCGGTACCTACTTAAGTTAGGGAACCGACCCTACGACCAATGCTGGTACGTTGTGCGAGGAAGCTGCCAGCTCTTATTTATAATTATTATACTGAACGGGACCTTAAGAGACAACTTCTTGCCGAAACGTCGATGTAAATATTGTTTGCGTGATAAGTCCCGTTTACTATGATAATTATGAGTGAAAATCACGAAAGTTTAAAACAGCTCTTATTTTGTTCTGTGGCTCTAACCTTGAGCTCGTCTTCGGGGTAGATGCCTTTGGTGCGGAGGTCGGAGCGGCGCAGGCTGCGCGGGTTGGGCGCGCCGCCGCCCGCGCGGCCCCACGGCTCGTACGCTGCCAGCTCGGCGCAGGCCTGTCACGTAAACAAAAGGATGACTAAATATTGCCATTATAAAGACCAGCCACCTTTACCAAAAAAATTACAAGTGCTAATCGGCATAATGTTAAATTTTTCATACAATAAATTCCATTGTTTATAGTGGAATTGTAGCACTTGTAACGTTTGTGGTAGGTTAGTGGGCATATTATTCGGACGCAGAAATATTTCAAGGGGGCTCCTTCCCATGCGAAGGTAATGACGGGAAATTTTAAGTACATAAAATTTAATTTAAACGCAATATTTGGGTATCGGGTAACTTATGGGTCGTCCCATTCGTTTTTTGTCAAGTTCGTGATTCGTCTCGTTCTGTTCGTCTCTTTTGTTTTCACGCCATTATTGTCTAACGCACGGGCGCTTGCTATAGCTTTCACCACCTTATACCGTTTGACAGAAAGAGATACTTAATGCGATAGCAAGCGCTCGCGTGTTAGACTCTATACGTGCTGATTAAGATTGCGGGAACGCGTTGGATGCAGATGGCACAGGACTAGTCTGTTTGGCTAATCTTGTGGGAGGCCTATGTTCGCCAGATGAAATGATGATAATGAAGGTTAAGGAACTCGGAATCACCTGGCGCTGCTGTTCGCTCTTATCCCTCGCGCGTAACTCGCGCCGCTCGCGCGCAATGCGCTCGCCTTCCACTCGCGTCAGCTGCGCTTGCCGTCGCTCGCGCGCGCGACGCCGTGCCGACCCAGACGAGGGGCCGCTCAGCTTCCTGTCAACCATAAAATAAATAATTAAATATCAGCACCGCTGATGGTGGCAATGAGGGCCAAATACTCCCCCCCCCCCTCTTTAGAATTTTGACTAAGAAAAAGCGCTGCTGTCTCACAAAATTGATTGGAGCAAGGCGTCAAAAAAGTTTGGGAGGCATAAAGTGCTTCCGTCCCTGAATGTAGCCAACATGTGGCTGCAAAAATACAAGTAGGTAGTTCAAACATAAGTTACAGTGCCGGCAATGTAGTTGCAGTGGAAGTTAGCGGATGATTTGCTTTGATTAATTCGCGCTTTGCGTTCAGTTTTTTCCTTCTGTGACTTTTAAAAATAGATACAGTGTCTGCTCGCTCGTATTACAAAGGCCATAGGCGCGAATTCTTTAGGTTCTCCTAAGAACTGGACTTTGAACTTGTGTTCGGACTATCAGGCGAACTCCTGGAGCACAAAGGTAAAAGGCGCCCATCCAGTCAACTTGTAAGTTTTTGTGGCATTTTTATACGGTAAGCCCAAGAGTGGACACTAACTCCATTTTTGAGTTCAGAGCATCTAAAATTAATTAGCTAAGCTTAGTTGATAGTGATGTTGATCTTTTTTGTGATAAAAGCGAGTTTAGTAATGATTTGTGTAAATTTTTGACTATAAAAGATTTAAACAGTAGGTAGGTACAAAACACTGTTGCTGCTTACTGATACTTTTGCACGCTTAAAGATTGTCACACTTACTTAACCAAGCAATTAAGTTTAGGTATTTGACATCTTAAAACCAGCAAACGGTGTGATAAAACCATACAACATTAAACAAAAGTACTTACATCGCACACAAAAGCGTTACCTACCTACGCAACCACTGCGAGTGCAAAGCAAACATTGAGAAATTTCACTCATCCTAACATCACGAGACCAATAAATTACAGCATAATCATAGAACAGTATGGGTTTGTAATTACATAGTGAAGGCTGGTTGTCGTCGGGCGGGCATTCGCGTTCGACTGCGGCTCGCTGAAACGACCTGCCGCTGAATTCAAAGGCTTGCACGCTTCGGGAAACGTTTCCATTATTTCATTGCCGACACGAATCCGTATAGGTACTAAATAAAATACATCACTTAACCTAACTAAACTAACATACTAAAAAAGAAAATTGATGGTACTGCATGGAGTTTTACATCTACTTAATATCCATTTGAATTACTGATTTTGACTAAATTAGGTACCTATTGGTAGGTAGATAAAGCTGAGATGAAACTTTTTAAATTAGTCTGTCAAATTTTGTGAAAGACCTAGGTAACTATGTACTTGCTTATCTATTCTTACTTCACTTTGGTGCCAAAATGTCATTCCATGGTTCATTAAAGTGTATTCACAATTTTAATAGCTTATTATTATGAACGGCCTTGTATTATCAAACTTACAAAATAATTTGAATAAAGCACTTGCAATACCATTTGAACTTTAGTGAAATAAATGAAGGGGTCAAAGGACACTTTTTCCATACTTCTCTGTCATTTAAAAATGAAACGTGCTGTTATGTAGGTATTAATCGAAAACAGGCGCACTTTATAGCTACTGTTGATTGATGTATTTGGGTCTTACCCAACGGCATATAAGTAAATAAATTGCAAACACTCTGATAAATTAAATCGACATACATGCATATTACCGATACCTAGAATTTTTTCAATTCAATAACTCCTTACCTATTTGTGAAGCGTTTATTTCCTGCCAAGAAACTTCGCGAACTGATACATTTTGTTCAAACTAAGCAAGTAGTTCTTGCTAGTCATTGACGACAATGTGCCCCGCACACTAACTTTGACTCGCCTTTCAGAAACCAAATTGAAAGAAGCATGAAAGAAGCCACAGAAAAATAAACAAGTAGGTCATCCGATCACTAAACGGCAGGGGCGTATCGGCCTAAAGGAGTGTGCTCACAAGTTTTGGTGACTAAATATTTATACGTTGTAGGTCTAGCAAATACCCTTCGCAATCGAAATATTTTTTGCAAGTCAATATTTGGGGGTTTTCAGAAAAAACTGTACCCTTTTTGCCTTAATTATCCTTAATTTTCCATACAAAATTTATAAGTCAGTTTTGTGACGGTCCATACAACATGACTGTATGGTTAAATGCGTCACAAAACTGACAAAAGAGGGACACTTTTTTATTGCTTAAATCGATAGTGCTCGTGATTCTGATTAGAAATAAATAACCCAAAATTTGTTAGGTTTAAAAAAAGTACAGGGTACACTTTTTTCTGAAAATGCCCATATTTACATAGGTACTCACTTAGTAGAACTGCTACACGCCCGTCGCCCTCGTCGGCAGACAACAAACATTATTTTTATTATAATTAAACCTTTACTACCCAATCATTTGTTTTGGGTAACTATGGTTGTCAATTTATTTATTTACTTCAATCAAATTTATTCCTAAAGTCAATAATGACATTGTTTGAAACCACTTGTAAATAAATGACAGTAAGTGTAAAATACATACGGGTCAAACAAATAACCCTCCTTCTTCGCAGTCGAATAAAAAGCAATCCAGTGGTTACATTTTATTCGTATTCTTACACGAATATTATTTATGTCAAGGGCCACCGATACCTACGTATGTTTGCGTGTCTCAATTCCTCTGCTGTAGAGACATAACTGTACAAATAAACTTAGTTACTTATGTGGGATAAACCGCTTCGGTTTTTCTTGCTGTCTCGATTTTCATCTAGAAAATTTGACACCTTGGATGCCGCTAAACAGTTAAGCACGTCTTTATTATATTATAACTAGCTGTTGCCCGCGACTCCGTCTGCGAAGAATGTGGGGGGGGGGGATAAAAAATAGCCTACGACCTATTCTCAGACCTACCGAATACGGAGAAAAAGTTTCATACAAATCGGTCGAGCCGTTTCGGAGGAGTTCGGTAACAAACACCGTGACACGAGATCTAATATATAAAAATCTCGTGTCACGGTGTTTGTTACCGAACTCCTCCGAAACGGGTTGGCTGATTTTTATGAAACTTTTTTCTCTACACTCGGTAGGTCTGAGAATAGGTCGTAGGCTATTTTTTATCCCCCCCCCCCATTCTTCGCGGACGGAGTCGCGGGCAACAGCTAGTTTTTATATATTAGAAGATTACTTACATAAAGATGTGATTAGCTGTTAATAAATACATACTAGAGCACGTACCGACCGACCGACCGACCACCGACCTGCGCTCCATGACTTAGATCACAGATGCAGGTCGAACGGCGTGTAAGCTGAAGTGGGACTGGGCTGGCCATGTTTGCCGCATGTCAGACGAGTTGTGGGCCAAGATAACCACCGAGTGGAAACCCAAAAACGCGAAAAGGCGACCTGGCAGACCCAGACGGCGATGGCGAGATGAACTGGACTTCTTTACAGAGGACTGGCCCTCGTATGCAGCGGACAGAGAGCAGTGGAAATGTTGGGGGGAGGCCTTTGCTCAGCAGTGGGACAGAATAGGCTAGTAATAATAGAGCACGTAGTACAGGTTCGGATGAAAGATTGTCCGATACCTAAATTCAAATCCAAGGCACATCTTCTGGTCAAAACTTTTTTAATTTATTTACCAGGACTTATTTATAACGCAATAAAAATATATTTTCTTCTATCGGTCCTTAGCATTACATAAATTGGTTTAAATATCCATGTGAATCGTGGGATGCATACTTTGCGTGCATGAATTACACGACCAAAGAAAAATTGCCGACAAGGTCAAATAATTTATCGTTAATCGATAAGTAATCAAAGGCCTCCCTTTACTAATATATCTCGTGGAGTTGCCAATTTACATACGGCGATGGCGCGCTTTGTTTCTGGGTTTTATTTCGCGAAGTTGCTATAAGTTTTCTAGACATTAATAAGTAGGTATAGGTACATCACTAACTGTAGATATGACTATGAAGATTGATTGATGTAGCCTCCGATAGAATTTGAATCGGTTTAGCTTAATCTTCGATCAACAATACAATTGTATTGATCGAAGAGCTTAATAACTTGTAACTAGTACCAGCAGTTCGATCAATTATTAGCATCATCACCTTTAACAAATTATGTAGCAAAATTGCTAATCCAACATGGCAACATAAAACAGACAGGCGCGTACATTTATTCGCGTTTACCAAAGCTGCTTAGCTGATTTAGAAGCAGCAGCTATGATAAAGAAAGTACGATTGATTGAAAAAAAATGGGTACATAGTTAAGTACGTCTTTCTTTTTTAGATTTATGAAAATGTTTTTAGCACCTTATCCGACTTTTAGGGATCCGTAGTCCTACTGTTAAGTATAACTTGACCTCTCGCCCGGTACCAGGTCATCGTTGAGTTTTGAGCCACTCTGTATATGCATATATTAACCCCGAGGACGAAATGGTACAATTAAATTAAAAAAAAACAATTTTATGATCATCATCGTCATCATTTCAGCCGAAAGATGTCCACTGCTGAAAATAGGCCTCCCCAAGGCTTGCCAAACAGATCAGTCCTGCGCTATCCACATTCAACGCGTTCCCGCAACCTTAACCAGGTCGTCGCTCCATCTTGTTGAAGGCCTACCGACACTGCGTCTTCCGGTCCGCAGTCGGGTGGCAGTTGGCAGGGCACATCGCTCGTAGAACTGATGGCCGATGGGGCCAAAAGGTTCTCGAGTGGCGTCCATGGACCAGAATTTTATGATACCCCCTAAATCTAATATATAAAAATCTCGTGTCACGGTGTTTGTTACCGAACTCCTCCGAAACGACTTGGCCGATTTTTATGAAACTTCTTTCTCTACACTCGGTAGGTCTGAGAATAGGTCGTAGGCTATTTTTTATATCCGTATTCTTCGCAGACGAAGTCGCGGGCGACAGCTAGAACCTACTATAATTTCGTAGTAAAGTAAGGACAAAAGGACGTCACTTCGAACAACTGCTTTGAATACAACATTTAGTACTTACTTAGGCACCAAAAAATAAATAAAATTGATTTCATTCACTTAAAATATAGTTTGACTACTTTGTTAGGTTAATAGCAGTTTCCTTTCCTTAAATATACCTAAGTAAAAAATAAGCTTTTAAAATAAGGCAACTAAAACCTTTCTACTAATCTCATACTACTAAATGTATGGGAGTATTTAATTTCGAAGTGTTGGATATTTCTCATTTTATTTCAAAAAAAAATATTGATATCATTTTACTCATTAGATAATGTACTTTCGATATCAATTTAAAGTTTTTTGATATCTGTAATAGTTACGGAATAATCGCCTGTGCACAATCAATGATTACAACCTGTTTAACGAATTTAAAAGGAAAAACTATCACGGCCTATTAGTAGGCTTTACACCTTAATGAGTAATAAGTACTTAGTCGATCAAAATTTAATATTTTCTGCTTACTATACTACCGGAACCCTACACATACGCACTTGGCGGGTTTTTAGTACATAATGTGCTGTACGGAATGCACAAGCCTATACTTTCGCGTTTTGGTGAAAACCTTTAGAAACATCTAATCGTGGTTGTCAATATTTTTGCCCCATTTACAAGAACATAGTCTTGTTACTATCCTAAGTATGTGAGTTCATGGTAATTGCCACGTTTAAAAAAACCGGCCTCATTTATAACTAGGTATTCAGCTAATATGTACCTACGCCGCATGTTTGCTGTTGGCTACAAACAGGCGCTATAAACGAAATACGACTCCGCCAACTACACAGTAAGCAAACGTGTTCACAAAAGCCCATAAACATTCACGATATTCGACTTACGGCCGTAATGGTTAGTGCTCAGTTTTATTGAGACAGCTGGATGAAAAATATAAGCAGTCTGTCACTGCATAGGCTTTGTATGTCGTTCCCGTTGGTTCCGTACCGGCGGTGCCGGGCGCGGCATCGATCGCAGTCGCAGGAAACGGTAAATGCCTCCTTGCATCCACAATCATGCAATTTTTAGTACGATTGTTGAAACGTATGAGTTTTTTTGTAGCTCTATTCGTCCTCTTTTTAACCGACTTCAAAAAAAAAAGGAGGTTATCAATTCGTCTGTATGTTTTTTTTTTTTTTATTGTATGTTTGTTACGCGATTACTCCCTCAATTGTGAACCGATTTTCAAAATTCTTTTTTTGTTTGAAACAGTATACTCCTGAGGTGGTCCCATTGGCACCAAGTCAAGATCTGATCATGGGATCCTAGAGAAATCGAGGGCAACCTTCAAATTTTACAGGCAAACCTATAGTGATTTTAGCATTTTTAGTATCAAGTGAAGTATTTGCATTCAGAAAGTATCATTTCGTAAACTGGACCTGATGAAGAAGACCGTAGATGGCCAACGGAACTCCTCAACGGGTCAAATCTTGCAAGTTAAATTTGACCCACTTCCCGGTTTCCAATTGAGCTGAAATTTTGCAGACATGTGTGAATTGGATGACAATGCAATATTATTATGACATGGAGCTGATCTGATGATGGAGCTGAAAGTTGGCCATAGAAACTCTGTAATAAAACGATACGACCGCATTGAGTTCGAGCTCATTTGATTTGTCTTGACGAGTACTTTGATCCTAGATGGTAACTAGGGTCTGAAGATGGAGTTGGAAGGTGACCATAAGAACTCCGTAATAAAACAACATAACCCCATCGAGTTTGGGCTCGTTTGATTCGTCTTGACGATTACTTTGGTAACCAGGATCAAAAAGTACAGTCAGCAAAGAGTGCCTGTTGTATCGCATAATGTTGATTGTTCTAAAATTTTCTGGCGAAGAATGTTTGGCATACTGTTGAAAGTCCTAAAGCATATTTGTTCGTCCTTATATTGATTGATAACAAGAACATCGAATTACCTACAACGTTTTATTACTAATATTAATTGGCCAAAGCAGTCCGAAGAATTGTGTAAGTTATTCACCTAAACTATAGTAAGTAGGTATGGCACCTATGTACAAAGAAAAGGGGGCAATAAAAATACCTACAAACCACCTCTCGCTTAACCTTGTTAGGTTCGTTAGATATCTTGCGTCCCGTAGAGTGGGAATGGAAGTGTAGTCAGCGGAGGGGGGCTCGGGGGGCGATGCCCCCGCTTTAAAAAAATAATTTCAAACCATCCCCCGTTTAACCTGGTTAGGTTCGTTAGTTACCTTGCGCCCCTCAAAGTGATATTAAAGGGGGAGGGGGGGCCCGGGGGGCGAAGCCCCCCGCAATAAAAAAAATACTTTCAAGCCATCCCCTGTTTAACCTGTTTAGGTTCGTCAGTTACCTTGCGCTCCTCAAAGTTATATTAGGTGGGAGTTGGGGCTCGGGGGGCGGAGCCCCCCGCAATAAAAAACAACTGTCAAACCGCGTCCCGTTTAACCTAACCAGATTCGTTAGTTATCTTGTGTCCCTCAGAGTGGAAAATGAAGCCTTGGCACTGGAAGGGGGGCTCGGGGGGCGGAGCCCCCCGTAATAATAAACACCTTCAAACCACCCTCTTTTTAAAACCAAACCTGTTTTAAACCCTGTTAGGAGCGGAGCTGGTTAGCTTCATTAGTTATCTTACGTCACTCAGAGTGGAAATAGAAGCCCCGTTCTTGGAGGGGGGCGCGGGGGGCGGAGCCCCCCGCAATAAAAATACTCTTAAACTACCTCCCGTTTAACCTGGTTAGATTCTTCAGTTATGTTGCGTCCCTCAGAGTGGAAATAGAAGCATCGCTACCAGAAAGATGACTCGCAATAAAAATACTTTCAAACCATCCCCCGTTTAACCTGATTAGGTTCGTTAGTTACCTTGCGCTCCTTAAAGTGATATTAGGCGGGAGGGGGGGGGCTCGGGGGGCGGAGCCCCCCGCAATAAAAAAAAACTGTCAAACCGCGTCCCGTTTAACCTTACCAGATTCGAATTTTTCGTTCCATGAACACCATTTTCCCTTCAGCTTTTTGTGCCGGTCACTACCACCACCACTGGCACAAAAAGTTAAGGGACCAATGGTGTCCATCGGACGCTCCACGGGTTAAGACTTAGACGAGCGTTACCAGTAGGGGAGACCGAGGACAGTAAAGTGGTGACAGAGGAGAGTAGTGACAACGTCAATTTTCCAGAACTTATTAACTGCTAGCGAGCTCGCAATAGCGCGCGTTTTTTAGTTCAAGTCTCGAACTATCAAACACGCGCTGTTGCGAGCCTGCTAGCAGTAAATAAGTTCCCAAAAATCGACAATGTCACAACTCTCCTCGGTCTCCCTTACCCTATACTATAAGTTTCTAATACATTGAAAAATTTGTTCTCATATATTACATTCGGCAGTTATTCTCACTCTTGATTTGTTCTATATAAAGGCTACGCTAGGACTCACGAGGAATAATAAAAGAAAAATATTTACTAACGGCATGTTTGATATTACAGTATCCGGAGCTGAACCCGATGATAATTATAACGGAGGGCTCGGGGGGCAGAGCTTCCCGCATTAAAAAAATACCTTCAAACCACCCCCGTTTACCCTTGTTAAGTTTGTTAGTTACCTTGCGATCCTCAGAGCGTAAACAGAAGCGGGGCTTCGTTTACTGGCTACGCCTACGCATCTTTTTTATACCAATACAACTAAAAAGCCAAAAATAAAAAAAATTAAATAAAAAATAGAACCGCCTTCAAAAGCACCCAAAAAAATATTAATTAAAAATGTAACCGACTATAATGAGCATTATAATATCTTTCTACTAATCTGTTTGAAGTCGGGCCTCAGCTCGAGCCAGCAGGAGTGGACCTAGTAATTAAATTAATAAATAAATATCCCGGGACAATTCACACCAATCGACCTAGTCTCAAAGTAAGCAAAGCTTGTGTTATGGGTACTAGGCAACGGATAAACATACTTATATAGATAGATACATACTTAAATGCATATTAAACACCCAAGACCCGAGATCAAACATTCGTGTTTTTCATACAGATATCTGGCCCGACGCGGGAACCGAACCTGGGACCTCAAACTTTATAGTAGTAATTTAACTTACCTACCTATTATCCCTATTATACCCACTATCTGTTGGGCTTCTACCACTCCTGCTAGCTCGTGCTGAGGCCCGACTTCAAACAGATTAGTAGAAAGATATTACAATGCTCATTATAGTCGGTTACATTTTTAATTAATATTTTTTTGGGTGCTTTTGAAGGCGGTTCTATTTTTTATTTAAATTTTTTTATTTATAGAAAAACGGCCAGCAGGCTAATTGTTTAACTCCCTCGCAATCGTCATCGCGATCATTTTGACAGTTCTTGTATGGGTTGACAATATTTATGACGTTGACCTTACAGTCGAGTAGAGTACTAGGGTGGAAACTTGGTGGAAACTTTATAAAGTTATTTTCTTGTTGACATTCTATAAGAAATCATTGTGAAATTGATCGTGAAAAGGTTTGTTTCACCCTGATACGCGGTCCAGTTTACTTGAATGTACAGTCGCGAACTTTAATTTGTGACCCACTTAAGGTTGACAGTCCTGTCATATTGAATGATTGGAATGATTAGGGTCGTGCTCACAAAAAATATTCTTTTTTTTACTAGTTCCTTCACAAGTGATGAAGGAAGAATTGTATTTACTTATTTACATTTTTGTTCCTTGTCGCAGTAGAACCTTCAATTCTAAAAAGCCGAAAAAAAAACGCAGTTCTTCCTTCATCTCTTGTGAAGGAACTAGTGCGGAAAATAACGCAATAGTTACTTCGAAGGAACAGCCGAAGGAACTACCGCGAATAATCCCATATCTAGAGAACTTTGGACGCTTCAGTAGGTAAAGTTAGAAAAGAAAGTGTCAGTGTGACATTGCATTGACTGATAACTGATAAGGAAAATAGTCCGGTAAGTGACACATCACTCTGTGATAGATAACATCCTACAAGGCTATTATAAATAAAAGAAACCCATGGTTCGACTGTGCATCTTCACTACAAGCGACCGCATCAGCGATCTCTCGAACCCTTATCAGCTCATTTAATTATAAGCTAGCGTTTCGTAGTGGTAGTCAGTATGATTAGTGGTCTTTTGTTTTTAGTTTTTCCATCGTGTGAAAAGTTGATCCAGTCACGGACCAGTAATCTCCATTAAAAACAAAAATTTGATTCATCATATCAGCCAACCTCCACTGCTGGTAAAACGCCTCCCTCAAATAGTTCTATTTCACAACGATCGGCCCGCATCCAAGGGGTTCTTGCGTCCTTTACCAGGTCATCGGTCACACGGTCCATCTTGTGGGCCTTCCTACCTACGCCACGTATTGCGGTTCATGATGAAATGTGATTTGTTTTACCTAAATACGGTAACAAAAACCACTTGTATACCAAGGGGGGCTTGTGTATGGGTGTACCTACTGTTTACCAAGTTGGGTTGGATTTAACTGTATCACATCACCAGTAATTACCAGTAGAGGTATTTATAATCATTGTGTTCTAAAGTCTTGATTTGACCATGCCTTTCGATTCAAGAATAAGACGATTAATGTCTGCATCAGAATCGATATTGAGTGAATTGTAAAGTTGCTTGAACATGACATTGACTTTTTCTATGACGCAATAAAGGAAAAGGATGATTATACAGGGTAGTACATTTAGATCGGTCAGTATGGGCAAGTCTGTAACTATTGACAAACAAAGATCTGTTCGAAGGAACCAGTCATCGAATTTAGTGACAAGAAAAACTGCATTCATAATGTTCTTGTGGTCGGATTGGCTTTAAATATGGTATACATATGTAGATAGGATGTATATATAAAAATACAGTTAGAAAAAAATACAGTCAGCAAAAAACCTTGTATTAAAAATTAAATTTTTCATGAAAAACTTTTAAAATGAATGCAGTTTTTCTTGTCACCAAAATCAATGACATGGTTCCTACTATACTGACCACCGATCTAAATCCACCACCCACCCACCCTGTATATCTGCGTATCAACCATTCGAGTAAATTGGTTAGTGTCGTATTTTTTAAGGTAGAAAATTAAAAACAAAATAGATGAAAGTGGGGGTTGTCATATTCCTGTTTTTATGCATTTCAAATGACAAATTTATTTAGTACAAATTTAAAACACTTTTTCAATAAATAAAACAATGTCCTGTAACTAATATTTATAATAAAAATTATTCATGATTTTCATTTTACAGAGTATTCATATTTACAAACAGTATTATCTACGTACACGTCTACATATAAATAAAATTCATTGACTCCCATGTTTAAAGTAAAATGTACAAAAAACATACAACTCCATAATCGTTTATTGTATTCGCTGACATAATGACCAAAATACACAACTAATAATTTTATAACCTAATTCAAACCCCGACCAAACTACTAGAGGTGTGTCATGGGGGCGCCTTGTATTTCTCTATGTGTTCTGATCGGATCCTTCGTTTGTTTTGAGTTCGCATTATAATACCACTTAAGATTTATATTACATAATTGGAAGTTAAAGCAGCTACAGGTATGATATAATAGAATAGTGATGATTTCAGAACCACGAATGGTCATGAATTTGTTTGGTATTTAGTGAGCGTGGGTACACACGAAGATGTATACTGAAAGACTAAAAAAACTGCATGAAACTTCATTCGTGAAAGTTTGAGAGTTTTCTTACGTCTCCGAGTGTAGATCACGGGCACCCTTTAGCTCGTCATTTAAGTCATCATGTCGGCCTTATATTATTGTTACCTTTTTAAGTGACTAATATTTTGTTAACTAACAAGACCCTACAAACAATTTATAAAATACTGCGCTCTTGGTGCATCCCTCTCGGGCTCATTCAGTACCTTGATCTAAGATTCCCTCCAGTTACACTGAATAACGTTTAATTGCATTATTTACAAAACGTTTACACTAATTATAGAATTTATACGAGACAATTTTGCCTAAATATTACTGTGCGGCCTGATACGAAGCTTACAATTTAATACTAAATCAAAACATACAGTGCACACGAACTCTAGTATGCGCACATTTAAGAAATTGAGGTAATTGGTTTTGAAGATAATACACGGGTAACTTATCCAATGACTCTCAGTGTTAGTGCCGTGGGGCTGGTCGCCGCGACAGCCGCCGGCGGGCCGCAGCCGCAGGCTCCACGCACCTCGAGAGGGAAATTCAACAACAAATTAAAAGAACTAAGGGAATGAAATAAAGTCGACGTGTGCTCTGTAACTGTACAATACTCATGTCAACAAAACATGAAATATACTGTTTTAAACTTTCGTGATTTTCACGCATAATTACTATACTACCTAGTTAACTCGTGACCACGGCTGCTGCAATGTGACCGAAACGTCGAGGTAAATATTATTTTGCGTGATAAGTCCCGTTTAGTATAGTAATTATGAACAAAACATGCAGTTTTAAATGAAATAAAATTTTATTCATAAACATTATTGAGCATTCACTACTATTGTACAATTATGTACAGCTGTATTTGGTAACGAGTAGTCACACATACGCTCCCTCCTATCATCCGTTAATATTGTCGCAGATAGTTTATGGTGTTTTATATTTTTTATAGAAAACTATCTTAAAATAAATCAGGTCACACAAGTGAGAGATACAAAGGTACTCTTACGTACAGAAAATTATAAATATATACATAAAATGTACTATAAATATTTGCTACGCCTGAAAGGCGTCAAATGTCGGTCAAACCGATCGATCGAATATAAAATAACGTTTAAATACTTTCAATATGTATAGGTAATGTATACTGAATATAATTCGCTATATTTAATAATTTATCAGGGCACATCTTTTAGCTTGACGTAAAAATATCTTCGATAATATCTAGCCGTATGTCGGCTCAGCACATAACCCGTCGCACGCTCACTCACACGCAAGTCCGCGGCCGTCGCTACCTTCACCAAAAGGTATCCATAATTCGGGGGCCGCGCCCGAGCAACGTTTCGGAGTCTCAGGCGAAATACTAGAGACTGTCGACATCCGAAAAGTAAACTGAAAGCGCGGGAGCTATGGAGGCAGCGCGTTCCGCGCGCTGGAACTGTGGATGCCTTTCGTGGTGTTCCTGTGGGGTGGTGTGGGGTGGTGGGGGGCTATTTGATCCTGTTGAGGACGAGGTCGGTGGTGACGACGAGTCCCTTCTGGTAGGGCGAGTCGGCGAGCTGGGCGGCGAGACGGCCGGCCTCCACGCCGTGCTTGCGCGCGAGGAAGCGCGTCTGCTCGAGCCCGCGCGACTTGTGCACCAGCTCGAAAGCCTTCTCCACGTCGCCCGCCTCTTGGAACCGCCTCATTATCATCGGGTTCAGCTCCGGATACTGTAATATCAAACATGCCGTTAGTAAATATTTTTCTTTTATTATTCCTCGTGAGTCCTAGCGTAGCCTTTATATAGAACAAATCAAGAGTGAGAATAACTGCCGAATGTAATATATGAGAACAAATTTTTCAATGTATTAGAAACTTATAGTATAGGGTAAGGGAGACCGAGGAGAGTTGTGACATTGTCGATTTTTGGGAACTTATTTACTGCTAGCAGGCTCGCAACAGCGCGTGTTTGATAGTTCGAGACTTGAACTAAAAAACGCGCGCTATTGCGAGCTCGCTAGCAGTTAATAAGTTCTGGAAAATTGACGTTGTCACTACTCTCCTCTGTCACCACTTTACTGTCCTCGGTCTCCCCTACTGGTAACGCTCGTCTAAGTCTTAACCCGTGGAGCGTCCGATGGACACCATTGGTCCCTTAACTTTTTGTGCCAGTGGTGGTGGTAGTGACCGGCACAAAAAGCTGAAGGGAAAATGGTGTTCATGGAACGCTCCACAGGTTAAGCGGTACATCTGTTTAAAAAATTCAGGACGATATATAACTAGCTGTTGCCCGCGACTCCGTCTGCAAAGAATTCGTATACCGATATCCCGCGGAAACTACACAATTTTTTGGGATAAACTTTGCTATGTCCTTTCCCGGATTTCAAACTAATTCTATATCAAATTTCAAATTTAAATCGGTTCAGCGGTCTAAGCGAAGAGGTAACAGACAGACAGACACACTTTCGCATTTATGATATTAGTATGTATTTGTATGCCATTCATTTATAACTTTATTTTATTTTTAGTATTTTTTATTATAGCGGCAACTTAAATACATCATCTGTGCAAATTTCAACTGTCTAGCTGTCACGGTTCATAAGATACAGCCTCAGTGACAGATAGACAGTCAGACGGACAGCAGTCTTAGTAATAGAGTCCCGTTTTTACCCTTTGGGTACGGAAACCGAACAAGATAAAGGTAAGAGGTTTATCTTACCTTTTCGCACGCGAAGAGTACTGGGGCTGTGGCGAGGCCGAGCTTTAGGTCGGCGGCTGTGGGCTTGCCCATGGCCTGTGCTGACGACACGAAGTCCAACATGTCGTCCACCAGCTGGAAGGAGAGCCCGAGGTTGCGGCCGTACTGGAACGCCAGTTCACTTGTGCTCTCGTCCGCGCCGCTCAGGAGGGCCACCTGCCATGACGACGCAATTATTACATATACATCTTCATCATCATCATCATCATCATCCCAGCCTATACACATGAAAGGGCTTGGGCCGTAGTTCCCACGCGCGCCCAGTGCGGATTAGGAAGTTCACGCACACCATTGAATTTCTTCACAGGTGCGTGGAAGTTTCTTCTCGATGTTTTTCTTCACCGTAATGCTCATGGTAAAGTTCAAATATAATTTCGCACTTAAATTCCGAAAAACTCAGAGGTGCGAGCCCGGATTCGGACCCATGACCCTCTGCTTGAGAGGCAATAGGTCAAACTACTAGGCCATGTACATGTTAATATGGGTGAATCAACTCTTTTGTGTTGTTTACTCTATCCCAGGGTGTTCAAGTGACATCTTTTTACTGTTTCATAGAAAGATGTGAACCTGAACATTTGTTCAATAATGTATGTTAAAAAAGTGTAATAAATAACTTCCTTGTTCATGAACATATATTTTTTTCCAAATTTCGTTAGCGATCGAGACGTTGTACCTGAAGGTTTAATGTCATTTTCAGAATTTAAAATGTCAGACCATTTTCACTTACAATGTGACAATCAACCTAGTTAAAATCAGATAAGGCTCTTTCTTGACCGACTATACACGTAGCTGGTAAATATCTAATTACAAAAAGTTTGAAAATAACAACAGACCAAAAATATGTAATGACATTTGTTATACACCGTGAAATTTTAGTGGTTGTTTTCCCGAAACGAGGTGATTTAGTATCGATTGTACAATCGATTTATAATTACTATTTTGACTAGAGTCAAAAATCCAATTGTGAAAACGAAAGTCGAAAATGACCGCAAACCAATAGTAACGCTTCGTTGGTACCTAACCTATCGTACTATCGTACGCTACTTGTACCAACGAAGCGTTACTATTGGTTTGCGGTCATTATCGACTTTCGTTTTTCACAATTGGATTTTTGACTCTAGTCAAAATAGTAATTATAAATCGATTGAACAATCGAAACTAATTCACCTCGTTTCGGGAAAACAACCACTAAAATTTCACGGTGTATATAAATAATGTTGCTTTCTCATAAATTGTAAACTTTAAAGGATTAATGAAATAACCTAACATAACGTAATCCAATAAAACTAAAATAGTTTATCTAGTTTCAAGTAACTTCACCCAAGTTGTATTATTTCAAATGATTATTATGTATTTCATCCTGTATTATCTTCAAACTTTATAATTATATTTTGACACGATCCCGTCATGTCTATTTATAGGTATTTTAATGCAAACTGAGTTCATCAGTTATTGTTTAAATCCAACCATTCGCTTTGAATAAAGAAAATCGTAGAATCAAAATCAGTGGTCTTCAAGCATTGTAGTGTTGACCACAATTGTTTCTCTAGTAAACCGACTAAGCTAATTTCGTGTACTCGCTTGTTACTTACCGCTTTAACGGAATTTGCGATGAGGGAGGCGGTCTTCCTGTATGTTTTGGTGAGGTAATGCGCGAACCGTTCGTTCTCTGTCTCCTTGCTGCCCAACTGCATGAACTCGCCCTGGACCAAATCTGTCACTACCTGGAAGAAGGAAAGTAAATAATATCAAGATCAAGACATTACCAAAAAAAGCTAACGCCACCAAACACGTTTACAATAATTAGCGAAATTTATTGACGCTTCAGCTGTGTTGTTTTATAAAACCTGCACGTTGCGACTGTATAATTAAACAAACTACAAACTTGCTATTTTACCATGGCGCAATGATACTAAATTAAAAATTGGAAACGGCAGCTCAAATGCATCAATAATTTATGAGAGTATAATTCACAACATGACCTATACAAGAATGTTAAAAAAAAAGTCTTTTGTACTCCGAGTACTTAAGTGTATTTAAATCTAAATTCAGCAAGTATTTGTTTGCAATAAAAACACGAACAGGATGCAAGCCCCAATTACATTAGCCTCAGTCGAGTAGGTAGATAGTGCGTGCATAAAAATGTAAGCGTAAAAATAACGCAAGAAAAAACATTTTTGCTATATTGGGTCCCAATCCGCACTGGGATCGCGTGGGATCCTCCGCCCAAAACCCTTTATGATGACGGTAGAACGTAAGTCTGGTTATATGACCATGAACACTACCAGAGTATGTCTGTATGTCAGTGAGAACACACCTGGCTGAGCACGAGTGTGACGTCATCGCTGCGCAGGCGAGCTATCATCATCGACGCCACAGCGAGGATGAAGTCGCCGGCCATCGCCACCTGCAACCAAACAATACAACACGTCACTAAAATGATATCGTCGGTGATACTGGAACTAGTTTATTCCATAAGGTCTACATCGTCGGGTGGCAAGCAAAAGTAACTAAGTACCAAATACCTACCTTAAAACAAAGCTCGTATCTCAGTATGTAATTACTAACTAGATACGACTTTTTGAAGAGCAGCGACAGAAATTTTAGCGAGTTTTGCTTGTCATCCGGCGAATTATTGTCTATTTACAAGCTTTCTTCTTAATCTTAGAAATCGAATTCGACCCACTTCCTGTGGCAGTGTTCGGATTCACTTGAAATTTGGTATACTTATGTAGTTTGAATGACAATGCAAGTGCATTCAACAAAAAGTACAGTCAGCGAAAATAAAGCTTAATGGAAAAAGATAGTTACGCGGTATTGCAATATCACCCACGATATAGGCACAGTGGAGTTCAAAGATATCTTTACACTTTAGTGCCTTGTCACTGTATGCTTTCTGACAATTTCATATAAAAGTTCAAACACGACGTGACTGCGACAAGGTAGTAAAGTGTAAAGATATCTTTGACCTCGACTGTACATGAACCTTTAGAGAACTGCGCAGAGTTCTTAGCATGATTCACTTCTTAAGACCTAACACGCAACACAAAGTATTTACCATTTTCTTATTTCTTTTAATGTTTTAGTTCTTTTTTGAGTAGTTTTTAAAAGAACATCATTATGTACGGTAGACAAATGAATGGTTTGTTTGAATGACCTTAGATTATGCAATCCCATTTATCATTTCAGTAGGATTAAAATAAATAAGTACTTATTGCATTCTTTTTCGTCCACTTAATTTGGTCAGTTACAATACAAAAACTTAAAATTATAGTCATAATCAACTATGCCCACAAAAATAAATCTTGACTGATTGACTGTCTGACTGACTCATGAAAAAGACATGATTTATATATTCAAATCAACGGGACCCTATCTCTATTACTAGACTCTTCAAATTTAGCAGGCAAATAGGTTACAACAGCTATAATTTATTTCGGGAAATTCCGGCGGGATAAATACTAAAGAAGATTATATTCTCAACTCTACTCAGCTGGTCTAAACTGGGCGCGTGTTACGGCACTTTCACACGGGCAACGTCCCGTTTTTTGCGGATTTTGCAGGATCCTGCAAACCGAATGCTCGCGTGAATGTTATATATGCTACTAAACGGGATCCTGCAAAAAACCGAACCCGCAAAAAACGGGACGTTGCCCGTGTGAAAGTGCCGTTAAGTGTAACTTAGATTTAATAATCTGTGGCAGCTAGGTGTATCGTAATAACGACATTACGACATAAGTGCTATTATGGGGAAAAGAATTAGACTTTTCTGAAGTCATATTATCTATGTTCTTATTGAATTGTTCGTGACCATGTTAAAAACCGATAGAAAAAAAGAAGAAAAAAATTTTTTTTTCAAGATTTGTCTGAATTATCACAGGTTAACTGAATTTACATGTTCGAGTCAGAATGACTATCTCCTGAATTATGATTAACAGAATTTTCAAATTTAGCATGCATGCGTAAACGAATTCTTCGCAGACGGAGGCGCGGGCAGCAGCTCGTATTAAATATAATGATAGTGATAATATTTCTAAATGCCGAATTATGTCTTTCAATGCAGTTCTTCTTAATGCAGGCTCAATTAAGTTCAATGTCAAGTAGTTACTTATTACGGTTTGCAAATTAACTTTTTTAGTCTCTTTGTTAAAATAACCTTACAAAAAGTAATTTATTAGCAGCTTCATGCCGATGCAGATGATTTAAAATAATAAAATATTTAATAAATTAAACTATAAAGCGAATACCAAGGCATCAATAATTACGATCCAATTACAATTTATTACAGTCCTTAATAGTATGGAAGAAGATATCTACATATAGGGATTGTCGTTTGCACCTTTTTATTTTTTACAACACGACTACTTTTATAATTACGGATATTGCTGTTCTTTATGGGAGATAATGTATGGTAAACAAATTGCACAGGTATGGTCGGTATGAGAGCTATTTATTTGATATGTCACGAACAAGTTAAAAAATAAAGATGTCTGCGGAGGTCTGCGCTGTATGCACTATTAAGTATAAATACTTTTTATCCGGGTTGTTAATTGATTGGTTCTCGCCCATATTGCATACTGAAATGTTTCCTCGTAAACATTTGTAACCAATGCTTTTATACATGTCTTTCTTAAATTGGAATCTACAATTTATGAATTGTAGACTACACGTTATAAATGTTAATGTGGCTGTTGCAAGCAGAATAAAATAAAATTTAATTTAATAAAAAAAAACAAGACTTTTTACATCGACCATCTTGCTTGACGAATATGGTCATGGGTTCGAGCCCGGGCTTGCACCCCCGAGTTTTTCTGAATTAATTACGGAAAAATTCTTTATTAAGTGAAGACGACGAGACGATATTAAACCGACCGTATTTAGTCTAGACTAAAATTGGATACAGTCGGCAGCAGATGCACCTTCTACACAGTATCACATCCGTTCATTCGAAAACTTATCTGGTGCTTTTTGTACCAAATAGACTTCAATTCAAGGTCGGAGTGACCACGTTTCAAAATCATGAAAAATTCAGTTACCTATTTGACACAATTATCAACATATTCCGTGTTAAATATACCCATTTTAAATTTTTGTGACACTCAGAGGGCAGGGGAAACATAAGTTCAAGATGGTAGCGTCCGCAAGAAACGCGCGACGCACAGCGCGTGTTTCGTGGGCGCTCATTTCTCCGGTCGTATCAGGAATGTCGAGAAAGTCGGTGATGCGGCGGCATACTAATGGTGCGGGCGTTTCGCTGCCGGCTTCCGACGCAGCTGGCACGGACGGCGGGACTCATTAGCTCACTGGACACTTGTTAGCCTACATCGAGAGTCGGTGGCTTCGCTGGCGCACCCACGCCACGCCGCTTGGAGGGTACGCGCGGCTGTTTAGGATTAAACCGAGACTAAATATAGCTTAAGCGCCACAGTTACATTTTTTACCCATAAAACCGCATTATGACAATTAATTAGAAATCTAATAAAGGCTTTGATGCCAACATTTAAGTAATTATTTAGAGATCTGAATAATATTTAGTCTGAATGTAGAAAAAAATATGTCTTAGTGTCATGATTGTTTGCAAAAGTAAGGGGCAGAGTTTAAAAGCTACGTTAATATTATGGTAGTATAGATAAGATAGATAAGATATTTATCTTAATATGCATTAGAACCTTCAAAGTATCCCACTTAAAATTAAATCAAAATACCATAGGACCATTGGGCTTGTTATGATTCCTATTTCACACTACGATAATATTAACGTAGCTTTTAAACTCTGCCCCTTACTTTTAAGATATTAAGATATTTATCTTAATATGGGTATATAGTAAATAAAATAAAATAAATATTAAATAAATATTAGGGGACAATCTTACACAAATCGACCTAGTCCCAAACTAAGCAAAGCTTGTACTATGGGTACTAGACGACGATAAACATACTTATATAGATAAATAAATACTTAAATACATAGAAAACATCCATAACTCAGGAACAAATATTCGTGCTCATCACACAAATAAATGCCCCATTTGCATAATCCTCCATTATGCGTTCAAAAACCATAGATAATGACCAGCATTACGACATTGGATTCTATTATGAACACGGCAGTATCGTAATGGTCATTACGATACAGAAAACTGTAACATAATGAGATTTCATACATCATTATATTACAGTACCGGTGCAGGAGGAGCGCGCAATCACGTCGCGCAGGTCCTCGGGCGCGCACCGGGCGCAGGTCGTGGGGCAGTCATACCTAGTTCTCGTTAATGCAGGTCATTTCTCAATGGTTCTTGAACGCATGATAGAGGATTTAATATATGGATGTAGATAAAATATTGTATGCAACTGTATGAAATTAGGCCTTAAAACACTCATGTGACCCTTTATGAGTATAATACGATACAGTTGCATAAAATACTATTATTTTACACTTGAATTTTATATGTTGTTTATAATATAAACAGCAGTTTAAAGTCATAGAAAAAGGATGTGGAGTGTGGAGCCGTGAATCATGGTGGCAGTAACAGCTGCACTTAGAAACGTCAATTACCCAACTGTAGTGGTTTCCAAATTAGTATTAATTATGTTTATGCTAACTAAACATAAAACTTTTATTTTATCAAACTGGGTTTACTAACCTAGATAGATAAACTACTTACTTGTTAATAATAGGCACGCGGTTTCAATTGGATGAGCCCCTAATAACCAAAAATGATGTCATGGCAAAATACCTACTTAACTTTTTTTTGCTAACAAGCTCATTATAGCAAGTTGACTTTCAAAGTGCTTCACATAATGAGTTTAATGAAAAGTAGCCACATGTTTTGGTGTTAATGACACTCGTTTCAGGTAGTTTAACCTTGATTCCTGTCCATGTTAATTACCAAAAATATTTTTTTCAAGTCGTTTATTTACGAATAGGCGGGTAGTACAAGATTTAACTAAGTTTACTAATTCATCATACAGTTGTACACTTTGATTCTAATAGACATTCAGCAGCAATCCAACGATACCGTGCAATGTAGACCGCAAAAGTTGCCGTTGACAATACTAATTTCCTACACTGTGCTACGATGCATAGTTAATGAATGCGCAGAGAGCGCAGTTCACCTACGATTCTAAATGTAATAAAGCTAATTATGGTGGTGAAAATTTAATAATCCTTTTTATGGTTCCGTACCCAAAGGGTAAAAACGGGACCCTATTACTGAGACTTCGCTGTCCGCCCATCTGTCCGTCTGTCCGTCTGTCACCAGGCTGTATCTCACGAACCGTGATAGCTAGCTAGACAGTTGAAATTTTCACAGATGATGTATTTCGGTTGCCGCTATAACAAAAACTACTAAAAACAGAATAAAATAAAGGGGGGCTCCCATACAAAAAACGTGTTTTTTTTGCCGTTTTTATAGATGGTACGGAACCCTTCGTGCGCGAGCCCGACTCGCACTTGGCCAGTTTTTTTTGTTTATACATATTATGTAGTTTTTTTACCCCAAAATACTCATGCAAGTTTAAGTACAAGGAATTAACTACCCATATTAGGCCTCATAACTAGGTCTAAGTTTCATATAATAAAGACGTTTTACGATGATCCCCGTGTTAAAAAAAAAACATTTTTAACGTTCACTGTGTAAGAGCTATCATTTGCAAGTTTCACAGGGATCGTAGAATGACTCTATCTAGCTTTTTGCACCATTTAACAGCTTTCAACATCTAAATTGTACGCGGACGATTCATCATACCCCTCATTTGTAGCATAATCGTCTGAGGCTCAAGCAAACTAGCTTTTCAGATATAAATAAAAATAAATAAATATTAGGGGACAATCATACAGAAATCGACCTAGTCCCAAACTAAGCAAAGCTTGTACTATGGGTACTAGACGACGATAAACATACTTATATAGATAAATAAATACTTAAATACATAGAAAACATCCATAACTCAGGAACAAATATTCGTGCTCATCACACAAATAAATGCCCTTACCGAAATTCGAACCCAGCACCTCTTGCTTCGTGGGCAGGGTCACTACCAACTAGGCTAAAGCGGTCGTTCAAAAACATAAACATAAACCCTTTTATTAGCGTTATAAAACATAAACCCTTTTATTAGCGTTAGTGTTAGCCTCCTAAAACATCGAAGTTATTAAACAGGGGACAGGTAGCGCAGGCGCATCGTCCGCGCTCGGTTGCGCAAGTCGCGCACGCATTAACACACTTTCTGCCAACGACTATCCGGGCTAAAAACGCATCCGCCGCGCATGCGCTGGGGTATCACGCTAGTGCTGCCAAACTATTCCAAAGAACGGCGCGTGGTAAAAACTGTCCCTTAATTAAGGCTGACTGCATTGCACTTGTGCACTATAGAACTTGTTTTTATTTTTGAACAAATGTGTAAAGGAGAGGCAATTGGAAATATCAAAACGCATGTCATTTAACTGTCTCTGAGTACGGAAGATAACGAAAAAGTACTACTTTCGGCTTTATATCCTCATCATCATTATCGTCCTAGCCTATATACGTCCCACTGCAAGGCACAGCGCATGCCTCCTCTCAGAAACGGCTCTCTGTTTATATCCTCACTAAGCATAGTTTGTAACTTTTTTGTCGATGTAAGAAATACAGATCGTCCGGTCAAATGGCGTGCATATACTGCTGCCACAAATTAGGCAGGTAAGTCGGGGTAAGAAAAGGTTCGTCACTTTTCGACCTTAACTCGTTGACGTAGAGTCGAAAAGTGACGAACCTTTACAGGCAACTTCGGCGTCGGAATAAGTCGGCTTTATATCTCTGAGACGGCCAGCCAGTGCATCCGTGCACAAAATTTGTACCTATCTACAGACGGACTATAATCAAAATGTTACATAAAAATTTATTAATTTCAAATAAGAATCAAACATGACACGATAGTACCGTAAATAGACGGAGTTAACAGTTATCAAAAGCATGAAGCATGACGATAGCAATAGAGCGTCAGTCGAGCAAATCTGCTACGATGCAGAAAATTAGCGAACTAACATTTCCTCTGTAAAAACAAAACCGTTTATAATAGAAATAAAACACAGGTATCAGGTGTTACATCTTAATCAGACTTCTGTTATAAAAGTATGTCTTCCATGATAAGAGTGAAAGGCTTTCACAAGAACGCGTCGAAAGTCAGCCCATCGCGAGCCACATGAATAATTTACCAGAAAAATCTCTACGATTTCACACGGACTTAATTCTGAACGCGTTGAAGTTTCTATTCCGTAATTCAATTATGAACACCATTAAATGCCAGTACAGATTGTATTATTATACCAAACATCACTGAGCACTACAATTTACAGTTGAGCTGGAAAACAAGAACCTGTAATCGTGAGTTATGATGGGCCTTTAAGACTGTTGAGTAAGATCCGTTTCAATCGCATTTTCAAGGCCTCCGCGAATTTCCAGACTGGGTGGCAATCACCCCGGTAGACTATTCAGTTCAGGCAAACGGTGCGACATTCCAATTTTGCGTTTTATGTTTATGCGGCAATTTTTCTGCGAGGCAGGTTTCGGTATGAAGGTTATTTGGACAGGGGTTTCGACATGGCTGTCGAGTGGGTTCTGCTATTGGTGGGTGCTTGAGACTGGTTGCGGTCCATCATTCTGTGTCAAGCCGCACGGTGCTTTCGCAAGGCAGCCTTGACAGTGGTGTTTGGCAGGTGGCTGCGGCCGGTGCCGCGGAGGCGGCGGCCGGACGGAGAATGTGACGCGGGTTGTATGTCACCCGGTCGGCCTTGACTCCCCTCATCCCCTCCCTATCGGCTACCGGTGTAGACGTTTACGCGACTAAAGTTCTGCACCTACTATCCCGATTCATAACTGGACCAGGTCGGGCCCGGCATGCGCGGCACAGCTACAGCAGGGCAAAGCTGGTCCTTACTTTCAACGCTGAGTACCGAAATAGAGCGGTAAAATTTAGTCACGAAGTAAGTAAGTCTTTAGGTAAAGTATGTTCGTTTTTAGTGAACAAAGACTAAACTTGATAAGAATATAAAAATTGGAAATGCCAGGGAATTTTAGGAATTCATTTATTATTAATATTATATAATTTATTACAAAATATTCATCAATAAATAAATAAATAAAGTTACTTACTGCTACCCAGTGTTCGAATTATCTTGAAAATTGTTCTATAAACTTATCAAATAATCAAATGATTGAAATTTAATAAATAAGCAAAAAATCTTAACATAATATACTTTATACAAAAAAAAAATCGCAATGCTGGTTGGTTAACTACATATAATTTTATTATTATTTTTTAGATTAGGCTATAATTTTTGACACATTTTTAACACGAAGGTTCTACTTGTACTTGGAGAAATTGTGATGCAGCACCTCTTAATTTAATATTCACGAAGTTCTTTGGTAACCAATATGAAATCTTTGAGTTGAATTAGTTTTCCCATAACATCACAGAGTTAGTTAAAAAGCTGCTTATTAAAAAGAACCGTTTTGTGAGTAGAAACCAATCTACCTTGACCTGTCCCAGCAGCGAAATATGTAGTCTGTTTACATATCATTTGAATTCAGAACTGCTTTTGGAATTTGTGTGCTGGTTTAAAGCAGACGACGAACTAACAGACGCCTACCCCAACGTCCTTGTTATTTACACTACGTACATCTTCAACTTAATTTTATAAGTACGGCGCAAAAATATGTTCATGTCATAAGTACCTACACGTAACCTTTTTTTTCGATTCGCGGAGATTTGACAATGATTGACAGCTGCATAGAATGCATGCAGCTTGACTCTAGATTTGATTTGATTACGTTTTATCCTAAATATCGATACGCGTGTAAACGTTCAAATATGATTTTATCGAAGTATTTCGTACCAAGTGAGTGGCCCCGGTCCGATCGGTTGCGAAACTCTGTATCTACCTCTAGTGGCGATTAATGATCGACGAGTGGGGCGTCGTTTCGACACACCTGGCTAAACGGAGGGGTACGTATGCATTCACGTAGAGCTAAAATCCGGTAACGCTGATATCAGTTAGACGCGAACTCCAATTAATCAATTGCATTTTATATAATGAATGCTAATGGGTAGATGGCGGGTGCAATATGCCCGGCTGTGACGATCTAGCAGTGAAAGTTAGCGGGCGCGGAGACGAGCAGTGACCTTGACACGGTGTCGTTCACTCTGGCAGATGGTTTTGTACACCGAAAACTTAGCCAAGAATGTTGATCTGTATTACACACACAAAAAACCAACATATCAAGCTAGTGTTGTTGTTAAAAGTATTTTCAGGGAACTTAACTCATTCTTGGTACCATTCAGACTCGGGATGGTAATCATTAATCGAGACGTAGACATTAAAGTAACATCAAATTAAATGCGACTATAAAATATACAAATTCGAACTAACACGTGATATTGATAAGATTCATTTTAGTCATAATGAGCAAGTATAATTAAGCAGTTACCTACGTTCGATTCATGTTTAATTGATTCGATTCTTGGATAAAGCTTGGTGAAAGTTTCAGATCATTGACCAAAAATCATTCGAGCCAGTGAGAGTAATTATTTACATCTACGTTTGTATGGGGTTAACGACCTTATAATGATATAACAATATCACTTTTTTTTACGTAAATTACGTAGCGGCATTTGGCTTTTAATAATCGTGATAGAGTGGTCGAATAAAAAATGTAGTTGACACTGTCCCAATTAAGCTGAGCTCGTGTGTCGTCATAAAGTTAAAACATTATAAAAACGATTATTAGTTTAGAACAGGATAGCTAGTTACGAGGCCACGGACCGCGGCCGCGTCCGACCCACTTCTCTGCTGTACAGTTAGGTATACTCCGACCAGTTTTTGCTTCGCACTCTTTACACTCCAGCATCGGTGGGTCACTCGACGAAAGTGTTGAACGAATTTTGCTTTCGACGGCCCGCGACCGGTCGCACAATGACGAACAAATAATGGAAAGTAATGGTACTTCCTTTCGTTCATTTATTAAGACGAATTAAGCATATAGAGAAGAATAATGATGCAACACGTGTTAATCGAGTTGCGTAGCGTCAATTGCAAATTGAAAATGCCAGCGGGTCTCCAAAAAGCGGGTGAGGCAGAATTTCACACTGAAAAGTTCAACGTACTACTAACAGATAGAACAGTTAATATTATTACGTAATAAGCATAACACAACTATCGAGTATTTCTATAGAGCAGCTCTACTGCCTGGTTACGTTTTTTTATGCACTGTCTTAAGTGTTACCTACCTGTCTTAAAAATCTTAAAATCATAATACATATAGAGCGAATACTTGTTTTAAACAGTAAGTACGTTTATAAACATTTTTTTTTTTTAATTTGAACATTCCAAGCTTAACCAATAAAACCGAGTAAATGAGCTTTCCAGTTTGTAAACACAACCAAGTGTTACAAAATAGAAAGGAGACGCGAATAAAGTTGAGGAAAAGTACTTTGTTATTATATATAACACTTAACAACAACGACGTGAGTCAAAATTCTATAAGTCATATTAGTCAAGTAATAAAACGTGATTTTTACGCAAACGGCCGGACTTGTATAATTAGTAAACGCAGTAATGAAGGTCCGCGAAAACTCGGAATTATTAATTTAATAAAAACTCGTCATATGCGTGAGAAAAGGGCTATTTGCTGCAGACGAGTTCCTTGAAATGGCTTTAGCAACGACTCAAGAATGCAGAGTCATTCGTTACGAGACAGGTGTAAAAAGTAATTTACCACTGCAATTATCGAAATTGGATATTTATTATGTTAATTCTACCCGTTATAAAATACATAACATAATATGAGGCCTAAGAAAATATGTAAGTATATAATTTATAATTATAAGGAATTTCACCGGATATGGAAATAAAGTTACGGTTGTCTATAAAATAGTTTAGACCGATACAATTTTAGAGAATTACGTTTTTTTTTAACTAAGGTTAGTGTGAAGCCCAATGAAAAATGCGTATGTAGGTATGGCTCTAAATTGATGAGTCAAAGCCAATGCGGTAAAAAGGCTTTACATAACATGACATTTTGAAATTTCTGTCAAAAATTCTCAGTATTGTTCAGGTCAGGCCACCTGATAATTATTTTCGATAATAAGCTGTTCGATGAAAATAATTTACGGGTACAGTGACAACTTCATTCACAATTTTGTACATGTCGAAGCGGCATGTGATTTTAAAGGAGTCATTTAAGTTTACGAATTTTACATATGTTTAAATTAAAAGGTTTCAAATTATAATGAGGCTGTTTGTCAATCAGAGAACAGGTATATTAATGCCTTCACAAATATATGAATCAAGAGACCTTATTGCAGCAATATCTTATAAACTAGGTGTCGCAAAACTAAGGCGTTTAACCTCAAGCCCTGTGACCTAAAGAACTAATTTGAATACTGAGACAAGGATTACGTAAGAGCATTAAGCCGGGTTGAGAAGTTCAGTGACCCTGGCTAGCACCTGACGCATCGAGCAGCATGATAGATGCCGCCGCTCGCCGCCAAATCACGGAGAAAGCTGCCAGCGTGGCTGCCGCTGCCGGTCTGAGTTACGTGTCCTTCCGATCGAGATGCGGACACTTCGAAGATTGGAATATAATTCACCGCACTAGAATCTGACGCAACAAAAAATACCACTTTGCTCGTGTCTTAAAGTACAGCGCCAATGACCAATAAGGAATCTTCTATTCCATTTCATAGGCCTGAACAATTCGTGCTGACTAACGCAATTTTAATGTAAAAAAAATAATCAATCGGAACTGAAAGCGTTAATAATGAGACAGTCTCAGATTGCCAGAACTATGTGGAAACCAGCTGAATTAGAAAATGCTTCATTGCTCTAGCAATATTGCTTCAAATTAGTGAAAAAGTTTAAAACTATCAATGACGATGAAACTTTGACATAAAATGAGCCGGTTTGAGCTACGCAATAGACCATAAAGGTTGGGTAATCCATGAAAATATAAGAACACTCACGGGTTATGTAAGTGCTAATTTAAATGCATACGGATATCCGTCGAAAATGAAAAGGGCGCGGTCAGTGGTCGCGACTCGCGGCCAGCGGAGACTTGCGTCAGCCGAAGCGCTGCGGGAAAAGAAACACGGACACCTGACCATTGCGGAGGTCGAAACGAGATACACATAGAAATCGCCGAGAGATCCGCACTTTCCTTCCAACGGCGTGCGTCTACAAAGTATCGCTTACCGCGCAAACGCATGTACAAATTCACTAATGTATAAAAATTCAGTACGCGTTTACAGCTCATTTAAACTCGCTATTCCACCGCATAGCTGCCGTTGAACAATAAGTAGCGCGACATATTCTGAACAATGGTCTCAGATACGATAGGAATCGCCAATTCGATGCTGACGTACTCCCTATATCTTTGACAACCTTGCCATTGCTGCTATTGTTGTAAATTGATATACATAGAATACGCAACTTATATAGAGCATGATTATACATTTGATTGAAAAGGAATGTTGAGTTCGATGACTGTATATTATGCTATGAAACAAGGTTGTGTTTCAATTCTGCGCTACAACTAACACAATTATTAATATGACATAAGTAGTGAGAACAGTAAATAGTCTTACATCCCGGCATAGTAACAATCTCGTAGACGAATAAGTCAAAGAGCAAACAGACACGCCTAGTCTACGCGATGCCATAAGTGTATATATGCACACTCAGAGTAGGTACGAATACAGGGAGGAACTGCTAACAGAATCAACATTTGTGTGTTTGAGTGACATAACTCAAATACAGGTTATTAGATGAACTGGTGTGAGCGAACTGATATAACATCCGCTTGTACGTACTTGGTAGTGCCCACAAATATTGTGACACGTCCAGAAGAAATACAAACAGATGATCCTGAGAACTTATGAATTATGGCACTTTGGCTGCCAGAAATTCTATCATTCTGGCGTTTGTTTTCTTTTTAGCTCTCTCTCATTTCGAACTTTTATTAAGATATCTCTTAAAAGAAGTCTGACATTTACCTGAGGGAATAGAGTTCGATTACCTGCTCGGTATGACAAAAACGTCACTGAAATATGGCACGATCTATACAAAGAACAGTTTTCGAAACATGAACAAAGAACATGTCACATCTATGATAAGATAAACACATACAAGCCATTTCACTGAATAGCGACGGTTGAGTTAAATTGCTCAACATTTAACCTACATTAGCAAAGTCTCTTTATACAGCTTATAGCACAAAGAAGTTACGCATCTTTACCTTGGGTGCCAAGTGTCAATCTGAAATCGTTTGACGTTGGAGATCACATCACCGGAAGATATAAGTGCGGAACGCAACTCGAAATTTTATTCGTGAAGGACGAAGAGTAACACGTTGCGCGTACAAGTTGAATAAATGAACCTTTATAGCTTTAAAAACTAGCTTTGAATCTGTTTGTTAATTCATCTGTATTCCGACCGCAGCGTTCCTTTGTTTGCATCACAAGCAGAGGGAGCAAGAGCAAACGCATTGGATTCACATTTTCTACCTAATCCAACATTTATTCTTTGTCATACTAGCCATGATATGAATTACAACCATGCCCGCAGTGCCGCGGATGCTTACGAAAATTGCCTTGACGAAACTAATGGCCATAATAGGTTTAACAAATATATTCCTTTAAAGAGGGACATGTTGCATAACGATCGTGTCTCAAACGTTAATGTACTAGTGGCTACTGTTTTGGTGATATACCTATGCAGTTTAACATATTCAAGTTTTATTACAAATGTACATTATTACATTAATGGCTATTACTTATTCATAGTGAAAATAAACGGATCACTCACGTCTTAAAACGAGTTTAACTCGACATGTTTCGGGCTAATCCGTAGCCCTTCCTCTAGGAGTCGCACGTCACGTCGTCGTGACGTGACGTTTTAAGACGTGGGCGATCCGTTTATTTTCACTATGAGTGAGTCTCACGGTAGATTCATGTTTAAAGCTATTACTTATTCTTAAAAGGGAGTACTGAAAGAACAATGTAAGGCCGTGTTCAAACCAAACTGACTGTCAGCCGCCGAATGTGAGCAGTCTCACTGTGAGCCCCAGTGTGAACGTTATTTGTACGGTATTTTATGTCAGCGTCTACGCATAGCGTAATAGCGTATTGTCGGTTAGGTGTGTACGAAAAAATGAATATGTATGGAAATACAATAAACTGCGTAACGCTCGCTTACTTTCGGCGGCTCAGTTTGGTCTGAACACAGCCTAAGGCTGCGTTCAAACCAAACCGACTGTCGGCCGCCGAATGTGAGCAGGCTCACTGTGAGCCCCAGTGTGAACGTTATTTTGTACGGTATTTTATGTCGGCGACTACGCATAGCGTAATAGTGTATTGTCGGTTTCGGTGTGAACGAAACAGTGAATATGTATGGAAATACAATAAACTGCGTAACGCGCGCTCACATTTGGCGGCCGACCGTCGGTTTGGTTTGAACGCTGCCTAATTTGTGGTGTAAGATTTTAACGCTGGTTGATCTTAGCTAATTACATGAAATCGCAATAAAATACTGCATTTGTCCTTGTTTCAAAGATGACTATCTAAACAATTAACTTAGATATTATTTTTCCAACTAAATGTTAATTTCAGGAGATTGTCAGAATAAATATTGGTCTTATATTAATGACTCTTACCCATATAGTTAGTACGAGATTGTAAGGTGCGGCAACACCAAAAACTGGCGAGGCGCATGGCCGCGAGGCACTTTCACCGGGGGTCGCCCAGCTTTCGCAGGTATGTGAGGCCTGTCTGAGACTCGCCGCCTCCGCTCTTAGAAGGTTACAGTACATTCTATAAACATCATTACGCGGACCGTACTCTTCTTCCGTCTTGCTCGTTTAACAGTAGATGAGAAAGAAACAGCAGGCGACTAAATTCGATCATAATACGAGATAGCCTGCGTTGGTGACGCTGCGGTCTACTTCTCAGAGATCGTATAATTCTTGTTTCCACCAGGTTGGGGCAACAACCTGTGACCTAAGACTTACTGCCAGCGTCACTTCCAACTTTCTTTTAAAATTAAATTAGGACAAAGATTTTGGTTTAATGATGACTCTAACGAGAAAGTAAAAGTTTACGTTATTAGCGTGGTGATTAAACAGCGACTACCATCGGCTAATACCTACGCGGCACACAAACTACGTCAGAACATAAATTGCTTTCTATGGCAAATGAAAATGAAATTGAATACGCCTTACATAGGTCGACAAAGTTCAATATTTGAATAACAAATGGGTAAATATGTAATGTGGTACGGATCTTAAGCCTAAAATCAATATTGCTAAAGCCAACATACTTGACCATTGTAGTGATATTATTTTGTTCTTCGGAGTTTGTACGATAATTAAGGGAGTAGAGAAACTGCCGGATCAGTGTTTGATAATGTAATTACATGATTTGTAGAAAGTTTTTTATTTTATAAAGTCGGAAACCGTGTCTACGCCGAATGCCGGCGCGAGAACGGTTTCAATGAGGCGCGCTTTGAATGGCACGATCTTAACCCAGATTTTTCACGATCACGACCTAAATTTTCGTTACGACAACGACCGATGTCTTCTTTTTGCTTTTATATGTAGTGACCGTAAGGTCTAGCGCTGCTTAGAGGGATAATAATTATAGGTACTAATGAATAGGTAAATGTTGAAACGAAAAAGTACTTTTCTCAAAATGTTTTTTTACTTTAATATCTCATACAAGTACACGTGTTATATTTGAGCTATTCGAAGCGACCTTAGCAACAGCGATTGAATAATTCGCAGACATACGCTTCTGCGTTTCATCAATGATCGCGACGTGTCACACATGTTAATATATGCCAACTTGGGCTGCCCCGAAACTTTATGACATAAATCCTAATTGGCAAGTCACATTTAGCAGCAAATCACTATAACTAACTTGGATTTAAGTCTTATCACATATATTTAGCACGTTTTAGCATGAATTCAAAAAGCGCGTAGGCTCCACCAACTTAGATTTAGTTACCTATGTAGATTAATAAATTCGTAAAACAACTACGCAAATGGTCCCTACAGAAATGTCAAGATAAGTTATCGCCCAGTATTTGCGTTGTGCTTTTGAACTTTTTTTTCTAAACTTACAAATTTAGACTTTAGTCTGGCTGTCTTGTCTGTGGTATATAGCTGGCTCGGTAGTAGTTTTAGCTTTAGCTTCTTATGCAAATGGACTTGGATTCGAGCCCGGGCTCGCATATCGCGTTTTGATGAATTTATGTGCGGAATTACATTGGAAATTACCGTGAGTTTTTTTGTGAAGGAATACATCGTGAATAAATGTGCACATATCTGCGAAGCATTGTAAAATTCCTCTCCCATACTGGACCCACGTGGAAACTACAGCGTAAGCCTTCTTATTTTCAAAATGCCCAGCAATGGGCTACATAGGCTGGTGGCGACGACGAATACGGTTTTGAGTTATAAATCATAAGACATAAATACCTATAAGCTGCTATTTGATCACGCGAGCCACATGATTCACGAAGACGAGACTAGGCATATTTTAAAGGCGGCATCACTATGTCGTTACTAAGCCTTCATTAGTCTGAACATTCACGTATGCGCCGGGCGGGATTTACGTCAATCTGCATGAGATGCCATCATAGTGATAACTTCTCATCACATCCATAAATAACTAACAATTCGTATTCAACACCCCACTTCGCCCTGAGCCTACATGTCATAAAATAATAAAACCCTGCTATGAATTCCACAGTGAGCACATCGAACTCGTTATACATATCGTCGCATTGATCATACAAATAAAATCTAAGTAGCTAAGTCGTGCCCTGCATACTACAAAAATGCACTTTTGATATTCCTAGCAATGTAGGTACTTAAAGGGAGGAAAATCCTGTTGAATGATATGAAGCAAGCCTTTCATTTATATTTATTTATTCCATTTGCTAGCTAATTCAGATAATCATCTGCTGCATAGCATTCCAGCTGCGTACTACTGTACGAATTTGAATAATTCAAATTTTTAAATACGCACTGTTTTTGCACTGAACTATATGGTGGGAGCTGCATTAGCTCAGAAAACGTTCGCAGAATTTACATAAACATGTGAAACATATGATTTATTCGATTGTTAAATACTTTAATCTTATTCGCACAAACACCTGCACGTAGAGTGCTACTATGTAACGATAGCGGAGGCAGAATAATAAAATATAATTAAATTGTATTGAATTTTTTTATAACTGGTAATTTAAATAATTATTGGTTTTGAACTAACCACAAACGTATGCATTGCTGATGTAATCGTAACTACTATAAATATGGATTAAGTTAGTTTTTACCTTTTTGTGGTTCCAGAGTACGTTGACTGAAGGTTTCCCGCGCCGAAAGTCACTCTGGTCGATGACATCGTCGTGTATCAGTGACGCCGAGTGGATCATCTCGCTGATCATTGCGACCTGCCGCTGTGATGCCAGTAGTGCACTGAGGAACGACATCCATCATTATATCATGATTATCATCATTATTGACATCGCTTAGTTCTATAATATGATTCTTATGGTAGTAATTACCCATTACACTCGTAGGAGGGAGGGGATGCGGACACTGTTCGTACTATACACAGTTAATACATGTATAGTCGACCAAGTAAGTGCTTTATCATTTTTTGTGTCAGTTCCTACATCAAAGTAAAAACAATAAGGCTGATTGTCACATTGACTTGTAAGTGAAAATAGCCTTTGATGTCTTAAGTCATACAACTGACATTGAACTTTAGGGTGGTAAAGGAGCTTCTTGGTCGACTATACCTACAATTTCATTAGCAATTATTCAGAGCAAACTGTTTAACTTTTAGGTAAGATAACTGGTTTAGTACAGACTATTGTTTATAAAAGCTACTTGTAAACAAAACAACATGGTACAAATGCAACAAGAATCTATGAATAAAAACAAGTTGACTACAATATTCTGCTCCTTTGAATCATTAATGCTCTGCCTAATGTAAATGATTAATTTAACTTAATATATTAAACTAAACTGTATAAGTCGATTGCATAGAGTTTGAGGGCAAAGTTGGAATTTATAATATGTGAACTATTACATCAATAGATTATGATACTATGACCTTGGGCGCCGCATGCGCAACCGATGCGACGCGAAATAATATCGGTAAAATTTGCTAACCGGCACACCTTTTTATTAGGGTTCCGTACCCAAAGGGTAAAAACGGGACCCTATTACCGAATAGCTAGAAATAGCTAGAAAGTTGAAATTTTCACAGATGATGTATTTCGGTTGCCGCTATAACAACAAATAGGTACTAAAAAACAGAATAAAATAAATATTAAAGGGAGCTCCCATACAACAAACGTGAATTTTGAAATTTTTTGCTCGTTTTTTTTTTCGATATCGATAACGGCAACAGGTATACGCTTGAAATATTCACAGAATATTTAATTAAAAAATAATTAAATTAAAATAAAACAAATATTCAAGGGGGGGCTCCCATACAACAAACGTGTTTTTTTTTGCCGTTTTTACAGATAATGCTACGGAACCCTTTGTGCGCGAGTCCGACTCGCACCCGGTTTTTTTTTGCATTAACAAAAATGTTCGTTTTCGTAGTTTTTGTTACATTTGTACAAAATCTTCCAAACTTTCTGTAAATATCGATTACTGATGATGAAACATTATTTCTAAAGATAGCAATGTCACATTGAATACTAAGATTTTATTATAACGAATCCCAGAAATGTCTTTGGGCGGAATCCAAAAAGTTGTATCTTTAATGTTGGTAGTTAAAAAAATCCGTTGTGACACAAAATTTACCCAATAGATACATGCAATGGTACGATTCATTTTCTTTGTAAGGTTAACTACCATTTAACGTGGTCCAACTTTTACTCTCCGTCCGTTTAGGTACCCTCATTCATATTTACAACCATTGCGATAATCATTTTACCAGTTGTATAAATATAACAATTTAAAATACTTAGAGAATAGGGCGGTATATTGGTCCGTGAGTACTAAATATACGAGTCGAGCTTAACCTTATATCAATAAACTTTAAAAGAAAAACAACACGTTCAAGGACAACAGCGGGCCTTGAACGTTGGACGTAAGGTCAGATGACCGAATGCAATTCTAAACTATTGGCAAACGGTTGAGCAACGAGTCAATGAGAGGGAATGGCGTAATGATCTCGAAGCTCCGGGTATTTGAATCGACCGCCTAGTCCGGATAATTTTGTGTGTAAAACTATAATCACAATGAAATAAATACTAAGCTCGGTTGCTGGTAAAGGTGAAGTTTTAAACGCTGCGGGCGCAACGTTACTTTTAGAATAAAGCGTGATGAATTAACTAATATAAGGCTGGGGCCCAATTGCATAACAAAATACAAGCAAATAGTATTAGTGCATTTCAACACAAATTTCTAATACTATTAGCTTGTAATTTGTTATGCAATTGGGCCCAGGGCGTGAGAAAATTAAATTACTTATTAGGATTTTCAAAAGACTACGTGTCGAACTAAGACTTGTTAAAAATAAAAAAAGAGGAGGTTCGTAGCATGCGCAAAAAAAAACACTTGCGTTCCGATATGGCAGGAGGACACCTAGCGTAAGTATAATATAACTACCAAGCGGACTTGGCACTGACTTCAAAGAAGAATCAGAATCAGAATAAATTTATTGTAAAAACTGTAAAGCTGTGCTTATTGTAAAGTACATAGTCAGTGGGAAACAAATAACAATATTTTTATAAATCTGCTATGTGGTAATTTTTCGCTTTTTAGCGCACTTTTTCGAATTAGTAAACAGTTTTTAGGCTTAAACATATAAATTACTTATTTAGTAGATAAAAAAGTGGGTCTGGACAAATAGGCAAAAGCTTTTATTTTATAAAAAATAATCCTTTCCGGAAGAGGGTTAAAGGAGAAAACTAAATAGACTTGCAAAAACCTAAACTTTAGCCCCCGTTCCCACTATGTCGTGTGTCGTTCCGTTTTTTTAATCGTGCGTTCCAGTTTGTATCGAAATCGTGTCCGACAAGTGTGAACAGCTTCATACAAAATGTTCTGCCATTCGAACGCACGATTAAAAAACGGAACGACACACGACACGACATAGTGGGAACGAGTTCTAAGAATGCATAGCCGGCATTTTTTTAGTTTATTGCGTTAGAGTACCTATGAGGCAAGGTCTTTAACGTAGTCTTAAATTTAATGTAGACAAAAAAAATTGATGGTGATTTTAGATGATAATGTGTTCCACTAAATTTATGGTTGCACCTGTGACTTCAGTCATTACATTACAGCCAGTGTCAAAGTGCGGTGCGTGGGTTCGCTAAATGCCACTGCGGTGTCCTTCTTACCAGCGTTATATCGTACTTTGTCGGCTTCATTATGGTTTTACACAGTGCGTTGTCTGGACTTACTCACAAGGTCAAATTGAAATAAGCTATCTTTGTCTAACTCGTGAACTATACAGGCATTGCTTTCAATTGCAGCGAAGTTGATAACAAATAGTACTAAACTAGAAGGAAGAACATTGCGTGAAGCGATGCCGAGTTTGTTAAACTAGGTTGTTAAATGTTAAGCCAATTATAGATCAATGTAATCATAAATACTCCTCGCAGCTCGCGGGGCTAGACTTTAAAAGCAGACTTCATAAATATTAGGTAACACACCCAGGGGCGTTAAAGTGATGTTCCATGGTCATTATACTTGTATTACGACCAATTCTTGTAATTTTATTTCGGGGATTTTGGAAACGGTTCTTGAAA
Source organism: Archips crataeganus (assembly GCA_947859365.1). NCBI lineage: Eukaryota > Metazoa > Arthropoda > Insecta > Lepidoptera > Tortricidae > Archips > Archips crataeganus. Next base: position 13,684,657 of record OX402055.1, on the reverse strand, counting down.
TTAGCTATATGGGAATTTTTGGCGGGCGAAGAATCGATCTAGCTTGGTCTTAGTTTGGTCTTGGTCTTGTTTTTAACCCGAGTGAAGCTCGATCGCTCAAATATTAATTTTCAAAATACAGTAATACCCCTTCGATGTCAAGTCGACTTTCTGAAAAATTGGGTTAAGCTTCTCTAATCCATAGAGCTAGCCGATATTTAAGCAGTTGGCTATGCAACTGCTTTAGTCGAACCGTCTGTCAAAGTCGAGACTAAATAATGTTTTATACTTACGCGATTTTTATCACGTTTTGCAATTTGGACGAAATCTCGAGGTAATTTTAGCATTATATCGTGGTGATAGGTCCCGTGTGCTGTATTAAGTCGCAAGAAGGCATAGAACACCGTCAATCGTGTACAAATAAGAATAACCATAACCGGCCAGTTAAGTCAGTGTCAACCTGGTAAGTAATCTACAATCATCGCGCAAAATTTGCACTGGTTCACATCTACTGAAGTTAAGTGGTTTGTTGTCGACCGTGGTACAACCGTTGCTATTGAGGACCGAAGCTGTATCGGTCAATTTTGTATAAAAAAATCTAATAATATAATAATAATGATGCCTGCTTACCTGTTCTCACCATAAACGTGATAATTGACGGCTCGTGCCATGAGTATCGCGACCATGGGCCTGAGAGCCTTGCCCTGTCCGTCGAAGTAATAAGTTGCTATGGTGTTAAGTTCGCTCTGGTTTGTGTTCCGTTCCAGCTCCTGTGGGAACGCAGAAACATTAGATAAGAAAATAAATCTAAAGTACCTATTTAAGTGCATGGTTAAAAGGTAACAAAATAATGTAAAACATGCGTATACAGTATGTCAGATCGTTTTAAAGGAAATGTAATCAAAGACGCCTATCTCGTTTTATTTATTGTTGTGAAAACACAGAACCAATTAATCGATCAATACGCACCACGTTTAAAGTGGAATCCCAACTGTTGCGTTACAATTATGTGTTTTACGCACAAGCCTAATAATTTAAATAAAGTATAAGAAGATATTATTTCTAACTAGGTGCTGCCCGCGACCCCGTCTGCAAAGAATTCGTATCCCGCGGGAGCTATGCAATTTTCTCGGATGAAAAGTATCCTATACCTATGTTAATCCAGGTTATAAACTATCTGTGTGCCAAATTTCATCCGAATCCGTCAAACCGTTTCAACGTGAAAGAGTATATTAGTAAGATAAGAAGAGAAGATATACAATTAATTGATAAATCGATTATTTACTAATAATCAGTTTGATTAATCGATTAATAAAATGTAAAATTGTAAAGACAAGAACAGAAATGTTCCAGTATGCTTCAATGAAAACGCACCTTAACTGTGATTACGGATAGAGCGTTGCCGTTGTAACATTAAACGCACCTTAACTGTGATTACGGATAGAGCGTTGCCGTTGTAACATTATCATAATACACAGCCAGGCACGGGTCAAGGCAAAATAAAACAAAACTTAATTTTAATAGGAATATTTTAACCTCGCTTCATCTTTTTGTTCGGACGCAATCACGTTTTACGAAAACCTTAGTGAATGACAGATCAATCTGTACATAAAAGAACGTATGATGTGCATAATGAATATAATGTCGGGTCTACACGTTTGGCAAGCGCCGCAAACACAGAGGGCGCATTTATATGATAAATAAGATAGGGATAGCCTCTGCCTATTCTTAACATAATATCGTTGCGTTTTGAGCGTTTGCCGGCGCTTGCCAAACGTGTGGATCCCCCATAACGTTAGACGCTGAATAGTCTTCAAAACAAACATTTTACATAAGTTGATAACATAAAATAAGCTACCCTGACATTTTGATAAATCGTCTAGACTCTCGCAATATTAATGTTACAATCTTAATACAACGAATCATAACTGTCACACATGTAACTTCCGGAGTACTTTAAAAACTTGCCAGAAGTTTAGGCTTTACAACTTAGTACAACAATGTATCTAAATAATAAATAAACCATGGGACTATTGACACCAATAATATACTATGGGTACTAGATAACGGATAAACATACTAGCACAAACATTTTTTTTTTATAGAAATATCTTCAGTCTCGTCAAATCTATTCAGTTTGTTATTATTGGGCCTTAAAATTGAGTTAACTTTTACGTAGCTAATGTGCTACGGTTTCGTAGAGCTCGCTACGCCAAAGCTACAATGACATTGCGAGCAACTTTAACTGGTGAAGTCCATTGATATCATTGTAGATTATTCATTAAATGTATATCATTAAAAGAGATTACGTCAAAAACTTCAAATTTTCTACTCAACTAATTTATGTTTCGTCTGGATGTGAATTTAAAATATACTTTGTGTTTACTTGATACACATATCCTGTTCGGTGGTAGTGACACATTACATTGATATGATTTTGTGAATCACTGAATTGACTGAAACGTTCGAATTCAATAAAATTATATTCACATCACATGCCGTTTACACAGTGCCGCATAAACAAATGCATGCGGGCGACGTATTGAATTGTGCATATGAATATTTTCAGTTAAATTGTGTCGCAATTTGATGCCGACGCAAGTGTCGTCTTCCGACCTTGGGCGACGCGGAGTTGAGTTATTGCGACAATTCACTAAATCTCTATTGTGCATGCATACCAATTTTATTGTGTTTAACCACCGTGTAAGGTTATGGGAGCAAGATTTTTAAATTACATTTAAATGTTCATTGTATTAATACTTATAAACGATGCTTGCTGATGTGCGCATTTAGAATATAATAGAAGATGCATAAATTGTTTATCCGCTTTAACTGCTTGCGACATCGAATAATTTATGTTGTAACTGTCTTCAGAGCGAGCTTCCATACTAACATACACAACAGTAACGCATACTATTAAATACTTTTTGCATTAATCTTGTAGCGAGTGATAGAACTGAATAATCAGAGAACAATCATAATCTCCAAAGTTGGCTAATGTTAATAATTTTTAAACACAGATAAAACATGTATTAATTTGAGGTTAATAATGAAATGTGAGTTTTGAATATTAGTTAACACCGGCGTTATTCGGAGACTGTCGTGCGCTTGACACAATAATTACCAATTCAAATATATTTTGTAAGAAAGGCACACCTGACGTGTGACCACATGACCAATATCGAGACGAGGAATTTAGGTTAATGTCTGGTCTAAACAGTAATTCGGCTATTAATTCGATGAAAATAGATTGCCGGGCAGGGGATTAGTAGAACAGAGCTTTTAGCACAATTGACGTTAATCGCAGACATAAAACATACATCATTTTCGAACACGATAACTATTAAAGAAGTGAATGAGCGTTAATGCTAGTATGCTATGCCAGAGCATCATTCTCTCATATATTTTCAAACATCTATTTAGAGTTTACTATAAGTAGCAATTTTTTTATGTCTATGCGCCGGCAATGATACTGACGATACTTCTAGAAGCAATTATTGTGTAATTGAAAACTACACAACACCTCTGTTCATCTCAAATATTGACAGTTTATGAGAAAATACGCAATGACGCATTTCTACGCAAGCAATAACCAGAAATTAACGAACGAACATCGCAACTTCAAAAGGTTAGAGTACCTATAAAGTCATGTATTAAATTTTCAAAGCCATGTTGCGCAACGGGCGTTATCAATTTGCGATTAGGCATATTACAGACGACATCGCAGGAGTTTGCAAATTATAGTACAAGGTTAACGAAACCGCCCCGTCATAGCGTGCAAAGGTTACACCAGTGAAACCCACGCTAATTATGATATATAGCTTTTGGCCGCGACTCCGTCCGCGCGGCCGCGTGGAATTAGTAATTTGGGCAGCTTTTTTTTTTATCCAATTTGCTTTTTCGTCAATTATGGCTCCCGCACACCCGCGTTCACATTCACCACCGTACTCCCAAGTCAAGCGTGCCTATAGAAGTTTTACTTTAAAAAAACCCCCGATTTTGAAACATTCTTCATTGGTGCTCCGCTCCTATTGGTGTTAGCATGATGATATATAGCCTATAGCCTTCCTCGATAAATGGGCTCTTCTTCTCTTCAAACAAACTCTTCAGCTTTATAATATTAGTATAAATAATATCTACATATAATATAACTGCTTATATTATAGGCGATTTCCTGCATAAGTATTTAGGGATTATAATTATGATTACGATCAACTATGTAAAGTTATAGCATCAAAATTAAATCAGGTGCAACTTTTTATAACAATATATGAGGAAGCGAAAATCAAAACTTCCGTGAGTAAGTCCTTGACGTGGAAATGTTGACCCGTTCACTTTTTCGAATCTTGCGTGTATATGTTTACATATACACCGTGAAATTTTAGTGGTTGTTTTCGCGAAACGAGGTGATTTAGTGTCGATTGTACAATCGATTTATAATTACTATTTTGACTAGAGTCAAAAATCCAATTGTGAAAAACGAAAGTCGAAAATTACCGCAAACCAATAGTAACGCTTCGTTGGTACCTAACCTATCGTACGATCGTACGCTACTTGTACCAACGAAGCGCTACTATTGGTTTGCGGTCATTTTCGACTTTCGTTTTTCACAATTGGATTTTTGACTCTAGTCAAAATAGTAATTATAAATCACCTCGTTTCGGGAAAACAACCACTAAAATTTCACGGTGTATATTATTTGGAACATGTACCAGAATCAAAGGCATGCGTATAAAATAATATGCTGTTAAACATCCCTGGATTAGCCGTGGTGGCCTAGTGGTTTGACCTATGGCCTTTCAAGCAGAGGGTCGTGGGTTCAAATCCCGGCTCGCACCTCTGAGTTTTTCGGAATTTATGTGCGAAATTACATTTGTAATTTACCATGATCTTTACGGTGAAAGAAAACATCGTGAGGAAACCTGCATACACCTGCGAAGAAACTCAATGGTGTGTGTGCAGTTCCCAATCCGCACTGGGCCCGCGTAGGAACTACGGCCCAAGCCCTCTCATTCGGAGAGGAGGCCTGTGCCCTGCAGTGGAACGTATATAGGCTGGGATGAAACATCCCTGAATTTTCCGGCCTTTTGCTTTTGTTTTGTCAGAAATTAGAAACAGTTATTCAGACGCGGCAGGCGGATATCTAACAGTGGAAGTATGATATCGACGCCTAAAGCATTACGTCTTTGTATGATCTCGCGGACCATGAAATGGTGTAAGAAATGTCGTGGTCGTAACGTACTCGTAGCCATCGTAAGTCGTAATCTCGTAGTACACGTACAAAAACAGTGAAAAAGCTTCATAACACGTATAGTATTTTCTAAATCGTGACTACAATACCGAAATTACAATGCAATTTAGTCATTTAACGCCATGACAACCTTGAATTACGTGATCCACAATGACGATACTTTTATTGGAAATGAGCATCTGCGGTTTGTAAACAAACAACGAGTAGGTATCCTCGCGTCAAAGTATAGGAAACGTTTAGAAATGGGGCCTAGTTTCATACGAGTTTCCCAAGCCGAAAGTAGGCGAACCAGCCTCCTTAAGCGCGACGAAGGCACGGCGGGGATGGCGTCACCATCGGAGTATTATTAAAGGCTACTACAGCCGTGGAGTGAACGTTCTTCATCAGTATCTGTGAACCTAAGGTCGTTCACATACGCAAGTCAAAATCTCACAAAAACTGCATATTTTAGTTGGGTAGGTATACTATGTTTGCATTTTTTTACGATTTCAACAACACAGCTTGAAAATCACAATTACTTCCTTAATACTTAATTATTAAGGTTAACTGGAAGAGATCCCTTTAAGGGATAAGTTCGCCTTTGTACATCTGTATCTCTTGTTAACTAGTTATTTTCATGTTTTATGTACAATAAAGAGTTTTACATACATACATACATACATACTTCCAAATTACAAGAATTCTTCACGGTCTCAATCAGAAAGTAGGTATTAAAGAAATAAGTGTTAGCAAACAAAATCTAATTTTACAAGAAAAGCTAAGTGGCGCCACACTGCACTAGAATTTATATTATGGACTAACTTTTACGGATTATCTTTTTTTTTAAGTTTTTCCTTTCATGCCAGGTTAGCTTGAAAAGATCCCTTTTAGGGATGAGTTCACCTTTGTACTCTTTTTGTTTTGTTGTTTTGTATTATTTTTGTGTTTTATGTACAATAAAGTGTTTACATACATACATACATACATACTTTTCTCCGCAACTGCAAAAATAATATTCATAGTCAACTACTATTCTTTAACTCTCTAAAAATTCCAAAAATCCCTTCTTACTGCACTTCTACGATCCTAGAGAATTATATCTGCCAAGTATCAAATCTCTATAACAGCTACATCTATCTAGTCAGTCAGTTAACTGTTTTTTCTTTATGCCACAAGATTTCCGAAAATTATTGAAATCAGTTCTTTATTGTTATAATTATCTATTGCTAAATTTGATGAGTCTAGTAGTCATAGTTACGGGGATAGGTTCACTTTAAATTTATTATGTAAATCCCGTTTTGCACAATCCCGTGGGAATTTAGGGCCAAGGGTTTCAGCTGGGTGTTAATAAGTCAGCCAGTAAGTCAGTGAAACAATCAACCAGAATTTTTTTTTAAGAATAGGCCATCTCAAGAACTAAACGATTATGTTAACATCAGTCCAATACTAATATTATTTAAAAACAACACGTTGCGTTCTTATACCAAAAACCATTGTCAATTTCACGCGCTTTAACAATGCCCGCAATGTTTCATCTACGAAAAGCTCGTTTCTAATTCCTTTTATTTGGTAAAGGTTTATTTACAAATACTAACAAACTTCCGTAATTTGCATCGCGAAGTACCTAAGTACCTGCCAGTAAGCGTTAATTAGCTTGTCATAAACATGCAAACACAAACGAGTCGACGTATTCGACTAAGTGTTACCCACGTCAGTACTTATTTACAGTTAAGATACTACTGAGTTTTTGTTGCAGTTGTAAATGGTTGACGTTGCATTCGATCAATTCAGATACCAGCTATTTAACTTAAGCACTAGAAAGGCGATTGCACCTCAACCTGAACCCCTATTCGAAATGGTGCGAATTATTTTTCGTATCAATTACCCCCTCAAAAGTCTACTGGCTTTAATAACTCTTTGAATCAAAATTCAAGAAAGTTACTGTCAAGACTCTGTAAGCTTTTTTGAAAATGTGGGCCTATATAATCTGAATATTGAGATTATTTTTCAAAGTGGAATAAATGACCGTACTGTAGGTTGAGTTACAATACTAAGGGCAATAAAACGCAAAGCAACGGGCGAAACACAGAGCCGCAAGCGCATTTATGCCGTGTCACTAGGATAGGATCGTATACTTAAGGTAAACCAAAATAATTATCGACGATGCGCGAATTGCACAATCCACACCCGCCCGCGTGTTAACACGTCGTGACTTTGACACACTTGCCGATCAATGGACACTGCTCACAAAGATTCAACTCGTAAAACGCATTGATAAAAGTTATAAAACTATTCAGCGTACGCGCTTTATTGTTAAAATTAATATGGTAATTGGAACAGTTGATTACTTGATATTGCCTTTAGCAGGTAATGCACTTGTTTGTGTGGCCAAGATTCCATTTTAACATGTTCATATTAGTGATATGTTTGTAAGCTTGTATTTCGCAATTCATGTTCCATTACCTTCAAATTATTTACATAATCTATTACCTTGTTCCATACTGTTTGAAAAATTGAGAATTAGATTTAGATTACAGATATCTGAAGTGGGAGTAGCCAAAAGGACAAAGCAGGGTACATGTACCCAGGCGTTGCCTGCAAGTTTATGTGTATCCCGCGGAAACTTTATACTTAGCCAGGATAAAAAGAAAGTAGCTTTTCATTGGTAAAATTTAAAAAATGCATTCAGTATTTTCTATTCAATATTTCTACTTACTAGCAAAGTTTATTTCTTCTTCATATTAGTAAAATATGTTGTATGAAAAACGTGCATCGTAAAATATAATAATTTTATTTAGAACTGACAGTAGGTACCAGAGATCGGAATTTTCACGGTAAAATATAAGACTGTCGCAATCAAGCCAAGTTTAATCGATATCGATAGTTCTTTGTGCAATAGAAGAAAAAAACGGTACACTAAATAAAAAGCATATTTAATACAGAATTTTAGGTCAGGTGATAAACGAAACAGGCTACTCCCAGAGAATGTCGAGAAATTAATGATTAACTACTCCTATCGCTATCACAAACCAAATAAAATGTCATGTGCTGCTGTGTGTACTGACGCGGACTTCGAAGAAGAAATTGCATCTGCCTCTGTATAATTTTATACAAACTTAACCTAAAATTCTGTATTAAATATGTATTTTTATTTAGTGGACCGTTTTTTTAGGGTTCGTAGTCAACTAGGAACCCTTAAGTTTCGCCTTGTCTGTCCGTCTGTCTGTCTGTCTGTCCGTCCGCGGCTAAGCTCAGAGACTGTTAGTACTAGAAAGCTGTAATTTGGCATGAATATATGTATCAGTCACGCCGACAAAGTGATTAAATAAAAAAACTAAAAAAAATTTTTTTGCGGTACCTCCCATAGACGTAAAGTAGGGGTGATTTTTTTTTCTCGACTAACCCTATTGTGTGGGGTATCGTTGGATAGGTCTTTTAAAACCATTGCGGGATTGCTAACATGATTTTTCTATTCAGTGATCTGTTTGCGAAATATTCAACTTTAAAGTGAAAATTTTCATTAAAATCGACCGTCCCCCTCCTCTAAAATCTAAGCTGTTGGGTGGAAAAATTTGAAAAAATTCAGAATGGTAGTAAATATATCAAATTTACTAGGAAAATTATAGCGGCTAAGATTGCTTGGAAATTATTTGTAGTTTAAGAGTAAATAGTAGCCTAAGGTATAAAATATACCTAAACTTGGATGATTCCCGTACACATACGAAATCCTTAGAAAAATATTACTTGATTTTTTCTTGATGGCTACGGAACCCTACCTTGGGCGTGTCCGACACGCTCTTGTTTTCTTCAATTGCACAAGCACAACTATCGATATCGATAAAAAATTGGTTCTAACACTAGCTTGATTGCGACAGTCTTATATTTTGCCGTGAAAATTCCGATCTCTGGTAGGTACTCATGAAGACAGACAACTGCCCGCAATTTCTTAAAATAGGTAAAAGTTAAAGGATTTTTGTTAACACATAGCACAGTCAAAGTTCAGTAGTTTGACTAGTAGTGTAACTTAATCAGTAAGCAAATACAGTAGGTACGTAAAAATATTTGAGTGATTCTTATACAGCGAATTAGCATCTTTTCAAAGCCGGAACGTTCAGTAATGTTGAAAACTGTTATGTTTGCGAAACACAAACATACTAGCAACTTCGAATGTCAGCTTGACAAGTCAAGGCCGCCCATGGCACCAAGTTAGGTTTTGTCAAGTTATTAATGAAAATAAAACACTTCAAACTAGTCGGAACATTCCAAATCATGCCCGGTGATTCGGTGCTCTAATGGTTGTCAAACTCATTTTAATTCAGTATCCATAATTTGGTACTTATGCATTTATCTTCTGCTTCGTAATCAATTATTTATTTATTCATTTTAACATTATGTCGCAGTCTTGTATTTGATTAACATTTTTATTGTTAAGTAGCGTTCCATCATTATGTCTGTCTTACATGAAAGCATAATCATCATCATCATCATCCCAGCCTATAAATATACGTCCCGCTGCAGGGCACAGGCCTCCTCTCCGAATGCGAGGGATTGGGCCGTAGTTCCCAAGCGGTCCCAGTGCGGATTGGGAACTTCCATTGAATTTCTTTGCATGTGTATGCAGGTTTCCTCATGATTTTCATGGTAAATTACAAATGTAATTTCGCACATAAATTCTGAAAAACTCAGAGGTGCGAGCCGGGATTTGAACCCACGACCCTCTACTTGACAGGCCATAATGTCAAACCACTAGGCCACCACGGCTTTCAATGAAAGCATAATAATTCAATATAAAAATATCAAATACTAGCCTTCCGTCCGCAGCTTTGCCCGCGATAAAATTAATTTTCCCGTAGGTAAAGGTATTTTCCCGCGGTATTAAGTAGCCTATGTCACTCTGTGGTAATGTAGCTTTCTAATAGCAAAATAATTTTTGAAATCGGTCCGGTAGTTTCGGAGCCTATTCAATGCAAACAAACAAACATACAAACAAACAATCAAATCTTTCCTCTTTATAATATTAGTATAGATTAAAAAATCACACGAACAAAGCCAGCGTCGAGATGGCGCAATGATATTTAATGGTACAAAATGCAGCGTGATCGTTAATGCTGAATCCGTGACTTCGGATCCGAACTTGAATCGACAACGTAACCTATTCATCAAAATCGCGCAGTTAGTATGGTAATCACGAATTTGAAAATGAAAGACACTTGACATATTTTAATTATCCGTAAACACTAAGAGATTCTTACTGTTAATGTTTAAACGAGGCGATGACACGGGCGCCGACAGGATTATTTTCAGGGGGGTGCATTGCATCCGTATCTAGGGTAGGGGGTACATACTCCTTCATAATTATAGGTTTTATTCTACACCATAGTCATGTTCTGTACTTTTTTATGCCAGGGGGGTGCAAGTGCACCTCCTTGCACCCCTCTCCCGACGCCCAAGGGCAATGATTAAAGAAGTTTAGAAAGAAAAAGAAAGAAAGAAAGAAAGAAAAGCATTTTAGTAAGTAGTATCCAATCAAGTCTGTTAACACAAACGTATTCCAATAGCCATTAATTAATATCGAAAGGAGCGAATGCGAGTCAATCACTGACGATTTTAAGGACTGCCAGATACGATTTCGACTGCTGTAGGTACATACCTACTCATAATATTAGAAGGTGGCGCGAGGCGGACACACAGCAGAAAAACGTTCAAAGAGATTGCTTCGTCTTTCCTAATCCGGGCAATTAGGAATGGCATTCACTCCCGTCGTCTATATTTCCGAACAATTACTATTCAAGGCTAGAGTAAATCGAAATGGCTTAGGCGAGATTGAAACCAAGTTGGTAATATAAGAGGTTTGGGCGTATAATGTCCCACTAGCAAAACGTCCCTCCAGCGTCCTATTCGCAAAACATCTTTGCAAACGACCCCTTGTGCAAAATACCCCATTCGCATTACGCCCCTTTCTCAAAATGTCCTTTCTGTAAAAGCCCCTTTCGCTGAACGTCCCGTCTGCAACCCATATGCAAAACCCGTTATGTGAAATGTCACATACGCAAAATGTCCCGTCTGCAAAATGCTTGTTTAAGTAAAGAGAAACTAGGCCCTTTTTTCATAGATGGAAGAGAGAGTGACTTCATTTAACGCCTTTTATTTACCCTGGCGGGCGAATTCACAATGGGACACTGCGAACGGGACATTTTGCGAAAGTAACGTATTGTGTAAGGGACATTTATAAAAGGGACAAAGGGACATTTTGCGTTGGCACATTATGCAATCAAACCATATTTATAAGATACTGCATGGAAAAGCGATTTTACACATATTTTTGTAACAGAACGTTTGCTCAAGAAAGTTAAGGATTTTTTTAAAACAACAGTGACTTAGATAGTTCCGATAGATGGCCACAACAAGCTACTAATGAGGTACGCGAGCAATCAATAATTTCGAATGGGCTGGTCGAGGCGTTATGGTTGTATTGTAATTGGTAACACACCCGGCACTGTGAACCAAGAGTGACAATTTTACAAGTTAGGGGGCGTCTATTAATTGCGTAAGGCGTTCAGGGTGACGAGAGAGTGTTAAACTTTCATCTAGTCTTACTTCGGGAAGAGTCTCGGCAAATATCATACTTTTTTTTCCGCAAGTAATAGTGTAAAATTGTAAGAAGTAGTTCCATCACTTAAATATAACTCTAACAATAATATTTAGCGAGGTTTTGCGAATGCCGCAAAGCCCTAGAGTAGCCCGTAATACAATAAGAAAGTTTTTTCTATTAGAATTGATTCAACCCACTTAAATACTAAAAACACACTTTCAAAAATTCTCACGTGAGATTAAAGGATGATTACGAAGGGGGAGGCCAAGAAGAAAGAAGAAGAAAGGTCAGGTCGAGAGTACCCGAAACCGACGAGCATGTATGAAAAGACTAATGAGTGCTATGGAAGCGAAAGATGTATTTCAGGATCGTATCAGGTGGAAACAAATAGTCTCTGCTCTGCCCACCCCTTTGATGGAAAGGAGGCGTGATTGTATGTAACGGACGCTCCTTTGACAAGTAGCTCACCGATCGTATGTCCTCGTATATGCCGTTGAGGTCGTCTTCTAGCAGGCGGTAGGGGTCGACGATCTGTGTACCGTAGTCGGGCAGCGAGCCGGTGCTGGTGCTCTGGAGGCTGGAGGCGAGGCGGCGCGCGACGCCGGCCGCGCTCGCGCCCACGCCCGCTGACCCGCACGCTGGCCCGCACGTTGTCACACGCTGAAACAATTAATACAACGGTTAGGGCCACTTGCACGGTCTACAACACATTCGGCTCCGGCGCTCGTGCCTGAAATACCACGTCCGCAAAACACCAGATTTTTCAAAATACTACATTACCGATTTCTATCATTTCGAGCTTCCCAGATTCTCGTTGCACCACATTACAAAATCAACAATTACTCAAGGAAGTGGTTTTTTTAGTAGAATGTCTTATTTTGGGCATCTAATATAATGGGAATTTAATAAAAAGTTAATTTAGTATTTTGAAAAATCTGGTATTTAGGGAATGTGGTATTTTAGGCACGAACGGGCTCCGGCACCGTTCTGGTCATGCCTATGCAGGTATGATCACGTCAGTCGTAGTCACGAATCTAAGAAGAACAGATCGGAGTACGAATTCTGTTGACACGGATGCGTGTCACTGGCATATGAGTAAGAATTGTTTGATTACAGACGTGTCACTGGCACTTGATAATGTGACCGCTACAGACTCGAGCAAAGATATTACAATACATGAATTCAGGCTTAAGGCTCCGGGTCATTAAAATTTGCAACTATGATAAAAGTCAAAGAATTCAAGTACATATATTACGAACATTGAGTCATGTACTGGAAACCATCTAAAAGTGTCACTCATGTCACGAACCGCGGTAGCTAAAATTAACATCAGAATCGAGTGTGGTCTTTTGAGTTAGGCTTTCAAATAACATTGCATTATGTTTTAATGAGTAGCATAAACTAAAGAAAGAACGTCCATAGACAGATCTTACCCACTTTTTAGACTAATCGTAGTTGTCAGTCTTTCAAAGGAGACACTTGCAACCAAAACGCTACTAGTGTTGACTGTCTTGGGTCAATGTATATTGGCTTCCGGCAATTTCTTTTTATTCTGTTGTTTCCTTTGTTCCTAATAAATTTGATGATAGCCTAATACATATGAAATAATAAATATATACATATTATAATAAACAATCGTCGCAATACTTACGACGATTGACCTGAACTTGGCATTACTTCTAAAGTTTACAAGAAAATTGCTTGTAGCACAAAAGGCTGACGCCGAGCAAGACTTCGCAAGAATCTCATCCAATGTCAAGGTGTAAAGACAAAGTGGACTGTTCCTCACAATGTTTTGCGTAAGCTTAATAAACCGAGAGTCACTAACATTAATTGACATAAGACAGGTAACGTAACCCATTAACGACCACAAAAACCAACAGTTCAGTATAGTGGCTGGTGTTTAGTAGAAGTGGCGAAGGGTGCGGCGAGTGCCCTTAACTATGCGGCGGTGGCAGTGACCGAGATACGTATTTCGCAATTCGGTTTATGCAACTGCAGGCGAGTGCAGTCCGCACCCGATGGGCCCCGACGGCCGCGCGTTGCAAAACCGACACGTATGCATGCATGCGCCGTTCAAAGCGTAAACAAGCCAGTTTTCTACGAGAAAAATCAATTACCGCGCAACATAGTGTAAACTGTAATAAATAAACAGCGCAAACGGCTACCCACTGGTTTCCAAGTGCTGACGCAAGTCCAACCGCAGTGTGACACCGACTCATTCCACTAGGAAAACCCTTGTTAGCACAATATCTACACATTTGGAAATTAAAAACTACGTCAGTATCACTAAATATTGCTAAAAGTGTTGATACAGTGTCATATCATTGCTAGCATGGAAAAACCTCAGCTGTATCAATACAATATCAACATAGTCATTGATAGTTATATTAATTATACCTACTACAATTATGACAGGACCAGTTTTGGGGTATAGACTAAAAAATTCCTTTACCACCCTGATGTCATTTGTACCTACGGCTAAAAACATCAAAGATCATTTTCACCTAAAGTCATTGTGATACTTAGTCAAGCTTACTGCGTTTGTTTTGATGTAAGAACTGTCATAAGATATGATATTGATAAGGCACTTACTTGGTCGGCTATACATTATTTACTAAAACTTGATAACACGTTACTTTACTTCAAGTAGTTTTGTGGTAAGTTTAGATTAGTAACAGTTAAGTACATAGGCATTAGGCATCATGCATTTACCGTAACTATATCACGCACTTTCTTCGCACGCGATACATAGTCAGGACCGGTCGTCCTTGATTGCTATGCTGCTCGCAGTTTCATAGTAATCCGTATGTTACGATCCATTAGTTATGCTTTGTAGTAACTAACCAACTTAATTAGTCAATTCCACTTTCTAAATTTGATTTGATTGCCATTTATATTTACATATTTTAAGTTCGATTTAACTTTCGATCTCAAATGATGTGGATGTTATGAAACTTTTCAAAATTTGCAATAAGAAAAATTTGCATGTTTCTGAACTGTTTGATCTAATCATAGTAAGAAAGGCGGATTTGGGAAACAGCACTGTGTGAACAGTGACACTTTTAATTTCAAAGACAGAAATATCAGCCACAAAATGATGTAATTGTTGTAACATTCGAACTGCGAAAATTTACACCTTGCTCATGGGCGAACAAATTAGTACATAGTTTTATAGTTAACCATTACCCATGCAAAACCGATAATGGCGCACGTCCGTGTTATTATGTAAATATTCTAAATACAGTCGCCGGTTGAATATTTGTCACCATCCTTAATTTACTGGGACGTGTGAAGAGGCGGAACAAATAAGATCATTTCCATTTCATCGGTTCAATAAATCTACGTGAAAAATATACAACGCATGTTTCAATTCATCATATCTTGGAAAATTTCGTATTTATAAATAGTTAAAAGTTGTTTTTCAAATCAATAATGAAGCTAGTAGATAGATTAAATTAAGTATTCCTACTCATATTTAAGTTAGACCCTATTCTTCGGGCAAAATAATACATACGCAGTATACGAATTCAGCAGGGTAATTGTGTAACTTTCTTGACACTCTGCAAAGGTTTGAATTGACAATTTTTGTATGGATGTGACAGCTGGCTGTTTCTGATACCAATTGTCAGCCCGTACAAGAACTGTCAAAATTAACGCTTGGGGATTGTGAGGGAGTTAGACAATTAGCCTCAGGTCCTATTATGTATGTACGACGACCGACGAGCCCTAAAAATAGAGTAAACCTGTACTAGGTGAATTCTATAACAATATTGGCGTAACCGAGTGCCCAGTAAAACCAGTGAGTTATGAGCAGTTATCCAACTACTGAGTGCTAAAACATAATACCCGTTACGACTCTAACTCTTTATTCAAATCTCAGCAGAGATTCTCGAAGAACATTAATTTAAAATGTTAATCGATATCGATCGAACACACAACACACATCCTAGAGAAGTGCGATGCAAGTTGATTAGTTAGTACACGTGTACTAGTAGCTTGTTTGGTCCAGGGTTGCTAGTAAAACTGCAGATATTACCAGAAATTTCAAACGGAACCCATGTCTTTGACTTAGCCATTCAAAAGTATTTTATGCTGTCATTGCTATGTCAAATGAAAGTAGCAATTCTGTCCAAAAATTTTTGGCAACCTAACTCGTACTTGTTATTTAGTTTAAATTTACTTAATAAACAATTTTAAGCCCTCGATACGGAAGGAATACGGAAGTAATGTTAAGCGGATACGGAAATTTCACTGTAATATTTACAATTGTATTATAATTTTCTAGGTCTATTTTATTGTTATTTCCGCGTGTCTAATACTCCTCATGTTAAATATAGAAGTCAAGCGTCAAAAAGTTCTATCGATTTTATTAGTCTCCCTCTAAGTTAAATTACAAGACATTTTGTACAGTGTTCAGGAGTGTTTTGTAAAGGTTTGGGCATACGCAACGCCCTCAACCGATTAGTCTGAAGCTACTAGATTTCTCAGTAAGCCTATAGTTAGTATTTTTTTAATATTTCAAACAAAATCTGCAACACCGACCGGACCGGGTTGGACGACCGGATGGCCTAGTGGTTAGAGAACCTAGCTACGAAGCTTGAGGTCCCGGGTTCGATTCCCGGTCAGGGCAGATATTTGTGAAAACAATACGAATGTTTGTGCTCGAGTCTTGGATGTCTAATACTATTTAAGTATGTATTTATCTATATAAGTATGTTTATCCGTTGGCTAGTACCCATAATACAAGCTTTGCTTAGTTTGGGACTAGGTCAATTGGTATCAATTGTCCCATGATTTATTTATTTATTTTTTATTTACATTTAGGTCAAGAGGAATACTTAAAAAATTATCCTAGTTAATTTTGAAATACAACTGCTAGCTGTCCGACCGCGCCAACCCTGAGCGGCAGCAAAAAACCGTGAGCAACGTAAATGACTAACAACATTGCAGCACGTAAAATTGCATGTGTCCGCGCACATAACAATTAAAACACGATAGAAAGTGAGCGTTTCGACTCTTGCGCATCGGCAGCTTTAAATAGAAGTGGGCAGTGATTGACACGTCCCGGAGTGAGGAATGGGGCGCGCGTGGACGGGGTCGCTTAGCAGATGCCACTGTTGCATGTAGAGGCCGGAATTCTCGTGGCACTTTTGAAGCTGTCATAGGACTTCTCATTTATCGACTTCCGATTTACATATTACATCGATACATTATAGACCACAACATATTGAAGGAGATTAACAGCAAGAAGCCACAGCAGTCGGTTTTATCGCTAAAGAGCGATCTGTTTCAGATCATCACCATCATCATCAGCCTATGCTCGTCCATTGCTGTCTGCTGGACATAGGCCTCTCCCGTGGCACGCCACTGAGCAAGATCCTCGGCTGCTCTCATCCAGCTCTTGCCAGCCGCCTTGCGAAGAACATGCTACGTTTGCCGATCCGTTCAGATAACTTTCTAGTACTTGAAAATATGAAATAGAGATATGAAATGAAAACAATGAAAAATTAATAGTTAACGATTTCACATTTATTCAGTTCAGTTCAATGTTTATAAGGAACAATAAAATATTACTATTATAATTCCTGTTAAAAATGACCAAAAACTTGGTATCCAAAGTTTATCTCGAAGAGATTGCTCAACTGCCTATTGTTTAATTCTACTCTTAATCTAATCATATATTAAATGTTGTATTACAGAATACTGATTTATCGATATAATTATGTACCTATATCGGAAGTCGATAAATGAGAAGTCCCTACAGCCTCAAAAGTGCCGCGAGAATTACGACCTCTATGCATAACGATGCAGAATACGCGGGACAGATAAATAAATAAATAAAATAAATAAATATCACGGGACAATTTCACACCAATTGACCTAACCCCAAAGTAAGCAAAGCTTGTGTTATGGGTAAAAGGCAACGGATAAACATACTTAAATATATTAGACATCCAAGACTCGCGCACAAACATTCGTATTTTTCACACAAATATATCTATCTGCCCCGACCGGGAACCGAACCCGGGAACTCAAGCTTCGCAGTCAGGTTCTCTAACCACTAAGCCATCCGGTCATCAAAGTCAAAGAATCAATTAAATAAATGGGAATTATAAAACAAGCAGCTATCCCAGAGCCTTCTACATATTGTAGATGGTTAAATTAATTTATGTCACCATCAGAAATCTACTAATTAATAAACTATACCATCCGCTACATTAGTTGCCATCCTTCCAAAAATGAGTAAATCTTTTCCATACTCAATTCAAGTTAATGATCCAGTACTCAGAGAACACAGCCGCACGTGATTAGTTAGTGTTACCAATCACAGGCAGCTGTGTTATCTTAACACTGGCTCGTTAGCTTGAATGGAGTATAGTTGTAACATCATTTTTTTTTAATTTCTTATATGGAATATTGAATTTCAGCCTAACTATACCCTACAGTTTCAAAATATTGTCCAAGTTTTCGTAATGACGGTACAAGTATATTACAAAACCAAAAAAATATTTGAAGTTATAATTACTATAATTAAATAAAAAAAATAGTTAAAGATAATTACGAGTGTTGCTATAATAAATACATATACGGGCACGAACTTTAATTTGGGACCCACATAAGGTTAAATATCTGTCAACTCGTAAGACAATGGCATTTTTTACAGACAAGTGTGATATCCCTCTAGTGCAATTACACATCATTAATACTTCAACATAATTACTCGTACATTCAAATAAACTTGGAACCTTTTCAATATAAACGTCATAATGTCAACCTTGGCGGACATGTATAATCATGGCGCTTAGAAAGAAAAGGTTATAAGCGGTGGTAAGCGATTCGGTTTCTTCGTACATACGTTACATCTAATTAGAAACCGAAACCGCCTTGTGTGGAATCCACTCCAAACCGGTTCTAAATATAGGTCAACAGCGACATCGGATCTTATAGAAACAAGAAATATAAACACCGCCGTTGGTATACTAAGTGTGTAGTGTATCATGCGATCCTGCAGCTCCTCTTATTTAGAGGAATCCTTTTAATATTATAAATGTGAAAGTTTTTTTTTTATTAGTCAATTAGTACAGTCAAGCAATTTAAGGCCCTACCGAGCTTTTGGCGCATTTATTGCATTCATTTAATCTCGTGCTGTATCATTACTGGCAAAGCTTTAGTCGAATTCATGTGTAAGATATTTGAGGATTCACTCTAATGCCTAGTGTTTATCGAAATACGATTACTTGTAGTTCGCTCGATAGAAAAAAAATCCAAATTCGTTTCTAAAAAATAAAATAAATCCTTAGTACCTACGACGTAAGCACAGCACGGCAGATCATGACCTTTTGAATGTTAATAAAACAAACTTGGAACTGACATGTTCAATCCACTTGATCAAAGTTCCTTAAAATAAAGATTAAAAAAAAACAAAAAAAAAAACAAAATGTATTCAAGGGCCTAGAGTTGCTACATTTTTTAAATATGTATTTTTTTTATTAATACGATGAAAATACCTAAATACACGCGCAGCCTAACCAACCTATCTTGAGCCATCGTGCTTCCCCCTTGTCCGATAGTTAGTTGCGTTAGTTATCTTTGGGCCATTGGACGGAGAAGTCGTGTCGCTTGCGCTTACGCACAGTGCGCAGAATACTTAAAATTGATTAAAATAAAATAAATAAATAAATATTAGGGGACAATCTTACACAAATCGACCTAGTCCCAAACTAAGCAAAGCTTGTACTATGGGTACTAGACGACGATAAACATACTTATATAGATAAATAAATACTTAAATACATACAAAACATCCATAAACTCAGGAACAAATATTCGTGCTCATCACACAAATAAATGCCCTGACCGGGATTCGAACCCAGGACCTCTTGCTTCGTAGGCAGGGTCACTACCAACTAGGCTAAAGCTGTCGTTGGGATTAGCGCCAAAAGCTCGGTAGGGCCTTAATTCCCTACCCATTTCGTAAAAATGTCGTTCATTCGCAATGCAATAAGGACAAATCTGCCCTAAAATGAGAACAACCTACTGAATAAAACCGCGTCGAATTCGTAACCTCTGCCTCCAAACGCACCAAAAAAAGGTGTAGCTATATAAAATAAACAAATGAAGAAAAAAACTGTTTTTAAACTAGGTATTATTCCATCAACAACACGACTAAGACGAAATATGCTTCAATTAATATTAAGCTTATACAGCTTTATGAGAACTTGTAATGTTGCGTAGAATCGGCACATTTTGCGTAAACATCGTTGAAAACTTTTGCTACGAGGAATCGTAGCAGTTATTTTTATACTCGCGACATTCTACGCTCATGTAGTTAAAAGTTTATCGCATACGTACTTCATGTTAATGATAATAATATCAATCCAACAGTCATTAAAAAAACAACGAATATTCCAAATACTAGGGGCGTTCAATAAAAAGTGAGAATGAGTATGTTATAAACAACTTTTACTAAATGTCATTTTATTTTTCGACATAGTCACCTTTTAGCATAATACACTTAGTATATCTTTTTTCTAAACTTAAAATTCCATGTTTAAAAAAGGTCTCATCTTGAGTACTTAAAAAATCTTGTACTGCAGCGACTACCGCGTCGTCGTCTTCAAATTTCTGGCCTCTCAGGTATTGTTTCAATCTCGGAAATAGGTAGAAATCACTGGGAGCGAGATCTGGTGAATACGGAGGATGCTTAAGGATATCGAACCCAGCATTACGAATTGCAG
Source organism: Archips crataeganus (assembly GCA_947859365.1). Lineage (NCBI taxonomy): Eukaryota > Metazoa > Arthropoda > Insecta > Lepidoptera > Tortricidae > Archips > Archips crataeganus. The sequence continues at coordinate 13,664,115 of OX402055.1, read as the reverse complement.
CCATTGCAACGGCGGACTTGTGTGTCGGGGCATTGTCCTGGTGGAACAGCACAACTTTCGAGAGTTTACCTCGCCGTTTTTCGCGGATCTCGTTGCGCAATGTTGCTATTTGTTTGGCGTATAAAGTGCCCGTAATAGTGGCTCCATGCTCGAGATACTCAATCATTAATACCCCTTTACCATCCCAAAAAACAGAGCCCATGACCTTACCGGCAGATGGGCTCACCTTGAATTTCTTCGGAGTTGGAGATGATGGCCTTTTCCATGTCATAGACTGCAGTTTCGTTTCAGGGTCGTAATGATGGAGCCATGTTTCGTCCATTGTTATAAATCGCGCCAAAAAAAGTTCCCAGTCTTGCTGCATCAGGTTCAAAGCTTCTTGACAAATTTCTAGTCTAGTTTGTTTTTGCGTGTCAGTAAGCATTCTTGGTACCCAACGCGCAGATACCTTTTTCATACCCAAGCGTTCATGTAAAATATTATGCACGCTCCCCGTTGAAATCTTTCCATTTTCAGCAATAAAACGAACTGTGACACGACGATCCGCCAAAACTGAGTTTTCGACTTTTTTCACAATTTCTTCAGTTACTGCTGTAGTAGGGCGTCCGGAGTGGGGGTCGTCCATTGTCGATGTTCTTCCACGTCTAAATTCGGCGCACCAACGTGCGACTGTCGAATACGGAGGATCATTAGACCCTAAAGTGTCCCGCAAATCCAAATTGACTTGGTCCGTAGAAAAATTTTTCAAATACAAGTATTTGATAACGGCGCGCAGTTCAATTTTCTTCATTTTCGCTAACTTACTCAATAGCATTGCAAAGAAATTACCGTATATTTTTTTAAACAAAAGACAGTTAGTTTTTTTTTTCATAGCAATCAGCTAGATAGATTAGCTTTACCGGCCAGTATTTAATTTCGTAATATTAAAAGAGTTTGCATCTCATTCTCACTTTATATTGAACGCCCCTCGTATTTAAAATACTTCCTAGGAATTTCCGTAGCGGATGATAAATAGTCAATGTTACGTTACGACCTTTAAACAGTGCAGCTTATTTTTAACATTTCAGAGGCCCTTATTAACGTACAGTCAATCAATTTGATTCCTACTATAGAACCATGTCATAATGAATCAGTTTGTATTATCTTCTATGGCAGTGATTATTGCGTGAAGTATGACATGATGACATCTCGATTTCTGCAAACATATTTCAACGATAATCAATAGGAAAGGAGTTTGCTTTTGTATTAAAAACTTGAATTGTCACTGTCCGTCTGTCAAAACTTCTTTTTCATCTCATGTCTTGGAGCGAAAACGTTTATAAACTTTTTACATTTATTGCATGTTGTGATCAGAAAGTTGATAATCCCTTGACGTTGACGTTTTAATTGTCTAGTAGTTATTGCGATAAGGTTATATAGTGGCCTAGGAATCAAATTGGTTGACTGTACATTGTAGCATACAAGGTCATCGATCATTACCGTAGAGGCTGAAGCGTAGGTAGATGTTATCTGCTTAGCATTAAATAACACCTAAATGTGTACGGAGCGTGGCGGGTCGAGGCGCGAACAAAAGACTTCAACGCGCTGAGGGCCGGAACTTGACGCACGCTTTTATACGACTACCGATGCGGGCACATTCGTCTGTATTTTGGAATTTTGTTCTTCTGATTAATAGCGGCAAAGGGAAAGTCTTTCTGAAAATGTATTTACTATTTTGAATCAAGTCAGAATTGAGGTTTTATACAGGCGTATCGTAAACCTTTGATAGTTTTAAAATCGCTATAAAGTCGACATTGTCCATATAAGGTACGAGTAAATGGTTGACATGTGGACTAAAAGAACATCAATGAAGACATCGACAAGGAATAGCATATCGTCACTACTTCGAAAAAACCTCGTATCTCAAATAAATACGTAAACCAAATTGAACCTTGACATACTTTTAGTAGTTCCTTGGCAGATTTTCGATTTTAAGATACGAGATTTTTTCAAAGTAGTGACGATATGCAAACAAAAATGCGCGGGTTGGTCGGACAACAAATTTTTAAAGTCGCCCCGCAGTTCAAAGTCTCCCGGTCGTTTAGGTTCACTTCGTCCACATTCCCACTTTGTCAACATTCCCATTTCGTCCTTTTTCCACTTCGTCAACATTCCCATATCGTCCATATTCCCATGTCGTCCACATTCCCTAGACACCCACATTCCATTTCTACCGAACGGGATTACTGTGAAATAAAATTCTGCCCTTACGCACTAGCAAACAACCATGTAAAAATATTAAATAATAAAAATTGTAGGTACGGTCAAGTATTTGTATATGGAAGTGTTTTGAGTGTCTCATTTCGCCAACAAACTGTCATGCAGTTTGGCGAAAAAATGTGTTTATGTTATACGCTGTGTATTTGTTATTTAAATAAATAAAAAAATAAAAAAAAGTGCAAAAATAAGTATCGATTTAATCCTCCCATCGTTATATACCTATACCTTAAATACCTTATTTCGACGACATGAGATCTATGGGACATATTTATTAGCAAGTTGTGTGCACTCATATTTTTACACTTGACTATACTTATTTCATTTTGTTTTATTTTCATTTTTTATTCAACTTCTGATTTTATTTTACGCGTGTTAGTTAAGCTAGGAATGTTGTTCGAAGTGGGATGGAATGCGGACGAAATGGGAATGTTGACGAAATAGGAAGTGGACGATTTGGGAATTGATTGTGGACAAAATGGGATTGTTGACGATCTAAGTTGACAAAATGGGAATGTGGACGAAGTGAACCTAACTAAACGTTCCCGGTTTACGGTTAGTAAAATCAACGCCAAAACTAAGAGGGATGATAAAGCCTCGAAAGCTCTGATCAGATTAAGGGCTTATTCCACCACCCTCTGACGAATTCCTGATATTTTATGTAACAGATGTCTGTAATACCGCCTCTGCTTATTTTGTTCGGATAAACAGGGACTGTAACGTAACAGATATGTCTGTCACATAAGATACCTTATCAGAGTGAAACGGGCCCTATACAAGTTTGAACTTAGTTAAAAAGTCATGGTTTTCCAAGTATTCACACTTTTATACACATTCTGGTTTGTATAATAGTGAGTGTTAAGGTTATATATCGCTCAATCTAAAAGGTTTAAGATGACAGCAGTGTATTGTTACCTTGTTACTAACAACTATGGACATGTTTTCCGAAATAAATTATTATTATTATTATTAAATTTCGCTGAAGTACACATCATTATCCCAGCCTATATACGTCCCATTGCAGGGCACAGGCCTCCTCTCAGAATGAGAGAGCTTGGGCCGTAGTTCCCACGCGGGTCCAGTACGGATTGAAGTACACAAGAGTATTGCAAAGTATTGTCTAACCTTAAACTTCTGGCTCTATGATCTGTAGACCTCGCGGCTTTATGTTTGCATAAAACTGAATAAATATTCACCGCGCATTTTAAAATCCCTATCGGCGCCTATAGTTATCGAACGAACAAACGTTTAAAGGTTAAATTGAAGAGATCTTTATAAGAGAACTATTAATTTCAATGTATTTATGTGCAATTAAGAGTTTTATATTACATACATAAAAAAAAAGTAGTCCCAAAGTAGGTACAATTCGCAATAATACACATTTTTATATTGAAATACCAATTAAAATATAAAACACGCAACGAAAAACAACAAGTACGTCGCCCAGCAGGATGCAGCTACTAAAGCAGCTCTCGTGAACAATAAAATTGTCTGTAATTTTACGTATTTTTATTACTATCACGATTGTTATGCTTTCATTAACGTTTTCCTCAAGTAACCGTATTTTCTGCGGCTGCATAGCGGAGAAGTCCGCAAGAGCAATGTACCCGCACGAATGTAGCTACTTCGGGCTAAAAATAAAGCGCAAGCGCATGGCGGGGATGCACCGCGACCAGATAAATATCAACACAACACATACACCGTCAAATTTTAGTGGTTGTTTTCCCGAAACGAGGTGATTCAGTTTCGATTGTACAATCGATTTATAATTACTATTTTGACTAGAGTCAAAAATCCAATTGTGAAAAACGAACGTCGAAAATGACCGCAAACCAATAGTAACGCTTCGTTGGTACAAGTAGCGTACGATCGTACTATAGGTTAGGTACCAACGAAGCGTTACTATTGGTTTGCGGTCATTTTCGACTTTCGTTTTTCAGAATTGGATTTTTGACTCTGCTCAAAATAGTAATTATAAATCGATTGTACAATCGATACTAAATCACCTCGTTTCGGGAAAACAACCATTAAAATTTCACGGTGTATAATGTAAATGTTTTTTGTCAGCGTAAAACATTCATTATTCATTTATTCATTAAGGCCCTACCGAGCTTTTGAAGCATTTATTGCATTCATTTAAGAGGGTTTATACCTGCTAGGCTGGCAACGTTGCATTTTTGATAGTTTTTCTCGATTATTCCATAAAAATGGAATGGAAATTAAAAATGTTTTGTATACCGTCAGGTAATAATTTGATCGTTTTTAAAGAAAATAAAAGTCTATCACGAATTATTATTGCAGTAGACACATTAACTTATATATTAGAACAATTTGTATACAAAACATTTTTAATTTTCATTCAATTTTTATGGAGTACCTAATCGAGAAAAACTAACAAAAATGCAACGTTGCCAGCACAGCAGGTATAAACCCTCTTAATCTCGTGATGTATTCTTACTAGCAAAGCTATAATCCTGAAAAACATGTTAAGATATTTGAGGATTCACTCTAGTGAGAAGTGTTTATGGAAACACGATTACTTGTAGTTCACTCGATAGAAATAAAACCAAAGTCGTCTCTAAAAAATTAAATAAATTCGTAGTACGACGTAAATACTGCACGGCAGGTCATGACTTTTTGAATGTTAATAAAACAAGATGTTTTCTAGGGCTTTGTGTTGCTACGTTTTTAAAATGTGTATTTGTTTTAGTAATACGATGAAAATAGGTACCTATGTAGTTATTTATATAAGTATGTTTATCTGTTGTCTAGTACCCATAGTACAAGCTTTGCTTAATTTGGGACTAGGTCAGTTAGTGTCAATCGTCTCATGATTTATTTAAAACCTTATTGAGTTTCTTGCGGGATTCTCAACAATGTTGTTCCGAAACGGTGGAAGATTCATCGACATTCATAAATGCTTGTTATAGCCTAAATTGAATAAAATATTTTGACTTTGTCTTTGAATGAAAAAAGAATAACTATAAATTAAAAATTTTAAAAACCCCCAACGAAATTATGTCACTCGTATGTTTGAACATTAAGTCAATGCCCGTTATGCGTCTAAGATCCCTTCCGCAGCTAACAAAAGAGCTGATAACTTTGAAACGGCTAAACCAATTTTGATTAAACATATCTAAGAACTATCGCCAAGAAAACAGTAAAATTCGAACAGTGCGTTCAGTGCTGTGCAGTAGTTTGTAACAAATACCTCTTATATGTTTTAGTGGGAGCTGTTTAGGGAGTAAGTGCATGTTTGTCAGTGATTTATTTATTAGTAAATGATGTACGCTTGCTTCTGTTTGCTCTCCTTGAATAAATAAATAAATAAATAAGAAACCTGCTTTCTATTAAAAAAAACGCATCCAAATCGGTGCACTCGTTTAAGAGCTATAATGCCACAGACAGACACACACACATAGCGGTCAAACTTATAACACCCCTCTTTTTCTGTCGGGGGTTAAAAAATACATAATTTGTAATTAGTTTATGCCACCAGCTTTTAACCGCGCCGTGCACTGTCTGCTCATTCATTGTAGTTTTTTTCCGTTCCACAATAGCATGTCTGCTTTATTGCACTTATCTTATTGCGCTTCAATTAAGATGAGTTCCTATAAAATTACAACTTTTGTTTTTTGTAGGGATGCGACATGATTGAGGATGATTGGACGAGGAAAACGGCTGCATTTTAAATTGATCCCAGACCGCAATTTACCGGGGATTCCAACGTAGACAATGAACAAAACGCGACTACGTAAACTTGTTATTTAAACACCTTTCGCTTACAAGACTTCGAGGGCTGAAAAGTAAATAAATTATATCTGGTTTTATTTTAAGCTCACGCTTGTTATTCACATAAGTACTTCGGTCACCTTTCGTTTTTAATCAAATTAATAGTAGATAGTTATGCATTTAGTAAATTCCTTAATTTTTTTATACATCATTTTGTTAAAACATTATATTTTTATTTTATTTAATCATATTTAATAGTGAGGTATTGCATGTCCCACGCATGCTTAGGTACGTATAGTATATACGAGTATAAATTTAAAGTACATTAGATTCAGTCGGAATTATTAAAGTTAAAATGCTGAAATTCATAACATAAACTTTTAATGTACAGAATATGTAAAGTTATTTGATATAAGTTCTAAAGTCCTAAGCTTGGGGGATACATTATGGCCAAAATATATAACAGTTAAATTTAATAATGGTTGTGACTACTACGCCTAGAATAATAATGGTCAAGTTACTAATATAAATGAAATTACCGGAAAATCGGTCTAAAAAATCTTTCAAATATTTTAAACGTAGAAATTAACATGTCTGCATTTGACTTAAAAACGCGTCCGAACTTGACCGTTAAAAACTGAAGTACTGTAAGCACGATACTGCTTACTTAAGTACTTCACTAAAGTACAAAGTGTAGTTCATTAAGTCAGCTAATGCAGCCTTAAGAGCTGCTCACACGCAGAGGGATCCGCAATTACTGGCATTTGGGTCGGCTTTGAGGTCACGGATCAAGGACGCCGATACACGCGTGGCTGCTGGCGACGTGACACTGTTTGAAGCACACTTTAGAATGAGACTGACTCTATTCGAATTATTCTCTTTTTACACGCTTTATATTAGCTTCACCTGTATGTTTGTATGTATGTTTGTATGTTTGTATGTTTGGAACCGACTCCTTAGGGCGCGATTTTGACCCACTTCCCGGTTTCCGATTGAGCTGAAATTTTGCACATATGTGTAAATTGGATGACAATGCAATATTATTGTAACATGGAGCTGATCTGATGATGGAGCTGGATGGTGGCCATAGGAACTATGTAATAAAACAACACAATCCCGTCGAGTTTGGGCTTGTTTGATTCGTCTTGACGAGCACTTTGATCTCAGATGGTAACCAGGGTCTGATGATGGAGCTGGAAGATGGCCAAAGGCACTCCACAATAAAACTACACAACCCCGTCGAGTTTGGGCTCGTTTGATTTGTCTTGACGAGCACTTTGATCCTAGATGGTAACCAGGGTCTGATGATGGAGCTGGAAGATGGCCAAAGGCACTCCACAATAAAACGAAACAACCCCATCGAGTTTGGGCTCGTTTGATTCGTTTTGACGAGTACTTTGGTCCTAGATGGTAACAAGGGTCTGATGATGGAGCTGGAAGGGGGGTGGGTGGCGGGGTGGGGGGGAATGGGGTATGGGGTAAGGGGGTCGGGGGTTTAGAGGGTTGGGGGTTAGGGTGTGGCGGTTGGGGTTAGGAGATGGGGGGGGGTTTACGGGGAATAGGGTGGGGGTGTTGGGGGGTTCGGGGGTAAGTGATTTTGGGGGGTTGTGGGAAATGGGGAGGGGGTAAGAGGCCTAGATGGTAACAAGGGTTTGATGATGGAACTGGAAGGGGGGGGCGGTACGTGGCGGGGTGGGGGGGGGGAGGGGTTGGGGGGGCAGGTGGTGGGGTGGGGGAAGGGGGGGGTTCCGGGGGTATGGGGGGTTCGGTGTTAGGGGGTTTGGGTTTAGATGGTTCGGGGGTTTGTAAAATGAGGAGGGGGGTAAGGGGGGTTTAGGGGATTGGGGGTAAGGGTGTGGAGTTTGGGGAAATGGGGTGGGGGATGTTGGGGGGTTGGGTTTAGGGGGTTTGGGGTTGTAGGTGAGGGGGGTTAAGTTATAAAGAAAAAAATGCAACTAAAAAATAGAAAATAAATAATAGTTTAAAAAAACTAAAAAACACGCTTTAAAAAATAAAAAATAAATTTTAATTAATTTCAATTCACTATTCTTATAGTGCAGTAAAAAATCTTAATAAGCAATTATTATATTGTTATATCCAGATCAAAATTTGTAAACAATTCTAAATATTGATAAAATAAATAATAATAGTTTAAAATATTTTTTGTAAAAAAAGCGTGGGGTGTTATCAAAATGATAATCCTTGACAATTGACAACATGCACCCCACGCTTTTTTACAATAAAATATTTTAAACTATTATTATTTATTTTATCAATATTTAGAATTGTTTACAAATTTTGATCTGGATATAACAATATAATAATTGCTTATTAAGATTTTTTACTGCACTATAAGAATAGTGAATTGAAATTTATTAAAATTTATTTTTTATTTTTTAATTAAAAATAAACTTTGTGTAAGATAAAAAACAGGTTTAGTTAACTCAGAACAATTCAAATAGAGTTAGTCTCTTACTGACAAAATACGGATAACTCACGTCTATGATGGAGTTTAGTTCGAAATGTTTCGGGCTACTATGAGTGAGTCTCATGGTAATTTCATGTTTCAGAGTCAGTCTTATTGTAAACATGAAGTTCCTAACGAGGGTTTGTGGGCGTTGATAGCATTCAAGGGGATTACTTACTTACCCTTTACCATTACTTTTTTTTAAATGAGGAATTTTTGGGTTTTTCTTACCAAGGGCGCTATTGATCTTGACTGAATTGGGAAATAAATGTCCCTAATTTTCCTTGCAATTTTTTGTGTCAGTTTTGTGACGCCCCATATAAACTGTACGAAAAGAACGTCACAAAACTGACCCAGAAAATAAGGAAAGTACACTTTTCTTTTTGAAAATGAATTGTATACGTGATTTTGAATAAGAAAACCCTAAAATTACCTCATTAAAAAAATTAAAGGGTACATTTTTTTTGAAAATGCCCCAACGCACAGCCTAAACTACTGGAGCTAGAGTTGGAATTTGGTAGACATATTTCTGGATTTATATAGATGGACTAAGAAGGAATTTATCAAAATTCCCACGTAATAGAGAGCTAGCCATTTTTCATTCTTCCACTTGAGCGTAGCCGCGAGGCAAAGCTAGTTTGCGTATAAAAATTCTTTTGGGATGACGTAAATATTACGATAACATGGTTCCGTAGTCGCCTAGGAATTAAATTGGTTTACTTTACCTATATTTAAACCTATATATAATTATTTAGTCTAACAAAATATTGTTATTTGTGAAAAACCGGCCAAGTGTGAGTCGGACTCGCGCACGAAGGGTTCCGTACCATTATCTATAAAAACGACAAAAAAAACACGTTTGTTGTATAGGAACCCCTTACATATTTGTTTTATTTTAATTAAATTATTTATTTTTAAAGTGAATAAAGTTAAACTAAATATTCTTTGAATATTTCATGCGTCTACCTGTTGTTGCCGCTATCAATATTCAATATCGAGCAAAAACGAGCAAAAATCACGTTTGTTGTAAGTATGGGAGCCCCCTTAAATATTTATTTTATACTATTTTTTTAGTGTTTGGCGTTATAGGGGCAACCGAAATACATCATCTGTCAAAATTTCAACTGTCTACTTGTCTAGCTATCACGGTTCATGAGATACAGCCTGGTGACAGACGGACGGACAGCGGAGCCTCAGTAATAGGATCCCGTTTTTACCCTTTGGGTACGGAACCCTAAAAACTAAAACCGAGAGTGTTTATTTGACAAACAATTCGCAAAGTTTAGCATACTATGATAAATCTGTTCCATGTGAAAAGTTGTTCAGTCTAAAAAATATCCTGTTTGAAAGTGAAACTCATCTTCGTCGCGAGTCGTTCGCGATTCCAGTCCCGTTATGGCGGTGAACCACTTGAAAATGAATTCATATAATTTAAAAATTATGATACAAAACTTCAACATTAATAAAAAGGTGATAAAACACATTGACAATTTACAAATAAAGATTTTCTTACAATATATATCATGTATTTGATGATATCAAATGCATAAAGCGAGACGACATGATCTAAGTACACTCATTAGTCACGAATACTACACATGTAGGCAACACGAACACCTATTACCCTTCTATTACCCTTAAGGCCGACATACATACGCACTATGTTATTTTATGAAATAATACGAATCAGGAATAAAGCCGCCTATAAATTAAATTGAGGTATGTATTACAAAACTCAAGGAATGAGGTCAAATACGTGCCTCACCAAATTTGATACAGAAACTGTGGGTACGGTACTTAGTAGTTGTCCATTCAATAAATTATAAATCAATGAGCCTCAACCATGACATCATTTATTTACGTTCACCAATCTAAATAGAGGACTCCAATCATTCGGCTTATTTAAAAGCGCCATGACTTTTTGCGAGAACGATATCAGGTATGTTTATATTTACACGGAAATCTTTCAGATTAAACTTACTGGACGAAACTTTCGTATTCGTCTCCTATTTAACTAGGCATTTTACTGACGAGTTAGTAACGTTATATCGCATCGTAATTGAAAACAAACGATTTGTACTTTTATATAGGATTAGCTTTTCCCTTGGTCCGCGGACGGATAAAATTTACGGTTATATCTCGATCTCTATCTCGTGGGAAATACCCAAAAAAACCTTTTTTAACCCCCGACACAAAAAAGGGGTGTTATAAGTTTGATCGCTGTGTGTGTGTCTGTCTGTGGCATCGTAGCTCTTAAACGGGTGCACTGATTTGGATGCGGTTTTTTTTAATAGAAAGCAGGTTTCTTGGCGATGGATCTTAGATATGTTTCATCAAAATCGGTTCAGCCGTTGTAAAGTTATCAGCTCTTTTGTTAGGTGCGGAAGGGATCTTAGACGCATAAACGGGCACTGACTTAATGTTCAAACATACGAGTAACATAATTGCGTTGAGGGTTTTTAATTTTTTTAATTTATAGTTATACTGCACCGCTATGATCCCAAAGAATTATATCTGCCAAGAATCAAATCTCTATAAAAGCTACACCTAGTCAATTACTTCGTATCTATTCATTTTAGTTAAATGGACTGGTTAAACACCACTCTAAAGCGAATTAATCCTCTTCATTTCTTATCCCGTAGGAATTTATAGTTATAATCGCCTACTTGTACGACAGTAATTATGGCTACGGAGATAGCGTCACATTGAATTGCTTTCCGATTTCCAAAAATCCTGGAATAATTTTTTTACTGTTATAACCTACTCGTGGGCCAAATTTTGGAGTTTTATAATCATAATGACGAAGATAGGATCACTCTGAATCGAACGTATGAATCCGGCATATGCCGTGTGAAATTCAAAAATCCGCCTCATTCCTTGCCTGCATCATAAGGGCAACCTTTTTGCAAGACTCAGCCTTCTAGCGTCAAGGGTTTGGGCTGGGCGTTGATGTGTCAGTCGGTCAACCAGCCAGGACATTTCTGTTTATACCTATCTGTAGGTAGAAAATTCACTAAGTCCTTACTGCATACGAATTAACAACCAATTCTGCTACAGCTAAGAAAAGAGCTAGAAGAAGAAGAATGTAAAATCAAAGTCTAATACACAACAACAAAACAAAAATTATAATTAAAAATATTTCTCATAAAAAATATTGTGTTATAGATATCTATTAGTTTCTCTTCCTGTCGGTATTATTCTTGGCATTGGCGATGCGATTTCGCGGAAACGAAACATAGACTGGAATGCCCGTTATAAGGTATGTTTTACTTATATAGTTAGTTTACTGCAATGGCCGCCCATCGTTTCGCTATTAAACCAGTTACCAAATATGCATCCGTCACGCTCTCAAAAATACGCATGCACCTATGCACCACGCGGTTGTTATTTAGTTAGGGCAAGCATCTATTGTGTTGATTCGCGTTGAGGCAATCACGTGATTACCAGCACTAACCTTGCCGGCTTACAATAAGTTCTGTGTAATTAATTAAATAATGCTGTAAGCACATCAAAAACTAATATTGTTTAACTGTTGATGGAACACAAATTCAAGTCGGAAAATCCTCGAGACCACATTACATAAGGCAGTTCGCAGATTATCTTGAGCCAAATTACGATTCCGGTGTACGATTAGCTCGACGACACTGCCGATGTTTGCATATTATACAAAAGTGGGTAATACGAGGACACGAGAAGTAAATGACAAATTACACAATAGTAAGCAAGCTAGGACCCTTATCAAACACTGGGCTCACGTGCGCAAACGACAGCAATTAATATTGCCTCCACAGACGATGATGAGTTCATTGTTTGCGAGTGGCGACCGAAACGCTTGCCCAACCCGCGTGCCACGCTGCAGGCCGCAAGGACGATCCGTGCGGCTCTACGCTGCCGCACATTAGGCTGACCGCTTTACAACGTCTAGGTATATGTCGCAGGGAAATTACCAAAACAGAGATTTGAACAAGTCTCTAAGGGATAAGACCAAATCACTCAGAATGAATTAATTGTGACAAAAAGTGCACTATCTAATTAAAATATTGCCTAATGTAGGTAAAACATAAGCACATCGCACATCAACACGCATAAGCGCATCCACTACTCGCAAGATCTTTGTTAATTAAAGAGAGAGAGAGATGTTTATTTACACATATTCGATACACAGGAAATACAGTTGACAGGAAAAGATACAAATAAAAATCATCGAATAGTATAAATTGGGCCCCACTCAGCATAATGTTGCGGCAAGCCGCAACGCTGTTTTTCAGTGGGACCCATAATTACATTTTGTTCTGGCAATAAAAAAACAAGATCATTTGCGTAGAAAAAAAAACAGTTATTTGATCAAATAATATCGACGGTTAAAAGGCAAAACGCATGAAGCGACGTTTTTTGAACTTACATGAAACCCGGCTCAAACGACGGAGAAAAATTCGCTGATTTAAAATATGGCAAAAAGTGTCGCTTCATGCGTTTTGCCTTTTAACCGTCGATATAAAGTCTACTCGGTGATTTGATTAAATCTCTGAACGAGTCTACTGAAATAATAAAACGATTCGACTTTGCGAGTTAGTTTCGTCAACTCCTCCATGATGTGTTTCAGGGATTTTATCAAATCACTAAACAAACCTGGTGAAATGGAAAAATGTGTTAACTTTTTTGGCTCAGTTTATCATTTCCCTATACAGATTAAGGGATTTGATCAAATGACTAATTTTTGCCAGGCAAATGATAAAATTGATTTCTCATTTTAACATCCTGCGTGATTTTTTCAAATCTCTGTTTTGGCCATTTCCCTGCGACATATAGATTACCTCGCTGGTCGCTGTCCGCCTCTGGCCATAGCTTACTAATCAGTTAAACCAACCGATTACCTTTCATATTACACAAAGAAGCAATTAACAAATGATTTAACTCTGACAATATTTTAAATTCCTAATCGGCAATTTCGTCACAACTAACGCAGCGAAGTTGGCAATACTGCACACCAGAGAAAATGGCAAGGACGTTAAGCGAGCCGGTAGTTAATTTGATTGATAACACTCGCATCATAACTCGTTTTATCTTCAAACGATAAGTTCTGTAAGTGAGTTATTAAATATCGGATGTGGATGTTATCGATTCGCACACAACTATTGATGTTTGAAGGCAAATGTGATAATGATAACAGCAGACATATAAGTTCTTTTGCATAAGGTTTCATAAGTAGCGATAGATATTGCATAAAAATTCGAAGATGATAGACGCGCTGACTCTACGCGCTAGCGTTTTTTTTTTAATAGGTAAATGTCTCGCTTAAAGAAGATAAATACGACAATGACCATTTTAGTCAATTGAAGTAAGACGAATCATTTACATCAATATTTCTAATGGCTCTCACATTGTCACGCAAAGCTCATTCTACAGCATTGCTTTTTTTTTCATAAAATATAAATTTGTAATAAAAACAATTGAAAACACTTTCCCGTTCCTCAAACGTTCCTTTGTATTGTCATCACGTAAGTAGTTTAGGATACAACAAAATGTTGTAAGTCGAAAATAACATACGCGACGCGCGTTGCCGCAAACGCTTATACAATAATGTCGACTGAACAAATAGTTGTATGTTCCGCATTTCTACTGAGCATCGTTTAAGCAGGACGTTACGTGCGACGCAACTCACTCAACCGATTCACGCCTAAACCTAAATAGTGCTGAGCTGAACTACAGGTAAAAACAACACAATAATTCAACTATAATATCCTTAGTACAATCTGGCGTAAAGTTGTTCGTATCTTCCTTCACTTGATTCTCAAAAGTGTTAAGAAAAGTAATGTTTAAGATCTGCAAGACCTATTTTAAAATATAAATGGAATTATTTGTTTCTCCAAGCTTCTTTCCATTTCTATCCAGACCGTCAATTAATGTTATTCATCTCTGTTATTCCCAATCGGCACTGTGCCCACGTCGGGATCGTATTTCGTAATTTTGAGATAAGGCCTGTGCCCTGCAGTGCGACGTATGTAGGATTATAAGCTAGGACAATGATGTGATACAATCTTAATTAATAGCAGTTTGAAACTCACAGATCCTTGATGTTTTCCATAGTACTTCCAAACAATGTTCTTCGCAATCTCGGAATGAATGTTGTATTTGAGAAGGTATCCTATTATCTCGCCTCATTCGTTTTTTGTTTAATTCTTATTTCGTCTTATTCTGTATTCGTCACTTCGTCTTGTTCGCTACCCGTCATTATCTTATTTGGTCAAATTCTGTAACTTGTCTCTCTATTAAGAGAGACTTATTAAAGTCTTATTTGTTTTTCGTCGCGATCTTCCTTGGACTTATTCTTTGTTTGTCTGACTCGTTTTTCAGGCTATCTTTAGTCACATAGCACCAAACCTATCGAAATAATTTTGGCGAATAAGTAAATGAGACAAAAAACGAAAGGGAAGAACGACGAAAGAGTTCCAAGGAAGATTTGACCAAAAAAGATAGTGACGGATAGCGAAAAAGACGAAGACGAATACAGAATGAGACGAAATAAGAATTAAACGAAAAACGAATGAGGCGAGATAATAGGATACCTTTGAGAATGTATTTTTTTCAAACAGCGAATTTACCGGGTGCCAATCAAGAGTTATTAAATATAATCTACCGTGGAATTAGGGAACCAAGGCTCGGAATTCGAAGTAATTGTACGAAGTAAGTTGCCGCAATAAGGATTTTTGTTCTCTGTTTTTTAGTTACGCGTAAAAGAAAGTGCAAATAAGAAAACCACTCAATGTTGCGAACGTACGCGATTTTTCACAATTAGGTTATTCAGGACGAGAATCGACGACGACAAAATCTTCAAAGCGACTAATCGCGTATTTAAGCTATTTCAGTTCATGAAAATGTAGTAAGGTTGCCATAGAATGGTAAGTGAATAGTTTACTGTTAATGACTGCCGCAATTATCTTTATTATACTGACTAGTTGGTTCGGACAAATTTTGGCGTTTGGACTACTTTAGGCTACCGAAACCCTAAGCTGAAATTCGGCCACTTATGGCTATTGAAGCTGAGAAAAAAATGTGACTTCAGACTCAACGTTGTTTACATTGAAACTGCTAAGCACTCAGTGCAAAGGGAGTTACGTTAAGTTTATGCAGGAATTAGGTACCTACTAACAGTTTTACGTCGGTAAGTGTGGCAAAACTAGAGTAAGATTGAACCTAACTATTTAATGTCCTAAACTTTAACTACGAGAAGTTGTGGTTAGCTTCACAAGCTATTTACCGGATTACAGAACAAAGAAGAATGATTCAACAAAGCTTTTATCGTAAAACTTGCTATTTAGAAATTTCTATGGCTTTAGGTTGTAGAGTCTGTTGAATATATTTACCTATACAGCTTCACGTCGGATGCATTTTAACCGGCCGGGTAGGTATACATGGCGCAATATATTTGCGATTACTAAATGTGCGCATCTCACTAACAAGGTCAATGCTCGCTAAATAGATTAAAATCAAAATAAGAAAGGCTAGCACTACTTCCACAGGTGACTTACCTACCCAGTTTTCGCGCTAGGTATTAAAAATTCAACGAATCATCACATCACACAACTTTCACTAACGGTGAGCCGCCGTACGACTCTCTACCCCACCGACTGCCTTTACGACCAGAGGAATTTTACAAAACCGACAAGGGCAAGTGCTAATTTCAAATCATGCAACTATTTGAATTTTTCTACGCACGCGATGAAAATGACGTTACTCATCCTCAATTAGGCGACAAGAAATCTAACGTACGCTAGCTAAAGAAATCGGCTAGCAACTCGATAGCCAATCAAAGAGTAAATGAAATATTAATGCGAAAAATATTTGTATTGCTTAGAAAGTTTCGCATGAGCCGCATCGGGACCGGCGTTGCATGCGCGCGCGCACTGCGCGAGAGAGCGCGGCGCGCGTCTCGAAGTCCCAGGGATGCCGTTTGCAATAGGAATACAGTAATTAATTTAATTAGTATTTTCCTACGTAGTACTAATATATTAAGGAGGTAGGTAATAAGGACGAACGAGTAAATCTTAAGTATCAAAAACATCTATGTCATTTGATATTTAATTGGTAGGTATGCCTGAGTTTTTAAAACGTTTTTCTCACGGTTAATGTGGTAAGTATTATATTTTTGATAATAGACTAGTCATGTTAATTAGATCGTGATCACTGTGCTCAGTGAAATCTGCGATTATGTCGCTTTGATTGTATCGGGCAGTCCAGCCTTGTAAGTAAACGTCTGTTTATTCCCCAACACAAAGCTCCGCATTGTTTGTCGAAAGTAAGAGTAGTGATTATGAATATGGTGAAAATCGTTGAACAAACCCAAGAGGCGGCCGCGCAGCGCGACCCACTGTCCGGCGCCGCCCGCTGAGCCGACCCACGAATAGATTTCACTTTTCACATTTCCAATAAAAGAGCCCACATAATTAAGTTCCTAACAACAAAACAATTTACAAGCACGTGCCTTCCAATGTTTTTGGCAGTCCCATTCATAAATACTGATTTATTTTTAATAAATCAGCTGACATAGAGGTTACTGTCATGCTGTTATGTAAACAGGACCTCTTCAAGAACGGGTAAAATGACATAATAATAACCAATATTTTCTGCCCTCTCGAAAGAACTGTTCAGCCTTGTTAAAAGAAATTGAAAATTATATGTTTACGAGGATAATAAGTAATAAAACTGATAGATTTTCTAACCTGGCATGTCTTTCCAAATATCCGCAATGGGGTTGGTCCAGGAGGTTTCAGTTTCACAAATACAGTTTGTCTGCGAACTTTATGTCCGAATTGACACAATAACTTATCTTGAACACGAGCACAGAGCCTACTCGGGCTTAAACACGCCATAGCTACAACTGCAACGAAACGCTTGAGGACATGAACTACATAACACTCGAGCATTCGACTTTTCCTCCCCACTTACAGCTGATTGTCAATCGCCATATTGTGAAGAGTTGCCAGAAAACGATTAATTTATATATTTTGTATATGGCAAGTAATAAGTTCCTTCAAAATATTAAATCGTTTTAATCCATACCTTAAACAGAGTATCTGAACTCGGCTATATATATTTTTTTTAATTAGGTTGTCACCCTGATTATCTGTCAATGTCAAAATGACAACTTGCCTTATAGCCTACACATAACCTAACCTATAATAATTGGGTTTTTAATTCCATTTCCATAAAATCAGTGCATTTTCTTTTATTGGAACATTTATTATTGGATGAAAATGATACCGCGTGTTGCAACATTAATGAATGTTCTTAAGAACTTAGAACGATGTTTCCTTTCTTCTCTTGGGCATCCACCGAGAGGTATTGTAATATACGTCTTCCCAAATTTCATTTTTCAGCTATTCAGTCCTTATTTAGTTGTTTTTCCTATATGAAACATTTCTTTACAGAATTGGCTGTGGCTTACGTTCACGAAAAAAAACAAATAACACTTAAAAAGTTTTCGCTGAAAGATATTGTTGGCGATGGTTTTTTATTAGCGGTTCCCAAGTTCCGAAGAACGGTAGAAAGGAGGCTACAAAGGAAATTTGGGTCCCCCGAGTATCATTGGAAGATGCTGGTGCCACAGACCAACATCAAAGTGTGCCATGAATGTGGTCACCACCATGAACGGGGGCGACTTTGTGGTCAGTTATTGTTTTCTTTGTTTGATTATAGGCATTTTCTATTTAAAGTGTTCTTGTTACTAATTTATTTTCAAAATTAGGTAGTTTTGGAGTTTTCTTACTCAGAACCAAGAGCATTTATTTTGATGATTAAAAAATGTCCCTTATATTCTATAAAAAAAAATTGTGTTAGTTTTGTGACAAGCCATATAAACTGTATGAAAAAGTCGGAAACGTGACTTAAGAAACAAGGGCACTTTTTCTCAATGAAAATGAATAGTACTTGTGATTTTGAATAAGAAAACTCCAAAATTCTCTCATTTAAAAAAGTAAATGGTACTTTTTATTACACTTTACCAGTCTTAGAAAAGAAATCAACATTAATATTTTAACGTTTTGGTGCAGTGTTTGTACAATTTGGTGAAATTTTCAGAGCATTGCTATAAAAAAGTTGAAGAAGAAACAAAGCTAATCCAGACTCAAATCAAACGGAAGCTTGGAGCTGGGCCAGTCCAAGATGATGTTATTGTGCTGTATAAGGGAGAAAACCTTCCGGAAAAGGTATATTGTTTTTTTTAATTTACCTTTCAGATCCCATGGAAATGTGTTACCCATCAAAATTTGACAGTAAGGGGCTGTTTCACCACCCATTACTTAATTTTAACTGACGGATAGATGTGATGCCCTCTCTGTCTATTTGAACATAACAAACGGAGACGGCATCACATTTATCCTTCAAATAAATTTGATCAATGGATGATGAAACAGGGGGTAACGTCTAACATCATTTTCGTTACTTAGCTAAACAATACTGCACAAGTCAGAAACTGATGATGTGACGCTTTGTGCCCTATTTGGTAAGAATGTTGTACAAAATGTCACATGATCAACTGACTTGTGTAGTATTGTCAGTTAGTGATGATTTATGAATTCAACATGGTCATTAAATTGACAGTGGGTTTCCATGATTAAATTAAAACTCTTTGTCAAGTCTTCTTTTTTATAAGTAGGAAAATGAGTATGTGAAAAAATACTACTGAATTCAGGACCGGATTTAGGGCAGGGCATCCGGGGCCTCCACAATAGAGGGCCCCCACAATGAAGACTTTGAATATTTGTTTAGTTAAATCTCGACTGAAAAAAATTGGGCTTTTTATTTGGAAAATAATTTGTGGCCAAGGGGACTCCACTCCTTTTATGCCCGGAGGCCTCTAAATCCGGCCCTGGCTGAATTTTAAGTGTAGGGTTGTTTGACTTGTCTATAAAGTTCAAGATTAATTTCCTTGACTTGTCAGTAATGTAAGTATGATTATTTAGTGCAACAGAAATACCATCAATCTCATTGCTAAAATTTTTCATTTTCAGGCTCAGGAGTTCTGGAAAGGGAAAAGGGTGATTGAAATGAAAAAGGAAAGGCCCCAGTGGTTCAGTAAAAATCTTCTCCAGAAATCAACACAACAACCTTCCGAAGGCACAGACGTCAAGCCAACCGATTTAGCATAGTTTCAATGAAAATTAATTTTATTATTGTAGAATTTATTTAATAAATATGTAGTAAAGAACTTAACATAAATAATTCAATTACTTTAATTTTTAAAGCCTTTTCTGTTCTTGGAAAGGATGACCTTTTACTTTGTTTTAGTTTAAGTTTAACACATTTGCTGCCAGCTATCCAACCTGAGAGTTCTTCAGGTGTCACAAACATACACATTTATAACCTCTTCACTGCCCCACTGTCTGCAGTTGTGACAGCCAACGGAATGCCTCCCAGGACACAGTCCTCTATATATGACCAACATTCAACTCAAAATTAATCCTTCTGCAATTAAGTTGATTTGTTGCTGGTTTTTACAGAGCAGGTAAAGAGGTTAAATGCCTACAAAATTGTGACAGCACCAAGCAAGTCACAAAAACATGTTTTGGCGGCAGAGAATGGTTCACAATTAGGAGTCAAAATTACGATAATTTTTGACAGTCCCTCCCCCCTTGTCACATTTATTACTATGAAAAACGCAATTATTTTGTTCTTTTTTTTCGCCATAAAATGTGTGACATAAAATAATTTATGGATAGACCTATTATAGGCTATAATAGCCCATACAATTTTTTTATATCATGTTTTCAAATGAATTTGGAATGTTGTCAAAATCATCAACAATGGAGTCTGGTTCAATTTCTCCAGTAAAATGGGATTCCACATGTGCTTGGAAGGCACTAAAACCAGTGTCTTTTTTAAATGTCTCCCCACACATTGGGCATATTTTGTCTGTAGTGGGTGGTGGTGTTTCTTTGGATTCAGGTTCTGGGATGCTCCTCTTGAATGCAGAAGTATTTAATTCATTGAAGTTATCATTATAGGTACTGGAGTCAGCTGGTGTGGCCCAATTAGCCAAACTGTCACTGGTCTCTATTTCCTTATGCTCTGAACTCGTGACTTTTGCATTATTTGCAATGCAAGTTGGGCATTTGTAACCATCTGGAACAGCAGAATATGGAAATTGGCAAGAGAACATGAAAATCATTTATTGCTTTAGGTCAGCGTTTCTCAACCTGTGGTCCGCAGACCTCCGGAGGTATGATCCTGTCCCAGAGGGCCCGCAGATAAAATTCAACTTTGAAGTTGAAATAGATTTGTACAAGTATTAACAGTAAAATTATTTTCAGGGGTGTGCGGATGATGGTAAGAAAGCGTTACGAGTTCCTCCCTTGAAAAAGGTTAAAATTTAAAATAGCTTTCTCAATAAAATGTGATTTGTTGTAGTATTATAGAAAACTTTCTATTAATTTTGTATATTTTGTGTGTAAATAAATACATGCATGGGATTTTTGAGCCAATTGCCACTGTTTGTAATTTAGCTGAATAATACATACTTGTATTAAAAATTGACATTTATAAATCCAATTACCATTTCACAGCCAAATTACAAACAGTGGCAAGTTGCTCAGCAATTCCGTGTTCTGACTGTAAAATCTAAACTAAAAAAATCTATATTAAAATTCAGCTATTAACTAAGTTGGTTTCAATCCTACATTATGCTAAAGCAGTTAAATGAAAAAGCAACAAAAAAACAGCTTATTGTGTAAAAGTAATTGAAATGAATTTTCATCACTCACATTTAAAAACATTTTCGACTCTAGAAATAATTAATTTAAGATCTGTTTCTTGTTGAGCCATTTCCTTTTTTAATTGCTGCAATTTCTCAGCCTGGTTGCGGATCTCTTTGAGAGAATCAATGGCAGGATCCTCAATATATGTAAATCCAATGGAATCTACATTCAACATCTCATCATCTTCATCTTGCAACTCACTCATCTGTTCATATTGCTCCACAAGCTGTGACTTCTCTTGAATGTAACTGTTTATGACTTTCAAAGATATCTCTTCTAAACTGGCTTCTGAGAACTTTTCCTGGTAATTAGAGCTTGTTTTAGGTGTACTATGTATGTAGGTATTGGTTCTAATTAAAGGATGCTTAGAATGTTCTGGATGTGTGACTTTGTTATCTGAACCTTTGAGACAAGATATTTTGTTCCACAAATTTTTATTTTCACAAGAGACCATGAAAACGTGGTGCATTAACTGAGATTTTTGTTTCTTAAGTTCCGCGATCTTTTGTTGCAATTGCAATTTCTCATCTTCTTGTAAAGGAATGTACTGCGAACCTTGCGCTGTCTTTGTGATGTCAACTTTCAAACGCATATTGTCCGATTCCAGAGTGTTAATCCTTCGCTGCAGAAGTAAGCATCGATCTCTCATAGCATGGAGGGCCAATTCATGGACACTAACGTTGTTATAGTCTCCTTTCAACGTCGAATGGAATGTAGAGTCATTGTTGAAACTCACAATGGATGAAGATTCCATATTGAGATGTTTATAATTCTTTAAGTTTTAATTAAATCAAAACATGACGTTATTGATGAATTACTTTAGTTAGATACTTAATATCACCATTTACCCACGCCCACTTTAGCCACTAGCAAGCAAATTCAACTAAATAAAATGAAACTATGAATCGAACGAGAAATACGAGAATGAAAGTGACAGTGACATTTACGAATGAATGACATTGCCGTGTTTTAAACAATGGCTCGAAGATACTAACTCACAGACTCATAGTGAAAATAAACGGATCACTAACGTCTTAAAACGAATTTAACTGGACATGTTTCGGGCTAATCCGTAGCCCTTCCTCTCGGAGTCACACGTCACGGCGGCTGCCAAACGTGCAACTCACTTGAGTGCACTTGAGTGCACGTTTGGCAGCCGCCGTGACGTGCGACTCCGAGAGGAAGGGCTACGGATTAGCCCGAAACATGTCGAGTTGAACTCGTTTTAAGACGTGAGTGATCCGTTTATTTTCACTATGAGTGAGTCTCACGGTAGTTTCATGTTTAAGTTTAAAGTAACTCACAGACTATCAAAAATTTTTTTTTTGTTAAAATACTTCTTGGTTTATGTATGAATTATGAATGAAAGATCGAAGTGTTATTAATAATGTATTTATTACACTAATTATTAATAAATAATTAATGTTAATATATATTTATGCTAGTGTTTTTTAGGCTTAAATACTAGTGAGTAAATAGGACAAGGACAAGTAAATTGTAAATGACAATTAAAGGGTTACCATTTTTTGGGTTGGGTTGCCAGAATAAGGTTTGCTTCGCATTGCTGCTGGTAACACAGCAGACATTTTTTTTCTAATCGTTGGTATAAAAAAAAATTGTTTAATTTGCCCAGAGAAGAACAAATAAATAAAACTATCCAATGAATAAAATGAAAAGATCTCGACTGAGACCTTCCGCGTCCCGCTATTGGATTTTTTAGAAGTCCCGTATAGTGCAGGCTGCAGGAAATCACTAGTTATGTTTGTGTGGCTTCTGTCATTGAAGTGATTGTTATTATTAACGTATACACGTGTGTGAGTGCACGCACTCAGGCTCAGTCTTTGGCAGCACGGCACGGCAAAGGGTCAATCAAGCTCTAATTTGAGTGAAATTCGTTGTTTTATTATTTAATTTTATATTGATACTGGGTTAAACTGCTAAATAATTGTAGTGGATGTGATGTGTGTTTTATGACGAATGTTTTAATACAAGTGTACGTAGTAATCAAATCCATGACGAAGCTACTTAGTGACAAGCGTTACGAAGTTTAGACTGCCGATTCCTTGAGTGTTAAATGACTGTAGTGCGAAGTAAACAGAAGACAGTGAATCATAGCCAATTCTGAGGATTTCTACTACGTGATAATTCTTAGCAGATTCCAAGTAAGTGTTCCATAGTTCTTTCTACTTGCAGTAGTATTTCATTAGTTCGTGTGAGGTTTTGAATGCCTGACTTTTGTTCTATTTTTGCTGCCTGACCTCCTTAACTGGCCTGCCTGTCGATATGTGTATAAAAACTTTCGTTTGTGATTAGAGGAGTTGAGCACAAAACAATCATGATTATCATTGGATAATAACAAGATAAGGCATTAATGTCTTATAGCGTCATTATCAGTATTGGTACACAAAGTTGATTGTTTTTTAATATAGTAGGACACAGGTTTGATGTTAATGCT
Organism: Archips crataeganus; assembly: GCA_947859365.1. NCBI lineage: Eukaryota > Metazoa > Arthropoda > Insecta > Lepidoptera > Tortricidae > Archips > Archips crataeganus. Next base: position 13,640,453 of record OX402055.1, on the reverse strand, counting down.
TTGGTTTATTATTTCTACTTTATTAGCATTGAGATATGACCTAGTTTTTATAAGTATTTATCTACTTATTTGTTCAGGGTGATATTTCAGAACTACGACAACTTCAAAACATGTAGAGTATTTTTATTATTTTAATACTAACAACAACATTTTTGAGTACAGTGCTAGTTTTTTAATTATTAAAGTGTGGCAACATGTTATGGAACATCTGAAGTCTGTCCTTTATTCTTGAAAATTTAAATGAGACCACCTGAGACCAGAAAGAAACTCTATTTTTAAAAATAATTTGCAAAACAATTCATAAAGTGTGCAAATTTTAGCTAATAATTATGTTCATATATCCATGGACATCCTAATTATTTTTTGAAGCATTTTAAAAGTATTAAAATGTGTGTTGTTGTGAATTTTTGATCAAGGATAACTTACGTTTTAAGTCTATTTTTTCATTTTTACTGTTTTCAAAATTTGGTAAAGGCCGCAGGTTTAAGATGGATGCAAGCCGTTTCCAATCATAACAATTGGGTATCAATGAGGGAGGCCTATGTCCAGCAGTGAACATCCTGCGGCTGAAATGATGATGATGATGATGCCTGACAAAAAAATTAAGCTGGGACAGGGAAGCAGATCCAATTTTTCAGCATTTAGTAATGCATGCCACCACCATACTCAACCTTTTTTTACTTGGGCCACAGATAATGTTGCAGCTATTGTGCAGTAGGCCAAAGCATATATTTATTTAGGTTACCCATATCTCAAAACAGTTGTAAATTATAAATTTAATACTTTACTAGGTGGACTACTTAAATGGACAGGAGTTTATCAGACATTAACTGACATGAGTGTCTGGTATATACATATACTCATTTTTTTAACAAATTAGAAATATGGCCATGTATTGTGTATAACATATACTAATTGCTCAGATTTGAGAATATCGTAAAGCATGAATCACTAAATAATTAGGAAATGGGTTTGATTCAAAGTCCCAGCTTCATTTCATTGGTCATTTGTTAATTTCTTTTTCTCTATAGCAAATGACCAAGGTCTTTTTGAATTTACCATTTTCGTAATGTTTATTTCATTACAAAGCAACCATAGCACAAGAAATGCAGCTAACAATAGGTATTGGATATTGTATAACAACCAGCATTATAGTTGTTCAGATAAAGACTACCCAGCTAACAACAACATGCAAAGAAAATATGATAATGCTAGTAATTGAAATGTTATCACAATAAGTTTCTCATAAGAATATCTGTATGTAAAAAAAAAGAAAAGTAGCTCTATTGAGGTAAGTATATTGAATGAATTGCATTGCATTATATTTTTGTATTTTTATTCAATTAACTATTGTCCTATAAAAACATAATTCTTCGACTTTACAACCTGTTAGATATATACTGCCGTTGTATTTATAAAAGGCACAACTGCAAAATTGCTCAAAAAAGAAACAGCGTAAGTTTACAAAGAACAACTTAGGCCTTTTCTGTTTCACAAAAAATTCTAGTTGTGCCCATTTTTCTTACGACGGCAGTATATGTATCTGTAATATCTGGTAATATTGTTTCAATAGAAAATATACTCAACAATATTTCTATTCCTCTTATTACATACTTATATTTTCTTCCATGCCATGTCTCCACTTTTCCGCTTCTCCCACTCTGTCAGGGCAATTTTTACATAATTTCATAGTTTTCACTTTTTAATGTACTACATATGGTACACACCAATGTAATGTAATCTTTTTGAACCACTCTCTGGAATAACCCGATTTTTTGGAGCAGTTACTTGCTTTCATAGTTGGGAGAATAAATATATGGTTTTTTAGCCATGTGAGTGGTTGCGCTTTTAGCTGGCAAAATATTTCTATTCCTTTTAATATGAGTTCTGTGCATAGTTCATAATGCTTAAATAATTCTTGTATACATAATGTTAATTTCTTATTAGATTTACTGAGATTGTATACTGTAAATGCTGTTATATTATGCCGGATATTATACCTATTTATTGTCACACTTATTTTAAATTATGCACTCTCAGTATAGAGTGTTGCATGTAAAATCCATGAAACAATTTATATGACTAAGTATTTTATTGAGTATGACTAACTTCTAGTGCTAAATACATATTAGACGTAAAATGCACATATATACCTACTGATTGTTAGTGTTAATATTTAAATTGTTGTCTAAGCAACTAGAATGTTGTGATTAGGTAATCACAAACTAAATAACTGGTGTTTACTGTAACCCAAATCCTGTTTTATTACTATTTTGGCTGTTAATTTCTACATAATCTTATTGTTATATTAATTTAATCTTGAGTAGGTATTTCACGGGACGTCCCGTATTTCATGCATAAATTTATAAATTTCTATGTCCCGCCGAGACAGCCAATGTCCCATATTTTTTACGAAAATCTGCATTGAAGTAAATAAAGACGTGCTTTATGAGAAATTTCAACTGCTTAAGGAAAACCTGGAAATCACATGTTTTAAGTCCACATAAAACAAATTTTGACTAAAAACTCAATGATTTTTATTTGTCCCGCGTGAAAAAGAGAAATCCCTATTTTTTAAGATTTATGACCATTTGTCCCTTAAGGCCGAAAAAAAAGTTGGCAACCCTAGTAGGTACTCATCAAATTGTTTGGAGTTTAAGTAGATGCAGATGCTTGTTCAATTTAAGTTTGTTTATAAGAGCCAAATATGAGTCACATCTTGAATTTAGTGTAGACAGATTCCTTTCGACACATGTGGACTCCAGATTTTTTCTTGTATTCTGTGACTAATTAAAAATTCGCTTTCATTGAAAAAAACAGCCAGGCGCGAGTTGGACAAGAAATTTCCATACTGTCATCATCATTTCAGCCGAAAGACGTCCACTGCTGAACATAGGCCTCCCCCAAGGCTCGCTAAACAGATTGGTCCCGTGCCATCAGCATCCAACGCGTTCTCACAACCTTAACCAGAACGTCGCTCCATCTTGTTGGAGGCCTACCTACACTGCGTCTTCCGGTCCGTGCACGTCACCCGAGAACCTTTTTGCCCCATCAGCCATCAGTTCTACGAGTGATGTGCCCCGCCTAACTGCCACTTGGGTCTGGCGATTCTACAAGCTATGTTGGTGACTTTAGTTCTTGCGCGGATTTCATCATTTCTTATATGATCCCGCAGAGAAACTTCAAGCATAGCCCTCTCCATCGCCCTCTGAGTGACTTTAAGCTTTCTTATGAGGCCCATCGTTAGCGGCCACATCTACATACACCGTGAAATTTTAGTGGTTGTTTTCCCGAAACGAGGTGATTTAGTTTCGATTGTACAATCGATTTATAATTACTATTTTGACTAGAGTCAAAAATCCAATTGTGAAAAACGAAAGTCGAAAATAACCGCAAACCAATAGTAACGCTTCGTTGGTACAAGTAGCGTACGATCGTACGATAGGTTAGGTATCACAATGTCTGAAAAAAAAAAACATAATTTCCAGTACTTAAGTGACAGGCTAATTCTCGAAAACACGCGATTTACCAAAGATAAGACCAAGCTAGATTTATTGTTCGCGCCCTGAGTCTAAAAAGTCTAAATGTATGGAACAAGAAAATTGAAAAAGGAAAACTATTATGTACTACATTTACAGCAAATAAATATTTCATTTAATTTTATTTCGTAATCATTATACCCGTTTGTAAGGTCCTCAAAATACATAAATAAATAAATAATAAATAAATAAATATCATGGGACAATTCACACCAATTGACCTAGTCCCAAAGTAAGCTTAGCAAAGCTTGTGTTATGGGTACTAAGCAACGGATAAACATACTTCTATAGATAAATAAATACTTAAATACATAGAAAACATCCATAACTCAGGAACAAATATTCGTGCTCATCACACAAATAAATGCCCTTACCGGGATTTGAACCCAGGACCTCTTGCTTCGTAGGCAGGGTCACTACCAACTAGGCTAAAGCGGTCGTTAATAAAATATACAAGAAGAGAAGAGCTGCTTGTTTAAATGAGCAATGAAATGATACACCTACAATGTACTTTTGCTCACAGAAATAATAATAAAGAGGATAGAAATGCCTTAGTTCCTATTTTCTTCCGGAACTCGTGTCGCTGCTTCATCCTCTCTACTACAAAAATCATAGCTTAGTTGAACCCGTTTCCACCAGTGCTATGCTATGTGGACCAATGAACATGATTGGTGGATATCAGACACATCCATAGCAACGTAGCGTAGCACATCTCTGGTGGAAAGGCACCCTCATACTCAAAATTTCTGTGGGTATGTCGAGTTTGCGGCAGTTTACCAATAGCCAGTTATTATCAGGCAAGGAAGTCAAAAATTATTGCTAATTATTTCTATTAGTACGATTTTTTACTCCGTTTTCCTCTTGTAAAGGACCTATCTTTGGACGATAAAGAAGTCATTAGGGGATTGCATTATCAGCCCTATTGATTTTATCATTGTGTGGGGAGTCCCCTCACTCGCACTTTTGTATTTAATTTGTAGTAATTGAAAGCGCTACTATCGCCACGTCCCGGATGAGACGGCCAATGCGGCGTTAGCGCAGCGTCGACGCGCGAACCCGGTAAATTATGTTATGTCACTTCAGATCAGTTTACTTACCTACATTGTGTAATGAAGTGGCTAAACTGTCACGCACACAAATCTAGCAAAATAATTGGTAGGTACAATTTAAAGTGGATCAAGTTTTACGCTTCGGAGCAAAATGCACAAAACGCAAAATGTACACTACACGCAAAATGTAACCAATGGCAAAATCTACAATACGCAAAATGTACACAAAGCATATTGTGAAACACACGGAACATACAAAAACCGGCCAAGTGCGAGTCGGACTCGCGCACGAATGGTCCCGTACCTTATCTATAGAAACGGAAATAAAATCACGTTTTTTGTATGGAAGCCCCCCTTAAATATTTATTTTATTCTAATTTAATTATTTATTTTTAAAGTGAATATATAACTAAATATTCTGTGAATATTTCAAGCGTCTACCTGCTGCCGTTATCAATATCGAGCAAAAAACGGGCAAAAAAAATCACGTTTGTTGTATGGGAGCCCCCTTAAATTTTTATTTTATTCTGGTTTTTAGTATTTTTTGTTACAGCGGCAACCGAAATACATCATCTGTGAAAATTTCAACTGTCTAGCTATCACGGTTCATGAGATACAGTCTGTGACAGACGGACAGACAGACAGACAGACGGACGGACGGACGGACGGACAGATGGACGGACGTACAGACAGACAGACAGACAGACAGAGACGGACGGACGGACAGCGAAGTCTCAGTAATAGGGTCCCGTTTTTACCCTTTGGGTACGGAACCCTAAAAAGCAGCTCCATGGAGTTGGGATGACCAATATTTTGATTTGAATCGATCGTTTGGATTGCGTCGAATCGTAAAGCATTGAATCGATCTACGATCTGGATCGCATGGTTTTGAATTGATCTAGCAAAGATCGAATCGTATCGTAATCCATACATCCATCCATTCTTATATTGTAAATAGGAAACTTCCGAAGGGAGTTTGTTTGTTTGTCCTTCCTTAACGTCATGCGTAACAGAGGGAATCATCCCGTTTTTCTTTTGTAGAGGGATAGTTGTAGGGGGTATAGCACATAGAAATGGTACTTTTGTCTTGCATCAAATCGGGTAGTTCTGATTTTTTTATATGTTCTATGTGATTAAGTGGTTATGGCAAATCCAAGTTTTCGACCTCGGAAACCCTCCGGATCATTGTCAATTTTTTGAAAAACCATTAAATTTTGCGTCTTTTTTCAGTTTCTGCCAATTTTTACCAACAGTGACCTATTTTACGGTAAAAGTTACTATGTACACTTTAAAGACGACTAAATTTTCAACAAAGTATGTTAAAGTGAGAAGGCGATAAACCAAATAGTTTGTAAGATACAGTTGTTAAAAAATTTTCAGAAAAAAATAATTTTAGATTTTTTTTAAGATTTCGTCACTGTGGTCAACTATGGACCCATTTTACGTCATAAATTCATATACGTTATTAAAGTACACAAAATTCGCAACAAAACGAGACCAATAAGGTCTATTAAGACCTGATAGTTCTTTAGATACAGCTGTTCAAAGTTGCTGAGGTGAGTAAACAAAATATATAATACTAGCGGACCCGAAAGACGTTGTCCTGCAGCGCCATCTGCCGGGCTGATTTGTGAATCTAAACCATCCAGGGCGGCCACCTCAACGCATACAAAAAAAAACATTCAAATCGGTCCAGCGGTTTAGGAGGAGTTCAATGACATACACACGTACAGTAGAATTATATAAAGATACTGCTGATGCCAGCGGCTTCGCCCCCGTTGTATTTTTTTAAAAATTTCTTTCATAAGAACCCTCTCCTGACAATAGCAAACGCAATAAAAAAAGAATTATCCAATTTGGTGCACTCGATCGGAAGTTATGTACATTCAGCGATTCATACCCCTTCGACCCTTCCTTTCGACCTTTAAACGAGCAATTCTTGTATATATAATATAATCAGAATCTCGGAAACGGCTCCAACGATTTCGATGAAATTTGGTGTGTTGGGGTTTTCGGGGATGAAAAATTGATCTAGATTGGTCTTATCTCTGGGAAAAGGCTTGGTACCGAGTTTCAGCCCGAGCGGAGCTCGGTCGCCCAGGTACTTTTTATATTATAGATAGAAGGGTTTGTAAAATGAAATGCGATATATAAAATAAGTATATAATTTACAAAAAATTTATACCTGCTGAGTTGAGTCGAGTCGATTCGAGTCGGTTCGAGTTGGTAAAAGTCGGTTGGAGTCGATTCGAGTTGATTTGGGTCGGTTCAAGTCGGTTGGAGTCGGTTCGAGTCGATTCGAGTCTGTTCGAGTCGGTTCGAGTCGATTCGAGTCGGTTCGAGTCGATTCGAGTCGGTTCGAGTCGGTTCAAGTCGGTTCGAGTCGGTTCGAGTCGATTTAAGTCGGATGAAAATACTATTTCTTGTTCATCTTTGATGGACCAGGCCGATCTTCTAAATTTTGCTAACATTTGAATAGCTGTATTTTAGAAACTATTTGGGCTAACGTAACCAAGTTACTTTTATTTTGTTGCAAATTTAGTCTACTTAAAAGTGTTCATAGTGACTTTTACTGTTACAAGGGTCGTTGGTGGCAAAAAATGGCAAAAACTGAAAAAAAAATATTTTTTAGGAAATTTTGCTAACATTTCAATAGCTGTATTTCAGAAACTATGTGGTCAAACGTAACCAAGTTACTTTTATTTTGTTTCAAATTTAGTCTACTTAAAAGTGTTCATAGTGACTTTTACTGTTAAGAGGGTCGTTGGTGGCAAAAATTGGCAAAAACTGAAAAAAAAAAATATTTCATGGTTTTTCAAAAATTTGACAATGATCCGGAGGGTTTCCGAGGTCGAAAACTTGGATTTGTCATTACCACTTCACTACAGGCAACATATAAAAAAATCAGAACTACCCGATTTGATGCAAGAAAAGCCCCTTTTAAAGTACGATTTCCATGGACTAGTAAGGATAACGAATAATATTTAAACCGATCGAAAATGTAGTTTTCGTGGGATATTGTTTGTTTGACCAAAGCCGCGGATAAAAGTTAGTCGAAATAAATAAAAGAATAATATGCATGCTTATAGATTTAATTAAAATGCCAAATATCTGTTGCTGATATTGTTATTATCAGTCATCCGATCTCATTGGCATGCGATTCGATCTTGTAGAAGATCGCATCGTAGTAAATCGATTCAAAAAATCGTAGATCTTATTGCTAAAGATCGATCTTCCAAAAGATCGATTCAGATCGGGCATTCCTACCCTGGAGGCAATTTGAGAAAAAAATCTTTATAAGTTATAATACAGAGGCGCTACTACGAAATTCGAAAATCGAAGTTCGTATCGCATTATCCCTCTCACTCTCGTGTCAAATCATATTAGCGTGAGCGGGACGGCACGAAACGAAGTTCGAATTATGCACTTCGTGGTAGAGCCCCAGGGTTATTTGTAATTCACTAGCATCCTTTTAACCCTAAACTCCTACCACTTAAACAAACGTTTTTTGTTTTACGGCTTTTGTCATAACTTAATATTTTTGGTGTAATAAAGTTTTAAAAATTTGAGATTTCCTCTTATTTTTACGATACTCTGTGTATTTGTATGGGAAAAAAAGTGCTTCATTTTAAAAAGTCGTAAAACAAAAAACATTTGTTTGAGTGATAGGAATTCAGGGTTAAGAGGATGTCAGTGAATTAAAAATAACCCTGTATACCGTTACGAAATTCACTTCTAATTTGGGACAGGATGGCTACCTATTTTAATGTGGTCTCTGTTGAAAAGAAGACTCCTAAATTTTATTACACTATGTTCCAAATTTATTCTGCGCTCCCACCATGCGTTGGCCCGACCCGAATGTTTACCCACACTTGGTTAGGCTGACCTGTTTAACGCCACGGGAATTGTTTAAGTCGTCGACGGCCATGTTTTGACAATAATTGCGCTCTATTACACGCATCTCGAGTAACTGTTTATGCAATGTTATATTCTGATTAAGACTAAGGCGTGGTTGATGATTTGACCTCCACTTGATTATTTGGAATTGTCAAGTGCTAACGTGGTGTTATGTTACTGCTATTAGTTACTGCTAAACGAGATGGGGCATGATTAAAATTCCTACTTGATGGTACCTATATGGTATGGCGAGTGTGGGAACGAACTACATACAAATTACAAGCGGATGGGCAAGGGGAATTAAATTTTGGTAGATACAATACGAATTTTTTGACAAGCTGATGTTGTATAAATTTATTTATCTCTATAACGATACGATTGTGTGTATCTATGTCCAAACTCGTCCAGTTTAGTACTTTCTGTCAGTTCTGTACAGTCTAAAAATAAATCGACCGAAGCTGAGCTGTCCTTCTGGCAGCTCGTACTCTCCGGTAAGCTGTAAAAGTCATCAAAATAACAGCAACGATCCCTCCGAAAAAAGCAAACATCCAAACTTAAATAAGAAATGTAGGCGATAATAAATCTAATATCCAAAAATCTCGTGTCTGTAATCTATAAAAAACTCCTCAGAAACGGCTTAACCGATTTCTATGTAAATTTTTTTGTCTATTATTCGGTATAGAGAATAGGTCGTAGGCTATTTTTTATACGCCTATTCTTCGCAGACGGAGTCATGGGCAACAGCTAGTATAATCTAGTCCAGGGGTCACCAAATGGCGGACCGCGGTCCGCATGCGGACCGGCGACCCATTTGGTGCGGACCTCGAGAACACAGCAACTTGCACTAACCAAAAAATGTATCCCCTTATTATCTTTGTTGACATCAATTCGAAAACGGCCGAGCGAAGTAACGAGCTAACAAGCGAGAAAGACTTGAAACTTACTTCAAATACCTTTGTTATTTCCGTAATTACATGTTTAATAATTTTTTTTAAAGTTGCGTGCGGACCGCGATGTTCATTTAATTTCTTAAAACGGACCCCGAGCGAAATTAATTGGTGACCCCTGATCTAGTCTAATATATAAAAATCTCGTGTCACGGTGTTTGTTATCGAACTCCTCCGAAACGGCTTGACCGATTCTCGTAGGCTATTTTTCGCAGACGGCGTCGCGGGCAACCGCTAGTAAATCTATATTCTCAAGTAGAAGTTACATACATACATAACTAGGTAGCTTAGTTAACAATGTGCAATTTACTGAATTTGCACATTCGTTTCATTTCAGTAATGCAACCGTAAACTGTCTGTTGACATACTTCTAATATTTTTCTTAGAATCTTATTTTGACATCAGTTTGTATGTATTTTGCCATCGCCCACACGCGTTGCGAATTGAATTTATTTCTGCGAATGTGTGATGGTTTTTTTAGGTCACAATGCCTAACACGATTTTTACATGAACATGACTGATTTTTTGTCTATGTGGTATTATTCGTTAAAATGTATTAGCGTACCTACCGCTTGCAAAATGGGCACATAACCTGTTTACATCATACGCCTACACTTCAAAGATATTAATTAATTACCCTCTCCTAAACATACTTCAACGTAGTGAATGTCATTGTTGGCGTTTCGTTTCCATTAATGAAAAACCGCTCAAAGAGGACCTTCTTTTCGTCTTGTGTCCGCTCGTTAAAATAGTTCGTGTAGGTCAATAAGTCAAATAACCTCATTTTACATGGCTGTTAAGGGGGTGGTCCATTTGCGGACTTAAACACCGTCGGATTTGCTCGCTGGCTCTTTATGCATGCTTGAAATTCTAAAGTCCGCAGATTTTTAAGTGCTCCATTGGCGGTTTAGACCTTTGGCTCGCTAGTTCGTTGGCGTACCGGCGGCGGTTTTGCTCTCAAATGGATCACCCCCTTTAAAAAGAAATACAAGATATTCTCCAAGATAATACAAGTCTGAGTTGTTAGTATTTTCTTCAGACAGACAGAACCTACCAAACCAACTGCAAGCTTTTATCTGCAGAATGCGTTATCTATCTCATACACAAGTATTTTTAGATTCTGCACTGGACTGGCCACTTTTATGCTAGTAGCTGAACAAGTATGTAAAGTTATAATTATAAACCTCATCGCAATATCACTGCATACTTTGTTTACCAGACACATTCAGGAATGTTCAGAAATAACATTTAGTGGGTTTAACTTTAAGTATGATGCTGTTATCGCATGTATTTGGCCCACTGCCATTGTCCGTGAATCTTCGAATACGCATTTAACTGCAACCTAATAAGTAGGTAGACGCGTAAATACATGTAGGTATAGACGGTTAAGCTGACGGCTTTACCAAGGATTCCTAAACTATGGGCTATTTCCGTATCCCGTGGGAATTTGAAAAATCCCTTCTAAATGCTACTCTGTATGGTCATGCCTAAGCTCTGCCAAATTTCAAGTCTCTTGGTTCAGTAGCAAATTTTAAAAATAATATACAGGTCGATTCACAAGAGCTGGCACGAATGGATTGAACGAAAGTGATGTCATTTGACACTTTTGTAGGAAAATGACTGATGCAAGTTTGTGTGAAGCGTATTCAAATAGGTAACACATATATACTTTCATACACTCATTCGATCCATTCGTGCCAACTCTTGTGAATCGACCTGTACTTAATATATTCGTGAAAATATCATTCCAAAGTGGTAAAAATGTATGTATCCCTACAAAACTCCAGCTCAAATTAAAATTGTGACTAGTTAACAAAAATAAATCACGTCGTCTACTGCTGAACACAAGCCTCCCCCAGGAGTCGCCAAACAGATTCGGTCCTGCGTCATCCGCATCCAACGCAACCTCGACCAGATCGTCGCTCTATCTTGTTGGAAGCTTGTCTACACTGCCTCTTTCGGCCCGTGGACGCCAAAAAAATTAGAGCTGTAATTTTCAGCTTCTCAAATTATCACCATTTTCGAACGTTTTTTTTTCACTTGGTGTGATCGATTGGTTTAGCTAGGTACCTAACTGTAGGAGAATTTTGTGAATGAGACAAGTTGTATTAGAAAGAGGGCTGTGGTAACTGTGGTTGAGCTCTGTGTGGACTATGTTTCAAAAGAAGAAGCTTAATATGCCCATGCAAAAACTGTTAACTAATTCAAACATTTTATAATAACAAATAGTGCCAGATACGTAGAAAGTGGCGCTCTCTTTTAACTTCACTCTTTCATGTGGGAGTCTTAGGGTCTTGACACACAGGTTGTGTTTTGCGTCTTCCGGTGCGATTAACGCAAACATTTTCATTTCAATTTAGCACATATCGTTGCTTAAGTTCTAACACCACGTATGTCAAAAATAGTCACTTTTAAGAGGGAAAAATCTGAATAATTTTGAACAGATACTTACTATGACATCAAAATGTCAAAACCGCCAATAAATTACTTGCGTGGTGTTAGAACTTAAGCGATTAAGTATAATGCTGACCGGACCGAAGGATGCAGAACACGTCCTGTGTGACAAGGCCCATAACACCACGGCGACTTATCCCCGCTTAGGTATTTATTTAATATGTATGTATGTGTAAAAAATGTAAGTAGGTACAAAAATACCCTAATCATTTGTTTTATGTTTATTGAAACACTGTTAAAGTTAACTACGTAGGTAATGCGAAACCGTAAACAGGATGCATATAGATACCAACATGGTTTGAACTTCTTTGTTCTTCTCACAATTAATGCAAAATGGCTAAAGCGAGTCATGTATTTCAGTCATTGCACTCATTACTCATCTTAGCTAGGCAACTCACTATTTGTCACGAGCAGATATTTTCCTCATTTCGTCTTTTAACTATTCAAATTTCGCAGAGTATTGAAGAAATGATCCATATTACTATGTATTTCTCGATCTACAGATGTTACACAAAGTACTGGTTTGGACAGTAGTCTTCGGAGCGATGTAGATAATATTTTTCTGTTAGCAAAATTACAGTCCCTCGGATTAAAATTGATTGTAAAGATTTTCTTGTCCATCACCTTTGTACTAACTACTAGCCCCCGTTTACGTACAATTTTGTTTTTAACTTGTTACGAGTATATGCAGTAATCTGTTTTTACAATCAAATAAAAATATGGGTGTATAAAACTTACTCATAAATATGTCCCATAGCTGTGATGTCGTCGAATTAAGGTATTGGTACATAATGATATTAATGATGGATGAGAGAATTAAATCGATACCTACATATTTTTGCACTTGACCGTACAAACAAACGTAGTGCATTAATAAAGTAACATTGTAACTGTAATTTAACAATTTAATTATTTTCAGGTATCTCACTTGCGATTGGAAACAGAAAACACCTATCGAGAAACTTCATTTGAATGCACATTGTGACGCAATTCGGCGTAAACAATAGATTTGTTATGGCGAGGCGGTGATTGCGCGAGCCTTAGCCGAGATGTGGTCGAAGGTTGTCGCGCTGCTGGGGATGGTGGCGGCGGCCAGAGCCATCCTTGAGGGACCCAATGTTTGCACCAGACAGGAACCGTGAGTACATTCATTATTAAAAAACCGGCCAAGTGCGAGTCGGATTCGCGCACGAAGGGTTCCGTACCGTTATCTATGAAAACGGCAAAAAAAAAAACACTTTTTTTCTGTAGGAGCCCCCCTTAAATAATTCGTAATCAGCTAGGCATCGGGAAACCGGGGTTTTGATCCCCGGCCAGGGCAGATATGTATGAAAAATACCAATGTTTGTTCTCGAGTCTTGGGTGCTTAATATATGTATTTAAGTATATGTATATCTATGTATTTAAGTATGTTTATCCGTTTTGTTTAGTATCCGAAACACAAGCTCTGCTTATTTTGGGTGTCAAGAAGTATCCCGTGATATTTATTTATTTATTGCAATGCTGACAAAAAAATTATGTCTAAAACAGTAGAAAGAAACAGTGCGGAAAACGAACTGTTTGTTGGCATGTGGCAGTTATACCCGGTATATACTTTAACCTACGTTAAGGAGTGCGCATTAAAAAGATAAAACCAATAGATACGTAGCTCTATTTACTAGCGTTTCATCCGCTATCAGTATCCTGTTGCATATATTGAAGAAATAAGCCACACCCCACGGAAGATTTATATAAAACGGTATAGCGTGTCTTTCGGTACAATTTAAATTTGTTAAAATTCCATACTAACTGCAGCTTTAGTATACGCTAACCAAAATAGTGCAATCGGACATTTTAGTGCATCAGAAATCCGATAAAACAGGAACGATCCCTGTGCAAAGTCTAGAAATCGAAGTTATTTTGTAAAATTTAAAAAAATACTGTCACTTTGAGATGAGAAACAAGCCCATCTACTTCCGTTTAATTATGTTCCATGCCATGATGCTGGCTGCTCCGTACTTCATTTCAGTTGTCTTTGTTCACTACGTACGCGCGTGCACATGATAAAAACCTATTTCAAGTTTATTTTATTGACGCACTAGTGATCCACTCGTCAGACTAACTAGTATTCTTTGTTGCGTGGTGTAAGGTTCGCGAGCGATGCCCCACTTAAGGAAACAGCAATGCGTAATGAATTATTGCATTACAAGCAGCTGGATTATTAGTCTATGCGACTGTCAAGCCATACTCATGTGGTAGATCATTCAAAATTTTATGATAATCTTATCGCGATTCTATTCTAAATTTAGTTCCTTTGCAATGGCACGTTCTATTTTTGTCTACTACTGTAATGGAATCTACTTTATTAACGCTTTTAGAGTATACATATAATATTAGTAGCAATAGCAACCCATTTTCTATTAACCCCAATATACAGGGTGCATGCATATTGAGGTGAATAGCAAAAATCGCATAGAAAACATGAAATGTAGTTACTGCTGTATTGGAAAGGCGAATCATACATATTACTGTCTTTTATCTTTAAAGTAAGACGTCTGGGACGGAAAAAATAAAATAAATATTTCGTCGATTTTTAAAAAAAAAACCGCACTTACGACTGAAATATGTAGTATGTCAAAAATCAGGAATAATTAGTAGTATAACCGGCTGTAAGGAGATATCCCATCTTTTCGTTCCAGCTCCATACATTTTATTCGAAAAAAAATATAACTCATCAGTTTTCGTGCCAAATCACGCCAGCTAGAATCACAATAACTTAGCATAATAAAAATGATAGCCATTTCAAACAAAACTTTAAAATGTTAACTTCGATTCCTATGTCTATGAAAGCCGATTTTCTGCCCACAGTGGCCCATTCGTGATGCAGCGGCTAGCTACAACATGGTTCTACCACTACAAACCCCCAAATAGCAAATTTTATCGAAATCGTTAGCGCCATTTCCGAGATCCTGGAAATAAACAAATATGAAAATTTTCGTTTAAGATACTAATGTTGCAAGTTAAAAAAGGTCTTGCAAAATAATCAAAGTCCGTGATAGTCCTAAGCGTGCACGACGACTATTAAATTTCGCCGAACCCCTCAGCGTATCATACTGCTAAGCTACTTTTAAGGCTGTGTACTTAGTTTATCTCTTTATCTTAGCTATAGACTCATTCATTACACAAGTAATAGTGATAAAATGATCTTTAACTCTTCACCTCAAAAACACTGACAGCGATAGCAAGGTCAGTCGAAACAACTCGAAAGTTTTTACACTTGAAAAAAGGTATTTGTTCGGCGTATTGTACAATAGCCAGTTTAGAATTCTAACCACATTTTGATGTATGTAAGTACTGGTTATTTTGCTAACATAATGCCCGTTAAAAATTCCCGCAATGCTTTGTTCATTTTCCTTTTTTTCAATACTGGATTGTGTGATTGTCGCTGATCGGTGTCGGTTGCCGGTATTCATTCGGGTCAGTTAACTTTATCAGTACTCTTCCCTTCACATGCTATTGTCTCCTTTGTTTCTGTTTATATGATGTGGATGTTACATACACAATACCAGTATAGATAGGCAACAACAGGATCTGAGAGGGGAAAATATACAAAGCACTTGTCTCGATTGAATTTTATTGGGATAAAATCAATTCATTGTGCTCTCAAATTCAACGTGGTGCCAGTTATGCCCGATTCAGTTTTATTTTAACTGTAGGCAGTTACGTTTTGTAAATAGTAGCTATATACCTACCTAGTTAATTGGTATTAAATATCATTGAATATTAATGACGTGTGGAAATACTTACGAGGTATATTTTAATGTACCTACCTGAACCTTGAAGGCCGATTCAGACTAGACATTTATGAACAAAAAGTGTAGATATTTTAATCGAGCATTTAGTTAAGTTTATTTCAGACAGCATAGTTCGAGCCATGAGAGAGAGCTGTCTTTGTAGTTTACTCTTTCTTTTATACTAGGGGCGTTCAATAAAAAGTGAGAATGAGTATTTTATAAACAACTTTTACTAAATGTAATTTCATTTTTCGACATAGTCACCTTTTAGCATAATACACTTATTAAATCTTTTTTCTAAACTTAAAATTTCATTTTTAAAAAAAGTCTCATCTTGAGTACTTTAAAATCTTGTACTGCAGCGACTACCGCGTCGTCGTCTTCAAATTTCTGGCCTCTCAGGTATTGTTTCAATCTCGGAAATAGGTAGAAATCACTGGGAGCGAGATCTGGTGAATACGGAGGATGCTTAAGGATATCGAACCCAGTATCACGAATTGCAGCCATTGCAACGGCGGACTTGTGTGCCAGAGCATTGTCCTGGTGGAACAGCACAACTTTCGAGAGTTTACCTCGCCGTTTTTCGCGGATCTCATTGCGCAATGTTGCTATTTGTTTGGCGTATAAAATGCCCGTAATAGTGGCTCCATGCTCGAGATACTCAATCATTGATACCCCTTTACCATCCCAAAAAACAGAGCCCATGACCTTACCGGCAGATGGGCTCACCTTGAATTTCTTCGGAGTTGGAGATGATGGCCTTTTCCATGTCATAGACGGCAGTTTCGTTTCAGGGTCGTAATGATGGAGCCATGTTTCGTCCATTGTTATAAATCGCGCCAAAAAAAGTTCCCGATCTTGCTGCATCAGGTTCAAAGCTTCTTGACAAATCTCTAGTCTAGTTTGTTTTTGCGTGTCAGTAAGGATTCTTGGTACCCAACGCGCAGATACCTTTTTCATACCCAAGCGTTCATGTAAAATATTATGCATGCTCCCCGTTGAAATCTTTACATTTTCAGCAATAAAACGAACCGTGACACGACGATCCGCCAAAACTGAGTTTTCGACTTTTTTCACAATTTCTTCAGTTACTGCTGTAGTAGGGCGTCCGGAGCGGCGGTCGTCCATTGTCGATGTTCTTCCACGTCTAAATTCGGCGCACCAACGTGCGACTGTCGAATACGGAGGAGCATTAGACCCTAAAGTGTCCCGCAAATCCAAATTGACTTGGTCCGTAGAAAAATTTTTCAAACACAAGTATTTGATAACGGCGCGCAGTTCAATTTTCTCCATTTTCGCTAACGTACTCAATAGCATTGCAAAGAAATTACCGTATTTTTTTTTAAACAAAAGACAGTTAGTTTTTTTTTTTCATAGCAATCAGCTAGATAGATTAGCTTTACCGGCCAGTATTTAATTTCCTAATATTGAAAGAGTTTGCATCTCATTCTCACTTTATATTGAACGCCCCTCGTATATTTTTGAGTTAGGAATTGTTATGGAAATTACATCGGTCACAGGGTTCAAGCTATATTGTCTGAACTATAATTTCCGATGGTCAAAATGTTTGGTTTGTTTGAGTCGTATCAACACAGCGAGTATCTGGGGGTACGGTAGTGCCCCCGCCAAGAAGAACCAAGCGAAGCGTAAGGGCACTACCTACTATCAATCAATCAATCAATCAATAATTTTATTTGTCAAAACATAGGTAAATACATGTACAAAGATCTTAACTGTATAATTTAGTATCACTATGTTGCACCATGAGGCATACAAATACATAGGAAATATGAGGCATGCATGTTTTGTTATTAACCTATAAGTACATAGTAGTACATAACATGAGACACAACATAATATACCACCTTTCATTTAAATATTCCTGAATTGAGTAAAATGCCTTTTCAACTTAAAAAATCAAATACTATCTTTTCTCGATGCGCTTCGTCGTTTTCTTGAACCCTCATAACTTGATTTTGGCTTATACCAGATAAAAAAAATTCTCGGGATATGATATCAATAGTAGACTCATTAAAAATATAAAGTTTCAATTGCAATAGCTTACTTTAAATTTTACTTTAAATTTTATTGATATCTAAAAAACCCTGATTTCTTCACTGACACACTGATGATCATCAAAATTCTTAGGGTACTTCCTGAAGTCCTAGAAATCTGAAATTTTATATGTAGTAAGCTAGTATAAGTACACAAACATAAAAAAAAAAAATGAAACTAAAAACTTTTTAAAAAATTGTCTTAAGAACTTAGTCGCCAAAACGACACCATATAGAGCCAAGCTTCCTAACTCTTACTTACTTACTCCGTTGGCTCAGCGACCCGAAGTGGATCTTAGCCTCCAATACGAGTTGACGCCAACGCGCCCTGTACGCTTAGTATAAGTTTTACTTCACCAAAATACTTCTCGATCGCGTTTACGTAAAAATTTCAATTCTATGGAAACATGGACGTGCGGCCGCGGAGCGCTGTCCATGTTTTCCTAGTAATTGTTTTTTTTACGTAAACGCGATCGTGAAGTATTTTGGTGAAGTAAAACTTATACTAAGCGTACTGTTCTCAACGATCTCCTCCCAGTCTTGTGCGTGTAGAGCGCGCAGATCCTTTTCCACTTCATCTTTCCAGCGGTACTTAAGTAGGCCCGTTCCTAACTCTACACGCCATAACTTCACAAACTTTACACCATCGTCAAAATATGTGGCTGGCTTGGCCGTTTGGCTACTACAAGAACTATATTGTATAATAGAAAAGTAATGAACAGCAATAAATTGATATAAATAAACAAGGATAAAATTTTCACTTTACGTGTGACGGCAGCCAAACGCCCAAGCCAGATATTTTGACTATTTTTGACTAAGGTGTAAAGTTTGTAAAGTTAGTGAGTGTAGAGTTAGGAAGATTGGCTCTATACGAGATCTGATAACTTTTTGACAGTGCAAGTAATATGGTCGGTCTTGTCTTGGCAACATTTTACATGAAAATATTTTTGGTGGGATTATGTATTATATACTGAATGTTAAGTAATAAAGGCTACTATGTGAATTGATTATCAGCACAATGTCCAGTTAAACAATTACAATGGTACTTTATCTCATTCATAATTTCCAGGTACACATCGAAGATTCGGGTCTCGGAACAGCAGCCTTATCAAGTGAAAGAATACAAGTGGTGTTTTAGCGTGCCGCCCCGTTGTTCTAAGTACAAGATCAAGTTCCAACAAGTGTTCAAGACCCAGATCCTGGTGAAGTATAGGCCCGTGGAGGAGTGCTGCACGGGGTTCGCGCCGGACGAGGCGGGCCAGCAGTGCGTGCCGGTGTGCGTCACACGCTGCGTGCAGGGCAAGTGCGTGGCGCCCAACACCTGCGCCTGCGACCACGGCTACGGGGGACCCGCTTGCGACATATGTCAGTACCCATCCCATTCATAATTTTGTTCCACGCTCCGCAATTCCACACGCGATTGAGGCCAGTGTTCTACACGCTCGGTTCACAGTTATTGACTGCGTAAATAAGATAATGAAAGTGACCGGAAAATACGATAATATTCAAGACAACGATAACTGGTTTGCTGTTTTGAATTGAGTGCACTAAGTTATCTTTATCAGTTTTCTTATCTTTATAAAATTTGAACCTTAGACTTGACTTCCATAGTCAATAATTGTTTCGAGTAAGATTGGTCTTTGTGTATGTAGCAATCACAAACATTTTCCTTAACTCAGATAGATACCTTCTCAACTCTACTCTCATATACCTAGGTTTCTGTTCAATTCAAGCACACTGCTAAATTAATCCACGTTTGGACATTTTTGACGCCTGAGGAAATCATTAACATAGTTCCATTGCATACAGAAAAAATTCAACTGGAGAGTTCTAAAAAATTCCCCCTTTGCTATCCACAAAACCTTAACATAGTTCACCATTAATCATAATCATAATTCCACAGCATGTCCGAAGGGAAAATGGGGCCGCAACTGTCAGAATGAGTGCCAATGCCTAAACGGGGGGACCTGCGAGCCGCTGAGCGGCGAGTGCGCTTGCACGCCGGGCTGGCGCGGTGACTCTTGCGAGCGCGCTTGTGCGCCGCCCACCTTTGGAGACAACTGCGCCGAGACTTGCCAGTGCAGGAACAATGCCACGTGTGACGCTGCCAGCGGCGCGTGCGACTGTTGGACCGGGTTCACGGGCCCGCTGTATGTATTGACTTTAACGCTTAGGTGGCTCTTACACATTCTTTTGTTCGCGTCTCTCGTGTAGGTAGACATGGCAAAAAATTAAGGGTCTATAGCCATTTTTTAGTTAAGTCTACATCGGCGTGTGGGACGCCTGGCCAAATTCCAGCCCATTTAAATAAATCTTAAGTTTGCTGACTCGGAGTCGCTAATTATATGTCCAAAGAGAGGCAACTTTTGTTTCTTACACTGTGTACGTATGTGTATGACCTAGCTATTAAGGCACTATTACACTACACGATATTCAGGAACCCTATCTTTCAATCAGGATAGCGAGATAAGAATAAGGAGAAAATTGACTTAATACTACTATACTAACGCCTCTTATCCTAGGAAAGCAAGTATTGTTTAGTGCTCAGTTTTTGGTAACTGCGTCTTCGTTATGGCTACACCTACGTGGGGAATGTAGCGTGATGTAACACAAAAACTCGAAGTATGCAGACAACGCTACTACGCAGATATAAGTTAGAGTGAAACATTTATATGAGGTCTCGGACCAATTTAAACTGCTTCCCTCGCGTTAACCGACGTGGGCCCGACCTAATACTGGCAGTTTTAACTACGGCACTCTAAATAGTGTATACTCAACCGTTTATTCAGAAGGCGATTCCCGATTATGTAGCCTAATCTGACTTTAGGTATATGGTGTCTAGTCGAAATCACACTTAACTGATTAGTAAAGATGGAGCTAAAGATAACCTGCTAAATTTAGAAAGAGATAGTAAACTAACCCTGTTATTAAATGACAAACTATTCACACAAGATATACATTTATATATAATTTAAGATATATATTTAGACGACCAGATGGCCTAGTGGTTAGAGAACCTGACTATGAAGCTTGAGGTCCCGGGTTCGATTCCCGTGTCGGGGCAGATATTTGTATGAAAAATACGAATGTTTGTTCTCGGGTCTTGGGTGTTTAATATGTATTTAAGTATGTATCTATCTATATAAGTATGTTTATCCGTTGTCTAGTACCCATAACACAAGCTTTCCTAGCTTACTTTGGGACTAGGTCAATTGGTGTGAATTGTCCCGTGATATTTATTTATTTATTTATTTATACATGTACATATTTACAGAAAGTTTTACGAATGATAAAAAAAACAAATTAACTTAATTATATTATTAAATTGATTTATCTGTTACTGTCGACCATAGGTAATTTTAGTTCCGTTTTTTATGATCAGATATTAACATAATTCGTCAATCTTGTAAGAAGTAAAATTTATAAAAAAAAACAATCACATATTAACACTTTAACGGTTATATACATGTAAATGCACAGAAGATACATAAATTATTATAAGGACAGTTAAAGTGTTAAAAAAGTGACAAGTGAGCATCGTCCGGCTCGTTATGTCCTTCCGCTGAAATGTTGACACTTTCACGCATTTACGCTTAATGAACTAACGTCAATTAGGTGCGAGGAGCGTTGCCCGGACGACGGCCCGTGCCCGCAGAAATGCCGCTGCCAGAACAACGGCAAATGCAACGTCATCACCGGCGAGTGCGACTGCACTCCAGGTTGGACCGGCGAGGTCTGCGCTAATAGGTAAACTTGTTACGCCATTTATGTCAAAAGCACTATGTATGTTGTATCACTAATGTATTTTAAAATCACTGTGTATGTTGTATCACTAATGTATTTTAATAAATGCTTTCATTTTCTTTCTTGAGTGCTACTTTATTTTGGCGTGATTTGGTGTGGATGGTGGTGGTTATACTTACTTGGTCATATCTGCAGCTTACTTTAGATGCCTTATTGTAAGAGTTTGTAGGTAATTGCGACATGGAGATTTTTTGTAAATTGTTTGGACTCATGACTATTGCTTTGTATCGATATCTACAAATCCGACGGATGACTGAAAATTAACATTATGCTAATGCAGCAGAGTTGCGAAAGCACAGGTCGCAATGCAAGTTGTAGTTAATTTTTTTAGTTCGTTATTTATGTTTCACATTAAGACCATTTTACTTTTTTTATATTAAGAAAGCTGCGCTGTTGCCTTGATTTGATTGCATAGTGACACATTATAGGTATAAAAGTGGCTCTTTATTTATAAAAGTGTACCTATTTAAATTGCGTGGTCTCCATTGAAAATTTTCACCAAAGGTAAGATACACTTATTTTTTACTGGGTTTGGCTTTTCTCCATTTAGTGACACAATCATGTGCCAATTGTCTACTTGCAACCGAAATTGAATACATCAAAACTTTCTTGGGCATAAGGGATTCTTTGCTGAAACCATTAAATATAGCATGTCTTTTACATTTATAACCAGGGCCCGTAGTTTTCATGCCGATGACATTAATTTGACGTCACGCTGCATATAGGATGATCCCTAATAGTTTTATTGTCATTATTAATCATTAGTCGTCAATCATCTTAATCATGTACAAATTACTTCAAAAGTAATCTATTCACACGTGGAATAATTAATACCTACTTGATACGTGAAACGTAAATTAAACTAGTTGTTTTGTTTTTATACATACATTTTATTAAAATGTATTGTTAACACATTTCAATAATTACGTAGAAAATCTAATTCATCTTCGTGTTCATACGTAATGCAATATTCATAAAAATACAATATAATACAATACAATACAATGACTCTTTATTGTACACCACAAATAATACAATACAGAAAAACAAGTACATGAAAAAAAAGAAATAAGGTAAGCAATGGGCGGCCTTATCGCTTCGAAGCGATCTCTTCCACGCAACCTTTAAAAAAGAAAGAAAGAAAGCAAGGAATGCATTTCAGCAGGTGGTGCAATATAAAATTTAATAAATAATAATAAAAAACAAACATTTTATTAAAACAACTGAAAACATCTAATAATACACATCATAAAACATACATAAATAAGTGATACACAATATACTTGTAAATAAATGGACACAATTTTCAAGCCCAGGATAAAAGATAGTGTTGCTTAAGCATAGATTTAAAAATACTTTTGTTTTGTAATCGTATTTTTGTTTGTTGTGTCGCACATTTGGTTAATTTTTAATGATTGTTGATTAATGATTGATTATCTCAACTACTCAAATTGCAATCATCCTGTACGCGGCGTGACGACATCGGCATCAAATGTACGGGCCTTGTTTATAACTATACTCTCACTAGTATGGCTTTGGTCTGGTGCCCTACTAACTTGCAAAACCACTCGTGTGGTTATGATGACAACCAAAGCGAATTAATTTCAAGTTATAAATTAATCATTTGATAGTTATACTGCCGTCGTAAGAAAAAGGGGCACAACTAGAATTTTTTGTGAAACAGAAAAGGCCTAAGTGCACACTTGTTCTTTGTAAACTTACCTACTTACGCTGTTTCTTTTTTGAGCGATTTTGCAGTTGTGCCTTTTATTAATACGACGGCAGTATAGTATAAATCTTCCCAGGTGAATTTTTCGCTTCGAGCCATTACATTAAATTTGAACCTTAATACTATGACGATACCGTTTGTGTTTGAAAGATAGGGCTCGAAGCGAAAAATTCACCTGGGAAGATTTATACTATAACATCACTTGTAATACCTATAAATAACCAAGTAATTGTTCAAAAAACATATGGTGTGAGAAAGTTTTGCTTGTCACCATACAAAATATCACCGGCAACTTACAATTAAATTAAATTAAAATTAAATTAAATTAAATATCATGGGACAATTCACACCAATTGACCTAGTCCCAAACTAAGCAAAGCTTGTACTATGGGTACTAGACAACGGATAAACATACTTATATACATATTAAACACCCAAGACCCGAGAACAAATATTCGTATTTTTCATACAAATATCTGCCCCGACACGGGAATCGAACCCGGGACCTCAAGCTTTTGTAGTCAGGTTCTCTAACCACTCGGCCAACTGGTCGTCAAAATAACACTATGCTTCGGCTTCGTAGCCGAGTCCGCAGCACGTATTTGAAAATGTTTCGCATACTGAAAAAGGGCGCGGCTAAAACAGCTGGACAATCATCCGCTTGACTCCGGATGCCCGCGTTTGTATGCGGGGGCGAAAATTTATCATATATGTCGTGTCATAGATACAAAACATGTACATGACATATAAACATTGTTAAGTTGTTTATTGAACGGTAGTTGGCATCAAGTTGGCATCAATGAATAAATGAAATAATTTATTTGTCTTTCACAAAAATAAAGTTTTCACTGTTCTTACAGTTTGTCTGTAGGATAGTAGTCTTTATAAAAGCAAGATAACTTATATTACAAACTGTTACATCTTAAGTATTGTATTTTATGGAAGAGTTTTTAACACAAGTTTTTAAGGGGCATTTTAAATTTATTTTTGTCAGGTTCCAGGCGGATGTTTATACTTTTATGTATGTATGTAAAACACTATATTGTGTATAAAACATATTGTTATTATTATTACTTTGCCGTAAATGCAATATAGCTTGGAATAGTTTTGAAATATCATTGCTATTTTATTAAAAATCCTAGAGTTGTGTGCCGTTTTACTATGCGATGTGTCACTATTACATAAAAGATGATAGCTGCAGCCCCAACGCTACTTTTTAGCATTTTTCAATGTGTGCTCTTTTGTTTAGGTGTCCGGCTGGGAAGTGGGGTGCAAAATGCGGGAAGAGTTGCGAGTGCGCGAACGGGGCGAGCTGTCATCACGTCACGGGGCATTGCCACTGTGAATCGGGATACACCGGAGAAAAGGTGAGTTATTGTATTTATTGCAGCACCTTGACATTTTGATATGTCCTTAACCCTTTGAAAGCCACTGTACACTACAAAAGGTAGCACCTACACGCCATGTCATTATAATGTCAAAAGCGAATTTGAACTTTGAGGACACTCACGTAGGTAGGTCGCTATTGCACGTTGTAGTTTGAACGACCACATGAATCGACGGCGTTGTAGGCACGATAGCTCTTGATAACTTTAGGCGTCGCTAGCGTACAAAAGGTTAATCTTTATTCCTGGACGAATTTATGAAGTATGTATAGTTAATTATTAACTGATTATCTTTGTTTGTAACCGAAGTACTGTGCAAAATCAAGTTTTTCCTCAATCTCGTGTTTTTTCTCCAAGTAGGTAGCACTTTCTTTTGTTTTTTTTTTCATGCATTTAATATCTAATAATTTTAATTAGGTACTCAAATTTCGTATGGGATGAGTGAGACTCGCGGTGAAACCAATTTAACTTTGTTATGAACCTGACATTACTATGCTAATAAAATAAAAACAGTTATCGATCACATTTCATTGTTTCAAGATTTGAATCAAAGCTGTTATTTTGATAACACACCCGCAATACTACCGTATTTAGGTAGTGTATGATTTGTTATGCAACCTGTCACCTCAACATCATTGTTCTGGTGACAATAATTTAAGTTAAATAGCCTTTTGCAATTTCAATATATTACTTACTTGAGCAATGCAAAATAATCCAGTCACGAAACAAACGGTGACACTATGCTTTCAATTTACTGATGCCCGCGATTTCGTCTCCGCTGAAGTTTTTCGTTTAAAGAAAACCTTGTCCTGCCAATTAATTACAAACACAACAAAACTATAATTATTTAATTTGGTGCAGTGGTTCTCGAGTTTGGCGCTTAGCAACAAATTTGGCGGTTCATTTTTATCTAATATATAAAAATCTCGTGTCACGGTGTTTGTTACCGAACTCCTCCGAAACGGCTTGGCCGATGTTTATGAAACTTTTTTCTCTACACTCTGTAGGTCTGAGAATAGGTCGTAGGCTATTTTTTATCCCCCCCCCCCATTCTTCGCGGACGGAGTCGCGGGCAACAGCTAGTTTATATATATAAATAAATAGTTATTTTTTTGTAAAGCTAGGAAGAAGTAGTAAGTGTCTAGTTTAGAAAATTCCCTGAAATCAACAAAATTGGTTTTAGACAGGTCAATCAGACTACTACCAGTCCGAACAAGATAGAAAATTCTTCTTCTGCATAAAATCTCAAATACTTTTTCCAGTGTGTAGAAACGTGCCCCCTTGGCACTTTCGGAATCGGATGCGCAGGCAAATGTCTTTGCGAGCATGGTGGCGAGTGCTCCAACAAGGATGGGTCATGTACTTGCAAGCCGGGGTGGAAGGGTGAGCGATGCGAGCTGCGAGCCTGCGAGGAGGGAAAGTACGGGCCGCGCTGTGAGAAAGACTGCGAGTGTAATCCCACCACTACTGATTTGTAAGTAACTTATGTCGGAAAACCGGTGCGAAATGAAGCAAGGAATCCCAATAAAAATTAAAATGTACAACCTACTACCAACCAGAATAACCTGTCTACCAATGAAATCCTTCAGGATCAAAATCCAGAAATTTCTGAAGGAGAATCCTTTTTACTCTATTAATGAATTCCTGGGATTTCTTAGAGAAGAGAAAGCATATTTTAGTATTTAATAAATGAATAATGCATGGAATACTATATCGCTCAAAGTTGTTAAAATATATGACGTGCTAAATGTGATGTATATTACATGGTCAATAAAAAAAAAATCATGTTTTAGCATGAAAGACACAATAACATTAATATATTTTTTTTCTGTTAGTGAGCGAGTTAATAAATACACGAAGTAAAAGTTAGCGTGTGTGACACAGAATCTGTTAAAGGTTAATTTATTTATACATATAAAACAGTTGTTACTTGTGTGAACTGATTAACGACCGCTTTAGCCTAGTTGGTAGTGACCCTGCCTACGAAGCAAGAGGTCCTGGGTTCAAATCCCGGTAAGGGCATTTATTTGTGTGATGAGCGCGGATATTTGTTCCTGAGTTATGGATATTTTCTATGTATTTAAGTATTTATTTATCTATATAAGTATGTTTATCGTCGTCTAGTACCCATAGTACAAGCTTTGCTTAGTTTGGGACTAGGTCGATTTGTGTAAGATTGTCCCGTAATATTTATTTATTTATTTATAGTCCACGGCGATCTTCTTGAAACATATTCGCTACCACGTAGAGCTATGCTCGTAATCGATAACAGCGTTTTTCACTTTTTAGCGAAAACTGCTTGCGAACAGTGAACCCAACTTTTGGGTGATTCTAATTGGTACTGAATGCAGGCGGCAAAAACTATAAATTCCTCAAAAAAAAGCGCAAATCGCACCAATTCAATTCTGTCACATTTACGAAATACAAATCAACATGACTCAAAAATCTTGACAGATAACCAGTTATCTTGGCCATGGTTATTTCCAAGGAACAAGGGGTTTTTACTATCTATTAAGCTTTTATTACTCCTACTGGTTTGTGCTGATGAGGCACTGACTTCAATCAAACAAATTAGTAGAAAGTAGGTATTTTTCGTGGTTTTTTGGAGTCGGTTCAATATTTTGTATGGTTTCAAGTACCTACCTACAAATAGTTAATTTAAAAAAAAACCGTATGAAGATCAGTTAATCATCGCAGCCTATACACAGCCTATATGTCCCACTGCAGGGCACAGGCCTTCTCTCAGTATGAAAGGACTTGGGTCGTAGTTCCCACGCGGGCCCAGTGTGGATTGGGAACTTCACACACACCATTTAATTTTTTGTCAGGTGTGTGTAGGATTCCTCACAATGTTTTCCTTAGCTCGTGGTAAATTTCAAATATAATTTCGCGCATAAATTCTGAAAAACTCAGAATTGTGAGCCCGGATTCGAAACCACAACCCTCTGCTTGATAAGCAATAGGTCAAATCACTAGGCCACCACGGCTCCCAAGAAGACCAGTTAAAATTGTTTATCTTGTTCCTAAAACAGTAAGTAAGTGAATAAATGTGGACTCGGTACAGATGCGACCCGTTCAGCGGCGCGTGCGACTGCGCAGCGGGCTGGGGCGGCGAGACGTGTCTCCGGCAGTGCCCGCTGCTGACCTACGGCAAAGGATGCCGCGCAGTGTGCCGCTGCGAGAACAGCGGCCTCTGCTCGCCTGTCAACGGTAACTCACATGACTGCACAAATGAGTTTTCAGTTCTCATGCTCTTAATGTCGGATGTAGGCTGGATAAAAATATTTTTTGTACTCTTAGTGCATAAAGTAAAATATTCGTCTAAGATCTACCTAGGAAATTAGGCGTCATTAGCCACGAACACTAGAACTTTGCAAACTATATAACTTTGTGTTCTATAATAACAAATGAGTAAAACTATTATAGAAATAGAAATGCATGAAAAATAAAAAGTTTTTTTTTATTTATTTAAAGCCATAAATTGTATGTAAAAGGATGCTGATGTTGTGCAATATAAAGAGGAAACAATACAATTTTACCCGGTGGGTGTAGCTCACGTGTAGCTATACAATACTCGTACTTAATGATAATGAATGACTAACAGCAAGAATCATCGTTCATAGTATTCATTTAAATTATAGGGACATAACCTGATCACAAATTTTTTCAAGGCTGGCAAAAATTTCGAATATTGTGAACTTGAAAGTGACTTAATTTCTAAAGGTAAAGAGTTAAACACTTTTGCAGCAACATAGGTAGTGCTGTGCTGATAGATTGCTGTCGTAGCAGTATAGGGGCCTGGACATCGTGGGCAAACTTCAATTTTAGTCTGTCGCTATTAAAATTATTTCTTGCAGGGAATTTATTTACATTTCGGCTAACTAGTTTACAGAGCTCTATGATATACAGTGCCGAAAGAGTCGGCAAACCTAGTTTTTTAAACGAGGCTCTGCATGACTCTCGGTTTGACTGAATGCCATCTAGTATACGTACACATTTCTTTTGAAGTATAAACAGCCGATGGGCTTCAGTACAACTTCCCCACACTACCAAACCATACAGAACGTGTGACTGGAAGAACGCGTGATACGCTTGTAAGGCCGCTTTTATAGTAGAAATTCTTTTCAAGCGCTTCAGAGCAAATGTAAAACTACTAAGTTTGTTACAGAGAAAGTCCACATGTTTCTTCCAGTTTAAATGTTCATCAATTGCTGCTTCTATTCCTCGCAATCGAAATGAAAAGTGTGTACAAATTGTTCATACAACCCACTTCACCCTCGCCTGAGGCTCGGGTAGATATGAACATCTCGGGTATTATGACGCATTTTATCACATGTTATACAATCTGCTATTATCATATTGATAATTTGAAGCTAACGTGTGCCCCCAGGATCGTGCCTGTGCGCTCCGGGCTACCGTGGGCAGCGTTGCGAGGAGCAGTGTCCGTTCCCCTCATACGGCGACAACTGCCGCGACAAATGCGACTGCCGCAACAACGCCACTTGCTCGCACGAGACCGGACAGTGCGTCTGTCTTCCCGGGTAAGACCTCTTCATTTAATCTGTGACCCAGAATTTTGCGCCAGGCTTTTGCTGGCTTGTGCTGATGGCGCTGCGAAGAACCTTTCCCTTTCTCATCGCACTGCGACAAACGTGACAGCCGCGACGACGCCCCTGCTCGCGCGAGACCAGCCAGTGCGTCTGTATTCCTGGGTAAGACCGTTCATTTAATCTGTGACCCAGAATTTTGCGCCGGGCTTATGCCGATGGCGCTGCGAAGAACTTTTCTCGTTCTCATCGCACTACGACAAATGACAACATTTCATTTTTTTAACACCTGAAAATTACACACGGAAAAATATTTATTATAATTTATCATATTTAAAAAAATACAACATATTTAAAAAAACATATGTTTACTTACCTGTACCTCCACAGAATAGATGTTTCCTTTACCCTTTTCACTAGAAAAAAGAGCTGTCAAAATTTTAAATTTGATAACAACCTTAGTGTCAAATTTACGTCATCACTTTTTTTTAATAGAGACTAGACAAAAGTAATGGATCTATTCTATCGTTACGCTCTTTTAGAATAAGCACATCTTTAAAAAATTGAAATAAATTAATTAATAATCCTAGTGAAAATTTAAAACTATCAGCGTCTTTCTCTTTCCAAACAGTATACAGAGAACGTATCAAATTATAGTCTTAGAAATATGAAATGTTGTCAAATGTGACAGCCGCAACGAAGCCACTTGCTCGTATGAGATCAGACAGTGCGTCTCTGTGTCCATCTGCCTGCGTAAACGTTAACCTCTTGTCTCACTACCCTATGGAAGACTGAGAGAATGCTTTGCATGAAATATATGTAGTTCTAGTTTAGTTAATTTCTCCAGTGGCTTTATGCGATTAAGGATTTTCTGGCTTGCCACTTAGCATTACTTACGATTGCGTCAAAACTACATAATACTAACACGTCAGTGGCACAATTTATATGACGTATTATTATTCATCATTCGTATGCTGTGACCTGAAACACGGATATAAGTAAAATAAACACTAGTGAAAAGAAAAGTTATCTAGAAATGAAACATTTTTTCCTATTGTTTTCAGTTACGATGGTTTGAAATGCGACCGGCCATGCGACGGCAAGACTTACGGATTAAACTGTCGTGAAGCCTGTAGCTGCGAGAATAATGCGCCGTGCGATCCTGTTACCGGTAAGGATAGTTTATTCTAATACGATTTATGTATATTCTAAGAGCTGTCAAACTATGGCTGCAAGCGCTGGAAACAGCTAAGTAAAGCCACTAATGACCGGCACAAGTACAACTTGATACAACTTGTATACGTGGTGGCGATGCAAACTGA
This sequence comes from Archips crataeganus, assembly GCA_947859365.1. Taxonomy (NCBI): domain Eukaryota; kingdom Metazoa; phylum Arthropoda; class Insecta; order Lepidoptera; family Tortricidae; genus Archips; species Archips crataeganus. Next base: position 13,609,953 of record OX402055.1, on the reverse strand, counting down.
TCGTTCAAAAGACAGCATCAATGGCTACTTGTGGCAGCATTAATACGTTTACACTCTGCGCAGATCCGGTTACAATCGCTGGTTAACACGTTCATTGTCCCCATACAAAGTCACACGTTCAAGTGTGCCTCCACTTTGAAGTTGTGAGCCTATAGTGGAAGCAAAGATTGCTGACAAAAATCTTGATGACCCCATATTAGGGGCACCCGGACAGAGAATGTGTTATGGCGTGAATACATCATTATGCACACATTACAAGGAAAGGTAGTACAGTAGTTTCGTGACAATATTTGATATGTATGTATATTCCAATCCTTGTGTTACAGGTCAGTGCATCTGCCCTCCCGGCTACCATATGTCGCGGTGCGAACAGAAATGTCCGGTCGGTTTCTTCGGCCAGGGCTGCCAGCATCCTTGCAACTGCAGCGAGAATGCACGCGGCTGCCACCACATCACGGGACAGTGTATCTGCGAAAGCAGCTGGCGAGGTCAGTGTTATGGAAATGGTTATGACTAGGTCTTTACAGCACTGTTTCCATGCCGTAGCTAGCTAATTTTAGGCCTGTACCGTTGAACTGTTGCCATGAATAATTACCTACGTAAGAAATGAAGCATTTCAAGGACAATACAATGCTTGTGTGTTACGAAAGTTTTCACGAGAATACATCGCTAAAAACTTTTTTCGATCATACCGTACTTACATAATATTACTAGTTAGCTGTTGCCCGCGACTCTGTCTGCGAAGAATAGAGGTATAAAAAATAGACTACGACATATTCTCAGACCTATCAAATATAGAGCAAAAATTTGACAACGATTTTACGAAACTTAACACTAAAATATAGGGTTCTTGTCATTACGCCACCCATGTTTACGGATATGAGCTAAAACTCTAATCAATCATGCATGTTTTGTTTGTCAACTACATTGAACATTGTGACGTCATGCTGCTATTATGATTTCATCTACAATTACATTAGACTACATAATTGTATAACTCACAAGCTAACTGCAACCGTTTGTTACTTATCGTAAGTGTTCTATATCTAATTAAGAAAACAAATTAAGCAAATGATAAACATTGTTTACATAGGGGCAAAGGATCATTAGAAACTGATGTGAAATAGTAAGTTTCAGTACTCATGGGTACTAAAATGACAAACGCAAGTTTAGTTTCCATGCAAATGTACGTACTAAATTAATTTGATAAGTAACAAGCTATTAGGCTCGTTAGACGTCTGAGTGTAGGCGCGATAAGATGGCGCGCAACGCTAATTAGTCCTACTTCATTTAGAGAACCTGCATACCGTTTCCTAGCTAAACAATACTGCTCGTTATTGCAAATTAAAATGAGTTATATGGTCAATCAAGGACGAAGCCTCTTTGAATCTTGACAATATTTTCCGTTTTCCGAAATTTAGTTATGATGTTACGAAAACTGCATTACGGTGAGGTACGAAGTGCGTGGTGTCTTACCGTGAGAAGGTGCGATGATTTATTTGGTGGTATTTTAAGACGTCTAAAAACTAAGTTGCTTGGCTCGTGAAATAAATAAGACTAGTATTCTTCTTAGATTTTAGTTAGGTAACTGATAATTTGATCAAAATCTTTTTATTTCTACAATATGATAAAGTTAACTACTTTTACACTTAAACTTTTGGAATTAGACCTTGCAAGCTTGCGCTCTCTACAATAAACAATTAAGTGTCATTAAGCTCCGTCATGCTTTTTAAACATGCCCAAAATATTCGTCGTCATTGCTTGTTATCATATCAATAGTATCACTGCAATATCATTTTTGTCATCCAGGTCTCCCTAGGAACTCTGGTACGTATATTCCATCAGGGCATTCTACTAACCTGTTGTTTTATGTTGTGTATGTTCATTAACAGATGCATTTGGCTCTACAATAATATATGACACAAAATGCGGCGAAGATTATGCTATGGGGCCGTTACAAGAAGCAACTGAAGCTACAATCAAAAATAAAGTAACTGTTGACCCCAATGAAGAATTGGTTCCTCTAAAAAGAAACAAATCAATTTATAAAAAATCCTGGAATAGCTTAACAACAATTAACACAAATAAAATCAAGCGTTTTAAAAAACGACCTAATAAAAACAAAAGTCTGATTGAAGGTCCCTCCCTGACCCAGTGTATATCTTGGAGCGTCCATGAAAAACCAACTTATGATTCAATTTTAGCGCATTCGACTCAATTACTAAGCAGTTTAAACATTCATAATCCAGAAGCAATTGTGGCGGTACTGAATATTGAAGAATCGGTATTAACAGGCCGTACAGCCATATGGGGGGTAACCATTGAAGATGGAAGAATGAAGGCAGATAATATGTATTTTGGCAATCTATTAAAATTGACGGGTCAACCTTATCAATAAAACTTGTTTAAGTTTGCGTGCAACTTTATTTATTATCCTATAATTCCTGTTAGCTATCGCTTTCGTTGTTCGTTTCACAATACAACTTTACAAAAACATAAATTACTAGTTTCTGCCCATGACTTCGTACGTGTAACATTAGTATATCGCCAAAGATTTTTTGGAACTAAACGTTTGTTAAATCAAAGTTTAAGAATCCTATCTCTTTTCCAAATTCGTCCAGCTGTTTACACCGTTAAGAATTAAAAAATATACTCACACACTCGCAAATTTTAACGTTTATAATTCTAACATTACTAATAAGATAAAAAGTTCAGTAGAGCTCAGCATCAGTGCGTAAAGTGCTGTAAAGTTTGTTTTAACATGTGGACATCTAGTGTAACATTTCTGATAGTTACTACTCTAAATTGCTGGTTACTAGTCCAGCGAAACACACAACATAAACCAATAAAAAAATTTTTTTCTGTTGTACGGTGTACACCATACAAAAATATGGATATTGTAAATGCGACTTTTGACTTTATTCGAATGTTTAATAAACCAAACCGATTTAGGCCTGGGTTTCCTTGTAACTAAAAAGAAAATGTGATTGTGACTGAATGTATAATGTAAATAATAATAATAATAATAATAATAAATATCACGGGACAATTCACACCAATTGACCTAGTCCCAAAGTAAGCTAGGAAAGCTTGTGTTATGGGTACTAGGCAACGGATAAACATACTTATATAGATAGATACATACTTAAATACATATTAAACACCCAAGACCCGAGAACAAACATTCGTATTTTTCATACAAATATCTGCCCCGACACGGGAATCGAACCCGGGACCTCAAGCTACATAGTCAGGTTCTCTAACCACTAGGCCATCTGGTCGTCTAATGTGTGCGTATAAGAGCGATATGAAGTTTAAAATAGCCTCAAGCAGTAGGCTAGAGCTAGAGTAGTCATCAATAACAATGCTTCCAGTTTTTTTGTAGACAAACTGTTTATATTTTTATATGTAATCTACACGCATAAATATTTATTTGCTGTGCTGCAGGTTAGCTCGCATATATTCGTGAAAGCTTAACCTCTAGAGTTAACTGATAACTTGATAAGCCGGGGTTTAGTAGTATCGAAATGTGTGACTGTCAACCCTAACCCGAGGTTTAACTATTTAATTTTTTAACTCTAGACCGCGCAAGCGGCCCTTCTAAACCAATTTACGAATACTCTCGGTGAGTATTTAGGTACTTATCTTAAAGTTGCTTATTCATTAACTAACCTTTAAGCAGTGGTCGTTACACCTAATAATTGGGTGTTGTTTGTTATGGTATGATCAAGTTACTCTTATTTGTTGATTTTGGGATAAATTTCTACTAATATCACAGGTCTCGTTATGATTGGCATTTGTTTGAGCTACCAAGCAACGTGTTAACACCTTCCCTGTTCGGATGTCCCCAATGTGGGGTCATGATGCATTTTTTCAGATTGTGGAAGCACACTTGGAGCTGCGATTTTGTCAAATCGTTTTGTATGGAGAGAGTAAACGTGTTAACTCTAAATTAACGTTAGATTCATTTTGAGTAGCGACGTTTTCTAATTAGAAGTATGAATGATGTTTGATTGCATAGAATTTGACGAACCTGATCATCAAAAATAGCGTAAACAACTGCCAATTATGATTTGACACCGATCTTATGACCCCTGTTTAGTCTCTTGCGAACATTCACAAGTCAGTCACACTGCTGTGCCGTGCGCCCTTCATACTGGCTCATACATTTTTTAAAAAAAAAACAGAAGATTTCTATATTAAATTATCTGCCCAATCCATGACAGTTTGTTCGTAGAAAAATTAGCTCTCTGAGACTCTGTTCTTTATCTATGTCCTTAAAAACTAAATAGTAAGCTAAATACATGTATGTACAAAGGCATACAAGGGGGTGCACCGAGGGCACATTAACTCCACACCCCGCCGAGTCATGAACTTTATCTCACTTATATTACCAATTAATTTATTTTATTCTACTCGCTAACATTAGCTATCCTTACTAATTGTATTCAACAAGCTACTTTTAATTTTATTTTTTTAGGTAACTTTAGAAGTTGTACGATATATTGCGGTTTCCATCTCATTTAATCTTCTAGTTGAAATTTAGAGGCTCCATAAAGGCTGTTTATCATCGACATTCTGAATTTATTTGAATTGGTACACAGGCATCCGCTGCGAGACGCAGTGTGCCCCGGGCCAGTACGGAACCGACTGTTCGGAGCGGTGTCCGTGCGTGAACAACTCGTCGTGCGACGCGCAAACTGGCCGCTGCATGTGCGCCGCCGGCTGGACAGGGGAAGACTGCTCGAAGCCCTGCCCGCCGGGATCCTATGGTACCAGCTGCTCGCAACGCTGTGTCGACGGACCTGGTAACAATTAAAATGATGTTGGTGCATATATTGCAGGGATTTCCCAAAACAGAGATTTGAACAAATGTCTAAGGATATGACCAAATCCAATTTGTTAAAATGAGGAATCCATTTAATCATTTGCCTAGATATAAAATCAGTCATTTGATCAAATCCCTAAATGTGTTTAGTGACATAACAGTACCAACCAAAAAAGCAACTCGTTTTTCATTTCACTAGATTTGTTTAGTGATTTCATAAAATCCGTGAAACTGGTCAGTGAGTTGATGAAACGAACTCGTAAAGTCAACTCGTTTTATCATTTCACTAGACTACTTCAGAGATTTGATCTGATCACCCAGTAGAGACTTTATCATATCACTGAATGTGTGAAATGATAAAACGAGTTGCTTTTTTGATTGATTTTGTCATTAAATAGATTTAGGGATTTCATCAAATGACTGATTTTTTCTAGGCAAATTATATAATGGATTCCCCATTTTAAAATCTTGCGTGCTCTGGTCATATTTCTTAGAGATTTGTTAAAAATTCTGTTTTGACCATTTCCCTGCGACATTGTACGGTAATAATCAAAGGTTGGAAAAATGCCCATCGTATTACTTGTGACTGCATAATTTTAGGACCGATTTATGGGCCGAAAAACTTCGTTCATAGTCTACGGGTGTTATTAGGACATATCGTGACCTCATGAGAGAGTCTCTATTATACAAAACAGGGGTAGGTTTTTTTTAGTGACGGATGCTTTTCCGTCCCTTGTTGTGCTAATATCTCAAATAAAAATGTGGCAAATCGTATGTCCGGTACCTTCTCTCGTTATCCAAATGTTTCGTTTTACATGGGACTCCGTGCTCAACCGTTATCATGTTGTTAGTCATATTTATTTTATGACAAACAGTTTCAAGTTTTGAAACTTTCCGCTTCACTGTTCTAACCGGCCGATACAATCACAATAACCCCAGTTACGAGGTAACCATTAGCTTTCTATGCGAAACAATGGTACTAACGATTGTAAACATAAGCACACTATTTATGATTGCATAACAAACAACTACAGCATGTTTAAGGCATAATTACGATGCGTTATGCTTTTGATGACTGGCATAAGCAGCTCGATTCAAATGAAATTTAACACGTAACACTAAGTAACTTTATACAAGGTTTTTAGAATATGTATCAATTCTCTCTTGACGTGACTACCTCATATTAAGAGGTAATACAGAGTGTATCAACATTCAAAACTAAACGAAGCTCTCTATTTTTTAAAGACTAACCATTAACTTGCATTAAAGGTAAAGTTGAAGTAGTGCACAATGTGTCATTTTTAGGGTTCTGCAACTCGAAAGGAAAAAGTGGAATCCTTATAGGATCACTTTGTTGTCCGTCCGTGTGTCTGTCAAGACCCTTTTTCTCAGGAACGCGTGGAGATATCAAGCTGAAATTTATATCAAATACTCAGGTCTACGGTCCCTTGGAGCTGTGAAAAAATCAAACTTCTAAGCCAATGCAATCAAAAGATACAGCCGTTTATGCCGCTAATTTCCGCAAATTTTCGAAACTCGCAAGGGAATCAAAACCTACAGGGTACTTCCCGTGAACTCAGAATCTTGAAATTTGGTACGAAGCAAGGTCTTATAGCACAGAAAAAGGAAAAATTGCGAAAAGTATAATTTTTTTTGTCTGTCTGTCTATATCATTAACCAATCTACAATGATCCCACACTGCACACATTTTGCTTAGAGCAGGGGTCTGCTAAGATTGGATGTCATAGATACATATAAATTTGTACGGAACCGTCGGTGCGCGAGTCCGACTCGTACTTGGCCGGTTTTTTTATATTTTATAACGCTGTTCTGTAATATTGTGTTCACGATTACAAGCTTGAAATTTATCTCAAGCAAAAAACTGCCACTAATGGGGAACATCCGAATGCGAAAACGAGAAAACGAAACTCATCGCATTTAATTTTTGTTTTTTTCGTTACGCGTGCTCTCGAGTGTTATTTAGTTTTATTGTAATGATCTTTATCGTCATGTGTTATATAAAGTATAGACTTTTTTAAAGCCTATTCTTCATTTAGCGTTGCGTTGTGATGAGTGATGTCTTTCGATCACGCAAATATTTGAGTGTATTCGGTGTATTCCTGTGAAGTGAAAGCATGACCTAATTTTGTCTATTCGCAGGAAATTCTACATGTGACCCGGTGACCGGCAAGTATTCTTGCCCGAGCGGCTTCACGGGCGTGGCCTGCGAATACCCTTGCCCGCTCGGCACGTACGGCGTCGGGTGTAACGAAAAGTGCGCCTGCCAACATGGCGCCGATTGCGACTATGTTACCGGTTAGTAAAAATCTTTTGCTGTTTAATTATTATGGAGATGGCAAAGCATTTTTTATATACGTACGTTAAATTGATAACAACTGTTAAGTTTAATGTTTAATTTGACTGGGCGCTCCTTCATCGTCTCTCATTGTAGATGCATTCTCAATGTATTTTCTAACTACAGTCATCTAGATTAGCCTAATACCTTTTTTGCTGACTGTACTTATTGACCCTGGTTATCTAAGTACTCGTCAAGACGACTCAAATGAGCCCAAACTTGATGCGGGGTCGTGTAGTTACAAGAGTTCCCATGGACACCCTCCAACTCCATCATCAGATCAGCTCCATGTCATAATAATATTGCATTAAACAAGTTAGCTATGAAGTATCTTTTTTTTTTGTACTTATTTTTTCAACTTCATTTTTTTATTACTTTTACGGTCATCCCGTGAAATCATATATTTCGTACTAAATACAAACTGAAATATAGATGCACAGAAAAAACCCCAGAAAAAAGACCAATGCTGGGAATCGAACCCAGGTCCTCAGCATTCCGTGCCGCGTGCCATACCCCTACACCACCACTGGTCTAGAGATTAGACACGAATCTTTCCTATACATCATACATTTCAATCTGCTAAATCATCACCTTATGCAGTGACAAGCGCACATCTATGTTACACCCTCATCGAGAGATTTTAACACTCCTTCGGAACTAACCGCTCACCTGGACAAGAGATGGCGCTACTGTGCAACTTTAAACAAGTTAGCTATGAAGTATCTTTTTTTTTGTACTTATTTTTTCAACTTCATTTTTTTATTACTTTTACGGTCATCCCGTGAATGATGCCATCTCTTGTCCAGGTGAGCGGTTAGTTCCGAAGGAGTGTTAAAATCTCTCGATGAGGGTGTAACATAGATGTGCGCTTGTCACTGCATAAGGTGATGATTTAGCAGATTGAAATGTATGATGTATAGGAAAGATTCGTGTCTAATCTCTAGACCAGTGGTGGTGTAGGGGTATGGCACGCGGCACGGAATGCTGAGGACCTGGGTTCGATTCCCAGCATTGGTCTTTTTTCTGGGGTTTTTTCTGTGCATCTATATTTCAGTTTGTATTTAGTACGAAATATTGCATTGTCATGCGATTTACAGATGTATGCAAAATTTCAGCTCAATCAGAAACCGGGAAATGGGTCAAATTTAACGTGTAAGATTTGACCCATACATACATATAAACATACAGTTTGACTCAACTTATAATTCCGATCGGTAGTTTTCGTTCGCGCAGAATAGTGTAGACCGTTTTCGATAGTAGCCGAACATGTAAATAATCTATATTGAACTTTATTTCTAAGGACAAATGGTCGAAAATTGCGTTATGATTCTTAGTTCTGTCCCACTTAGACGAGTCGAAAATATGCCGGACGGCCTACCGCGATTTCGTCGAGTAGGTATTCGATCAACCAATGACAGCGCAAGATTTTAGCGCGCGTACGATTCTGCTTTGCCGTTTTTTTTTTTTTTTGAATGAGTCGCCAGAGGGGCCAAAGACGCGAAGTCTTTGCTATTTTTTACTTTAGGGTAGGAAGAGTGACTTGTGCTCGGGAAAAATCCCTTCGGACGAACTGGGAATGGAGGGCCCAGACAGTGTCCGACTTGCACGGACTAAAAAACCCGGTCACAAGTCCCCTTCTCTATTGATTATTAATACAAAAAACGTGTGCTTTATATTTTGAGGAGGGGAGGGGTAGGGAGGGGACTTAATCTACCCACAGTGTCCTGCCTCAGCCATTTGCTGGAAGGCCGGGAGAGGAGCATGCATTCTCCCGCTGGGCACTGGGGGGTGCTTAGGTCGGTCTTTTATGTTTTTACCCGTTGGTTTGTTCCTTGACCGACCCTCGCCCGCTTCTGTACAATTACTTAGAGCTATTTGGTTGGGTTGGTGAGATTTCCTGTCATATGCATTTATCTATAACTACGGGCTTCCTTTCTTTTGCCCTGCGATGGAAGGGTGGGTCGGAGATCTTTTGGGCCCATTGTGTGGCTTTGGATGCCATCTTTTGGGTGGGGCTACCCTTTATGCCTGATGGTTTTTTGGCATGCTGTGTGTTTTTTTGCGCTTGTCTCCTAGCGCTACCCTCTTTTCGTTACCGCTTCCATCGATAGTTTTCCTGCTATAATAATTCGGAGGGATGAGGAGTGTCCCCCGGACGGCTGGACGCCCCAGTGTCTCACAAGGGTCATGTGGAGCCCAGCGGATCCATACCCCAGCCAATGCTGAAGGGCCAGAGAAGAAACTTTTAGTCTCGATTCTCTGTTTAGGCTTCCGCCGTTGCTCCCACGAGTTCCCCACCGAAACTACCGGGTGCGTCCTCCGTCCGGAGCTCACCTGTCGTATGGGCGGGAGATGCATATGTCAGGAATTCTTAGATCTAATTATACACTAACCACAATTATACAGAAACTACAATACAATCCAATCACTAAAAAAGGTTTGACAATTTTTTATATATACTGCAAACAGTGTCTAGGTCCAGGGGAAGCGAAAAGAGAATGGTTTTATAAGGAGGGAATATTGAATGTGTGTTTGTTTGTGTGTGTGTGTGTGTGTTTGTGTGTGTGTCTACGTGTGTGTGTGCATGTGTGTGTGCTACTTATTTCGAAGACATGCCACGCGAACCACTCTTTCCAGGAACCACTCTGCTTTGCCGTTGGTAGATCGAAGTTTCTTGCGCTAAAAAATCTGCCTTCTGCGCAGGTACATCGAGAGGAATTATAAGTTGAGTCGAACTGTACATACAGTGCAGGTTAAATAAAAGCTTGTAAAATTACATTGTGCCAAATTTCGTGCGTGTTCATAATGTGTCGTTTTCCATAATATTCATTTGACATAATTAATTTATTTCAGAATCAGTATTTTCTTCAGAATTGTTATAAAACATTCTGTATTTTATAAGACGGCATTTCAAAAAATCCTGAAAAATGCACGCTTCTATATATTTACTGGCAAACGTTATGACAAGTGAAATAATGGCAAATAAGGGCCGGCGCTCACTGACGGCATGGCACGGCATGGCATTTTATTACTATCAAGTTATTTTGAACCTTATTTCAATGAGTTTAGAATTTATGTTACTTTATTGGTTATGCGTTGCGTCATCCCTCGGCACGTCGCGGCATCGTGGTATCGAAATAATGTACCATGAACTCGAAACTCATTAAAATAAGATTCTAAATAACTTGATAGTAATAAAATTCCATGCCGTGCCGTGCCGTCAGTGAGCGCCGGCCCTATAAGGATCCGGCCTTAGCGGCCTACTTATAGTTTTGTAATTGTTTTGCAGGCTTGTGCCAGTGCCTGCCGGGCTGGCGCGGCGCGGCGTGCGAGACGGCGTGCGACGCGGGCTGGTGGGGCGCGGGCTGCTCGTCGCCGTGCCGCTGCGCGCGCGGCGCGCCCTGCCGCGCCAACGACGGCTACTGCCGCTGCCCGCCCGGCTACACCGGCGCTTACTGCACGCAGTGTCAGTACAGTACCAGTGATCGGAACTCCGGGAGCTAAACTTTAACAAAACTTGTACGACAAAGATCTGGAATCAGCTTTCTGCGGCAGCATTCCCGGAGCGTTACAACTTAGGGATCTTTAAAAAACGAGCCTATCAATTCCTAAACGGGTCGGCAACGCGCCTGTGATGCCCCCCGTGTTGCGGGTGTCCACGGGCGACGGTGATCGCTTTCCATCAGGTGACCCGTCTGCTCGTTTGCCACCTCTTATATAAAAAAAAAAGCTGACATTAACAGGGTTTATAGCTGCTGAGCTGGCAACGTTGCATTTTTGTTAGTTTTTCTCGATTATTCCATAAAAATTGAATGAAAATTAAAAATGTTTTGTATAGGAATTGTTCTAATATAGGTATAAGTTAATGTGTCTACTGCAATAATGATTCGTGATAAGACTTTTATTTTCTTTAAAAACCGTTAGGTAATAATTTGTTCGTTTTTAAAGAAAATAAAAGTCTTACCACGAATTATTATTGCAGTAGACACATAAACTTATATATTAGAACAATTTGTATACAAAACATTTTTCATTTTCATTCAATTTTTATGGAATAATCGAGAAAAACTAACTAAAATGCAACGTTGCCAGCTCAGAAGGTATAAACCCTCTTAAGGAGAATTTACAACCAAGAAAAATAAGAATATTATTGGCAGATTAGTGTTCAATTTAACTCTATATCAAAATCTCAGATTTTCAGTAGTTTATTAGTATTTTCATATTTGTAAGCAAAGCACTGTTTTATGCCCGCTTGGCAAGTTTTGTTAACGTTTAGCTCCCAGAGTTCCGATCACTGGTCAGTACACATCACGCACCTTTATACAATAGAGCTGTGTTGCTCAATCTGTGGTCCACGAAGAGTCCGTGCTCCTTTGTCATGTCCGCAGACAAAATCAACATTTGAAGTTGAAATAGATAATATTTGTACGAGTATTAAGAGTAAAACTTTTACTAGGGGTCCGCCCTTGAAAAAAGGTAGGAAACGCTGCAGAGTATTACTGCGCCGCTAACATTGACACGTAGTGATTAGAGAAGTCTCTTTGTTTAGTTGTCACTCGAAAATGTACTCCTCAAGGGTGTGACCGCGCCAATTGATCGATGTCATCGATCGCTATCAATCGATTGGTGTGGTAAGTTTGGCTGTATCGTAGGTATAATAGAATCTGTTCATCGACGTCGACCAATCCATTCTACGATTGATCGATGATCGATAGATTGGTGTAGTAGTTAGAAACGATCGATCGACGTCGACCATTCCACTCTCGACGTTCGACCGATTGGTGTGGTAACACCCTAACTGCTACTAACGCCGCCGAGCGAGCCAGCTGGTAGGATACAGCGGCTCTGTCAAACCGCTCTAGTTAAATAGTGACTAATGCTACGTGCTAACGTGTAACATTGGTATCGGCAGTCTGTCCGGAGGGCTACTTCGGCGACCACTGCATGGAGCCGTGCAAGTGTCCGGCGGAGGGCGAGTGGGTGTGCCACCCGGTGCGCGGCTGCGTGTGCCGGCGCGGCTTCATCGGCGAACGATGCGACGCGCACGCCAGCGACGCCATCGTCATCGATCCCGCCAGCGGTAACAATACACCTCTACACTATAAGCAGGGCCGGATTTAGAGGTCCGGCGGCCTCGGGGCATAAAAGGAGTGGAGGCCGTGTCCACAAATTATTTTCCACATATCCAAATAATAAAAAAACCGTGATGGCCTAGTGGTTCGAGCTATGGTCTCTCAAGCAGAGGGTCGTGGGTTCAAATTCCGGCTCGCACCTCTGCGTTTTTCGGAATTTATTGAAATTACAATTGAAATTTACCGTGAGCTTTACGGTGAAGGAAAACATCGTGAGGAAACCTTTATACACCTGCGAAGAAATTCAATGGTGTGTGTGACGTTCTCAATCCGCACTGGACCTTCTGAGAGGAGGCCTGTGCCCTACAGTTGGACTTATATAAGCTGGGATGATGATGATGATCCAAGTAATTACTCGTCGAAATTTGTCAATTTGTTCTTTCGAAGTTTCTATTGTGGAGGCCCCGGGGCTGTTGCCCCGGTTGCCCTCCCCTAAATCCGGCCCTGACTATAAGGTCATACACAGCGTAAGAAGCAAAAGTCGCCTCTCCTGTGGACGTAAAATTAGCGACTCCGAGTCAGCGAACTTAAGATTTATTTAAACGGGCCGGATGTTGGCCAGGCGACTCTCGACTCTTATCTTTTGACATGCCCGCAGAAGAGACGCAAACAAAAAAAAGTGTATGAGCCATAACTTAAGCTCCTACGGTCCTTCGTCTTATGTATTGGCTAGCTGTTGCCCGCGACTGCAAAGAATTCGGTTATCGCTATCCCGCGGGAACTATGCGGTTTTCCAGGATAAAAACAATCCTATGTCCTTACTAGGGTCTCAAATTATTTCCATCTCAAATATCATCTAAATCAGTTCAGCGGTTTTTGATTCCTTATATAAATTTCTGCCCCTCTTTTCACCTCCTTAAAATATGATTTCCGAGATAAAACTATCCTAATGTCCTTTCCCAGGACTCAAACTATCTCTATACCAAGTTTCGGTTCACTGGTTTAAGCGTGAAGATATAACAGATAGAGACTACACTTTCGCATTTATAATATTAGAATGGATTGCAATGTGACATCGAACTCACTCCTAGTGACATAAAGTTTAAAGTTCACAGAATAAAATTTGATGTGGGCCGCAGGAGGTTAAAATACCACTGTTAGGCCCAATTCACACGAGAATTTATAAAGCATCACGTTTAAAACCGACGTTGGTCCTATTTTAAGTTTGATTCGACTTACCATACACCGGTCAACGTCAAAAATTCAACAATGCACAATAAAAAACACCGCGTTCCGAAAGCGCTATCGTGGGAATAAAAAAAGTATCAATTTGTTTAATTTGAACGGTTTTTAACGGACTTTTAAAAAGCTCTCGTGCAAATTAGGCCTAACATTCATCACCTATCTGTTCTGTGTTAGTTTCTGTTGTTCACGGGGCCATACAACGCTTAATTTATAATTATTTTTGTACTTTGTTATACTGTTTCAAACTTTCGTGGTTAACTTTGTATTTAAGCACTCATTTGTTTAGAAAGTAAAGGAAGTGCCAAAGAGAAAATAATAGAAAAGAAAGTTGCGGATGATTGAATAAAATAGACCCTACCGTACCCTTTTATGGGTCGCAAAGATTACATCTCAGTCTATAAATTTTAATTTTAATCTTGTCATTTATCTTTTGACGCTAATGTCATTAATACACGACCAACATTCAACTCTGAATAAAACCGTTTAGGTTCATTTCGTCCACATTCCCACTTCGTCAGCAATCCCATTTCGTCCACAATCAATTCCCAATTCGTCCACTTCCCATTTTGTCAACATTCCCACTTCGTCCATATTCCCACTTAGACTACATTCCCATTTCGTCCATATTCCCACTTCGTCCACATTCCCATTTTGTCCACATTCCCATTTCGTCCACGTTCCCATTTCGTTCATATTCCCAATTCGTCCGCATTCCCATTTCGTTCACATTCCCAAGACACCCCATTAAAATAAATACAACCGAATGCGGACGAAATGGGAATGTGAACGAAATGGGAATGTTGACGAAATGGGAATGTGGACGAAGTGGGAATATGGACGAAATGGGAATGTAGTCTAAGTGGGAATATGGACGATGTGGGGAAAGGACGAAATGGGAATGTTGACGAAATGGGAATGTGCACGAAGTGGGAATATGGACGAAATGGGAATGTTGTCTAAGTGGGAATTTGGACGAAATGGGAATGTGGACGAAATGAATCTAAACGAATAAAACTTTCTACAATGGAAAATAAATCCCTATTTATCTACTTGACGTCACTTCGTTTGAAGCGTGGCGGTAAAAAGATTAACATCTAAAAGTCAAATGAAAAGGAAGTAAAATTTACGATACGCGGCTAAGTTTTTCCCAGCCCTTGGTCAGCACAGCTCGACTGATTTTTTTATTTTTTATTTTTTATTTTTTATAATATAATCCTACCCCCGACGAGTCGTCGAGGCCTGTACTAATCTAGATTACATTCATACCAGTTCTCGCTTGTTCTACTTCTCGTACTTTTATTCCGGTTACAATATCTTTTTTTCATCCATCATATCTTTTATATTCTTGTGGGATCCCTCCCACCTACGACTATACTACTTAGTTAATTAATAAATGCATAAAGGACTTCCAATGAGTGTACACAGGGATTCTAGATTTATTTATTTGTAGCTAAGGATTGTTGGCTGAGGTTTATTTATTTAATTTCCTAACAATACAATAATATTACATTTATCTACATTATCTACATTTATCTACATTTATTAGGGTTCCGTAGTCAACTAGGAATCCTTATAGTTTCGCCATGTCTGTCCGTCTGTCTGTCTGTCTGTCTGTCTGTCCGCGGCTAAGCTCAGAGACTGTTAGTACTAGAAAGCTGTAATTTGGCATCAATATATATATCAGTCACGCCGACAAAGTGATTCAATAAAAAAAAGTAAAAAAAATTTTTTTAGGGTACCTCCCATAGACGTAAAGTGGGGGTGATTTTTTTTTCTCGGCTAAACCTATATTGTGGGGTATCGTTGAATAGGTCTTTTAAAATCATTGCGGGGTTGCTAACATGATTTTTCTATTCAGTGATCTGTTTGCGAAATATTCAACTTTAAAGTGAAAATTTTCATTAAAATCGGCCGTCCCCCCCTCTAAAATCTAAACTGATGGGTGGAAAAATTTGAAAAAATTCAGAAGGGTAGTAAATATATCAAATTTACTAGGAAACATTATAGCGGCTAAGATTGCTTGGAAATTATTTGTAGTTTAAGAGTAAATAGTAGCCTAAGGTAAAACATACCTAAACTTGGATGATTCCGTACACATACGAAATCCTTAGAAAAATATTACTTGATTTTTTCGTAATGGCTACGGAACCCTACCTTGGGCGTGTCCGACACGCTCTTGGCCGGTTTTTTCTTCATTTAGCTCGACTGATTGCAAGTGTTGTTTCAGTGGGCGGCTCGCACACGGGCCTGACGGCGGCGCTGGTGGTGCTCGCGCTGCTCTGCGCGGCCGCGGCGGCGCTGGTGCTGCTCTACTACCGCAAGCGAGTCCACAACTTGAAGCGGGAGATCGCACACGTCCACTACACGGCCGACCCCGGCTCGCAGCCTGGTCAGTACTGTACCTTGACAAGCTCGTGCGCGGCGCTCGGCGGAACCCTGTCGCGGGGAGCCTCTGCTGTCCTTAACAAGATTGTTTTTAATAAGCGCGGCAAATACTGACTGCGACAGGGTTCCGCGGAGGGTCGCGCACGAGCTTGTCGGACTATAACAAATGTGCCGCTTAAGAGCGTTTATACCTGCTGAGCTGGCAACGTTGCGTTTTTGTTAGTTTTTCTCGATTATTCCATAAAAATTGAATGAAAATTAAAAATGTTTTGTATACAAATTGTTCTAATATATAAGTTGATGTGTCTACTGCAATAATGATTCGTGATAAGACTTTTGTTTTCTTTAAAAACCGTTAGGTAATAATTTATACGTAATTAAAGAAAATAAAAGTCTATCACGAATTATTATTGCAGTAGACACATTAACTTATATATTAGAACAATTTGTATAAAAAACATTTTTAATTTTCATTCAATTTTTATGGAATAATCGAGAAAACTAACAAAAATGCAACAAATAATAATAATAATAATAAAAATTGATTTATTCAGATAACTATGATCCATCATTTGTTAGTATTACTTAAATATGTTAGGTATATGGTGTTAGTCAAATTTATGATATGCTTACCCTTATGCTTGTCAAATTTATGCAACGTTGCCAGCTCAGCAGGTATAAACCCTCTTAACTTCAAACTCGGAGAAACCCACTCCACCCTCTTAGAGCCATATCTTCGATTTTCGAACGTATTAAAATAATCCGTTGCGCGCTCGCTTCGCATTTAATAAGTTGGCAAAACGCCCGTGTGCTATGGCTCTTAGGAAATCATCTACCTTATTTATCTTTTCTTTCAATACCAAAATCTTAACAAAAATGGCATTCAAACATTTTTTTAACTCTCATACATAACCGGGAATCGAACCTGATCAAAATTTCTGTAATAATTTGTTTGCTGTTATTGTTGAAGTTAGGAATTACAAGTCCCAAGAAAAACTTTTTAATGGAATTTTGTTTAAATAATTGTAAAATAAACTCAAAAATTACAAAATAACTTTATTTCATTTTTTTTATCAAAATGTTAGCTATTTTCCTGGATGACACAATCGCGTTCCGTATTTTTGTGGGGTGCATATTCAGCCCAAGAAAACATTCCATTTTGAAATTAAAGTATTAAATTGGCACACCCTCCGAACGAATGTGTTCTAATTTCAAATAAACGCAATTTGTAGTGGATTACTATCTAAGTAAGATAATGGTACGGTAGCCTATTCAGATAAATAATTCATATCGATGAACTAATGACGATATTTTGCAAACTATTTAAATTGTGGGAATTTCTGTCTAATGTTTTACACAAGAATTCGTAAGAAAAGTTGGTCGTTATATTCTAGGGATCAACTAATAACAAAACGACATGTGAATATTTAGTACAGAAGTTTGACCAGGTTCGATTCCCGGCTATGTATGAGAGTTAAAAAAAATGTTTGAATGCCATTTTTCTTAAATCTAAAATCGAAGCCATGGTTCCTAAGAACAGATTTTGCTATCTCTCATAGTTTCTGATTTCGCCATACTGACCCATTTGGATTTAACACCCTGTATACTCAGATCAAATAAAAAGTAAAGATAGAGCGCTGCGAACAGCCGAGTTAGGCCGGTTTTATAAACATTTGTGCGTAGGCCGGTGTTGCCATAATAATTCTTAATACCCCGATACTACGTTGCGTGTCGCGTTGATACCGTTACTACAGTAAAAAACGTTGATAAACTTTTACAAGAAACAAACAATTTTACGTTGCGTATCACGTTCTCACGTTTTAAGCCGTGCTAATAAAGAATAAAATTTAAAATGAAAAAAGAAAAGGTTGCAATAACAGGGTAACTACAACATTATAATGGCAACACTAGTGTTGACGTTTTGGGTTCTAAGCAAAATTTGGTGCAGTTTGGATGCAAGTGTGTGCGTGCCATTGTGTAAGCACACGGTTTGGTGTAGTTTGACCGGCCTCACTTCGTTGTTTGCAGCGCTCTATCTTTACTTTTTATTTGATCTGAGCCTGTATACTAGTCTCGGCCCCAGGTTCGTTTGTAAGTATTTTTTTGATGGTTTATTTTTACAATAGTATATGGCACAGTAATTCTGTAATACACAACGAGGAGGAAATGACGATGAGTGAGGTTTCAAAAATCTTCAAAATATTCATTAAAATCCTTGAAAATATTCATTAACAATTTAATTTACGCTTCTCAATACCTACCTATATTGTCTGAAATGTTTTTAAAGTAAATAGCTTACACAGCCGTTGGTCGCTAAACATTTGCTCAGAACAAAAAAGAGGCACATAAAAAACGATTTCTAGTAAAGATCAATAGGAATACTATTTTTCATGAATAAACGATTTCGGTACAGAATTTTCTAAAGTTTATCTATTAAACTATGCATGTATTGACAATCCTATAACGTAACATTCGATTTAAAAAAACTTAATCTGTTTCTCCGCAAAAAAGTGTGAATGTTTAATTATAAAAGGTATGGTTATTAGGCGATTGTCACACGACAAGTAGGTACGCAAATAAATAAATATTGATTGAAAACAATAAACTCTTTCCTTTGTGATTGCAGCAATCCGTGTGAATTACACGACTGCACAAAGAAAAGAGCGCGTTGTTCAAGGTTCATGTTTTACTACAATACCGCATGTTACATTGTTCACAGAGCAACAACACTTCGACAACCCGGTGTACTCGTTCCAAGGCTCGACACGTGGCGACGACTCGACGACATTGCTCAACAACGCCAATCATATACACAACAACTTTGGCATTGGCGGCAAACTCAACAACACCACTATGGAAATGCTCAGGAACAGGGCAACCGGTTCCTCAGATCGTGAGTTGACTATCTCTAGTATTATATTGGACCTAAGCCATATCCATACTAATAATATAAATGCGAAGGAGTGTCTGCCTGTCTGTTACCTCTTCACCCATAAACCTATGAACCGATTTAGTTTGAGCCCCGGGAAAGGACGTTTTTATCCCGTGAAAATGCATAGTTCCCGCGGGCAACAGTTAGTAAGAATGTAAATTAAACAAAGGCACATAATTATGTAATAATACTGCATAAGTCGCGATCTATTAGGTTGTTCTAAGTGAAAATTCACGGCCGGCATAAATTGCTGAATTAGTAACAGTTAAAATGTTATTTCTGTAATGTTAGTGACGTCAAACATATGCTTTGTAATTATTTTTATATTCGGTTCAAATGTACTGCACTATTCCACCATGATTATCGACGTCATTTCATTTATAAGGCGGCAGACAGCTCATTAGCATACAATTGTCCGTATATAAATTAAGTCTGACAAACACGATATACCAATAAGACGATTGTAGACAATTAAACCCCGATGAATTATTTACTTTCAATAGATAATATTATCTGGTATTGTGCTTGCTACATTGCCTACGCTCGAAGTTCTCATTCAGGTTTCGGAACTGGAGTTTTGGTAACTTGACACGATACTTGTCAAATTGGTGTATTTTAATTGCATCGACTGTCCATTTTAAACATACACTTACTGTACTTATGACCTATTACACTTATGTGCGTATGGTGCCGAAATTGATTTTAGTAACATATGTCAACTGAGAGCACGATATCTCGCTGGTATGTTTTTCTAGACAAATCTTTGTGTCATTGAAAAAAAAAATGAAAAAGCGTTTATTTCAGTATGTTTTCACCAAAAAAAAAATTACAACTAAGGGTCCTGCGCTAGGATACCCTGTGTTACAGGACCCTTCCGTAGTGATACATTGCACTGTGAAATGTCCCTATATTATCTACATTGGGTCAGACATTATAATTCAATCGCTAATGTCTCAAATACGGTATTTGCAATACCATTACCATACCATTGGATTCAGTCAATAATTTCCTCATTTCTTCTCTATTCTTTTTAGTACCATAAAGCAATGTAAATTACATACACGTATTACAATAGTTTCCAAATATTTAAACCAACAATGGACCATTTTGTGTAAATTGTATATTAACCTGGTGTTTTCTAACGCTGTTTCTTAATAATAACACATGTCGGTACGAAACCATCGGTGACTGACTTGGACTTGCACTTAAAAGGATTTGTGTGTAATTTCCATATTCTAATATCTCAAAAACTTCCGAATTAATCTTGACAAAGCTTTGCTAAGAACCAACACGGTTAAACTACCTTTCTAATTAAAAAAAAAATCGAATCGCCTTATTTGATCGGAAGCTACGACGTCACAGACATTCACACACATTGTAGCACCCCTTCGTTTCTCGCCGGTGGCTTAAAAGAAGTATAATGTAACGACCTTACTTTGTGTGCAGCTTATGACCCGCTCTCGTGTATGAAGAACAAGGACGCGGACGCGACCAACCCCAACCTGTACCACTGCATCGACGACGACACCAAGCTCGACCACGTCTACGACGAGATCAAACACAAGGAGGGATACGGTAACTCATCCTAATCCTAACTAATATTTTTTTTTATATCGAGGAACTAAGGAGAGCCATAATTGATGACAAAAGCAAATTGGATAAAAAAAATAAGCTGCCCAAATTACTAATTCCACGCGGACGGAGTCGCGGGCAAAAGCTAGTATTATTATATGACAAAAAAAAACCGGCCAAGAGCGTGTCGGACACGCCCAAGGTAGGGTTCCGTAGCCATTACGAAAAAATCAAGTAATATTTTTCTAAGGATTTTGTATGTGTACGGAATCATCCAAGTTTAGTATGTTTTATACCTTAGGCTACTATTTGCTCTTAAACTACAAATCATTTCCAAGCAATCTTAGCCGCTATAATTTTCCTAGTAAATTTGATATATTTACTACCATTCTGAATTTTAACAAATTTTCCCACCCAACAGTTTAGATTTAGGGGACGGTGATTTTAATGAAAATTTTCACTTTAAAGTTGAATATTTCGCAAACAGATCACTGAATAGAAAAGTCATGTTAGCAACCCCGCAATGGTTTTAAAAACCTATCCAACGATACCCCACACTATAGGGTTAGTCGAGAAAAAAAAAATCAACCCCCTTTTACGTCTATGGGAGGTACCCTAAAAAAAAATTATTTTTATTTTTTATTTTACCACTTTGTTGGCGTGACTGATATGTATATTCATGCCAAATTACAGCTTTCTAGTTCTAACGATCTCTGAGCTTAGCCGCGGACGGACAGACAGACAGACAGACATGGCGAAACTATAAGGGTTCCTAGTTGACTACGGAACTCTAAAAACCCGGATTGACGGAGGCAAAAATGTACCAGTGCTAGTGATTCATTAAATATCGACTAAGTTTATCGACATCGATAAAAGCAATTTTTAATCATTATCATAGCTAATGGCATAACTATAAACAACCAACATTAACTCTGGACTAGAGTCACTTTTGAAAACCATTGAAATTACATTAAAAACATTTTATTCAGTATAACAATGTTCTTTAGCATTCCGACGAAATGAGAACCTTTTTATTTATGTTTACGTCATTTTATCGATATCAACTAATAAAATTAGTTTAATTTGTCCTCTTACTAATAAAACATCAGTACAGATTTGCTCCCGTCAATCCGGGGTTTGTATATGACGCAGACGCAGAATACAAACGAGCAGTTTCTCACACTTTCTGATCAATTTATATATTTTGCACTACCTATGTAGATTCTGTAAATTACTGAATAAAATTAACCGAAACTAGCAGTTTCATTATTTTTATCCTTTTTTTTACAGAAATGGAGTACGATCATTTGAACTACACTCCACCAGCAAACAAATGGAAGCCGCATTATCAGAAAATGGATAATGGCTTCGCATCGCCCAGCCCTCCGTCGAGTGCTGCTCCTAGTGTGGTATCCATTCCACCGATTCCTCCCTTGCCAAAGCTAAACGTGGCCCCCGTGCCGCCCACGAGGGAAGAGGAACCTCTTAACGCCCCGACGCCACCGACTAGAGAAGAACACTCGTCGCGGCCGAGCGCCGAAGAGAACGACGTTGAGACGCCATGACACAACGAATGGGTGAGACTGTTTGATTCTATTGTGGGTGATTGTGAGCTTGTGCGTAATTAATTAATACCTGCTGGTCACTCATACGTAGCATCGACCGATCACCCTACACCACAATCGGTGATGTCGATGTCACAAGGATTATTATGTACTCGTGAGCGTGTGTAGTAAATTTTAATTACGTAAGTGATCTCTATAAAGTTTTTTTATTATTTTATAGCAAGCTTTACTATTGTAAATGATTTAATTATTTTGTGACCGTTTTGTATAATATAATGTAGCGTTGATTGCAAAATGCTATTATCACATGCCATATCTTCATTTTCAGGTTGTGGCAGAATAGTAAATCATTGTCTAGTTAGGTACTTACGGAATAAAAAAAAATGCTTTATAATCATAATCATAAGTACTAATGTTCTCCATTTTACTTAGTAATTGGATAAGTAAAGTTTTTTGAAGAGGTGTTAATAGGAGGGTTATGTTTTTTTTTGACAGTCATCGTCTTAAAGATCGTGTAACTGCAGCTGTTTTATTTTTAACTCCTATTATTTATCGGAGATATTTTTTAAGTGTTCGACATTTGCGAAATTTTATGGCCGACAAGCCGTTCGAGCTCAGTCCTTAGTAGAAATAGAAAAAAATGAAATCTAACCGTTTGCGTTTCGTTTACATTGCGTTTTGGTGTGATCAGTGTTTTTTTTGGATTATTTTTAACTACCTCAGCATAAACTTCGGATTTTCGATTTTGCTGCATTTTTCCACGACCCTTACACGTTATTTGGACCACGATTGAATACTTTCGTTGACTATTTTGGAACTGATCACACTAAAACGCATTGTAAACGAAACGCAAACGGTTAGATTTTGACAGAAGTGACAGATGATTTCGTTTTTTTTTTCTGTTTCTGCTAAGGACTGAGCTCGAACGGCTTGTCAGCCATAAATTCTCGCAAATGTCATCTCGAACACTTAAAAAAATATTTCCATTAAACAATAAGAGGTAATGAACCAAAACAATTACTTTGCTCACCCGCGACCTTACAATAGTTACGTTTATGCAAGAAATGTGCGTTCATGCAGTTCCTCCACCTCCACACTGTACGAACACACACAAATCACATAAACCCAACCATCACCACCACCAAGCTACACTGACGCGTTTCGAACTCAACCAGAGCTCATCTTCAGAGTTACCACAACCGTATGCTATGCTACCAAATGTTAAACTAACAAACCAAAACAAATGTTTTAACTTGTCACTGTAACTTCTCAAGTACCCACTTTATTTTTCTTATTCTCAAACTACCCCACAAAAATTAACTTTTATTGACATATTATAAAACTACCTTGAATTTTTGTTTATTTATTTATAAGGCATATTTAATTAATACTAAGAGGTTTATATTAATAATAAGAGGTAAAAATAAAACAGCTGCAGTTCCTTGACCTTTGAGACGACGACTGTCGAAAAAAATATAATTAGCACCTCTTCAAAAAGTTTTACATAGCCAATTGTTAGTACACTGACACTTGATTTATCTTATTCGCCACAGCGACAGTTTTTTTTTTTATCAATATGTGCTTTTTTATACGTGTTATTATGTGTTCGTTTAGAAAATATAAGACCTTTCAAAAATAAGAATAAATAAGAAAAACCCACCTTTTTAGCTGAACCGTCGATAACTATGCAGTAATGAACATAGTTATATTATATAGCTAGTGAAATTAATTCTAAATGAATCCCACATGTGCGTATTCAGGTTGTCAAAATGAGATTTCAAATATGAAAAAATACTTTGAAATGGTGTGAATACGAAAACCGGCCAAGTGCGAGTCGGACTCTCGCACGAAGGGTTTCGTACCATTATCTATAAAAACGGCAAAAAAAATCACGTTTGTTGTATGGGATCCCTCCTTTAAATATTTGTTTTATTTTATAATTTTTTATTTATTTTTAAAGTGAATAAATATATAACTAAATATTCTGTGAATGTTTCAAGCCTCTACCTGTTGCCGTTATCAATATCGAGCAAAAACAATCAAGTTTGTTGTATGGGAGCCCCCTTAAATATTTATTTTATCATTTTTTTTTAGTATTTGTTGTTATAGCGGCAACCGAAATACATCATCTGTGAAAATTTCAACTGTCTAGCTATCACGGTTCATGAGATACAGCCTGGTGACAGACGGACAGACGGGCGGACGGACGGACAGCGAAGTCTCAGTAATAGGGCCCCATTTTTACCCTTTGGGTACGGAACCCTAAAAATCACTAACTTTATTATACGATAATTTTAGCTTTGAATTTGTGTAGAAATTTCAGTTGAGTACATACAGTAAGGGAGAGAAACTTCAATGTGTCCCGAACTTCAGTAACATATTTGCATTTTACTACTGAATTACGTCACAGTGGGACCAAATTTCGTTAGAAGCTTGACCTGAGTACGTAAAATCGACCTAGAACAAAACTCGCGCCCGAAATATAACTTTCTTGCTTCTTTACAACTGTGTGACAGCTTGTGAAGGCTTAATGAAGCAATAAACCTTAGTGATATTTCCTAGTATTATAAGCGAGCGACAAAGAAAGTAAATCTCACCGTGGATGCACTTGTTACATTCCACTTGTGTTTTTATATACTTTTGTTTATTAATTTTACAGTTTATACCTATTTAAAGAGCTAAAAATTGATGTACTAATTTTATTTTAAATGTATTTCATTTTATATTAGAATAAGCAAGGTATATTGTAATGAATCAATATCATGTAAATCACATATCTTGATAGGTGGCATAAATGTATATTTGCTATAGTATAAATATAAAACATAATCAGTTTTAACTTGTGATGTATGTTTTATAGGTAAACACAATATTACTAAGAACATTAAAGTATTTAATGAGTAATTTAAAATTTGCTCAAAAAGTGCCAATTTGTAAACTGAGTAAGGGTCGTTAGGCGGTTAGAGCCAGCACTTGTAGACTGCGGACTGAATCTCTGCATTTTATTGGATATTCAGAAATGTATCTACTAAATTTGTACGGTCAGATTGAAGTCATCTCATACACGTAGAATATTTATTGTCGACGACAACCTTAACAATAAATAATCTATTCAACTCGTCGGATGTCGTTAGATATATCTTTTCTTGAACAATATTGCAGTATCTATTGAAAGATTTTTAAAAGTTAGAACTAAATCAACTGGTAGCTATAAAAAATATCACTTTGTCACCATTATTATTTTTAATGTTGTTTATCGTATTGGATATGGGAAATGTCAGTGTTCAAGTATTGTACAAAATCAACTGACAATAATTTATTTTGTAAAAAATTTATATTATGGGTGAGCCCAAATTATACGTTATTAAACATGTCTAGCCATTTTAGCTATGGCACTCGTGTTTATAATATTGAAACATATAGTTTGTGATAAATTATTTTAAATAGTAAGCTGATCGATATAAATAAAAGAAACTCTTATGAACATGTGATTTTATTTATTTCTTCCATTTCGCTACACCGTTATTTTTACGGCTATTTCACTTCATCTATTTCATTACTTTAAAAGGTATGAAAAATACTGCAAGTTATAAGTTTAAACGTGTCTAATTGCGTGTTACTAAAGCAAATATTATCCCAGCTGGTCTTTCTGCTGTGACGCGTGTCTTTTTGATTAAGCAAATAAAATGGAAATTTAAATAGCTCGAAGTGTAAAGTAGCTGTAAGTGCCTCAGCCGCCGGGCGTGATAACTACCACCTACCGTTTTACAGATATATATTTTTAATTGTTTGTGCAATATGAAAGTGATAGTGATTATTATGTCAATTTTGACAGTACAGGTAAGTTTTTGCTCTAATTTTATGTATTTTTATCCTCTAGTTTTGTTTTTGCTTATTGATATAGTTTTTTCTTTTGTTTTATAAATTGTTTTCTCTAATTACAGGCGTCTGCGTCTTTCTTCGATGAATTCCGTGGCGCCGTGTCCTCGGTTGAAAGCAGCTTCGGGAAGTTGTTGAGTGATGTCATATACGACGTGAAGGAGACTATTGACTGCACCTTATTGGCAGTCGAGCAGGTCCTAGCGCTAGGTGTATTTGGCGATTCATCAGACTACGAAAAAAGGTGTAGAGATGCATCGGAGCCTCCTGTACAGCCAGTAATAGTAATAAATAGCCAACCTGCGCCTCCTCCCGTTCAAGACACATCACATGAGAAAAAAAAATCTGTGCTCAGCGTCGCAGAGAATCGTCAAATTGATACATCACTATTGGATGTGGATGAGGTACTAGCTGAGGTATTAAAAAAAGACGACACTCACTCTCAGCTAGAGGGTGTAAAATTGGCTCTTAAAAATGAAACAGCGCGTTTAACTGAGATTAGTGATTTATTGAGGAAACAACTTGAAGAACTTTCGAATGAAGTCAAAGACAAATTTAAAGCCATTGATTTGCAAACGTCGGAACCATCGGTTGAGAGTATTTGGAACGATATTAAGTTATTGCACGAAATAGAACATAAACATCAGAACACAGCTGAAGCTAAGAAAATTAGTCATATCCTTGATCAAATTTTAAGTATTTTGGATGCGAATGAAGAAGACCGCTCGACTGCAGACGATTACAAAGTAAAAGAAATTATGCGCAAACTGAGTAAGCAGTCTAAAGATAACGACCTGTGGAAAGGCGCTGACGATTATCCAAAAGATTTCCGTGACTATGCAAAAAGGCTGTTTGACGAAAGTAGAGAATCTACGTCACAAGACGATGTTAAAAAAAAGCCTGGCTCTGAACAAGATAAAAAAGGTAAACCTGTATCGCGTGACGATAAAAAAGAAAAGTCTGCTGATAATGTTAAACAAGAAAAATCGGACTTAAGTGACAATAACAAAGAAAAAGCTGAACCGAATAACGATAAAAAGGAAAAGACCGAATCAGATGATGACAAAAAAGATAAGCCTGATACAGATGATAGCACAAAGAAAGAAGCAGGATCGGATGACGAAAAAAAAGATAAGCCTAAATCTGACGATGACAATAAAAAGAAACAGGATGAACCTACTACAGCCAAGCCTAAAAAGCGCAACAGAAAGCCGAAAACAACTACAACTACGACCACTACTACTACTGAGAAACCACTAACTGTAGAGGAATTAGCTGCAGAATATGGATCTTTGTTTGATGTCATGCCTGACATCGACAGTATACATGCCCAGCAAGCGGCAGAAAGCGCTAAGAATATCATTGAGGATACTAAACTGAATGATGAAGTCATGAATAGTTTAGCTAAAATTAAATCTAGCAAAGATGTGCGTGACCTTTTTGATAATCTTGATACTCTTGATGAATAGAAGCCAACGGCTGAGTGCTTCGAAGCTAAAGTAAAAATAATAGACAGTTGAGTTGACCAAACATATTGCGACTTCATATTAAACTTAACATCGTTGCAATTTGTTTTGGATTGACTGAATGTGATACCGCCTTAAATAGGAATAGGTTACTAATGTAAATGTGTGTAGGATAAAGGTTTATGAAACTCGAAGTCTCTGGATTTGGACAGCAAAAAAATGCCAAAGTGTTTAAAATTAACTGTGAAGCCTTACATACCCCATAACTTTGGATACTTCTTAAAACTTTGTCCACAGAAACGAAATCGTGGTCATCGTACAGGATCAAAAAAAATCTTGCAATTCGGTAATAAACATACAGATTTTTAGTGACATGTCCGATATATACATTTCTACCTATTTTATGTAAACATATAATCTGTATTGTGTAACAGACGTTTTTTTTTTGTTGAAGAGAAAGGTTCAAGTTGACTGGGAAACAAACACGCATTCTATATTATAACGATTTTATTAACAATATAAATACGTAATTACAAACTTATTATTCTACAATTGAGCTGCGCTACTCTACTGCGAGCTGTCCAACGTGCTTATTTTAATCTGTTCTAGATTGTTTACTCCTTGCATGGCCCTGTGGGCCGGGACGCTACACCATACACCCACCTCCAGTGGCCATGTCGCTCATACCCACTAAGTATCCAATGTGTAAATCTATCGTATTATTCATCACTTAACAGTGCTTCCATTTCAGGTTTTATATAAATTATTATTTCTCGTTAAATACTTAACACGAAAAGCGTTTTATAATTAGCAATTTTTAATGTTTTCTTTTTAATTTTGTACAAATATATTATTTAAAATTGTCATTTAATTTTCTGTTCGTATTAAAATTATGACTTAATTTTCAATTCCTGACCAAAAAATTTGGCACGACTTGTTTAAAATATTTCCAAATATTTGATTCCTCCGAAAAAGACAATGGCACATATTACCTTTTCACAACAAAGTGCAAAACATATTGCATGTGTTAAATAAAGAAGCATGATGTTCAATTATGTCATGTTCCAGTCGCCAACATTCTTAACTGACCGTTCGTGCACTTTTTCACATTGAATCGCGACTGTACTTATACAAACTAAATAATAAGTACATTACAGTGTTAAAAAAATACAAATATTTAATCTAAGTCAATGTGTGATATTAAATTATTATAATGTAATAAATAATCAATACTGTAGAATACACAAAACAAAGAATAATCAATAAGTTAAGATATAGGCTCTGTCAGAGCAGAATACACTATCTCTAAGATTAGATTTACCATTGTTTGTTGAATGAATTGAGCAATTGCTTAAAATAAATTGCTAAATATTGTACTTATTATCATAAGGATAATTGTTTACGTGCTAAGTGGGTGAGCGCGAGCGCGCGGGCGTCGCCTCCGATGGATATGTACAATCAATAGTTAATTGCAGAAATAAATATATTGTTACTATTTCCTGTTTCATGTTTTGCATTTCATTGTATAATCACACCTAATCCTTTAAATGTAAATATTTGACTGATATATAAATAAAAATCCAATATCTTACTTTGTTTATACATAGCGGCATATTGATTTCAATTCTACATTTTTTTTCTTATAAATAATAAAATCGATATTTTTACTTTTAAGTACATGTTCTATTCTACGACAAATTTGTGAAATTGCTTAGAGGATTAAAGAAGGTTCCGCTCAAGGACCCTTGGGTACTCTAGGTTATCCAAGATGTATGTCTAATTATATCAGTAGTTCTATTTAGTCTCGAATTCGATTTCCCGGTACCCAAGGGATGCGAAAGCAGATAATTGGGTTGACCATTTATCGAGTCACCTGGTAAGTATGTAGAAGTAAGTTTAAATATACTTATGATGATAATTGCTTAGTTGTCCTATTCTATTTTGTTTCGATGTCTACTTATTTGCTAACAATAAGGTAGGTATGGTACAAAACAAATACGCGCCCTTAATTAAATCTTACGAGAATAAAGCGAGGTGCGATTAGGAGATTACTTACAAATGCGACCGACGCGAGCGCCGGCGCGCGCGGGCGCGGGCTACGGACTACGCAATGTCATATTGAACACAGACAACATTAATTTGGTGGTGTTTCGTTTTATTAATTAGGGGTTATTTTATTATCAATAACTTCAATAAAAGATACCTATTACTCGTTATAGTATAAATCTTCCCAGGTGAATTTTTCGCTTCGAGCTTTTATCTTTCAAAACAATCGGTATCGTCATAGTATTAAGGTTCAAATTTAATGTAATGGCTCGAAGCGAAAAATTCACCTGGGAAGATTTATACTATATCTCTTTGCACTTAGAATTATTAGCACTTTGGGCAGTATCTAAAATTGGAAATGATTAACGTTACCTATACCTCGACATCACAACTCCAAATTCTACCTAACTGGTAGAGCAGGTATAAAGGTATGCAGTAGGAAAACTGCCGAAGGTTTACAGACGGATATCACTCGCTATTCGCCCTTCCATTCAGTCGTAAAGATTTATCAATGTTGTAGCTTTGTTCGGGAAATGTTCCCTTTCGGCACTTGTTTATCTTTATGTGTCGCCGCCGGGACAGATAAACTGATCAAAGCGGAATGTGAATATTAATTTGAACCGCATATACCTAATCCTTCAGTGCAGGAAGGGCGCACGAACCTTTTAAGCGCTTTATTTGTTCACTCTGTTTGCCTACCACACTCCTTTATTGAAATCGTACATTTTAGACAATATTAAATATAACCGGGACACAAAATATTTGCTACAAATTATTGTCACACTTTTGTATTGCAATTTTTAAGAGCTTGACGTGCGGAGACAGTTGTAGAGCGAAGTCGGCTATGTATGATGGTATAGCCAATCGTGAGGTATAGAGATGAATAGAATAGACAGGAATGGGAACATAACGGGGTATTAGGTGCAGAGCTTAAGAAATACAAGAGGTTCTTAATTAGTCTAATACATATAGATTATGTATACGTGTCGTGGAATAGAACACGTGCCGGGCGGGACGGGTGTGCGTTAGGTCTCGTGCGACGGTTGCCAATTTTGCTGTGATTAATTTGCTCGGTACCACCCAAGCCCGATCTCTTAAGCCGTGACATGGGACACATTAGATAACTCACAAAATCAATTTAATCACAACACATTACCAACTGTCTTGCAGGGGGTGGTTTTTTAGTTACAATCGCTTGAAAGACTCGATTAAAATAAAACTGTGATAAGTCGTTATTTGAACAACTTTTGTTCTGACCTGATAATTGGTACCTATCTTTCCAATCAAAAATAATAATTTGGTATTAAGATAGGAAGTTACTCAACAAATTTTAACGTGCACAGTTTTATTTATACATCGAGGTAATCTTTCGAGCGCTTGATACATTTTAAGCCAGATCCCTATTACATGGGGGCTAGTAAGCATGGCACGCCTAACTAATAACAAGTTAGAAATGACATGTTCAGGTATTTTATTGTTTAACCACCACGAGAGAAGTGGAATAAAATCACTCCCCGAAACGGTTGACACGAGGGTTTACGACTTCGCTTCACCATTTCAAACCAGCAGAGAAAGATACACTTACTCACAAACTAACGAGCCTTATGGTTGTTTTCTCGCTTATCGCTACAGCATAGCTTAAACAGGACAATAAAGGCAATACTGTTTCTCTCATTTTGATTATTTGATTAGTGCAGTGCATGTGCGGCAGGCCGTACTTTCACTCTCTCGCTCACTGTCTTGAACTTATCGTCTGCATCCATCCTGCTATGATAGATAAAATGTGAAATGCGTAGCGACAAAGCGTCTCGCGGCCTCGTGCTAACCGTCATGTTAGTAGGGTTTACGCCGGCGGTGGACAGCGCACCAGAGTGGAGGTGGCGATCTGGTTGAAGTGCTTGTCTATGGGTACGCGGTCGTCGTACAACGTCGGCGCTTGCAGGATGATGCCCGCGGTCCCCACCAGCACGGCCAGTGTGAAAATCCACAGGAACAGCCGGTCCAGTACCATCGCCACGTACTTCCAGTCCTCTTTTACCTGTACAAGGGTATAGTTACAGATTTTCCAGCTCATAAAGTCGGTATGGCTTGGAGATGTTTTAAGGCGTATATGCACATGTGTGCCTGTGCATAAGCTTAAAACATGTGTGCGTATAGCTATTTCGTCTGCAATGCTTCTAAGACAATCTTTTCTTCTAAGTTTAATTAAAATCGGGCTTGCGCTTTAAAAAAAAGTAAAACATTGTTTCGGTAACGTATTACTCAGTAGGGGGAAACTTGTAATCTTTACATCATGTATGTATGTATGTAAAACTCTTTATTGTACGTAAAACATGAAAATCATCATCATCATCTTGCCCTATTTAGAACCAAAGGAGGTAGCTAACGAGCGCGAAAATGTTGTTGCAAGATTTTGAGAGAAGGGGCTGTGCAACGGGGAAGGGCTGCGCAAAAAGACATCCTCACTCTACCCCGATCGAGGATTAGGTTTGGTTGTTGGATACGTAAGCTTTATCTTTTACCTTAGTAGAATCCTCCAGCATCCTAGTGTGTTCGGCGATAAACCGCACGCAGAAACAGGTGCGGTGGACCTCCGGCGGGCACGAGGAGTGGCTGAAGCCGGGCGGCGGGTCGGGCACGGGGCTTAGCTCCTCTTCCGCGGCCGCGCCCAGCGCGCCGCCTTCCGAGGACCCGTGCACTACGCAGCTTCCGCCAAAACGGTTGCTATCGCTCATGCTGCAGAAGAATTCGAGAATTAATCACGAGCTAAAAGCTACTGTACTACGCGTCAGTGTTTTGATGGTGGTGATAGTTGGGTTTGTGTGATTTGTGCGTGTTGTATAGTGTGGAGGTGGAGGAATTTCATGAACACACATATTTTGCATAAACGTAGCTATCATAAAGTCGCGGGTAAGCAAAGTACCTAATTGTTTCAGTTCATTGATATCGCATCTGCCTGTAAGACTTAAATTTTCAGGTAATTAGTTTTAATTTAAACCAGCAAGATAAAAAAAACCTTAATTGAGATCCCCAATCTAGTATGATCACTTGTAGCTAAATTAGGTACCCTAATTTGGTTTAACAGATTTTTTCGTAAAGTGTACCGAAAGATACTGAAGCACCTACACTCAAAAGCACAGAACATTGAGAATTGAACAGTTACGAATTATACGTAGGTATATACCTACATAGGAATACCTACAACAGTAACTGCGGCACTCCGAGACATTTTGGTGGAATAGAATTGATTCTTTATGAAGTTACCAACTCCTCATTCTACGACTATGAAAAGTTGTTCTTTGGTGTTGTTTCTGAACTATTTCAGTATTTAGTTAGAATAATAATGTTATTATAATAACATGATGGCTTCCGAGAGTAAACTTCCCTAGAAACAGTACAAAAAGTTAAGGAGAGACCTATTTTATTTAATTTCAGACTTACAATCGTTCCAGTCGTTCAATCGCAGGGTCTATTAGCGGGCTCATCAAAAGCGATAAATTATTGAATGGTCTTGAAAGCCATGCCCGCTCTATATTCCACTTCGATGCCTAAATGTCGCAAAGGCTGTTAAGCTGCGTACGGACTGCGCGCACTCGGGTACGCGTACCCGGGCTTGCGTGTCCTGGAACGCCATGTCCGTACGCCATGTACGCGTACACTTACAGTACACGTACACTGTACGCGTACATGGCGTACGGACATGGCGTTCCAGGACACGCAAGCCCGGGTACGCGTACCCTAGTGCGCGCAGTCCGTACGCAGCTTTAGAGTACCTTTGTATGTGACTGCTAGGTACACTGTTTTGATTTGGCGTTCGTCTTTAGCTACTCGTATTGAGTGGTTGATGTTTCGTAATATCTAGTTACAGTAGCCCTCTTTCACTCCAATGAATAGACAACATGCAAAAGGAAAGAATTTGTTAATGTTACTTCGAGTTTGACAACTTTCGGCAGCAGCGAAAAATTTCGACAGCAAACATGGAATGCATAACATTTTTATGAAATAATAGCGCATCATACAAATGACGAAAAACGAAATTTTTAATCATAATCATGTCAATCTAATAACACATGTGGAAACTTCCGATATAGAAGTTCTACAAAGTTAACTTAGCTTCACATAGATTTTTTTTTTAGTAAGACCCTTTTGTGTCCCACTGCTGGGCCAAAAGTCTCTCCTCCCTTGCTCCACTCTAGGTCGACCCTCAAGATTCGCTTTAGTCTGCCGCTATTACGATATCCTTAGCTTGGGGACACATTACTTGGCAAATTTGGGCCAACGTTCCGGGCAGATTTTTCCAGCAGTCTCGCTTAAATTTGTCCGCCTTACGCCCAGCAATACCTACGAGCAATACGAGTTTTGAAGCGCAGCTCAGTATTTTAATCCGGTCCGTTCTTCGGACGTCAAGAATGCTTCACTCCATAGCTCGTAGGCATCTTGAACATATATTTTTGAGCCTCTGTAAACGACCACGTTTGGTCGCCGCAGGTTAGGATGGGTAGAATACACAAATCGAAAAGCTCGCGCATTGGACGAAGGTTTCTTTCTGTTGGAATTTTTCTGTTGCACATACCGACTCTACTTTTATAAATCAAGTTGCGTTAGAGAGTCCAATGCGTAAGAACGCGTTTGATAACACGAGCCCTAGACCTTGCTGATCAGTGTGTGAATGAGTGTAGTGCTTAAATAAAATGTAGTGGCGGATTTACACATAGCCCTCCTAGGCTCCAGCCTACTCAGCCTGCTGGTAAATCCGCCACCGGTAAAATGACGTACGTGTAAACTGTCGGGATGGTCTTACCCTGAATTAAGATAAGTAGTGTGCGTCAAGTCCTCCTTGCTCGGCGTCCGGGTGAGCGGGCGCGTGTGCGCGAGCGGCGCGGGCGGCGGCCAGGCGCCCGGCGCGCAGCAGTCGTCCTCGGCCGCCGCCAGCCGGTACGGGTACAGCGGCCGCGCCGCGCCGCCGCACCGCACCACCACGCCGCACGCTGTGTACCGCGATCTGGAATAACACTTGACTTAGTACTCATCCATTTCATACTAAATATAAACTGAAATATGGATGCACAGAAGAACCCAGAAAAAAGACCAGCGCTGGGAATCGAACCCAGGTCCTCAGCATTCCGTGCTGCGTGCTAATACCCCTACACCACCACTGGTCAGGAGTTTAGACACGAATTTTTCCTATACATTCATATCTCACTCTGTTAGATCATCACTTGCGTGATACAGCGCCATAAATGTTATACCCTCATCGAGAGATTTCAACACTCCTTCGGAACTACCCGCTTACCCGGACAAGAGATGTCGCTACCTGTCCAAACTTTAAAAAGTTTGATATGAAGTATCTTTTTTGTATTATTTGTGTGTTTGTTTAGTACTCATCATCATCCCAACCTATACGCGTTCCACTGTAGGGCACAGGTCTCTCAGAATGAGAGGGCTTGGACCGTAATGCCAATGAGGGCCGAGTACGGATTGGGAATTTCACACACCATTGAATTTCTATTCAGGTGTGCACGTGTTTCCTCACCATGTTTTCCTTCACCATAAAGGTCATACAAGAAACTTGTCCTTTTCAGCGTTTTTAACTGCGGTGCTGGTTGCTAGGTGTCAGCTGACAGTTGCTATAGGCAACGATTAACAGCCTTAGCCGTGGCGGCGCGCGCGCATACGTGCGAGCGACTCTATGCTGTTTGGATGTTTTTCGAAACCTACCTATAAGTTTGCGATTTTAGTGCTTACATTTCGGCGATTTTTTACTGAACTTGTTTTTAAAACATTATACGGAGGTACGGAAGAACCCTCCCATGTACGAGTCCTACTTGACTGGTTTTTTTTTTGGTTACATTTTCTAGTAGGTACTGCAGCATAAAAAACCGTCTGTGTGCACTTAAGGTGCGCGCAAACGCCTTAATATGCTAACATAAATAAAACATTATAAAACTGTAATAAAACACCATTTATTATATTTAGGGTTCCCACTTCAAGTTAAACATTGGATATGTATATAAAACTACAAAAAAATCCCATGAATATACCGCCGATAACAAACATATATGCCTCACGTGAGGCGATGGAATATCTCTATGATAAGCAGACAATTAGGTACTATATATATAATTTAGTGGTTACAATATCAAAAGGATGAATTATTCCGAAAAAAGGCCGAAAAGAAACGTACTTCTGGAAACTTACGTACGGGCACTCATGGAAAGTCCCAATTAGAATTTGGTAAATTACAGGTGCGGTCTAGCACCAATTGAGCCGTAGTGCATCACGGAAAACTGTAAGATTAACTAATAACCTAAACCCTAATCCCCAAAACTACATGCGCATGTCGTATCAGGATATTAGCTGGTTGTATAAAGAAAAAGGTGTTGCATTTACGAATCAATCGCTAGAATAAAGTGCTGCAAAAGAACACAAAACGTACAGATTTAAAGTAATGTATAAATTTAGGCCTTAAAATCTAAAAAAACTAGCGTGAATTCGGCTTCTGCAGCTATTAATTGAATTAAGCATCCCCTCAGCCGGCGACTGAATTAAAGTTGGTGAATACTCAAGGTATGTGGTGTTCCTGGTGTCTTCTTACTCTGGCGCAATTTAGAATAATACTCTGTATTAAGTTAGGCACAGAATCATTGAACCTCACACGGATTCGCAGCAACTATCTATTTCTGGGGTAACCGTCGGGCTGGAAAGGAATTTAAAAATTAGGCCATTTCCAATACAATAAGCTATACGAACGACCTGCTCTAATAAACAATGAAGATGACGCTTACCCGATGAAAAATCGGCCGTCAAAAAATCTACTATCACAATAGGCGAGCAGCGATCGGATACTATGTAAAACGCTCCTTTTATAGCCTTTCCTTTTTAATAAATCACTTAATCAACGCCTTCTATACAGAGAGAACTGTTTTTCTTGAAAAAAATCAAAGACTGTCTTGCGACCGGCGCGTCTTATGTCTCAAGCGATTCTGTCATCAACACCAAAACAAACAACTCTGACAAACCCCAAACTCAATTTTAAATTTGAATAAAATTTCTATTACGTTTGAAAAGATGTATGCGGCCAGGAAAAACAGCCAGTAAAAATAACGGCGAATTAGCCAAAAAGTTTTAATTTTAAAGTATTCATGCAGCTCAATAATGCTGCAGTACCTACTACAACTTATGTTGATCTTAAATAAAACGGGCCAAGTGCGAGTCGGACTCGCGCACGAAGGGTTCCGTAGGTACCATTATCTATAAAAACGGTAAAAAAATCATGTCTTAAGCCCTTGTCTTGTTTTAAGCCCCCCTTAAATAATTGTTTTATTTATTTATTTATTATTATGGATCACCAACAGATTATACAAAAACTTAAGTAAGTTAAGTAACTTGTAGGTAAACATTCCTGGCAGATGCTTATCCAATTACAGGTAACCACAACTTAATCTTGTATCATGCCATTCGATAAATTAAGGAACGATATTCAGAAGCGTTTTATTTTAATTTTAATTATTTATTTTTAAAGTGAATTATAACTAAATATTCTGTGAATATTTCAAGCGTCTCTACCTGTTGCCGTTTATCAATATCGAGCAAAAACGAGCAAAAAAATCACGTTTGTTGTATGGGTGCCTCCTTAAATATGTATTTTATTTTGCTTTTTATTGTGGCAACCGAAATACCGACCCATATACCCAACCGCCCGCTATATCGGGTCCCCAAGCAATGTAATGAGTATGGCAGAAGGGTCTGGAAGTGCATCCTTCCCCAACTATTAAATAATTTACCGTTGTCTATTGCGAAAAAATTAGAAAGTAATAACAGTAAACAAATTAAAAGCGTGATTAAAAGATATTTTATGAAAGATATATTTGAGAGGGAAGGGACGGATGCGCACTCAGACTTAGGTTATATGTAAGTTAAAAACAAAAAAACTGCATGCATGAGAAATCATGATTTATATAATAAATTTACTATCTACTCGTATTGTATACTTAGACTAATTACGCGTGAGCAACTCAGTCTTTCGCTAACCGAGGCCACGCAAAATCCTTAAAATTAGGATTAAGGACTCGTTTTGCATGTTTTATAAATGTTCTTTGCTTGAAATAAACAGCTTAAATTTTTTAATTTTTTTTTTAAATACATCATCTGTGAAAATTTCAACTGTCTAGCTATCACGGTTCATGAGATACAGCCTGGTGACAGACGGACAGACGGACGGACAGCGGAGCCTCAGTAATAGGGTCCCGTTTTTACCCTTTGGGTACGGAACCCTTAGAAACGGGACTAGCTGACATAACATTGTTTTCGCTAACTTTGCTAAGTTTTTAAATCTCTATTTACATTTACAGATTTAACATAACACAAAAGTAGAAATTAAGAATGTTTAAAATTAAGTATATGTATTACTTATATATCAATGTTTTCGCGTCGTAACAAGCGCCGAGGTTAAGTAATTAATAACCTTAGCTGCCCTATTTCAAATTAAACTTTATAATTTACCTGCCTGATCTTGTACGTAAGTGCATAAAACATGAAATTATGAAGCCGCACAGTTGTTCAACAATTAATCTGAATGTACCAACCAAGTTCATAAAGAGTTCACATTCATTCAGAAACATTACGCATCTGTTTGTGACAAACACGTTATACGAGCATGTATTTATTCTCGTTGCGGCCGCGCGTCGTCTTGTAAAACACGTAATATTTCTGGCTTCGGGCTCCCTATGTTTCTTTCTACGACACATTATTCATAAATCATAAATAAATCGGACGCAATTTTTTCACCGTTTTCTCGCTATTCCATTTATAAGACGTTTCCATTCTATGGTGAAATAGAATGGGGATCGAATATATTTACGGTCGAGGAGTTTAACGAGGGTCAACACAAAGCTACAATAAATAAATAAGTATTAAGTAAGTATAAGTATATCAAGTCATAGACATTTGACCATGCAAATTAAGTTTCGTATTGTAGGTTTAACCTAGTTTAAGACAAATTAAGTTTCGTATTGTAGGTTTAACCTAGTTTAAGACAAATTAAGTTTCGTATTGTAGGTTTAACCTAGTTTAAGACAAATTAAGTTTCGTATTGTAGGTTTAACCTAGTTTAAGACAAATTAAGTTTCGTATTGTAGGTTTAACCTAGTTTAAGACAAATTAAGTTTCGTATTGTAGGTTTAACCTAGTTTAAGACAAATTAAGTTTCGTATTGTAGGTTTAACCTAGTTTAAGACAAATTAAGTTTCGTATTGTAGGTTTAACCTAGTTTAAGACAAATTAAGTTTCGTATTGTAGGTTTAACCTAGTTTAAGACAAATTAAGTTTCGTATTGTAGGTTTAACCTAGTTTAAGACAAATTAAGTTTCGTATTGTAGGTTTAACCTAGTTTAAGACAAATTAAGTTTCGTATTGTAGGTTTAACCTAGTTTAAGACAAATTAAGTTTCGTATTGTAGGTTTAACCTAGTTTAAGACAAATTAAGTTTCGTATTGTAGGTTTAACCTAGTTTAAGACAAATTAAGTTTCGTATTGTAGGTTTAACCTAGTTTAAGACAAATTAAGTTTCGTATTGTAGGTTTAACCTAGTTTAAGACAAATTAAGTTTCGTATTGTAGGTTTAACCTAGTTTAAGACAAATTAAGTTTCGTATTGTAGGTTTAACCTAGTTTAAGACAAATTAAGTTTCGTATTGTAGGTTTAACCTAGTTTAAGACAAATTAAGTTTCGTATTGTAGGTTTAACCTAGTTTAAGACAAATTAAGTTTCGTATTGTAGGTTTAACCTAGTTTAAGACAAATTAAGTTTCGTATTGTAGGTTTAACCTAGTTTAAGACAAATGCACTTTACTTTTCTTCAGTCTATGAAAAACACAATGAACGCTGGTCGATAAAGCAGTATACCATTTCTGTTTGTTATTTTTATTGGCTACTTGTCAAGTCGTAATAGGACGGGAAATGAGCTTTTGTATTCGCTTCGGTGGAGTAATATTATCTATTGTAGACTCCCGTTTCACTGATTTCAATTTATTATTTGCTGTTATAACAATACTTCTCGCAGAAATTATGAAATCCAGTGTTCCATTTTTTAGATACGCTTTACTTAACTTTTATAATTTTAAAGAGACGATATGTATATAATCTCATTCGTAATCTGAGAAAATGTCTAAAGTTTTTCAACTGTCTAAAATTTCTTCAATTATGTATGACTGACAGATTCAACTCAATTAAAACCGTACAAAATACCTTAAATTTTACCTCTACAGAGACCGACGTTTCATAAAGTTGTGCCCCTGGCCCGCCTAATCTTCGTCAGTGATTCATTTAGGTAATGTTCACAAACCGCACGGACCCGGCAACTCAGGGCTATTACCTTCCCACTTGCCCTGCTAATAGATAGCTCCACTAAGTGAAATACAATACCGAAGAAACCCCAAGAATGATTGGTGAGAATATTTACGTATTGATGCAGGTGAGCCAAGCAAGGATTCCCTTACATATTTAAAGACTTTCTTGAGGCTTAACAAACGCTCCCGCCGTTAACAAGATGCTTGCGCCGTATCTCTGAAGCGCAGTGAATCAAGTCTAATAGAACAAGATCAAATAAGTTGTTTACAGCTGTTAGGGAGTCAGGCTAGGAGGAACGTTGCTTTGTAGTTCAGCAAATTGCAGTTATATAAAATATGACCATCATGTGAAAAGCAAGTATGTAAAATAAATATGTTTTGGTTGCTAAGTCTGGGCCTCAAAGTTATCAGGATATTAGATAATTAGGTACCTAAACATATGTAGTTACCAGACCAGTAAAATAATAAACAGTATCAATTACTTAATATCTGAACATTCCTTTTGCTTTTCTTATTTTTATTAGAAATATCAAAAGTAGATAAATATAAGAGGAAATCTTCAACCCATTTCCAACCCATGTGAAGCATTTATCATTGGACATGTTTTCGAAATGGGACCGCCTCCGACCACAACTAAAACCATCCGGGGTTGTCCCTAAGGGATGCTGAACTGCCGTGAACGTGTTTTCAAGTTTAATCATAAGGAAAGGGAGAAAAACATAAAATAACAAGATCAATATCAAATTACGTTAAAGGATTGATTGTACGTCCCAGCAAAAATAATACATTTTTGAATTTAGGGATGTGATCGTAATAATCAATTGGTACAATTGATGAAGCTGTTAATTTACTGTTTAAGCGCGTTCATTAGGTTCGATTAATGTTGTGTAAACTGTTCGGAATATTCCCGTCGCGGACAGTATGCCCATAATTTGGAATACCTGTACATTACACGATTAAAATAATTAGATATCTAGGTAAGTTTCACCGAAAATTATAATTATTTTACCTAACAAATGGCCATTTTGTATTTTGTCCATTATTCTTTTCAAAATTTGCGTATTTTGTCACGCAGTATCGCTGCTAAATTGAGATTAAAAATATCTTTAAACATTTTGTTTCAATTTACCCACTAACACTAAGGCAATTAAATTATTATTTGTCTAGTTTGGGACTAGGTCAATTGGTGTGAATTGCCCATATTTAGGTATTTAATTAAAAGGGGCCCGGGGAAAGGGAGGATGTACCTATGCAATGTTGCAATATTAAGCCGGAGCCTTGAAACTTTGTATTCAGGCCATTATTGTCTGTAAATATAATAATAAAGTCTATATACGTCTCACTGCAGGGTACAGGTCTCCTCTGAGAATGAGAAAGCTCAGGCCGTAGTTCCTACGCTCACATACCCACCAGCAACATAGGAACATGACATCATAGTTCGAATATTTTCAAAACTCGAGAACCCTAGCCTGAGGTTTTATAAATTTTTCGAAACAATAGAAACGGTCTTTTGGTAACAAATCTATACTAATACTGGCAACATGCCACAACAGTGGTGAAAGTTGTATTGTTTATGCTAAATACATACTTAATACGGTAATTGGAATTCTTCTCAAATTTTATAATAACAGGGTCTTTCGCTACAGACGTCTCATTTAGCCTGCAGTTGAAAAAACAGGTCTAAAGATATGCCTGCTGGTAACAGTAGATCATTAAGCTTGCTACCCAATGATGGCGCATTTTAGAGTATATCATAAAGTCTCAAAGTATCGGTCGCTACTGATAACATCGACCGTTAACTAGGTAGCTCCTCATAAAATTTTGCTGCTTTCTGTGACGGAAATACTTAGTTACTTATCAACCTAAAGTTATCTTGTTTAAATTCTAAGCAACTTAAGTTACGATGCGGTTGGCCAAACAAAAGCTGAAGTTCCTGTTGTGAATGGCTTCAAGATACTTGTGCCGTCGCAACTTGCCAACGACCGTCTGCCGGTGCACCGGGGGTGAGTTCAGGATAGATAATCTTGGAAGTTACGATTTGAATTGTTAAACGTAGATTATGTGCACAAATATTTATGTAAAACTCTATTGTACACTTTAAATAAAACAAGTTTGAAGTTTGAAGTTTTTGATCATTTTGTGTAATTTGGGCATCTATGAATACTGTAAAAGCAGTCAATGCAATTTTAGCAGTCAAACGGTTAATTTTATTGTTTCAGTTCTAATGAACGTTACTTTGCGGAGGTCCATATTAATATATAGTAACGCCTGATTCAATAAATTATTTATTGTTGATCTTCAAAAACTGATGTTGATGCTAAATAAATAAATGTATCCTAATCTTAATTAAAGTTATGTGGGTCAGAGTACAAATTATAGCTATCAATTTAGTTTTATGTACGACAAATAATTTATTTCAAGTTAGTTGTAAAAAAATAAAAACTAGTTTGGTCGTTTCTTCACCTCGTTACATGAGATGCAAATGTTTGAAATTTTTCACTGCCTCTGGCAGCGCACAAAGTTCGGCTAAGAGTTTACTTTCCGTAGAGACACTGTGTCTACTTCCCAACTCTAAGCTTATTAATATTAAAGTTAAGAGCGCGGCGCGGGCGTCGAGGAATAAGAGGGCAACTCTGTCGGTAGACAAGTCTTTACCAACTTATAATTAATTTACACTTGTTATTGGGCTGCAGTCGGATTTATAACGAGCCAGGCCCGGCACTTCAATCAAAACTGATCAAAGTAACAGATTACAACGGGAAAAGTCGAAGTTAATTTTAAATAGCCGCGTAACTTGAGGCGTGTAGGTAATTACGGAATAACTCGACAAAATCAACTGGACGGCCTAATAAAACAACGGAGCTGGCTCTATATCAAATGGTATTTGTTCAGTAACTTCTTTCTCGTCTGAAGTGGTATAGCAAGTTTTTTCAGTGGACACCGAGTCGCGTTCCGGGCGTGTCAATAACATTGTGAAGGTACGGGCGGGGGTCTGGAGCGCTATTGTTTGCGAGCGCGGGGTTAGCGCGTCGCTACACGGTTATCTGTGAAGCTAACAAGGGCGTT
Organism: Archips crataeganus; assembly: GCA_947859365.1. NCBI lineage: Eukaryota > Metazoa > Arthropoda > Insecta > Lepidoptera > Tortricidae > Archips > Archips crataeganus. Next base: position 13,567,196 of record OX402055.1, on the reverse strand, counting down.
ACCTGGTTGTGTCGAACTTGTATTGTGGCCGCTTCATGAACAAGAGCCGCGGCAGGATGTGGATGAACACTCGCTTCACCCACGGCGCCATCCGGTGCGTCTGTGGCGACCGGAAGTGCACGTTGAGCACCACCACCGTGACGCATATACTACGAACAATACACTCGAATTAATATACTAATTGGGATGCACCAAAAAAAATAACCTATAGTTTTTATATTTTTTTTTGGAAAGAATAGGATATTTTAAGATACCATTTTCATCGATTTTGAATTTGTTTGAGTATTTAATTTTTTATATTTTTTTTAAGAAATACGCTGGATGACGTCACAATGAGAGAGCCACGTTCCATTGTCTAGAAAAATTCAGGTCGTACATAACATAATCTGTGGCACTACTGGGGGGGGGGGGCTACCACGAATTTCCTTAATCGAACTTCGTATCGGACCGTCCCGCTCACTCTCGTATTAAATCCTATTAGCGTGTGCTGGACGGCACGAAACGGAGTTCGAATTTTGCACTTCGTGGTAGGGCCTCTGATTTGTCTTGTCACTGTCAATAATACAAGCACGGCTTAGGCTCCTAAATGAACCATGACAAATAGTTTTATTTATTTCTCTTCTTTTAGCTTCGATTATTCCTGTTTGTTTAATGGTGTGATACTAAATAGTTATTTTTTATTAAATTCTGATATTTAAGTTCTTTTAAGTATAATTACTTGTGACGTAGTAATTTAATAATTAAATTTGTAAAAATACATTGGAAATACTCGTATGCATTTCGGACTTTACGATAAATGACAACTGTTTAAAGCCAGGTGCGCATCATGTGATTAAACTTCTATCTTTGTCACTCTTCGCTATTATAAGCAGGACAGCAACATTTTAACCTGTCAATTTGCTTTAGAGTGTAGACCTGCTTATATCTGCCTTTGTGACGATTCGCTGCAGGGGTCAAATGAAGGTCATTACTTAAATTTTGTTTACTTAATTCAGTTTATCATATTTTTGGAATCTGATTTCTGAAAACGTTTCACAAAGCCTATTTCTCCAAACGGTTTTCGATTTATTAAACGTTGTCAAAAATTGGTACATCCCAATTATCTAAGGAATAGAGCGCAAAAAGGTAAAAATGTGTCGCAATTATCTAATAAGGGGTGGCCCAGCAACACACGTTAAAAGTTAAAAACCAGAAGGCTCGTCATAATAAGACCTATGCAAATCACTCAAATCATTCCCTCACTATGTGTATGTTCACATTTCGATAGTTTGATTATTATGAACTTTATAGTGATTGTTAAACTAAAGGAAAAAAAAACTGACAAAAATCGATGCACATCCATGGAACCCTCCCATTGCGATAGGTATTAAGACGAAGCATGTAGTTTTATTAACGTCAATTGCTGGGTGAACTTCTTTGTATATCTAATTATCTAATCTAATATGTACTTGGTACTGATTGTGATAAAACTGCTAGGCTCGAATTATAGCCGCGTTAACAGTTACATAGTATGGGATACATTAATTTCGGGCTCCCCAGAAAACAAGGATCACAGTCGCTCTCATTAAAAATATTAATGACTCCCGATTCTCGCTTTCGTGTAATAAAAGCTTCGTGTTACATTTTATACAACACACTTAATGCGTACATAAAATCCAGAAGGGAGATTTCTTCGACAATTTGCGTTTAAGCTGTATCTGCGGGTCGTATCGTATATTATGTAATTGAGCATGAGCACACCAGTTGTGTTAAACGACTAGCACGCAAAGCTTTAACTAAACGAGTTAATTACAATCGACAAACGTTGGCATCTCCAAATATTTACATTAATTTCCACGATGTTATTGTATAAACATACCGAAATCAAATCTCTGCGAGCAAATAGAGCCAGTTTAGGTGTTGTTTGTCTTAATGGGGTGTAAACGGTATATTAGTTAGGAGTGTGTGATAGTTTGAGACGCACATATAGGTAGGTAAAGAGCTGGAAGACAGCAATTAATCAAGATTTATTGGGCGAAGTTAATGGCAGGCGGGGGTGGGGCGGGAAGCGCCGCGGAAGGGGCTCGTGAGTGTGCGCGGCTCACTGAGTAAGTAAGCGGCTGCTGCGAGACCCTAACTCAGCAACTCCATAAACCCTACTCATTCAACACTCTGGGGTCTCAAATATACTTACCTAATTACACAACAATTAAAACAAACAACGACCCCTTTGCCAGCCTAAATTTACTTTCAAGAAATAAAAGTTAATGAACTAAAACAATTACTTTGCTCACCCGCGACCTTACAATAGTTACGTTTATGCAAAGTAACAAAAGCAAAGCACAAAGTAACGCCTGATTCAATAAATTAAATAAAAGTTAACCTGCACGTTCAAGATGTAATTTTATTTGAAATTAAATTAAATATTTACTCTAAAGTAATTTATTGAAGTTAAAATTTTGTTGAAAACAGAATTCTCATTTAAGTACCTACATAAAAATCATCAGTCATAAAAACCGAGATGCTTTTTTCATTTTAATTTTGTTTTAGTAACACAAAAATGTAATCTAAGCAATAGGGATGTTGACACCATTAAAAAATAATTGAAAGACACGACTCCAGTAAAAAAACGCTTTATTTTAGTCCTGAAAACCAGATAAATTTTCGATTAACTGCAAAATTAGATTTTTTGTTGCTTTAAAACAAATAAATAGTTAGTTAATTGAGTATGCGAACAAGTGACGTCATATGTTGCTATTGCCATTCAAACTCTATGGGAGAAATGTGTTTTGACAGCTCATAAAAAGTACGTCAGTTGATTGGTGGTGTCAACATCCCTATTGTTTTATTAATCCCGCTGAGTAATTTACCCTTCGTGTTTCTTTTTTGTAGTGTCGCGGCGGGTGACATTTATTATATGACGCAGGTCTAACAACGGGTACCTACCACGATATACTCAGGTAAAAATTTAAAAAAATCATCACGCTCCTGCCTCTGGTACAAAACAACCAGAACGTAGTTTTACTCGTATTGCATTTTCATACTTCAAAAACTAATAAATTTAATATGGAAATGTTTGTAGTTAGCATAAAATGTGGAATTTAATATGAGAACGTACCTAAAGTTCGAGGCACGCCACCCCGGCGGGACACTCGACCGCAACAAATTAGTGGAAATTGGGAATTAATACGACACTCCTTCCGCGCTTGCGCATACTAATTATGTCATATTAAGAAGGGGCTAATATTGCTAAACCCCCCTTGTTTGCAAACCGGTAGGATATTAAGCGATATTACAATGAAAGTAACTGCAAGAAAGTAAGGAAGGAATTGTCTGATATGGGATTAAAGTTTTGATTTCTAAGGCTAAAATTTAGAAATGACTCTATTTAAAGTAAGTAAGCCAGTGATTTTATCATTAACTAGCTTCTGCCCGCGACTTCGTCCGCGTAGAATTCCAATTTGTGGTAAAGCTTCTTCATCTCTTTCATTGTCTAAACCGAAAAACCGGCAACGGCAACCAACATCCATTATTATTATAATTTCATCATCATCAGTATCAGTTAGTGAATATTATAAATCCCGTTTATTCACTATCCCGTGGGAATTTCAACAAATTTGTCCTTATTCTATGCAAATTTTCGCTTATATTAATCCCGCGGGAATTTTGCATTTTCCCCGAGAAAAAGTAGTCTATGTCCTTAAAGGTGTAGCTTTCTACCGGTAAAAGAAGTTTTAAAATCAGCCCCGTAGTTGAATTCACTTATTTTTTTCCCGTGTGAATTTTGCTTTTTCACGGAGAAAAGTAGTCTATGTAAATAATCAAGTTAGCTATGAAGTATCTTTTTTTTTTTTTTTTTTTTTTGTACTTATTTTTTCAACTTCATTTTTTTATTACTTTTACGGTCATCCCGTGAAATCATATATTTCGTACTAAATACAAACTGAAATATAGATGCACAGAAAAAACCCCAGAAAAAAGACCAATGCTGGGAATCGAACCCAGGTCCTCAGCATTCCGTGCCGCGTGCCATACCCCTACACCACCACTGGTCTAGAGATTAGACACGAATCTTTCCTATACATCATACATTTCAATCTGCTAAATCATCACCTTATGCAGTGACAACATAGATGTGCGCTTGTCACTGCATAAGGTGATGATTTAGCAGATTGAAATGTATGATGTATAGGAAAGATTCGTGTCTAATCTCTAGACCAGTGGTGGTGTAGGGGTATGGCACGCGGCACGGAATGCTGAGGACCTGGGTTCGATTCCCAGCATTGGTCTTTTTTCTGGGGTTTTTTCTGTGCATCTATATTTCAGTTTGTATTTAGTACGAAATATATGTAAATAATGGTTGGTGTAACTTCCTAATGGTGAAAGAAATTTTCAAATCAGCCCTCAAGTGATGTTCACTTCTTTCTATCCTACGGGAATTTTGCATTTTACCGAATAAATAGTAGGTAACCTAGCCTATACCAACAAAGGATAGTGTAGCTTTCTATTGGTCATTTTTTTTTAAACTCAGCCCCGAAGTTAAATTTACTATTTTCTATACCGCGGGAATTTTGCATTTATCCGGAAAATAGCATCCTATGTTAATCAAGGACAGTGTATCTTTTCTATTGGTGAAAGACATTTTAAAATGAGCTCCGAAGTTGAATTTTTATTTCTATCCCTTAAGAATTTTACATTTTTCCGGAAAAAAGTAGCCTATGTCAATAAAGGATAGTGTAACTTTTTACTGGTAAAAGATTTTTTTTTAAATCGGCTCGGAAGTTTCAGAGATTATCTATCCCACAGGAATTTCCAAAAATCCTGCAATAAGTTTTTTTGCTGTTATGTATGACCATTTACGTTTATACTGAATTTGAAAAGTTTAGTACTTAATTGTAGTTACAGAGATAGGATCCAGTTGATTTGAGTATATAAATCCTGATTTATCCTTATCCCGTGGATATTTTCAAAATTATTGAAATTAGCTTTATACCTGTTCTAATAGTGTACTTGCAGGCCCAATTGGAACAGTTTAGTAATCTTCGTTATGGGGATAGGGTCACTCTCGATTGATGAAATATATACATCCCGTATATTCCTTATCCCGTGGGGATTCCGGAAAATTCTTTCTTATCGGATGCCTACGTCATACAAAAGACACATCCTCCAAGTTTCAGATCTCTACATACAGCGGTTTAGGCTGTGCGTTAATCCGCCAGTCAGTCATTAGGACTTCAGGACAAAGCATTTTATATGTATTTGCATTGCACCAAGCTTTCATGCGAGTTCAACAATGATGTTTGAATACTCAATTCGATTTTATTCGAAAAAGGTTGAACTCACATAAAAGCTTCATCATTATCATCATCATTTCAGCCGTAGGACGTCCACTGCTGGACATAGGCCTCCCTCATTGACGCCCAATCATGGCCTTCACCAAAACGTCCGTCCATCTCGTTGGTGGACGTCCCACGCTGCGCTTGTAAAAGCAAAAGCTTGGTGAAATGCAAATACTTATACATATAATTAGTTATTATCAGAGATCAGATCAGGAAGTGGTTGACAAACGTAGACAAATGGTTTGCAAAATTTGAAGTTTCGTTTCGTTTACATTGTGTCAAAATAAAAAGTAATTTAAATCAAAAGCACTAAGGAGTATTGATATCAACTTCGAAGCAAATCACCCCCAAAATAACTTTCTACTCCTTTTTAACCCCGTCAAGGGATGAATTTCAATAAAATACGAAACACGTCTTCCATCAATTCTGTTATAGAATGTTTATGCAAAATTTGAAGTAGATTGGACCAAGGAATCACGTTGTCCCATACAAACTTTGCCCCCCTTTTTTACCCCCTTAGGAGTAGAACTACGAAAAATCCTTTCTTATCGGATGCCTACGTCATACAAAGAACACACCCTCCAAGTTTCAGGTCTCTACGATCAGCGGTTTAGGCTGTGCGTTGATCCGTCAGTCAGGACAAAGGATTTTATATGTATAGATGACCTAATTTTAACATTTCACTGAAAAGATCGATGAGTTATTTTATAGTATTTCCTGAAAAACAACAATTAAAAAAATTACGTGCATTCATTTGTACAAAACGGAGTGTCATTGCGAAACCGCTAATCAAATCAATTCAAAATTATTCTAACCTGATTGAAACTAGTATCATAGCAAATATGAGGTATTTCCCGAGGAGGGGCACAACCAGCGACGTGGGGGGGATGATCTCCACCACAAGTAAGAAGAACACGTGGAGGCTAATCAGGATCGAGATGGACAGCGTTACCTGCAAACACAATCATTACTTGTAAAGGCTCATATTAAATTTTGTAACATTTTTATCGCCATCGCGTAGCACTGACGGGTATCATGCATAATCGTTGGTTAAGAAAGATTCGCGATCATGCAACAAGACGTATATGATGTATTCAAGCGTCCAAACTAAGGATCATGGTTCGTCGGTGCTCAGCAACGGAGATACGATACGCTAAAATGATACTGGACCCAGCCTTAAAGGTTTCTTTGAGATTACATTAATAGACATCTTATGGCATTGGTATTGCTATGCAAGTCAGTAAAATGAATGATTAGGTTGAATGATACAACCAGTCAATTGTTGCGAGATTCGCACGACCAGTTAGAAGATCCTCACTCCAGGAAAATTAATTAATCACAGTTCAATCAAACAGAATAAGTTGTTTGAAATAATTAGAATACACAGATCACTAAAGGCAGGTTTATACAGGGTCAGTAACTGACTTCGAATTCGAGACAGGTCAGCGCTGACCCGAGAAATACCCAATGTAAATTGATTTGAAGTCAGTACAGTAGTGGGGGTCAGCGCTGACTTTCAATTTACATTGGGTATTTCTCGGGTCAGCGCTGACTTGTCTCGAATTCGTAGTCAGTTACTGACCCTGTATAAGCTTGCCTTAACGAACTTATTTGTAGTTGAGTTGAGGAGGGTGATGTTTTGCACCAATCCGTGTTCTTTATAGAGGTGAGCTCGATCGGACCGACCAAGTGAAGGTGACGGTGAAGATAATCCCTCATCGTACCCAGGTAAGCATTTATTTACTGAAAGTAATATTCATAACAAGACCAAGTCGTAGCCAGGTTTAATCCTTTTCATTTAATATAATTGCTACCTATTTCTAAGCCCGTCGTCTAAAACCTATCGCGGAAGCCATTCGGAATAATTTTCTACTGTTATTTTGATTCCCAACTTGATCCGGTTGGGTTTTCCAAACAAGTCAACTCAACAAGTACCTAAAAGGGTTTTTTACAGGTTTAAACATTTCCAATGCTAAATATTAAAACGTTCTGGCGTCTCATTTAAATAGCACAAAGCGTATTTGCTTAGCATTTGGTTTCGTATGCATTTTAATCGTTTTCACCTTTTTGTATAAAGGGTTGGGCTTGGTATGTTTTCAGAGAGCGCTCGGTTTCATTTCCTCTACTTTATGCCTGAAATTAAAAAAGTCAAACATTTCCAGTCGCGCCCACGACGCATTTGTATTCTTGCCCTACTTTCATTAAACGTTTGTGGGGAGTTACAGCCGAACCGATAATGGTTCGGCTTTTTTTATTTCGCGGGCATGAACAATTGTATATCATTGCCATATAGCTACGCTCGGCCTTTTGCACTTGTAGTTGAAGCAAGAAAACTAACGCTCCATTCCATAAGTAAGCATGTAAGTGATGTCAGTCGTAGATAAAACAGTTTCTGATTCTAATAGTAGATACCGAGATAAGGAATCTTGAAGGGATGGCAAGGTAAGGGGAAAACATTGTAAGCGAATTTCAGCGCTTCAAATGGCCGAGTTACGGCGGCGGGTGCCCCTTGCGACGTTAAATTCAAATAAAAGGAGCAATTCTGAGAAAAGTGGACAGCTCAAATATTAGCCTTTTACCACGACGATTAACGACCGGAGCAACTTTTACTACTCTCTCGGGTGAAAGACGTGAGTCATTCGTATTTGCAAAGATATAAAAATTGCTCTTCGGACATAAGTCATAACTCATTATCAGACATTCAACGCCTTATAGTCATATCATATTGCGTCAGTACAATTCAAGTGAGTCTGTAAGTAAATTTACATTTCATCCATTTAAAATGAACGTACATAAACAATGCATTATCTCTTAACCAATTGAAATCGCTTTGTGAAACAGATTTCGTTACACAATGTAGAGCCTGTTGAGACCTTCAAGTGAAAATAACTAAGTACTTACTTAGTTTGTATGTACAAGAGCGCGCTGAAATAGGTAAGTATGCATTAAACATTAAAGGAAGGTAAAGGCGAGACAGAATATATATTGGTGAAATAAATCTAAACACATGAATAATGAACGAGGGTTTATAAAAGGGACATAAACAGGGATTCAAAATGCAAAATAATCTTAAAAATGACAGCATAATTATACCGTTTCCATTTTAAAACATAGTAAGACTGATGTACCTAGGTACCTAAGTAAGTAATTTTAAACAATATCTTATATTGACCACAGAAGATACCTCCTACTCGGCATAAGTTGATAAAAACGAAATAAGTGTAAATAAAAATGTTCTTTGTCGACAACCAGTTCCTATTTATGAAAATTACAGTAGTAAATCTAGTATGCAAAAATTTGGAAAGGTAAAAAACTGTAGTTAGTTATGAAGGCCAATCTTTATAATCATACCTATAGGTGAAAATATTCGAAAATGGTAAGAATCTTTCTAAATCTATAACTCAAATAAAATGTTTGGCCTAGTTAAAACGGTTAATTATTTTAAAAGTAATTTTGTACAACTCTACTGATATTTTTAAATTAGTACAATTTTCCAATCGGTATTTTCACAGATGTGATTTCAAAAATCGGCTCCCTTATAGATGGGTATAGCCAGTAGCCGTTTCATTATTTCCGCGCGTGAGTGTGCGTGCAGTGTGAGTGCGACGCAAAGCGCGACGCGATTAGCCATGCCTGTAACCCGCAGAGATCCCTCGGGCTATTAGCTCTATTTAACTCCCCCGCAGGCGAGATTCTATTAGCACTCCATTACCAGAAAAAGTGCCGACTTTAAAAACAAGTACTTAAAGTCAGACCGTAAAACACGGCGGAAGTTGTTCTTTAAATTTGTTTAACGTTACACAGTGAAACGTTAACAAGGCGAACCTGGTTAATTGTGATGATAATAAATTACATTAACTTATACTGAATACAGAAAAATTCTCCTTTTACCCATGGTCCCACCTACATGTCCCATATACAGGTCGTAATTTTCAAATTTGATTCAATGAAGAAAATTGTTTATTATCTAAATTTATACTCAACTCAAGAAGAATATTTTCTTTTTCAATAAAATTCTATTATTATTTCAATAAACTCACAAAAAAGCTATTGTTTTAATGAATGTTTACCACTTAGTGCGGTGGGACCAGGGCTAAAAAATAAATTACCCGTAGACCCACTAACGAACACTGTTTAGAACGGTAGGACAACGGGTAAAAAAAAATACCCGTGAACCCACCAGGGGGACATATTGGTGGGACCACGGCTGAAAGGGGGAAAAATTGCGTCTTTTGAATTGTTCTTTCGGTAAGTATTTTTAACGGGTCTCAATGGTTTCACATAATTTAATAAGTCATAATGTATCATTCTCCATAATCAACGTTAGTCATAAAGCGAATTATTTCTGAAACAGTATTTTCTTCGAAATTGTTATAAAACAAACCTAACCTAACCTACTGCGTTCTATAAGATGGCATTTAAAAAATCTGCAAAAAATACTTGTTTGATAAATAAATCACTTTATGACTACCTAACGTTGATTATGAATAATGATACTTTATAACTTATTAAATTATGGGAAACCAAGATGCGCCATTTGTATCCTAAGGAAATATATACATATAACACTTTTTGTATACGGTAACGATTAAGAAAACAACCAAATTTACATTTTTTTTAAGATTTTGGGTAGATAACCTACGTACTTAGGTAACTTACGTATTGCTAGAAATGCTACAAACTAAAGACGCCACAGTATGTTGTTGCATTAACCGTAAATCACTTTAGCTAGCTTAATTTATTCAGTAAATTAGAACTCCCACGTGCTTAATCTGGGTTTTGAGCTCGTAATTGTTCGTACAGTTTCTCAGGCATAGTGGAGCATAAATCCATCACATGGAACGTGATAAGTATAAACTTTAGATAAGAATTGATTGATTGATGGCGCTCCATGTTTTCCTGTCATTACGTATTCAAAGTACGAACAAGGAAAGCCAATAAAGTTGGTGTAATTTTTCACAGCCGCGTAACGACGTCGTTATTGCAGTGTTATTCACGCTGTTACTTAGACGCGGCCCATTTATTACCGGCCTCACGCATTAATGACGAGCCGCCATATCGAATGTGGACACCCATCACTCGTCTCAAGCTATTACGTCTAGTTTGGTAATGAAAGATAAGCGAACCCTGTGCTACTGATCCCATCGCAGCATTTTCCTTTCCTATAAACTCAATTTTAAATTTTATTTTATCATAAATAAGAAGTGACTCCTATTGCTTGAAGAGTTAACAACTTAAAGCTTATTATAGCGTTTTTAAAATTCAGCGACCGTTTAAGCGTTCTGCCTTTCATCTGAATTTTGTATTTACTCAAGGAAATGTTTTGTTGTGGAAAATTACCGCCGTTGTGCTTTATATTCTGAAACGTAATCCTTTCAGATTAAGGATTAAGTATAAAGGTATCCGTTGACAGTCCTGTTTAGGAGGGCATCTTTAATAAGTTTTGAGCAATTTTAATGACACCTTCAGCTGCAATGCTTAAAAACAGATAGGTCTTCACTTGCGAATAATAACGAGGTTTAGAGTAGGTGCTTAAAGTTTGGGGAGGGAGTAGGAAAGGGTCGCGGCACGGACGTGCGTGTCGAAATCTGTGCCCCGCTATCGCTCGATGTCGCGGCTGACGTAGCTCATTTAAAATATTTAATGAACCTTCCAATTAATTAATGCCAAGCTTTGGGCGTAAATTTTCTTATATAGCTGTCTAACCATTATGCAAAGTGACATTGTTGCGGCAAACAAAGACGAGTCTAATTTTCCCAAATAGCCAGCCTATTTAAGGAGTTTTTAAATTGCAGTTTTATAAGATCTTTTGTTACTATTTAACAGTATTTATTTCAATTGATAACATTTATAAAAGTAGATATATATAGCTAGTACCTTTTCCCCGCTATCCGAGGGTAAATAGAAGGTGAGTACGGTGAGGAAGGAGATTCCCATGCATGGGATGATGATGTTGACGGTGTAGAACAAAGTCTTCCGTCGCATCGTGATGTTGAATGTGATATCCAGGTATGGCTCGTCGCAACATGTGTAGAATTTTTCGTTCCTGCAGAAAGAAAGACATCGATCAACAACAATAGAGTATCGGTATGATTATTCAATTCTCCCCTCCCTCAATCCCTCCATAAAGAGCACTAAAAGGACAAGTGCAGCTCGGAATGATCTTACCTACAGAAACTGTCGAACACAGCATTACGTAATTCCCTATGTTCTCTTCTAGGTATAGCTAAACTGATGTTAATTTTTCTTTTAAATATACCTACGATAAAGCTTTGGCTACGCCGCTGATTACAATATGTTAATAATATGCGTTGAACTCATTTATTGAACGTATGACTATAGTAAGAACACTGGTATTTTTTTGGACTTTTCGATCACGAAAGAATCAATGTAAAAAAAAACTGAACATGGCAAAGGCACTATAATATATATATGTGTGTGTGCGCGCGTGTGTGTGTGTGTGTGTGTGTGTGTGTGTGTGTGTGTGTGTGTGTGTGTGTTTCTGTGTGTGTGTGTGTGTGTGTGTGTGTGTGTGTGTGTGTGTGTGTGTGTGTGTGTGTGTGTGTGTGTGTGTGTGTGTGTGTGTGTGTGTGTGTGTGTGTGTGGAAACCAAAAAGTTGAACACGTTAAAAAGTAGTACTATAAAACTTTCATACGAGTTTTAAATAAGGACCGCAGACCAAATTTTTGATGTCCACTCGAATGGAGTAGCGGCAGCCCGTATTTCCCCGTAAGGCATTGCTACACTATAACCAAAATTATGCGCATGTGATTCGTCACACTGTCAAGCCTGACAGACCATTATGCGTTATGGCTCGTTCAAAATCGGTTTTTCACACATTTAGTATTCTTAGAGTTACTAAACTCATGTCATGTCATTGCAATGTGTTGTCTCTATCCCTAACCATACTCAATGTAGGAATCCGATATGCTTCTAACTTGTCACAAAAATAACATGACACAAATAATACGTTTCTGGTGTTTACATAAGTGTTGTATAGTGGTTTAAAAATAGCACAATACGCTTTCTAAGCGTTGAACATAATGATGACTATTATAGAGTTCAGTCATTCTCCGGAGTTGTACACTACGTCAAATTAACCCGTCGGTTATTTTCAATGACGAATTTATTACACTGAGTTCACAAATCTGGAGAATGACCAATATTTTCCAGATTTGTACTCTTATATAGCCTAATAAATCCTACTAATTATGTAAATAGGAAAGTTTGTTCGTGCGTTACTACTTCACGCCAAAACATCTGAACGGATATAGATGACATTTGGTATATAGATAGTTGCACGTCTGAAATAACACATAGGTCACTTTATACTTTCATGAGATCGCGCTAGAATCCGAAATCTCAACCACTAAGTTTAGAGACAGGAAATTTGGTGTTTTTTATGCAACGTTAACGAAGAGCGCGATGTACCTAGCTTATGGAATTTTCACGGGATTTTTTGGAGAAATCCCGAAATTTGAATTCAACTGCGAAACTAATGGTTTACGCGCACAGAACCACGAGTAAAGGCTAGTACTTAATAATAAAGTACCAAAAGATATCCGTGTGAGTATCTAAATACATAATGTACTTAATAGCTGCGCATTGTGTTCCGGGAAGCCTGGAGAGCTAAAAGGCATTTATTAAGAGCCATAAAGCTACAAAACACCAATCAGACGCCGTCTAATAAAAAACCATCAATCACGTTGTCCAATTCTGAAATTCCTCCGAACTGATTGTCAACTTGTCAGGATACAACTAATCAACGGGATGTTGTTTCACTCGAATAAAGTAACGGCACTTAACAAATACCTCGACAATTCAATCCTTCTTTAACTTCTATTGAGATGGAGGTACCCTTGTAATGTGATGTAGTGACGTGTGAAATTTAGACGATTCTGCACCGAAGCGTACCCTATAGTTTTTTCATAATAGGTATAAGTACAAGTTAAGTATGAAGTATCTTTTTCTATTTATTTTTCAACTTCATTTTTTTATTACTTTTACGGTCATCCCGTGAAACCATATATTTCAAACTAAATACAAACTGAAATATAGATGCACAGAAAAAACCCCAGAAAAAAGACCAATGCTGGGAATCGAACCCAGGTCCTCAGCGTTCCGTGCTGCGTGCTTACCCCTACACCATCACTGGTCTAGAAGTTAGCGACGAATTTTTCCCACACATCGTACACTTCAGTCTGTTATAATCACATTACGTATCATGGTGCCCTGGTACCTTGGTAGTATATTTTTTTCATACTCTGGCGTTTTTGATGTATTTTCATAATGGGTTACAGTTTGTGCCAGCACAGGTTGACTTGTGTTCTCCTGGTAGTATAGAATTAGTTTTTCTTACGATATTTAAACCCGTTTCTTGATGTTGTTATTTATGTTTAGGCGCTACTCTTTTTGTGTTATGCGCTCCTGGTGTAATGCACTGCTTGTGTCTGACACAATTTAATCCCTGCCCATTCACACACACTAGAACACACTTTACATACATGTACACTATGCCTACATATTCCAATTTGCTATACTTGGTTTTAAACAGTCTCATAACCCTATGCTCCCCTAGTATCCATAAGCAATTTTCTATACAGAGAATGCCCTTTATTCGCACGTCAAGGACGGAGAAGACCATCTCTGAGCTATGTATCCCTGGTACCGTGGCTCACTGCAACACGAACATTATTCATTATATAGCGTTCAATGGCTAATCAACTATCAACTTTAAATGACCTTGATTGTCTTGAGGTTGCGTACTCTTTTGAGTGTGACGTTCGGGATCTAAACAAACGTATCCCTTTAGATAAAAATAACCTAACACTTATTTCACAAAATATACGTAGCATATATAGTAACTTTGATGACCTACAATTAACCTTATCTGAGCTCAATTTTGATGTCGATATCATAATTCTAACGGAATGTCGATTAAATCGAAATAAACCCATCCCCTGTTTTGCTAACTATACTTCCCTCGCTACCACTAATAACCTAAACCAGAATGACGGGGTGGTTCTTTACCTAGGCTGTTGTTTAAATGCGGTTGCGAGTGAAATAAATTTAATACATGCCTCCTGTGTTCAGTTAAAAATGAATAATACAATAGTTTTACGAGGGGCGTTCAATATAAAGTGAGAATGAGATGCAAACTCTTTTAATATTACGAAATTAAATACTGGCCGGTAAAGCTAATCTATCTAGCTGATTGCTATGAAAAAAAACTAACTGTCTTTTGTTTAAAAAAATATACGGTAATTTCTTTGCAATGCTATTGAGTACGTTAGCGAAAATGGAGAAAATTGAACTGCGCGCCGTTATCAAATACTCCTCCGTATTCGACAGTCGCACGTTGGTGCGCCGAATTTAGACGTGGAAGAACATCGACAATGGACGACCCCCGCTCCGGACGCCCTACTACAGCAGTAACTGAAGAAATTGTGAAAAAAGTCGAAAACTCAGTTTTGGCGGATCGTCGTGTCACAGTTCGTTTTATTGCTGAAAATGTAAAGATTTCAACGGGGAGCGTGCATAATATTTTACATGAACGCTTGGGTATGAAAAAGGTATCTGCGCGTTGGGTACCAAGAATGCTTAGTGACACGCAAAAACAAACTAGACTAGAGATTTGTCAAGAAGCTTTGAACCTGATGCAGCAAGACCGGGAACTTTTTTTGGCGCGATTTATAACAATGGACGAAACATGGCTCCATCATTACGACCCTGAAACGAAACTGCAGTCTATGACATGGAAAAGGCCATCATCTCCAACTCCGAAGAAATTCAAGGTGAGCCCATCTGCCGGTAAGGTCATGGGCTCTGTTTTTTGGGATGGTAAAGGGGTATTAATGATTGAGTATCTCGAGCATGGAGCCACTATTACGGGCACTTTATACGCCAAACAAATAGCAACATTGCGCAATGAGATCCGCGAAAACCGGCGAGGTAAACTCTCGAAAGTTGTGCTGTTCCACCAGGACAATGCCCCGGCACACAAGTCCGCCGTTGCAATGGCTGCAATTCGTGATGCTGGGTTCGATATCCTTAAGCATCCTCCGTATTCAGCAGATCTCGCTCCCAGTGATTTCTACCTATTTCCGAGATTGAAACGATACCTGAGAGGCCAGAAATTTGAAGACGACGACGCGGTAGTCGCTGCAGTACAAGAATTTTTAAGTACTCAAGATGAGACCTTTTTTAAAAATGGAATTTTAAGTTTAGAGAAAAGATATACTAAGTGTATTATGCTAAAAGGTGACTATGTCGAAAAATAAAATGACATTTAGTAAAAGTTGTTTATAACATACTCATTCTCACTTTTTATTGAACGCCCCTAGTAGGTATTTATCGGTCCCCCTCGAACTCGAATGCATCTGATTTCATTAACTCACTTGGCCTGCACCTAGATACTATAAAATCCGTTAGTAATATTATAATCACTGGTGATATTAATATAAATCTTATACCCCGCACGCAGGAGACCTCGCAAGATAGATCTAATAGAAACAATTATCTTAATATGCTATCTACTTATGGCTTGCTACCAGGTATTACGCTACCGACCAGAGATCGGAGTTGTTTGGACCACTGTATGTTAAAAATACAGACTGGTAATACAGCTACATATACAGCAGTATTAAACACCTCAATAACAGATCATCGCACTATTTTTCTTGCGCTCTCTAGGCAATTAAGGATAAAAGATCCAATAAAAGTTAAGCATATTAATTACTCTACAGCACTTGATCACTTGTCAAATCAAAATTTTGGGTGCCTCATGTCAAGTTCTGATCCACATTACATTATACAACAGTTAATTGATAAGCTTCAGGAATCCCTTGATCATGGTAAATTTTTGAAAAATGTTCCTAAAAGTCAGCGGGTCATTAAACCTTGGATCACTCCTGGATTGCTGAGGTGTATCAGAAATAGAAATAAATTACAATATCAGGCTCGATCTAATCCTGAAGACGAGATCCTGAGGGTCACATTCAAGAGGTACCGCAATTATTGTAACAATTTGATTAAGAAATTGAAAAGACAATATGACAGAGAACAGATAGCTAAAGCGACGAAAAATCCTAAGGCTCTGTGGAGCGCAATTAAAAATGTAACCCATTATAAAACCAACAACAAACACAGCCTTGAGCTTCTTAATTCTAAGCCATCTCCTATTGCAGCAGTTAACCATGTAAACGATGTCTTTGCAAATGTGGGTAAAAAACTCGCTGAAGACATTCTGAGTAAACGTTCGAATGGCCAGAATCATACTCCTGTATGCGCACTTACTACCAATGCCACATCCTTTGTTCTGCTTGATACGGACCCAGGGGAGGTGGATAACGTCCTTGCGGGTCTCAAGAATGATAGTGCCCCTGGTTGGGATGAAGTTCCCACTAATTTCTTGAAGCTCGCTAGGCACATAATCGTCCCCGTCATAGTCAGACTAATCTATTTGTGTTTTGCTGAAGGTGTATTTCCTGCGTTGCTAAAGCTGGCTATAGTAACACCTGTGCACAAGGCCGGCGAGAGAGATGATGTCAATAACCATCGACCTATATCTGTATTACCCGCTGTATCCAAAATAGTGGAAAAAATATTAAATAATAGACTCACAAGTTATCTAAATAAATTTATTATTATCTCGGACTCTCAGTTTGGGTTTCAAAAAGGTAAATCTACAGAAGATGCTGTCTTGGCGCTGACTGCAGAAATCACGCGCCAAACAGATCTGGGTAGAAAATGTCTAGCAATATTCCTTGACTTGAAAAAGGCGTTCGACACCGACTCTCTCTCTGGACTTGTGCACAAACTTGAATATATTGGTATTCGAGGTGTGCCGCTTTGTCTGTTTAGGAGCTACCTAAATAATCGTTCCCAGAAAGTAAAAATAGGTTCTTTTGTGAGTAATAGGAGTCGTTTATCCTACGGTGTACCCCAGGGGAGTGTTCTGGGTCCCACATTGTTCTTGATTTATATTAATGAGCTAGCTAAGCTGTCTCTTGATGGTGGCTGTGTGTTTTCGTATGCTGATGATACAGTATTGGTGTTCGCGGACAGCACTTGGGAAGCGGTGTATGAAAAAGCTGAAAAAAGCCTGTATAAAATAGCTATATGGCTGAAAGATAACCTGCTGACACTTAATAGCGAAAAAACTAACTACATGTGTTTCTCAAAGTACGACAACACACAGCCATCGGCAGACTTGAAGCTGATAATACATAATTGTGAGCCTTTTGATACTAGGGGATGCAATTGTACTGTAATTAAGAAGGTCTCCTCAACCAAATATCTTGGAGTTATACTGGACCAGCGTCTCTCTTGGCATAATCATATTGAATTTCTTAATGGGAGGATTAGAAAGCTAGCATGGATCTTTAAAATATTAAGGCATGTCACCTCCACGAATCTTATAAAACAAGTATATGTTGCATTAGCCCAATCCATTATGACCTACTGCATCCCAATATGGGGTGGGGCAAACAAAACGAAATTCATTGAGGTTGAAAGAGCGCAAAGGTGTCTTCTTAAAGTGATGTTCTCTAAGCCATATAGATTCCCTACTTTTGATTTGTATAGAGAGTGTGAATTATTGTCCATAAGGCAACTGTTTGTAGTAAACACAGTCATAAAATTACATAAGACCAAATGTCTGAACCAACCACTGTAACCCGTAGGAGAAGAGGTAATGCTGTCCAATTTCCCCCTACAAACTCAAAGTTTGCTAGGAGACAGTTTGGCTCTCAGTCTGCTAGGCTTTAAAATATTGTAAATTAGGAACTAAACATTTTCCCTATGCATGTCTCTGATTGTAAAAGAACTACTGGCTAAAAAAGCTAAGTTACGAGGAAATAGAAGTGCTATTGTTTTAAGACTTAACTGTGAATGTTAAGGGTGTACTATTGAGCAAAATTACAACACAACATAATACAATACAATAACTCTTTATTGGCCAGTAGAGATGGCGCTACTAAGCCAACTTTTACAAGTTAAGTAAGTTTGGCTTAGTAGCCCCATCTCTTGGTCCAGGTGAGCGGTTAGCTCCGAAGGAGTGTTAAAGTCTCTCGGTAGAGGGCATAACATAGATGCGCGCTTATCACTGCATAATGTGATTATAACAGACTGAAGTGTACGATGTGTGGGAAAAATTCGTCGCTAACTTCTAGACCAGTGATGGTGTAGGGGTAAGCACGCAGCACGGAACGCTGAGGACCTGGGTTCGATTCCCAGCATTGGTCTTTTTTCTGGGGTTTTTTCTGTGTATCTATATTTCAGTTTGTATTTAGTTTGAAATAGCTTTTGCCCGCGACTCCGTCCGCGTGGAATTAGTAATTTGGGCAGCTTATGCTTTTTAACAAATTTGCTTTTTCATCAATTATGGCTCTCCTTAGTTCCTCGATATGAAAAATAATTACCCGCCCCCACCCCCCCACCAAACCCCCCGCCCACCCGCGTTCACATTCAACACCGTACTCCCAAGTCAAGCGTGCCTATAGATGTTTTACTTCAAAAACCCCTGATTTTGAAACATTATTCCGCTCCTCTCCGCTCCTATTGGTGTTAGCGTGATGATATATAGCCTATAGCCTTCCTCGATAAATGGGCTATCTAACACTGAAAGAATTTTTCAAATCGGAGCAGTAGTTCCTGAGATTAGCGCGTTCAAACAACAAACAAACAAACTCTTCAGCTTATTAATTCTTCTAAAAACTGTTCGATAAATTCTTAAAATAGACGTATCTTTCTTATTTGTGAACCGATTGAAATGAAACAAACACTAAATGTTAATCCAAGAAAATACCAACATATCAGTGAAAACCGCATCCTTCTAGCTTAAGCCGTTTCTGAGATTAGCGCGTACAAACGCACAGACAAACAGACAAACAGACAATAATTCTAAAAATCATTGTTTCGGGTTCTATTGCGCTAATAAATATCTGTAGTGACAGTTTTTCTCAAATATCTTCAATGTACAGACACCGACTTGTTACAGATTTATTATATGTATAGAATAGATATAGGTGTAAGTAAGCAAATCACAGAACTAATAGTAACCTATTTTTTTTTTCAATTTCATAATGATGATAATGTCATGATGTCCATTAGTGTGCGTTCCGGAATCGTCCCTACTTTTTCGCGTCTTCTGATATACACACCTGTCAATTGCACTTTTTGACTGCACTAAATAGTGGTTTTTTATCTTTTTTTGAACAAAAATTTCTCTGCTCTTATTGTCTTACGCGTTGGCGCTTGCTATCGCATACGCTATTTCTTTCTGTCAAATGATATAAGATAGTGACAGACAAAGATGGTGAATGCGATTACGAGCGGCTGCGCGTTAGACTATACGAGTGAGACCTCTGAACTCTCTTAGTACCTACGCTTTTTTTATAAGAACCTCATTTGTTCTGGAACAGATTTTTGTCCTTCGAAGGTGGATGACCGAGGGCATGAGGCAGTCGTAATTTGCGAGTAGGTACGCAATAAGTGTCGTCCGTAGCCGATACTGATCCCATTACTTCCATGCGGCGCTTGATCCGGGCTCAGCGCAGCTTGCGGAGGCTTCACGCCGGAATGCAATCTCAAGTGGCGTGAACGCTATGAGAATACGTAAAACATTGACTTCGTACGAATTGTTCGTCGAACTGGAGAGAACTTCGACAGAGTTATAAGATAATATTGATTTTAATTCACAATTATTAGCATAAGCACGAAAACATGTTGTTTTTAGTCATAAAAAACCGTGGTCATACATGTCGTCTGAGTTTTTCGGCCTTCACGTGCAAAACTACATTTGAAACACGAGTTTTAAAGTGTAAAAACTTGCACACACCTGTGAAGCAATTCAATGGTGTGTGTGAAGTTCCTAATCCGCACTGGAACCCCAGCCACCTCATTTTGAGAGGAAGAATTTACACTTAACAATTCGCGGCCATTAATTTAATTGCTACACTCATTTTTGTTAAGCCCGGTATCGTTAAATGAACTGCCTCGGCAAAGTATCAGGTGGGGTACTTGTAAAGTGAAAATATTGAAGCCGGTTGAATGAAAAGCAAAGTCGCTGTACAAACATTACTTCGAGAACCCATTCTACGACAGGACCATTGAAATATCAGCTCTATATAGACCGGCGTAGAAGGAAAAACGATTGCAGGAACGACGGAGTAATTACATAAAGGACAATGCCGGAGGCGTTTCAAAGTGGATTCTCCTGTTTTGCTTTCGCCTAGCTCGGCTTGGCTTTAGTTAAGTTAAGCGCATTACAGAACCGTAAGCTAATTTTGTTTATATGTATTTAGCTCTAGTTCGTTCGTTTTACGAGTAGTCGCGTCTTATTTCAATTTATATCTGCTGTTAAACACGTACCGACGTATTCGACGTATACGACTGTAAGTCTCATATCGTAAGGGAAAGTTAGATGAACCGAGTTTGAGCCACGTTCCATTTTAAAGGGGTGAATTTCGTGATAAGGATGGCGAATGGGGCCCTTAGAGCGAGGCTTAGCGTAGCAAAGCGGACACACGACGTAAAAGTGATGTCGAGGTAAGTGATGTTGGCTTTCTAACGACCCTCGCCGGTTCGAGGGCCGAGGATATCTCGCAGTGGAGGACTGTGAGTCCACTCGGCCGCGCTGTGTGACCTGTGCTAGTCTAAATATTCAAGGCTTTATCAGACATGTTCGAAAAAAAAGTTTTAATTTTAAGTGTGTCGCAGTATGCAGAAGCCCTTAGATATCGCAGAGCAGATCTACTTATTCTATGGCACGTAAACGCAATACCATATTTTATGTATGCCGGTTACAGTACAGAGGCTTAAGCGAACAATTGAGCAAGTATTCACTGAGAAGTACTTAGTGAAGTTTGCGCAAACCATAGAGGAATTAACTAATAGAGTGGTAATACGGGCTATCTAATTTTCCTATCCAGTACAACCGGTAGCGGGTATTCTTATTACCATATATCTTTCCTTAAGGTCTGCATGCAAATGATTTCATGAAATCGTATAACACTTCAAATCTTGCTAGTGTATTTTCACCCACTTCTAGTGATCGGATTGATTTGGAATTTGGCACGTTTATTGCTCCAACGAAGAAAAACTTATTTATAAACTCTTTTATTGATCGTTTAGTTAGAAACCGCTTACAGCAACATACAAAGTAGTTAGCACGGCAAATGCCGCTCTCTTTGACTCGGTCGTGCCTTCGGGCGTATTACAAATTATTAATTTACGAGAGTCTAATCTGGCATATTTCTATGTTAGCAGTAGATTGATTACGCCACCTCCTAATAGCGAAATGCCAACAAAGGGCTCGGAAGTTACTGCCTTAAGAAGAATTGTATAAACAACTGCAAATGCTTAGTCACGCCGTGCTTCTGACGTTTTTAATTTAATGATATAAACAGGAGCAGGATTTTTGATTCAATGTCATGTACCTATAAAAGCATTAATTGGTCCTAACACAGTCTCAAGCAAATGTAAGTTTTTTATTTAAAATGTTATCAATTTGTAATCTTAGTATATTATGTTTATTCTCGTTGCATCATATTTATTTCAAAATCATTATAAATATGTACAAGCAATAAAGAAATAAAAAACGAATCGTAGCTAGTCAATGTGAAACGGAAAAGCAAACAGTTCTTTGAGTCTCCGTTCTCTCGCTACTTACTTAAGTTCTGTGTAGTAAGTAAGCAAAGACTATTCCATCAAAGAAATAACAGTTAATACCAGGGTAATTTCTGCTTATTTCTTGAGCGCGGCAACGTCCGGCGTAAGTGAAAATAAATTACCAAGATATTTTCTCATTGTCCGGACTGCGATGTGGCTCAACGAATCATTTTCGCCGTCTTATGAAAAAATAACTAAATACATATTCGACGTTTCATTCTTGTTGTGGTAATGGATACGCTGCCTTAATGGCAAAGTGGTTTGCGGTTCTTCGCCGTGGCTCTTTTACAAATCAAGAAGAAACTAATGCTGAGATAGCCAGGACTTTCAGTAGGTGATAGTTTTGTAGAGACCTGTACTGGTTGGTTGGACATGGCTTACCTACGTTACCTCTTATCTAGTTGAGCACTAGATACTTCCAGTTTAGTATATCTTTTGGTGACTTATCAACGTCCTTAACTAGGATTGTCTAGCTCTAACTAAAGTAAAATACAATTTCACCACCCTAAAAACCATTTTTCTAACAGCAAACGTTGCCTAGCCTATATGATGATTTCAGCCTAAAATTACCCATATCGGTGAAATTGAATTTATTTGTTTCAGGAAATATCACTTATCGTCGTTTTTGTTCCGGTGAAACCTTCAAAAACAAACGACAGAGACAAACAATCTAAAACAACTGATAATTAATCAAAAAGTAGAGCTATAAAAACAATGTCTACACAATATTATTTGACACGTGCAGACCTGAATCTTACGATTTTGCAGTAAAGCAGCAAGAACTGGTCGTTTGATTGGCTTGTTCTTGTCGGACTAACCTCACCGCAGGTACCTCCAAGATGTCCCACTCCACGGACATGTAGAATTCTGACAGGTCCACACCGACAGACACAATGTTGCTGCCAGCCTGTTCGTCCATATGCCTCAGGTCCACCTGCATAAATACATAGGCGCACATGTTATACACGATATTGTAATTTGCTCTTTAAATCAACAATTATTCTGGGCGAACAAGTTATTTTCCATTTAAGTACTTGTAGAAACAGAAAGTGAGTTTAAATGATTATGTACCTGCAGAAATGCACTAGAAAACATGTTTTTGTAAGTCTGAATGTACTTTAGCTATTCCATTATCGTTAGGTAAATAGACTATTATAATGTTAAACACTCTTAATCCACTAATAATATCGTTATTACATATAAGAGATAATCATAATCTAAATAATGTTTGATTAATAATCATAAGTAATTAATTTCTTGTTTATTTAACACTGAAAGCTTTATTTTAATTTTTAAGGAATAAACACGAAGAGCAAGAATAATTCCGTAATTTATTATTGCTATCGATCTTCCGTAATTGTTATCGATTTAATTGCACAGGTGTCGCACGCAGCTACCACGTCGATGTCGTGTCGTAGTCGTAGGTAGATGTTAAGCAAGTGCGCAATTATTGTTGCTCCTATTGTTTATTGATTAATATTTTATTATCACTATTCTAGTTTAATTATTGTTATCAATACATCCTATTTAGTTTCACTTTATTTATGCGATACATGCACCCTGTCACACAATGTGTACAATTCACTAAAACCTAAAAATAATTTGCAAGTTAGATTAATAACGCTGTAATCGCAGACTGGCTTCAAGTGCAGCTAAGCAGCTAGCACCAACAAAACTAACGTACTTTACTGTGTATTAACGTATTCAAGGTGACCTTCGAAGAAACTCTAAAACCACATACCACAGAGTGTGCCAAGTGGGATGTACCTGTCTCAACAAAATTAAAAAAAACGCAGATAAAATGATGTACTTAATATTCGTTCAATACAGCATATCATCAACCATAAACACAGAAGAACCATTGTCAAAAACATCAATATCCCGAATCATGCGAAGTAGGTTTCAGCGCGCAAAACACAGAGAACACCGAGTAAAACATTAGATTTGGTTTGGAGACGTCGTGTGAGTTAAGGATGGAGTCGGCCTCTTGTTCGTCAGATGGATATGACGTTACCGTCTCGTATTGCACTCGACAACATTATTTTTACAAGGAATTTCGCAAAAGAGTGCGGTTCGACATCAAATCTGTAAAGGATTCGGGAGCGCCGGCTCCGTCGCGTGACGCGTGTGTGTGTCGCGCGGACGCGCCGGGCGGGCCGGCCGCGCGGGCGTCGGCGGGGCGCCCGGCGGCCTCTACGCGCCGCGTGCCACCACTCACATGTCGTTTGTCACCTCCGCGTGCAGCGAACATAGCGAGCGATCACTACCATACTATACACGAGTGTTGGCACCAGGCGCAAAGTTTTAATAAGTGGAGCATGCAACAAACGTAGCCACGATTGAAAAGAGGCAGATGGGCCATCGTCTTCGCTTCAACCGTCGCATCGTTCACACTAGGATTCTTAACATCTAGCTTAGATATTGTGCACTATGAACTGTGTCTGGGCTTTGAGTAGGATAACTTGTTTCGGAATGAGTAGGTATCATGCAATGGACGACTGGCGACATCATATTCTTACAGCCACTACGATGTCGCTAAGAGGGAAAGGTATAAAATATGCAACGTGATGACTGTTTATATGCTCGAAAGTGTAAGATAGAGCCTTCAGTGTGATAGTCACATCTGATTATTGACAACGTGCTGTGCTTAACCTGTTCGCGTGTAAGGTATCGTGTAAAGCTGTGTCAGAGCCGTGTCCGCGGTCCGGGCGGGCGGCCGCCGTGATCGGGAATGCAAGTGGGTGGAGTGAAGCCGGAGCATGCGGTGAGTCGAGTGTACATCGATCGTAGGGAGCATGCAGCAAGCGTCATCGAGGACGTGTAGTACGTGTGTGTGTGTGGCGCGAGCGGAGCCAGCTAGGTAGGGTGTGAGCCCCGGCCGCGTCGCCCAGCGCTGCGGGTCTCGGTGGACGTAGCCATTCGCTACTCTCCTTGTTACTTTGATTTAGTTTGTCAAGTTGGTACTCGCAGAGCGTGGAAAGACTCAGGCGGGGCGGGAAGTGTTGGAGGGGAAACGGATCGAGTGAATTTATTGCATCCCATATCACCTGGCAGTCGGAATTTTATACCTTTCCGTGTCGAGCGAGGGAGGCCGATCGAGCTAAGTGGAACCGGCCGAGGATATTCTGGAGCATTCGTGGTCACGCACGTTGACATACTGCTACTCCACATACTTTAAAACATCATTACATCACCATCGCAATAGAAAAATTAACTTGCAACATGTCAGAGCTAATGGAGCGAGCTGCGGGCGAGGAGCGGGCGGCACAAGACGCGCGCTCTACACCTCTACGCTAGCACCGTCTTACAGTCAATAAGTAAAAGTGAGTAAAACATACCACATGGACAGAAAAGTAATGATAATTACACGACGAATTACGTTCGAGCCAACAAGCTATTGCATGGACATCGGCCGGGGCGGGGCCCTACGGCTACGGCCCGCGCTCGGCGCCAAGCAGCCTACAGCGGGGCGTCACCTTGAAGCCGTCATACGTCCAGCTGCCTAACTTAAGCACACAGGTTTGCACGTCGTAAGGAAAGAACTCGACGTCGATCGAGCAGGAGGACTTATAGACGGCGGGCGGCTGCCACACCACCATGCCGTTGTAGTAGACCGTGGCCTTGGTCATCAGCGTCACCTCGTAGTTGCCGTCGGCGCTGCGGACAAACAGAGTGGTCAGCGAGAGCGGTGGGGAGCTCCGCGCAATTACCTTGAATCCGTCGTACGTCCAGCTACCGAACTTAAGAACGCATGTTTGCTCGTCGAACGGAAAATATTCCACGTCTATTTCACAGGAAGACTTGTAAATTGCGGGCGGTTTCCATTCGACCAGCCCCTGGTGGTAGATGGTCGCCTTGGTCGCCAACGTTACCTCGAAGTTGCCGTCAGCACTGCAATGTTAACGCACATTTACAAGCCGGCTCGCGGCTCCTATCAGTCGCCGCTGGGTGTCGTGTCGTCAACTGCATACAGGTGCGTATGTGTGTCGCGTCACAGCTACCGCGCCGTCTACGGCCCGCGCCGCCGCCGCCGCGCGGCTCACGCGGCAATCAGATCAGGTATTAGTGATACCTACTCTACTTTAATACAATTCAACGTGTGTCAGTATATGTATACGATTTCACTACAAAAGTAAGTTGATTGTTTGTTCTAAAGATAACTGATGACGTAGCTGTGAAATGTGTGAACAAGTGTACGATCGAATAGTACGCAGTGTTCGCTTGTATCGACTCGATAAAAATTCGTATGTAGGTGCTTTTGTCGTTCAATATTTGATGTGTAGAGTAGTAGTTGAAACGACCTATTTAAAACAAATTTCCATTCGCGGCAATTTCATTGTTGTCATTTTACTACCGTTTAATTAGTCGTTTACATTTCTTTTTAAATTTAAATTCAGACTCTCAATTGTGTGCGCCGTTAGATTGTTGAGTGCGCTCCATTGTGCTCAGGCGATCATTATTCCGACTCCAACTTTATTGTGAACGCTTAGAACTTTCAATGCGGTGATAAATAAAATTTAAGGCAAGCAACTTTGACCCAGAAGCCTTTAAGATATAAGATAACTGATTGGCGTGACCCCGCTCCTCGATGTATCTGTCACATCGAGTACTTACGCGCCGAAACGAATTTCTCTGCTCAGAGCTTTACGCACCGTTCGCGTCGACCGGTTAATACAACGTTAAAATACACAGACTGCTAAAATCCTTTTGACTGTGCCGTTGTTGGTTAAAAACACAACAGAAAAACGAGATACACAACACAACATAAGGCACACATACATGCAATAACATTTATTTACGGTCGAAAAGTTTAGTTATCACTTATTTTGATATTTAAAAACACCAACGAACAACAACGAATAAAACCACGTAACTACATAAACGTGAAAATGAAAGAGAAATGGAATGAAAATGGCAATGAGGGTTAGAAAATTGCTATTCGGGAGAATCGTCGAGGCCGTCAGTTGTAGTGGTGTCCCGGGTTAGCGGAGAAGGGTGAAAGAGGCAAAAAGGTGCGCCTTAGTTGTGAGCGGCGCGCACAGGTTGCAGGCCGGGATCGGAAATGAGTAATGTCTGCTGTCCGGACCATTTATCAAAGTCCGACGCTTCAAGGTATAGAACAAAATTAATGCTACGCTATAATTCAACTGTGACACTTCGATAGAAACTTTTCTACATAAAATTGCTAACGTTCCGGTTTTATTGGAATACCGAAAAAGAAAATTTATAACTGACTATCGTATTCAGGCGTTCGCATACAGGGAAATTTGTTAGACTGACGGATAAGTATTTGGATTACTGAAACTTTGTATTTACCTATTTCACCAAAAACTGAACTTAATCCTTTTCGTGTAAGAGACGGTCCACCGCGGTAACTGTGCAGTTTATCACATTGTGAAGATCATTTCGCACGTCTGTTATCAACTTTGTTAGTCCGTACTTCACTCTTCCAAATATTGTTAAAAACCCATCCGTAAAAGTAGGCTCACTTAATACCTAAAAACCAAAAATAAAAAGTTGCGCTTTTAAAAAATACAAAATGGGCATGAAACGTTTTCATTGACTTGTTTAATTTTTGAATTCAAATGAAACAGAATCCTGGCTTACGTTTGGAAAATTTTGTATAAGAATAAGAAATAATAAAATTAGCGCGTATGTAAAGTATTTCATAATAGCGATAGCAATAGCAAGAATCGAGTGTGTCGAGTAGAAGGGTAAGCACGACTAAGCGCTCGCGTTATTGCTCGTTCTGAATGGAACATTTTGTTTACGTGATAAATATTTAACAATGGAACGGCAGACGTGCGTCGGTATCACTAAACGCACTCTAATTACACATCTACAACTTAGCTGACGGAAAATTTAATACCTACCTCTCGCGAACCGCTTCAAAGTTCTAAGCAGCCCTCTTAATTATTCCGCGGAGACTACACTTACGGAAAATTGTTTGTCTGTCGTTTCCAAAGACACTGGTCGTAATCTTAGCGGAGTTGCAATTTTATTTTATAGCTAGAACCAAAATAACGACACATACAGATAAATCACATAAAATTACGGAGTTGAGGATAAGAATAAACGACATACTTGACATACATTAATTATTATTGTAATTATTAATTAATTGTAATTGTAATTGTAATTATTATTACACCCGCATAGACGCGAAAATTTATTGCTAAGTTTACCTCGACGTTTCGACCACACTGTAGTGGTCGCGGTCTAGAGTAGACCGGTAGTAGACTCGTGACTACGGCCACTGCAATGTACCTAGTCGAAACGTCGAATAATTTTCGCGTTTAAGACCCGAGTGTAATAATAGGTAGATATCTAAGAGTAAAAATTGAGAAAGTTTAAAATAATAGATGTTTAGATTATTGTAACGTCAAACATGTTATTTGTTTCTAACCGCGGCGCGTCTATATTCTGTGTTTACCCGTACCCAAGTACTTAAAAGCGGAATAGCTAGCGCCAGGAAATTATTGCTCAATGTAATCATTTATGCCGCCTACCATAATTCTGTAAAAGCTTCGTATTTTAATGTTTTGGAATATGGTAAGCAGGTTTTCGATTGAGAGGATTTTAGCGAAAAAATTTACATGAAATCGGTATTGAGGCCCTACCCTTGTCGCCGGCAGGCTTGCGACGCCGGCGGTGCGCGAGCCCGCCATGTGAAATGCAATTAAGCCTCCACCACGATGTGAAACACAGTTTCTATTCTCTGCTCTATTTTCTATCTGCAGGATGATTTTTGAGTATCGAGCGCTTGAAAATTACCCACAAAAGAGTAAGTTGAATGTTAGAAAAGTAAATTTTCTATTGAATGAATATTTTATCGGATTATGATTGAAGATCTATTTTAATTTTCAAAATGCTCAATACTTATGATTAAGAATCTTATCAAATACTCAGTTTTGTTTTGAGCTGTTACTTCCGTAAAATGCTTATGTATTTGAGTATGCATGTTCATGTTGACCAAGATCTTTATGAGTGTTTTTATCGGATAGGTATTTACTTGAATTTATAAGTGGGATGGGGTAATGTGACGACGGGTGTGTAGGAGTGGTGTCGGTGTGAAAATAACAATATGTAGATAAATAAAACTAAGTCATCGAACTAATGTTAATCACATTAACAAGTCTATAATAAACACAGATTGAATTTCTAGATTAATTTAGAAAATATACTTGGTGAAATATCGATTTATAAACGCAGCTCATCTTGTAGTCACTTCTGATTACTTACAAGAATACAGTTTAACGGTTTCGTCGCTGGAAACGGAGAATATTGAAGAATATAAAAATTCACGTATTAAATTACGTAAGTACCTATACATATGTACGGGCAAAGATTTTTTTTTAGTTTTCATCGTACAGAAAATGCTCACAACTTGTTAAATATAATTAGTACTTCCTTACATAATAGAGAAGTATCTAACCTACTACTACCTATATTCCGATAGAAATATTATTTTATTATTCAACGGCACGCGCTGTTCCCAGGCGGTCACCCATCCAAGTACTGACCGCGCCCGACGTTGCTTAACTTCGGTGTTCGGACGAGAACCGGTGTTTTCAACGTGGTATGGACGTTGGCAACTGAACTGAAATGATCGCACATATTGTTTCATGTAGAAAAAATAGTAAGTGGGCCTTAATTTTTATGGCTTCAACTACGATAATGCGAATACTATTAAGTGGTGGCGCAACGTAACGCTAGCGGCCGGAGCAGCGCCAAAACCGATTGTTGGCCCGATCCTCTTCAGCAAGAGTATACTTGCGTAATGGGTTTTCAATATTTATTTTATAAAGTTGACGTATGAACCTAAAATAAACCTTAAATATATTTTTTATTAATATACTTACTTCACATGTAAAATTACACAATAAAAACAGTACATTCGCGAGTAGGTGCGCCTAGTCAAATTACTACTAAATTAAAATATCGATGTCGATCCACTATTCTAAAATAATGTATTTAAACACATTATCATAACTTTTCCAGGAACAGCTAATGATTAAATAATAAAAGCCACTTCACGCAAAATATTATGGATAAGTATACAACCTAATAGGCAATTTTGCGAAACGAAAAGTTGCCTTAAGTATGTATGTATTCAGTAACACGCATGGTAAGTATACCAAGAGCGTTCCCGTAGCACTTATTGTAAGTCATCCGGCATGTATATGGCACTCGTGCTAGATAAACGCACACCTCAGAGGTGGGGTTATATCGCGAATAACGAAGGCTTCACTGCCGCAGGGTCTGGGGCACGCCCAAAGGTCGTCACTTTTTCAGGAATATTCCACGCCTATGGCACATCAATAGCTTTATATGCAAATTTATATTTTTGCGCTTTTAAACAAAGGGAGATTTATTTCCGTTCTGAGTTGTTCAAAGTTTAATAGCTTTGCTTGCACTTATTCGGTCGGTGCTATGTTTTCGTAGCAGACTCTTGTTTTTTATTATTTTGCAGTCATCGATTTTCATACTGTTGAAAGTTATTGTCTAAGTACATATAAAACAATTCAACAATTAACCAAATGTGAGTAATTCTGTATTCCATACGTTACTGAAATTGTTTATATTTATCAAAGTACCTACATCTTCGATACTTTGGGAACTTAACATTCTTCAGATCGTTTTAATTAAAATAAAGTTAGGCAATAACACAAGCAATGAAATAATAAATTAATGTTCAAGTTTCTGTTAATTGCGCTTCTGTCTTTCCGAATACGTCTTTGATAATTTCATCTTCGACGTTAATGTTTAAAATCTAATTATCGAAGTCGCGACAGGCCGGAAGTTAATGTGTTATTTTGTAACGTGAAAAATTGATATCAGCGCCCTCTCGCGGCGAACTCTAATATCGTGCTTAAACCGTCGATAACAACTGTCAGCTCATTCATCCATCAAATGACTCGAATGAAATAGTTCCCTAAACCGCCGCATAAATACAGCGCCACCGCACAAGTTGGTCATTTCAAGAGCGGCCGTTAAGAACAAAAAAGTTTAGAATACCATCTACTTACCGATTTAATTAAAAATAGAAATTAATAATATTTCTTAGGGCAAACAGTAGCCCATGTTTAAATAACTATATTAAAAATAACCGGATGGCAGATATTTAGTGAATTTCCTCAAACCCAGCAAATGTAAGTAGCTCTTTGTCTTAATATGGTATGTGTCCGTCTGGCACACCATGGCTATTGGTATCTTCAACCGATTTTTTATTGTTTTCTTAGGGGTCGCATCGTATCGCATCGTGTCGAATCATATCGCATCGTATCGCATCGTATCACATCGTATCGCGTAACATCACATCGCATCACTATCGCTAGATTCTAATAAGAAGGCGGGTTCTCAAGCTCGGTGCTGGCTCTTCTCCTTGGCCCCATTAATCTGAACTGCAGAGGGTAACTCGAGTGGAAAGTGACTCCAGGACAGGACACCTGAAGTAAGCTGCTTCCTCAACAGTCTCGCGGATTGCTAAGTACTCCATATTCAGTGTAAGAGTGTGATTTAACAGTGAAAAAGGTCAGTCCCGAACATTATTCTAGTGTAAAACTTAATAATTTTAATAAAGTGTTTGCCATCTAGTGATTTTTTTATTTACTATAATCAGCAACAGGCGCCCTGAGGTTTAAAATAGTCTTTTGCCACCGTTGTGCGAAGCCGGTGAGTAACAGCTGATTTTTATCTGTTACAATTTATTTATGAGTGGAATATGCATCGATACTTCACCAGTGATTTGTTTAGGTCTGACTTTAGTGGAACAAAAAGAGGGTAAAGTGTTAGGGCGAGTTCTTACTTGTTGTAGAGCACGATGTCGGGCCGCCAGATGTGGTCTGAGGGCACGTGCAGCATGTGGACGCCGCCGTACTCCTTGGGCTCCCAGCGAAGCTTGTAGTCGTACCACGACTGCTCCACCCACAAGTTTGTCGTCATGATCTGATTTTTCAGATTCTGGAAGAAAACAAAGAAAAAGTTAGGTCTTGTGTAGGTGAACACCACAATATATCGGCGAATAATTATCCATATTGCAGAGAATGATTGAGGAACGAGCGCTTCCAGCGGTTGTCATCACCTGACTCGTTTATCCTTTCAGATCGACTGGACAGATAAACTGAGCGGTATACATAACTATTACACGTGGGAGCATATCTGAAAATCTGAATTAAACCGTACCTATCTTCGGGGCAGGCAAGTTTTTTTTATAGTTTTTTAGGGTTACGTAAGTCCGAGTGAAAAAACAGAATACTTGTAGGATCACGTGAGTCCCTGTCTCAAAGATCTCTCCGTCTGTCATACCAAATTCGCTTCGAATCCACTGGACGGATACATGTGCATTTATTATATTTTGCATCCGTGATACAGGTGAAATGTGTGAAACTTTCTTTTTTTTGTATACCTAGTGTGCCCTACCTACTGTATCACATTTTAAGCAAAATAAAGATTGACTGAAACATAGCCCGCCACTCTTTATCTTAATTGTGTTACATTAGTCGTGTTCAAATCTGAATTTTTTACAATAAAAAAATTATACAAACACAAACACAAAAATGTCATTAAAGTAGTAAATATTTATATTCAGAAGAGTTCCAAAGCAAGGATATTGCATTTTTTTTATGATATTTAGAAAATAATTATATGCCCCGTCATAAATGCTAAGTTTAAGGGTATTTTCATAGTGTACGTGCTCGGATTCCAAAATACTCGATTTGTCCTCCCAGAAAAATAATTTCGATAGACCCAAAATAATTATTATTACGGACCCTCGAAAAATACCACGAATATGCCAAAGCAAACTATCAGTACCTATATTAAACTAAGTTTTGTTTTGTGTTTTTTGAGTACCAACAGAAGTTTTTACATAGGTAAGTGCATACATGAAATCCGCAGTAGGTAATCAGAGTGATTACTACTTACATTTAGAAATAAATAGAGTATTAATTTTCACGTGTTTTTAATGTGTTGTGAACAAAAATATCCAAATAACGACTGGCTGCGGTTTAGCCCTAAAGAGTCCCAGTGTTTGTTTGTTGATTAAAATATATCAAATATTTACCGTTTTTAGGGTTCCGTAGTCAACTAGGAACCCTTATAGTTTCGCCATGTCTGTCCGTCTGTCTGTCTGTCCGCGGCTAAGCTCAGAGATCGTTAGTACTAGAAAGCTGTAATTTGGCATGAATATACATATCAGTCACGCCAACAAAGTGGTAAAATAAAAAATAAAAAAAAATTTTTTTTAGGGTACCTCCCATAGACATAAAGGGGGGGTGATTTTTTTTTTCTCGACTAATCCTATAGTGTGGGGTATCGTTGGATAGGTCTTTTAAAACCATTGCGGGGTTGCTAACATAATTTTTCTATTCAGTGATCTGTTTGCGAAATATTCAACTTTAAAGTGAAAATTTTCATTAAAATCGAGCGTCCCCCCCCCCCCCTCTAAAATCTAAACTGTTAGGTGGAAAAATTTGAAAAAATTCAGAATGGTAGTAAATATATCAAATTTACTAGGAAAATTATAGCGGCTAAGATTGCTTGGAAATTATTTGTAGTTTAAAAGTAAATAGTAGCCTAAGGTATAAAACATACCGAAACTTGGATGATTCCGTACACATACGAAATCCTTAGAAAAATATTACTTGATTTTTTCGTAATGGCGGCTACGGAACCCTACCTTGGGCGTGTCCGACACGCTCTTGGCCGGTTTTTTACTATTTAACAAAATAAAAATATATTTGTGTTTGTTTTGAAATATCCCCGACTTTATCTTTAGCCTGACTTCGCGCACGTTTATTTATTTGAGGGAGGAGCGCGAAACGTACAAGTTCCCTCATGATGTTATCCTTAATCGAAAAGTTGGAGGTACATTTCCAACGTATGTGAGGCCACAAACTTTGTCTATCAAATTTTAAAACAAATTCGTTCTCCGGTCTAATTGAAGTTAACAGAATCGAGTAAAAACTGAAAAGTATTAAAAGAAAAAAGCCGGTATCTTCAAAATAATAATAAGTATTCACTTTTTACTTCATTTATATAATATTATAAATGTTGTAGATAAAACAGGTCTATTTCTAAAAAGAATTCAATTAGGTAACAGTTATAGAAGGCGTAGAAATAAATTATCGGACTCTTTGCCTAAGAGGGATTGGCAATGAATACAGGGACTGAAGTAGCTATAAACTCAAACGGGGGTCACTCAGAGAGACGAATCACGTTTTTAGTGTTCAATGGAGTACTAACATGAATGGTTAAAACAGATACCCGTGTTCAATCGAAATGATATTTGAAACACTTCCTGTTTTTCATGTCTAACATCACAAGTAATTCACAATTTTATTAAAATTCAACTGTACAATGTACGTGTACCTACACGTACCAGAATTATATAATTTTGCTGTTTTTATATTCTCAGAACAATATACTGATATTTATTTATAGGTAGGTACAATATCCTTTACATGCAAAAAGATCAAAAAGATTCGTTAAACACGTTGTTGGAAACTCCTCAACGTATTTCCTGGCATCTGTAGGTATGCCTCCATACTATTACTCGCGTGCGATGAGAGTACTTCCCCAGCGGATCATGGACACAAAGCCCCTATGTAGGCTATACATCTACGTGTGCTGCCGCAGAGAAACGATCTCGAAATGTAACCTACAAGCACCTAGAAAGACCGACAAGTCCAAAATCTAATAAGTAATGCATCGCGTTTCTCACCGAGGACGTGACGGCTGCGCTAAAGCCATCCCAACATTGCATAATACCTGCACTGAGTAACGCTAACCCGTCTTAAATTAAATGTCTCTAAGCCTTCGGAGTACCGTTCGTGACTGCACTCAAACTTCGACAGGATTGAAGAAGACGGGACAAAGACAAAATGTCAAGCGAATTTTGCGAAAGGGTAATTCAGATTGAGTGAAACATCTTAAAAGCCTCTTTAAGTTTTCCGTTTAATCGATCCTTTGTTTGGTACTTACTTAATAATAAGATGCTTAAACAAGAATACTCATCCTTTTCCTCGCCAATATTATAAATGCGACCCGTTTTCGATTGAAATTGGCAGCACTTGCTTAAATTCCTGGAAGGGTATTTTATGCCACGAAGAGACACATGTTTTAGCGGGATACGAAGGCAGCAGTAAAAACTATACATTATACATTTCAGACAGCAAAATTTGCCAACTAAAGTTTTGAGTAATTACTTAAATCATTAATAGATTATTTTTTTCAACGGTTCAATGCGACATTTTCGGTATTAACAGATTATTTAAAGCAGTAAAATACTCTGAAATGAAATACCTCTGCGCCGCTGGAGACGTATTTTGATTTTTTTGTGGAATTTAAGTATTACCAGTACTTATTACTCAAAAGGGGACAGCTCAAATCCGACATCCATCATGTTTAGCGGAGCTCCCCCTGGACTTGTAATGTTGGCCGCCCCACCTCAGCCCTGTAGCGATTTACAAGTTTTCCTTCATATGAGAGTAGGTACGTAAGTTTCATGGCCCTACATATCTTTCTTGATTACAACGTATTTTTCCGGGAAACTTATATTACTACAATCAGGAAAAAGTAGCCAAGTGATTTTGTTACTTTTTTAGTTATGTTTCTCTTTCAAGAGAATCGTCAAGAGTTTTGTTTGTTATATTCGTGATTGAGATTGAAGAAAGTTTGTCGGTGCCAGAAAGATTGAGGCGAACGAAATTGTATTCTTAAACAAAGTATGATCGTCGTACTGAAACCCCATATTCGATTTACTTAGCAACTTAACAAAATTCATATAAATGTGAATTGCCTTGTACCTAAAGCTTTTAGGAGTGCTTTTTCGATATATGTACAAGTATAAGTTTGTGGTTTTTTTTGTATTTAATATCTTTGTGTTTTTCGTGAGCATACATTTTTCTTATTCTTATTCTTAATACGAATATTCTCAAGTAATTGGTACTAAAACCACTTGAATGTCTCGATGAGTTCCGGTATCTAATTTATTTTGACTTCGCAATTTGAAGCCGCGTCTGGCTTTTACCAGGAATCCTCGATGTTTCG
Organism: Archips crataeganus; assembly: GCA_947859365.1. NCBI lineage: Eukaryota > Metazoa > Arthropoda > Insecta > Lepidoptera > Tortricidae > Archips > Archips crataeganus. Next base: position 13,531,154 of record OX402055.1, on the reverse strand, counting down.
TCAATGTTTATTCATAATAATTTTGTCGATTCAGTAGATACTGGTCCCAAAACTAATATCAAACACATCTTTTCATGTTATTCGTCTTTTACGTAAAAATAAAATTAAATGCAACTGATTTTACCATGTTTAGGTATCTGTGAAATTGTAAACCAATAAGTTTATTTTTAAAACTGTTATGAATAGGTCGCACTCAATTATATAACGTGCAATATTGGATTTTGTAGGTTGTATGTATAACTAGTTGACCAAGTAAGTATTTTAACTATTTTATGGCAGTTTTAAAATTAGAATAAAAACAATTAGGCTTATTGTTTTGGTTGATGTTTGTTGTTGATAGTTTATGCCGTACAACTAACACTGAACCTTAGGGTGTTATAGTATTTTTTTAGTTGACTATAATACTTAGTTATAATTTTAAAGAATATTTCCCTGATATTAAGTAACTTAAAGTAGTTAAATTAATGGATCCCATCGAAAAGTTTCGGGGCCGACAGAAAATTTTGATATTTTTTTATAAGGTAAACATACCAATGCTCGACACCTCAACGCCCAGTAGATGACACCCATCTGTCACCTCTCTTACTATGACATAAGATTGAAGGTGCCAAGTATTGTGTCAGTGTCGAGCACAGGGACGTTTACCTTAGTTAAATTTCTCGTACCTTACAAGGAATAGGGGTGACAATCATCCAGCCAAGCTCTTACATTTTACTATACGTATGCACGAATTTCTGGCCATGGTTGGTTATACCATTAAACATATTCTATTGGTTATACCTACATCCATCGAAGACGAATATTGAGAGTCTGAAGTCTGAAATACTTACATATTATTACATATTATATTTAATTTTAAAACATGAAGATTGTACCTAAATATTTAGGTACTAGCTACTATTTTGAAAATCACTTTCACATTAAACTGAAACTCCGATGACGGATACCTAAGAGATTGTGAACTTTTTATCTCCAAAACTTGTAAAGCTGAACTTTAAAATCTCGCTTGTAGTTTCTCAAAAGCTATCGCTGATAAAGATTTCCCTCGTGCGGCTAGAATGCTCGTCGGTTCATCCATTATGGAAGCTTATCTTAATATCCAGCCCTATTTGCAGCGTTACTACCCCTGCCCTCTTTCTTTGCAATCGGAAGCAATTAAATCTATCACGTTGCATTCTTGCTTGCTATTCTCGGAGAAGTACCTAATGAAAGTCTGCAAGGTTGCAAGAATAAAGTTAACTATTAGGAATTTACAAAAAGACAAATGACGGTACTTTAATTATAAATAGTACAAGTAGCAAGGTGCACTAAATTACATGGATATTCTTCTATTACGTGTATTTGTATGTACAGTCAACTTCATAAATAAGTGATCACTTTTGTACCTTGTCGCTTTCAGTCGTTATATAGTTTCATATGACTTTTCAAACATGACGTTAAAGTGACAAGGTACAAAAGTAATCACTTATTTATGACGTTGACCCTACATAACAAAATATTGATAAGGGATGGTTATTATTTATTTTAAACTAGCTTTTGCCCGCGACTCCGTCCGCGTGGAATTAGTAATTAGAGCAGCTTGTTTTTTTATCCAATTTGCTTTTTCATCAATTATGGCTCTCCTAAGTTCCTCGATATAAAAAAAATACCCCCCGCAACCCCCCGCGCACCCCCCCCCACACCAACAACCCCCCCCCCCCAACACCCCCTCCCCCCGCACACACACACATGTCACATTCACCACCGTACTCGCAAGCCAAGCGTGCCTATAGAAGTTTTAAACCCCCGATTTTGAAACATTCTTCCGCTCCGCTCCGCTCCTATTGGTGTTAGTGTGATGATATATAACCTATAGCCTTCCTCGATAAATGGGCTATCTAACACTGAAAGAATTTTTCAAAGCGGAGCAGTAGTTCCTAAGATTAGCGCGTTTAAACAAACAAACAAACCTGTGTGCATGTCCGACTTAAGATGAACCCTATATAGTATAGTTTACTATATTGTTGTCAGCTCATTTTATGTTGGATTTTTGTTCTACGTCCTATCCATGTTCGATAAATTCTTAAAATAGACGTATCTTTCTTATTTGTGAACCGATTCAAATGAAACAAACACTAAATGTTAATCCAAGAAAATACCAACATATCAGTGAAAACCGCATCCTTCTAGGTTAAGCCGTTTCTGAGATTAGCGCGCGCAAACGCACAGACAAACAGACAAACAGACAATAATTCTAAAAATCATTGTTTTGGGTTCTATTGCGTTAATAAATAGCCCTAGTGACAGTTTTTCTCAAATATCTACAATGTACATACACCGACTTGTTACAGATTTATTATAATAATATGTATAGATAATGTTTTGTTGCTAGATTACATATAAATAAATGGGTGTTTATAAAATACCATATATATGAAGTTTGTGTCCAAGATCGACATCTAAACTACATGGGTTTAATCTTTGTTACCCAACTCATAGTTCAGCTCATTTTAGAAAAAGCATATTATGCATGACGGTTAAAATATTTAACTACTTGCCGAATGACCTCAAGACGCAGAACTTGCCAGGATTTAAGAAAGAATTATTTAATTGGTGCCTTGATAAAATGTATTATACTGTCAAAGAACATTTTGAACCCATTAATACCTTATGAATTATTTGTTGGCATTTTGACTTTTGTAAGAAGGTTTTGTGCTTTCTGTAGTCATTCTCATTTTTATTTTTTCTTTTGCGTTTCTTACATTACCATACATGTAATTTTTATATTATCTTCATATTATCTTAGACATTATTTACTTTGAATTGTACGATTGACACTGTATTAATTGGCATTGCATTTTTGACATCTCCATTCTTGTACCAATAATTGTGGGTTTATCTACTGCTTGTTTGTTTTGTTGTATACAATTGACATTGCATCCGCACTTTACATTGACATTTTATATTTTAATTATTGTTAGTTTAATGATTTCTATTTTTATTATATTTAGACATTTTATTAATTCAGTGACATGCGGTAAGCGTATCTGCCGAACAATTGTGCGCCAAATACTGGCTGATTGTGACGAACTTTAATATCTTTGTTACATCTATATAATACTCACTTTCTGACAATAAATAAATGATTTATGATTTACCTAAACCTAATTCGGTTCATTTTGGCAATAGAAATTATTAAACAGGCTTGATTTATCTTATCTTCTTATAGAAACGGTTTTTAATAATTTATTATTGGTACTTGTGATACCATATATGAATGATTGTCACTATTGTCACATCATAACTTAATTATCAATTGCTGTTATTTATTTCATTAAATTGTTTAGCAGTAAAAATACGGGCCAAGTGTATTTAGCTATTTTTATTTTACTTTACATTTACAAAACCGAAGTTTATAATAAACGGGACCAATACTTTACTTACTTACTGATCAATTATGAACCTTCTTAGAATCAATAATATAAGTTATAACTTACAGTGTTGGCGATTGTACCTAAAAAACTGAAATTATATTATTATTATAATACATAAATGACGACGGGATAGCCAAATGGTTAGAGTACCTAACTATGAACCCTGAGGTTCCGGGTTCAATCCCTAGTCAAGGTAGATATTTGTATGGAAAAAACGAATTATTGCTGTCGAGTCTTGGACGTTTAATATGTATTTATGTAAATGTTTATCTATATAAGTATGTTTAGTATACATATACTATAGGTGTTAGGCAATGTATGTACAAGTTCTGCCTTGTTTGGGACTAAGTCAATTCGGTATCTATTATCCCGTGATATTTACGATACATTTAATGGTTTTTTACTGTCACTTTCAGGAAATTCTTTTAATTTAGGTAGGTGAAAGTATAACTCGAATATATTATTCGTAATGTTGATTTGCGTATGATACACAAACATTTCTACGTCGACACCATCAATATGTAAATGGGGTCCCACTCGCACTGGACCAATTTTATTCCGATGACAACAAATTTATTGTCCTACGAAGAACGATGCTCCGTTATTTATTGGATCGTTTCCTACCTATTAAAATTTTGCAGAGTTATTTGAGTATTTTATATATTGAATTCATCTGAAGCCTCAGGGGCCAATTACAGTTGTTTGTGTCTGTAAAATAATTTTATTATGGCCTCGAATTTTTTTCTTTGTGCTAATTGACAAACCCAAATTGATGAGACAGTGGTTGATGCTGTTGAAGCCATTAATAATTAGCAGCTTTTAATCCAAATACTCTAACTTTTGGTATTTACCTGTTCAAATCCACATTTCAATACGAAACGTTTTGGTTGTGAAGACGATGAAGAAATAAATGTTGGCTAGGATATATGCAGATTGCAGACTGCCGCACAGGGAGTTCACTAATTGCTATAGAAAGTAAAAGTTTGGCTCCTGATAAACTAATTATAACTCGGAAGTTTAATTGCGTTGAAGTGTGAGTTAATGTTATAGAGTGAAAAAAAAATCTTATGCTAAAAGTCTGTTTTTTTTACGTATATAGATACAATACGGCATACAACATGACATTTTGTGATAGACCTACTTAGTAAGATAAAATAAGTTTTTGCTAAAAAAATCATTTTTAATGTAACCTTATTTGGCTGACTGTAATTATCGTTCATTTTACTTGCATCGTCATTGAAATTACTTATGCGTTCCAAGTTTGAAGTCGATGCCAAAAACCGTTGAAGAGTATTGCCCTGGTGGAGACGATTCTGATTGGACCACCAGAATTCCACCCAGATTATTACAAAGTCACCAAATTTACATAAATATATCAAACTTAAGCTTTCTATATTTAAATTAATAAATATAAATAAATAAATAAATAAATATCACGGGACAATTCACACCAATTGACCTAGTTCCAAAGTAAGCTAGGAAAGCTTGTGTTATGGGTACTAGGCAACGGATAAACATACTTATATAGATAGATACATACTTAAATACATATTAAACACCCAAGACCCGAGAACAAACATTCGTATTTTTCATACAAATATCTGCCCCGACACAGGAATCGAACCCGGGACCTCGAGCTTCATAGTCAGGTTCTCTAACCACTAGGCCATCTGGTCGTCTAAGTATCTTCTTCTAATATAAGTATCTTCTTCTTCTTCTTCAGCGCGTTTTCGCCCACCGTTGGGCATTTAAGTATAGAAGTAAAGAATTCATAAAGCCCTTAACTTACAAAGTTTATTTAAACGATATACCACCAACATTCAAGAAAAACATCCGCTTCTAATTAAGTTTTGAAGGTGTGAATTCTAAGTCGTTATCTTATTTTGTTCAAAAGTTAGATAGAAGCCTCCGATACGCGAATAACGTTGCCTAGCAACAGGGACTGAAGGGAAGGACCCTTCAGATTCACCACTCTATGTACCTATATGTATAGGTATAAAAACAAATTCAACCCGGACGAAACTAAGTCAATTATTATCTCGGTTCTCAGTATCACTGTGGGTATAAGGTGAATAATTAAGTAAATGACCTATTGTATGTTGTAGTGGACAGAATTGATAGGTATGGCACTTAAGTCATTTTTAAAATTTGGAGCGTCAATTTGTTTATACGGACACGTAACCACTTTATAGTGGTTACGTGTCCGTATAGGCCAATTTACTTAAGTTTTTCACTTATAGAGAAGAATCATTAAGATTTTACACGTAGGCCTAGAGTCAAATGGAAAAAAATAATTGGTAGACACATTTCATTCCACTATTTTATTACCATTATGCATTTAAATTATGGGTTTGGGTAATCAAACGCGACCATAATCAAATCACGCATCACGCTTGATGGTAAACGAAGATGTGATATATGACGATGCCAAATAATCCCAACGGTTCAATGGGTACAGCAATATTATATACAATCACTACCTATATCTGAAAACAGTACTTGATAGATTTTAATTTAATATATTTTAGTTTTATAGTTTCCTCCTTTATAATATATATTGTTGGCTGAAACTTAAATAGATCTATTTACACCTCATTGTTATAATTAAGTATTCGTTGTTGTGAATATAGCAGGTGAGGCTTTATCACAGAAATCTCAGTAGGTAAATATTTTATCTTCCACTGGGGCGTGCTATCACCGGCTGTATCTTCCCGGGGGATATTAGATTTCCCGCCACCGGCTATCGGTAGGTACCTAGGCGCTACACAACTATCTACTTCGTCTTCATTTGCTTTTTTGAGGGTAAACGCAAATTGGGTTAGCAACGCACTTCATCACGACCCTTCCACTTTATAGGTGTGTAAATATCCAGACAGAAATATATTGTACTCTAGGTACAAATTCAGCGGGCGGCTGCCTATCTTTATCAATAATAAATGAAATACTTCTCTGACGATATATGTTACACTCTCATAGTGTCTGAATTTGCAAGAGCATTTTTAAAACATAATCATACTTTTAAAGGAAAGAAATGGCTTTGCACTACATAAGGCATAATCAAATACCTACTAACTTTTTCGTCCCAACCTTACATATCCATAGTAATGGTTTGCGAATTTGATCAATTTACATAAAGTTCTCTGAAAGTCGTGTCCAAGTTGGAGAAAGTATCTTTGTTATCGAGTTGAAGTTAAACATCAGCCGGTAGGTACCTGGAAGAATAATAAACAAAGGTTTAAATGAGTTGGAAGTCGGGAAGTCGTTGTCAAAGAACTTTCCTTGCCGAAGACGCACGTACTCAGTGATCTTCCGTCGCGAATTGCCGCTAACAATGCCTTTTGCAAAATAATTGAACAACGGTTTTTATTCACGTTGTGAAACAATATCTTAAAATTTTACGGGTCTCGCTGGGGAGTCCTTAGCGGAATAATATGCCGCGTGAAATTAATTCCTAATATTTTTACGACGCGTCGTAACGTTCCATGTCACAACGTGTTTACCACGGTATCTATACGAACAGCGGCTGTTACAGGCCTCTCAAATTAGGGAGAATCGTACTCAACTAAATTAAGTGATTACTAAGAGTGCATAGCAGATTATGTATAACCTCATAACTAACTATAGCCCGGAAGGTCGTTACTGGGAGAGTATCACGGGGACAGTGCCGGATTAGGGACGTGACTGAAGCGACGTCGTTGCCTTCTAAAACGTTGGTAATTACACATCCCATACGTCCATTTGGTTTAAGGTTAATGTAGTTTGTATACAAAGAAATTAGATGGTTAGGTAGCTCCAAGCATTTCTTAGTATTAAGAAATGAAAATATTTAGGTAAGACACTTTTATTTAATAGGATTTAGATTATATCTCTGACCAACAGTATAGCAAGTTGTGTATGAATTACGTAACCGTTAGGTATTTTGATTTGACGGATAGGTAATAGGTTTAACATGAGCAAATTAATTTATTCCTGTCAGGGTATAATGAGATGCAAGCAGCGGGCCGTCACAGTTCAGCGGCGGGGGTTTTTGACTTGCAGAATAATGTTTCGCAAATAAACAAGGTTTTTCTTTCTTTGTGAGAATTTGTAGCAGTGTTCTGGTGATTAGCTGCCTCACAAAACCACTGTTTAACATCACACTTACTTTAAGGTCGGGCCGTAGCCTAGCGGGTAATTTAAATTTTGCTTGTGGATGCAGAGCTATAGTGACATAAGATGCATTTACGTTTAAAGAAGCAGGTCTTTTGAATTTTGAGTAAAGTTAACGAAACTCTCTCTCTAATTCTGAATATCGGACGTGCTGAGTTGAGTTTAGATGTGACTTGGTCTGCAGTGCAGTGGCGCCGCTATCTGCGAAGTATAATAATAGTAACACTGGAATCCATCCCTATCCCTAACCTGACTTGCGGGCACGGCGCCAAAGCGCCGCGGGAACAGCATAATTCCATTCCGAACCGAAAAATTGATGGTTTCAAGACAAAAAATGTTGTGCCAGTAATATTATAAATTTACCGTGCGGTTCCTAGTTTAGAAATAAGACGGACCCGTTTTTTCCTGTGGGTGTGGTGACTAAAGGAGCGCTCTCACTCAATTTCCAACTACAATCTCCGGACACCAGCACTGCGATGTGAAAGGCAAGAGGAAACCACTACACTATTTCCCCAAGAAAGTCGTGATGAAAGTTCGGTGCTAATCCTCAATCGGTGACTACGATATCTCCACCACAAGAGTACCGACTTAGAATATTGTGGCGATCGTCACTAAAACTTTAAGAGCCTAAAAATCATAAATTCAGTGTATGTATCTATCTACTCACTGCCACAGACGCTGAGAGTGGGACGTAAGTACCCGTATTAAAATGTAATAAAAATATCGCGCAGATAACTCGAGTGCCAAGTGCGAGGCGGATTCGCGCACGCACGGTGCTGGACTAATTTAAGAATTATAATGAAACATTTGTCACTTGCAAAAATAAAAACATACACGTTAGAGATGGAAATCAGTGAATTTTTGGTAGGTACTTGTGTTTGTTAAATACTTATCTTTGCGTGGACTGGAATATCTAAAGTTATTTCTTTTACAGCGTCAAGAAATGTCTATTCATTCCTGAGTAACATAACATATTCATAACTGAGTGAGTGAGTATAGTGGTGACAAACAACCACCAGCCAGGCAGCCAGCCAGCAAGCTACACGAACAACGAAGCGATCCTCAACAATTCCCGTGTGAGGCACGAAACCCAAAAAAGGTTTTCGATTATGTAGACTTGTATGTATAGTAATTTAAACATGAAACTACCGTGAGACTCACTCATAGTGTAAATAAACGGATCACTCACCAGACGGACTCACGAAGGTGCTGAAGCCATTGAGATTGGTCGTCATCCAAATTTCAACCGGGATAGTGGATGGTCAGTCGTACTCCCGAGTCGGAAAACAGCGTTGAATGTTCGTACTGCGTCAACGGTGAGTGTGAGCGAACCTTTACAAAGTGATGTTGTTAGTGTTGTGTGCTACCTAACCCTACATTTGACAATGACAATAGAAGAAAACGGGGGTAGTTGTGTGTCGCTGTCAGTTGCGTCGAGTAGCCGCGCGACCAGGACGGTAGCACGCAGTGCGCGTTTGGCAGCCGCCGTGACGTGTGACTCCGAGAGGAAGGGCTACGGATTAGCCCGAAACAGTCGAGTTAAACTTATTATAAGACGTGAGTGATCCGTTTATTTTCACTACTTGTATAGTAATGTGAATTTCCATGAAAACCGTTGCCGAACATAAATAATCTATGACTTTGAGCACGAAAATACATCACGCATGACAAAGGAATAAACGAAAACCGTAACACATAATATTTTTCATAAAAGTGCTAATTTATTATCCAAACCGTAACAATACTCACCGCAGTGCGTGGCAACTTTTTATGCTAAAAGTGCAAACGAGAGCTTTAATACATTGTCGCCGCAGACCGTAACCCGAACAGCAACTTTGTATTATATTTTTGACTAATGTTTGCTACCGCAGCGTTGCCCCACATGCGCTACATTCGTTCCTGCTTATTGTTCACTCCCCTTTTGCTATTTAAGCACGATACGTCCACTTGAGAGAAGAGATGAACTTTTTATTCCTACTATCCCACTAATATTATAAACGTAAAAGTTCGTATGGATGGATGTGTGGATATTTGTTACTCTTGTACGCTAAAATGGTTTGATGCCGGAAGAAATTCTAGTACACAGTTTATAACCTGGATTAAGATATAGGATAGGATACTTTTATTCTAGAAATTTTAATAGTTCCCGCGGGATAGCGATAAACGAATTATTCGCAGGCGGAGTCGCGGGCAATAGCTAGTTTATTCCTAAGCAGCTGGTACCCAGCTGAAGAATTTTTTTTAACAGTTTTTGCTTGTGCTATACGCCGTTTCTGTTTGTATTATACCTATCGAAATATAAGTAACTACCTAGTACTTTTCTATTTTTTTTATCGAAATCATTGGCCTCTTGTTGAATACAGACGTCTTCCTTAAGCTTTCAAAAAGATCCACATGCAAATTACAAAGGAACTGGTTAGCGTTTGTTAGAACAATCCAATCATAACTTTTTGACTAAGAAAAGTACCTAAGTAAGTAGGTACATCAGTACAAATTAAAAACGCGATAGATTCTGGTGTTATTTTGTGGAGGTCCATATCAACGAAGTACAATATTTTACCTTGACTTGCTATTTCACTACCAAATTTATGCTTTAGTAGCGGAGAGGCACGTTCAAAATATGCACCATCGTCATTCCAGCCTGTATACGTCCCACTGCAGGGCACAGGCCTCCTCTCAGAATGAAAGAGCTTCGACCGTAATTCCCACGCGGGCCCATTGCGGAACGAGAACTTCACACACTCTCAATGAATTTCCTAACAGGTGTGTAAAGATTTCTTGACGATGTTTTCACGGTGAATTTCGCACATAAACTTCAAAAAACTTAGAGATGCGAGCCCTGACTCGAGCCCTCCACCCTGTGTTTGATGTAAAAATAAAAATATTCCATATAAAAATATTGTAGATATTTTTTGCGACTAAGACATTACATTGAGCGCATTGAAAATCTTCGTCGCAAAAATACGGAGTAAGTAGATAGATAAATGTAATAAAGATTCCTAAAATATTGTCCGCGCTATTATACGTAGGTATGTACGTAGCAGATGAGACAGGGTCGTTTAATCTCAGCGCCCTGCTCTAGTAGTTCTGATAGTCGCAAGGGCGCCGGTCTCAACCCTCGGAGCGCCGTTACTGCTTAATGAGATGCCAAGTTAAGCAACGCACCGTGGGAGGCGTTCGTAAGCACGCACTATTTACACTGACTCGGTAGTTGGGATGCCAGGGCTGTTTAATGATAACACGCTCACCGGCTCTCTGCTAAATCAACTCTGTTGTTCATGAACAGTTATGTTTTTTTATCAGAATTAGAGTTAGCTAAAAGCGTTACTTTCCATTCGTAGTGACTGTCGTTACGGTTCCAAAAAAATCACAGTGAATATTAAATTCTGTAATTGTCGCACTGCACTGACGTTGTTTTTTCGTAGGGGTTGAATGTTTTCTTTCATCGACTATCTAAAAGTCGATGGTATAGTACTTAGAGTACTGTTATATGTCACTGACAATTCGTCAAAGACAATCACTAGGTAAGTGGACCAAAAATATGGTCTATCACCCTACGGTTGAACTTCATTTGCACGTCATGATACAACGAGGTCGATTTTCCCTTGCAATAATAATTATGATGACAGTGACTAATGACTTCACTCAGTTAGAAAAGTCAACCTTAGCGATATTTAGATCTCACAGAAACTTTTGTCAAAACCGGTAGGCTACTTTCTTGGTCGACCGTACAACTATGACAAAAAGAAGAAAAAAGTCGATAAATAAAAGTCTCAGGTGTTCGTTAGTTAACAGTTTGTCATAGTTTTTCCACAATAATTAGAATAAACTTTATACAACTCTACATGAAGCCGTGGTGGCCTAGTGGTTTGACCTATGGTCTCTCAAACAGAGGGTCGTGGGTTCGAGTCCGGGCTCGCACCTCTGAGTTTTCCGGAATTTATGTGCGAAATTACATTTGTAATTTACCACGAGCTTTACGGTGAAGGAAAACATCGTGAGGAAACCTACATACACTTGAGAAGAAATTCAATGGTGTATGTGAAGTTCCCAATCCGCACTGGGCCCGCGTGGGGACTACGGCCCAAGCCCTCTCATTCTGAGAGGAGGGCTGTGCCCTGCAGTGGGATGTTTATAGGCTGGGATGATGATGATGAACTCTACATACCTACCCCATATTGAGATTGAGCAGAGATTAAAAAGGCGAAAAATCAAATCAATTGCATTGTTGCATAATATAAACGGGTGAATTTTCGAAGCGACTTTTTTGGACGTCCCAAGTCAATTAAAAAAAACCACACAAAAAATGATTACCACACAATTTTATATACATTGTACACAATACAATACAATGAGTTTTAACATTACAAACATTGTTGACTTCAATTAAGACTGCATAAAAAATATCCAAATCTTAGAAACACTAACTGCAGTAAGTCTATGAGGCCTGTCCCCTATTTATTTTCAAATACCTATCCAATAATACCCCACACTATAGGGTTAGTCGAGAAAAAAAAATCACCCCTACTTGACGTCTATGGGAGGTACCCTAAAACAAATTGTTTTAGTTTTTTTTTATGTAATCACTTTGTCGGCGTGACTGATATATAATATTCATGCCAAATTACAGCTTTCTAGTACTAACAGTCTCTGAGCTTAGCCGCGGACGGACAGACAGACAGACAGACAGACAGACAGACAGACAGACAGACGGACAGACATGGCGAAACTATAAGGGTTCCTAGTTGACTACGGAACCCTAAAAACGAAGGAAAGACTTGCGTTATTTTGTAACGATGCTCCTCCTTCGCATGTCACGGTGATACATTTAGACGGCGGGTCACTGTGATTTTTTTTTAGTGACGTTATTTTTCACCCACCTCCAATCAGATACCAAAACGTGATTTCCTTGATAATCCGAGATATAAACCTTTACGATGAGGAAAGTAGGTCAATCATAAAAATAACACTTCGAACTAGCATTCCGTATGAAACTCATCTTGTTAATAAAACAAATAGTTCGCGTAATGGTCGTAGGTACATGAAGCCGTCTGGAGATATGTCGCGCGCGGGCGTGGGAGGAATGGCGGTACTTCATCAAGTAGGTTCGCGGACTCAATGAGGCCTTTGAAATCTTTGAAAGCTTTCTCAAATAACGGCCGTAATCACTGAATGGCGTTACGTTATATCGGAGAACGATTGCCGCACACCCGCCACGTCGCTTGCGATTACAATAAAATGTCGACGGGAGATAAATAAATATCTACCTTTATCTGAGCTCGTGTTTAGCCGCTTGAGCCCCAATGTTTATTTACTTTTAACCGGCGCGACGCAATTCGCGTTTTTATTTAATTTCATACGAATAAAGCTTTACTTATTGCGATAAAAAATGATGGTGGTTTTATTAGATATTATCCGTTACGAACTTTTTGAACGACTTAAATATTATTATGAAACATGAAGAGTATTAATAAATCTGGAATCTGGAATAGCTACTGTGTGGCTAATCTATTCTTTATTATTCATCCCAGCCAATATGCGTACACACATACGCATACGCACACACACACACACACACACACACACACACACACACGCACATACGCACACACGCACACACACACGCACACACACACACACACACACACGCACACACACACACGCACACACACACGCACACACACACGCACACACACACGCACGCACACGCACGCGGCTTGGGCTGCAGTTCCCGCGTATAATGTTTCTATTGTGTGCACTTTTTGCGTCTTTTAATTAGAAACGATAGTTCGAGTGTTCAGTTAACTACAATGGTACCTCTAATAATCAGACTACATTTTTTTATTTAAATCATTTGTAAGGAGTTATGCAAACTATTCTTAGTTTTTCAAATAATTTTCAATACCCCTACATGACATTACTCACTCGACCAGCCGTCTTCATCTCGAAACCCATAAATTTACATGCCACAGGACGAAATATTTGAAGGCAGGAAATGAGCAAACGTAAAAATAAAATTTGGAGATATCTCGACACGACAGTAGGTAACTTAAACGTGAAATGGGACGTCGACATTTTCCCGACATGCCGCCTGGCTGAAGGTGCAAATTGTTCTTTAAAAATGTTGTTTAACGTTGTGCACTTTCCCCGGCATATTATTACGCCGTCAAAAAATAGTGACGCATGGGTAAATCTATTTCAGAACATACCAAACCATACGTGTGGTTTCGACTGCACACATGAAGAAGCATGAGTACCTGCATAATTTTATAAAAGGTAGGTAAATACATTAAATCGGGCGTAGGGAGATACGGACCGTAATCAAAAGATAGATATCAAATCCTCAACATTAAAATTCCATCGAACCAGGTAACACTAAGTAGGTTAGGTATTGGGTTTCCCATAATTTAATTGGAATTGTTTGTGCCGCAGGTATTGCTTTAGTACTAACATAAAAAAAAGTTTTGTTTTTAAGCTCGCATTTTGAAAGCAAGGGCAATAAGAATTGAAATAAAAACTGTGAAATCGAAAAAGTTACCCAGCTTCAGCCAAGTTCTCTTGAGTAGCAATACTGTAATAAAGAAAAAAAATACTTTCATAAAACAAAAAACTGTAACACATAAAATAAAGAAGATTGCTTCCGGCTTTATTTTGATTGTCCTGCCGTATCCAGTCCAGTATTTTAAACATGTCTTCCGAAGCTTCTGTTGGAAGTTTCGGAGAATTATTGTTCCCTCGGTACACATTACAATAGATTTTGGATTGCTCTCTCACGAGTAACGAATCCAAGAGACATTGTTGTGTAACTAAATTTTTGGATAAAAAACAAAATTAAATGACTTTGGTTATAAATGCTAGACTAAACATACATGCCACATGTTATTTCAATCTCATTGTCACAAATGTTAAAATCTTTCATGACAAAACCTCTAAAGCAGTGGGTATGAAATGCGGAAAAAGGCTACAGTTTGATTACTGTGAATAACAAAATAGGACACTTTATCCGTGACAATTGCAGCCCTCCGTGTGATAGCGATAAACAGATTCTGCACAAACAAAATTGTGGGTAACAGCTAGTTCATAGCAAAAAACAATAACTGGGCTTGGCTTTTCTGTCAGTATCACCGGAAAACCATAAAATCAATAAAAGTAAAATGAACAAAGTACCTCAGTTGTACCTAAGTACATTTATCTCTCTCAACTATAACTAGCGATCCGTCTCTATTCATAAAAAAATATTAAATTATGGAAATCACAATAATATCGTGCTTTAATATTTATTGCAGTGTTAGTACTACTGCAGAAGGACTGAATAACCGAACGTTAGAGTAGTCATGTAACGACTGAGCACTACCCGCTCGCCCCGCAGGTTTGTTTGAGCGCCAAGAGCCGACCATAGTCCCATTAATGATGCCTTTACGGTCACCATTCACTTTCTGAAAAACTCTACACCTTTGGTGATTAGTTAGTTTAGTAATGCAAACAGTGGACCTATGTGTAATCAAATCTAAGCAAAGTTAAGGCGGTCTTAAAGCCAATTCAAGGTAGTGCACATTTCTAGACTTTATTTTCGTCACTTATAGACAATCACAAATGAATATTAAATAGGTGCGTCGTATTTGGGATCTTCCATTTCTTTGTATACATAAATATAATATGAGATCTACACCTACTACCTAACAATTTCCCCTTATTTCCATAAGATGTTTAGCGTACCAAAGCTTAATAAAATGATTAACTAAACCGATAATAACCTAATCCGCTTTCCCAATTTGTCGGGTTTCAAACAAATTGTTGTAGCGGATAAATTGATCCGATAATTTTGTTACAATATAGCTTTTAAATCAAATGAATAGGGCTTTAAGTACAATCCAATACTGTGTTCCGCAAACTAATTATTTTATTTCGGTTGATTGAAATTTGATACCGTTGGTGAAGGCGAAGCGATTACTACGATTGGGACAAACGTGTAGGTAAGTTTTATGACAACTTTTGCAAATTATAATCGGTAAAAACGTTCCATACATGTACCTTTTACTAAGAAAAATCCTTCAGTGAGGTAAAAGTAGAAACAGAAGCAACGATAATGAATTTGAAAAAAAATACAGGAAAATTCTTTCTATTTGGCTGATTTATGATATCTGATTTGTAATACATAGGAGGAGACAGCACGGCGTCTCACGAGAATAGAGCTGCGGGCTTCGAACAAGAAACTTACAAATATTCCCTTTTCTAACTCTTTCGGAACATTTCTGTAAACTTAAGTGTCCTACAAAAACTGGGTCGCGTGCCCGAGGCGTTGATGCGATTCATGTCTATTTAAATTCCAAATGCGGCGCGCAAGTGCAACCAAGGTATGTGTTCGCACTGCACCCCGTATGCATTCGATGTAGGTCAGTCTCGGTCCACACAGCACAGGCCGGGCCCGGCCGCTCGACACTTACGACGTCGATGAGCTGGCTGAGCTTGAGTTTGATGCAGACGCGGAGGACGTCGGTGGTGTTGACGACGGGCCGCACCAGCTTGTTGTAGTTGGACAGCAGGTCGTCGTACAGCCGCTTGGCGTCGGGGTTGCCGGCGGAGGCGGCGCGGGCGAGGCAGCAGGCCGCCAGCCACCATACGAGCGCGGCCATCAGCTCTCGGGCTCGGCCATCGTTACGTAAGGCGGGAGCGTCGGCGGGCGGCCCGGGCGCGGCGCGGCACGGCACTGCCGCCGCCCGCCGCCCGCCCCCGCACTCGCCCGCCCCTCCAACCCCGCCAAAGAATCATCGCGCGACGCGACACTCTTTTGTATATTAGCTCGTAGCTGGTGTTCGGTTTAATTACGACCCAAGAAAAACGAAACGGCTCATTAGGATTAACAAAACTGATTCCGTTAATTATTCTCAAGAATTCAGCTGTACCGTTGAGAATGGTTTTTGTTTATTCCGTGAACACAAACAAGAGCGATGCGGTGAAAACCGGCAACGGCCCCTTCGAGCCAAAGTACTTCGGGTTACCCGAGCCTCAAATTACAAAACTTTGAATCAGAAAGGTAATCCAATCGCTGTTTCTTAATATCGGGTGTTAATTATTTCTCATCCCAATTGAATTTTAATTAGTTGGCTTTGAACAAAATTAAAGAGGAAGAGGGTTTTTTTGCATGAAGACATATACTGCACAAGGTATTCGATTTTAGTTCATAATTTTAAACTATCCTTCAGGGTCTTACCATACCACGGCTGTAACGAGTAAAAACTCACCACTACTATTCACCACGTGTCGTGCGCTCTCGTTGTAAGTCATCCAGCTATTTGTGACTGTGTGTATGATTCCGAGGCTAGTAATACTTAAATAGTGGACAATACAAAAAGTTTCGGTAACCTTCTTGTATGCTTAACTCCTTGTGTCCGTGAAATTGCCAGCTAAAGTAATAAATTAAATATTTAGGCTATATTACTCCATATTCCTCTCTGACCGCTCTGTTTGTTGGCTATTCCAGGACGCTAGGACAAGATTTATCCAACCCAAATTCATTACAATTTATCGTCGTTAAAAAACTGAACGTAAAATAAAGAGAAATATTAAAACATAAACATTAGGCATTTATTAGGTATTAATTTATATTTAACGTGCCAAGAACACTTAATTAAATGAATGATTTTCAATATCTTGACAGGAACAAACGCAGCGGAACCCGTAGTTGTATTACGGCACAGATTGCGGCGAATAATATAAAAATGAAATTTAATTTGTGTTACTCGCGAAGATTTTCCCGCAAAAATGTTAAATTCACAAAGAGCGAGCGTGACGGCAGATTACGGCGCGTTATGATAAACGCGGGTTCTGCGGCGCAAATGACGAGATCCCGCCTCCAGGTGCAAGCCCTCCAACGCCAAATTGCCGTGTCACTATGACAAGTCTCAAATGAGACGAAATTTTCAATTCCCTTCCACCCCACTAGACGTGCTCCACAAAAGAGAATACATATGTATAATGACATCTACCCTTAAAAGACAATACGTAATACGTTCAGTTACACTTTCCGTCTAAATTGGGTTCGCGGTGAAACCTTTTTATTCAGTATTCGCACATAATATTTATCATTCCAACCGGGCTTAGATGCCTTCACATGAGTTTTTACAGTGGCTTAACCTGCCGCGTCGTAAACCGTCTGCGGCGCGCGCGGCGCGTTAACATGCAAATGTTCCAATATCGGCCAGCGCCGCGGCGTAGCGGGCGCTACGGCCGCGCGGCTACGGGCTACGAGTTCGCTACGCCGCGTGCCCCAATGGCGATAACACGCTTTACCAATAGTCCTACACCAACAAAAATACAATGAACAGCCTATCACTATTTGGGACATCAAGGAAATTTAAATTGAATCGAAAGCTGTAATCATCGCAATGCATTTCAATCAATATGAAATAGAAATATAGAGATTTTTTTTCCGCTTTTGATCATAACTTAAACTGACACCAAACAGTAGATACCTACGGGTTTTATGCTTTGTTATCTCTGTACTTACCGACGGCGTTATTTAAGATTCCCCTCGCGTCCACATGACAGCAGCTCAACAACATGGATCCAAATAATATGATTTACCTACTTACATGACTGCTGAGTCGGTTTTGAAACAGGATTAACGATACCAGCTCGTTGTTCATTTTCGAAGAGAATAATAAAATAATGCTTTATCAGTTAATTTTGCGACCTTTTTCCTGTTCCGAAATAAAATATTTATATTGTGAAACAGATGGGCGGTTCTGCAACCTGAGTAAATCTTTGAAGCTAAATTGAACGTTTTGTCCAGTCACGAAGTCACACTGTCACAGTCTGCATTTTTGTAACGAAAATGTTTTTGTAACGAAAAAGTTTTTTGTAAATACCTGTTTTCATCTTTTGTCTTGCAAGGAATGGTACACATAAAAAAACGATGCAGGAATTAAAAGGTGTAGGTACTATTTTTCATTTCAAAGCATACCTATTTGTTCATTGAAACACTTCAAAGGATATTAGAGCGCATTGGCATTAGGAAGTGTAGACAGGTCTCCATTAGATCCTCGCGTGTAATTTGAAATGTCCATTATAATCTTGAGTCGTTGCGGAAAAAAGGGTCGTCACTCTGCGGGGACCCTCGATTTAGAATCTCACAGGCATAAATCAAAATTACAAGGGAAACATCTCAGAGCTCTTTATGCCTCTTAGTTACGTGTGTACTGGAGAGGACAATGGTTTTAGTCAGTCAGTGCCCTAAAGAAACATTGAGCTTGGACGTTATAATGGAAGGGATTTCGTCAAAGACTTGCTTTTGCTGACGCATCACCCTTGCGATAACTTATTTCTTTGGTCATTCAGCTTTTTGTTATAAACTCTTACTCCATCTTCATTTATTTTTATAAAGAATGAAAAGTACCGTCCTTTGCTTATCTTTAAAGATAACGTTGGACAATTAATTGAACGCGTGGTCCCCGTGGACTCTCGCTCGTTTTTCTCATTTCGATTAACGAAAAGTTCGAAGTGGGAAAGTACGGATCGTTAGATTAATTGGTAGTAGGTATTAATTATTAGAAATGTGTTATGCGTTTAATTTTTAGACTTTTGTACCTAAGTTCAAAATTAATTAATTACTAAAAGTTGGGATGTTTTGTAATCGTTGTGCTAAACGAGACAAATTAGAGACTAAATTTTAAAAATGTGAGGGTAAAGGCTGCCGCGGGTTCCTGCGCAACTCATTTCACTAATCTGGATGCGGCTTTGGCAGAGAATTTTGTGGCTATTTTACAAAATAAACTGGGGGCTTCATTGTGCGGAGGGCTGCACACTGCGCCGCCGACGTCCGAACACTCGGTCGCTTTTTATTCCCCCATTAACTTTTCTTGAAGGCTTACAGCAGAATAGAAACCTCAGCAAACAAATAACTGTTATTTTTACTTTTCAGTGCTGCAGTCGAGTAAAAAGCGGACAGGCGAGGCGTGATAAGCCTTTGTGCCTTTAATATTCGTCTTAATATTACGGACTCAGACTGCCAGTGATGCCACAGCACGTTTCTTATTTGCTTTGTGTTTATCCAAGAGTTTACCCGTGCCTATAACTCGCTCGTCTAAATTAGTTTCCTTCATGCCACAGCTGCTTTGTATTCACTGTTAACCAGAAAAAAGAGTCAATCGGATAGACCAAGTATTTTTTTTATTTATCTACATTTTAAATAATATTAGCATTATTACTATTGGGCCATTTTATATTTTGCTGTATATTTACACTTTTTTTTAATTGGAAAATTTTATGTGATTTCTGCTCTAAATCACAAGCTTTTTTCGATCCTAATAGGAGAAAAAAAGTGTCCTAAAACTTCCACATAATTTTAGATTCTTCCATTTAGTTATAGTCATGTAAAGCCTATGAAAAAGGTAACACGGCGAAAAAAAACTTGAAACACTTTTGTTCTCCTAGTAGGATCTAAATAGCTCATGATTCTGAGCAGAAATCACATAAAGTTTCCCAAATTAAAAAAAGTCAACACATATAACAAAACAAAAATTATGGTTGAGATCCTCGCAATACTCAATGTACCTACTTAGACTATTGTAGACAATAATTATTCCTACAACGCAGCTGGAAACTGGTCAAGTTTATAATAATTAACCAACATTGTTCAACATTGATATTGAATATTCATAGCGCCACAGGTCAGAAGCAACATGTAATAAATCAAACAAACGATCTGAAATGGAATAACTTAATATTAATCATCTTATTCAAATAAATATCGCTTGTTGCTAAGAAATATTAGACACGATTGAATTAGCTAATTACATTACATAAAATTTTTACGATAATATAATCCGAATTTTACCTAAGAAATTAATGATATGCGCGAGTTAGGAACTCCACCACTCTAATTAAACTCCCTCTGATAATGCATGCGTATGTTTTCGCAGTAGGTATAGTGTAGTAAAGAGGGCGGAGGTTGTTTCCCGGACTTACTACGCCGATATTCCGCCAGATTCGATTATTATCTACCGGGACGCGTGATTGAGTCGCAAGCCAATTTTATACAGCCATCCTCGCCGCAAAGTCGAACGATAATGGCAACAGTAAATCAAATTTTCTTGTGATTGTTGCAAACGTAGAAAATATGTAAGTAGTTGAAATAAATCTGGCTTGGCGTTTGAAGTAGGACCATGCTAAACTTATGCAAAGCTTCTGAAATTCCAGTTTGGTAAACTTCAAGTTCGAGCATGTACAGAAAGACTGCGAATGATAGTTATAAACGGCCTCTCCGCAAGTTGCTAATCGCTTCATTTACTCCGCTTAATGATATTCACACTACGTTAATGACCCTAATGCTACGCTGTTAACTGTTCGATCGACTCAGACGGTAGCTTTTCCTAGTTTCCTTACAATAATTACGCTTCCACTTATCTCTTTGAAAATTTTATAGGGTTTTGAAATTAGATTTCAGATCCAATTTAAATTAACTAGTTATTTAAAAAATACCTACATGTTTCAATCATTATTATTATATTTAAATTACCTAACTTTTTACATTTCACGGCTTTACCAACTGTTTTAGTTTACTGATTAAATATATATCATCCAGGCAACTTGAAATAAAACCAATTAGTAGTATTAGAACTATTTTCTCGTTACTGTAATCTGATTCACCGCAATATATCATGTGGAATCCTTTGTTTATCTCCAGCTCAGCCGCCATCGCCAAGAGGACGGAATAAGCGCTGACTGGATTTCCCTCTATCATGCTACGTCGACGTTTCAGCGTTTGCTTGCACAAATGTGGTTATAACTACGGTAGGTCTTTATAGACATTACGTACTTACATTCAATAAATCTAAACGTTGTAAATTAATATTATAAGCGAATACGGATATACAGGATGTAATCGTTAAGTGTGCACAGGCTATTGTTCCGTAACTATTAGAGATATCAAAAACTTTAAACTGATATCGAAAGTACGTTACCTAATGAGTAAAATGACATCAATAAATTTTTATAAACAAAACGAGAAATATTCAAAATTTTGGACATTAAACACCCCCATACATTTAGTACTAGATTAGTAAGAAAGGTTTTAGTTTCCTTATTTGAAAATTACTGATGTTTAAGTGAATGAAATCAATATTATTTATTTATTAGTAAGTACGCACGTACTTACGATAGGTACCAGTTTAAAATTTCTTGATATCTGTAATAGTTACGGAATAATCGCCTGTGCACACTTTACGATTACACCCTGTATAAAGATCATTTTTTAACACAAAACTAGCAACGTATTTATTTACCAACAGACCGGATTATACCAAAGCCACTTTGGTAACGTGAACCAAAACTCATCGCTAATGGAAATGGAAAAGTTTCAGCCGATTTGTAAGCCGAACATAAATTATAACTTGAGAGGTTATTTACATGTGTGAAGGTTACCTACATCATTCATCTTATGGTAAAAGTTCCTGCCACTGACATGTAGTAGTTTTACCTAAATTCTCATGAAAGATCGTTTGGTATCATCATAGAATAAGATGTGTTGTAAAACAAGTAACTGAGGATCAGGCTGGTTCAACTTCCACCATAAAATTTGCGGAAACAAATAAATTGTAAGCTCGTCTTCACGACAGCAGCATACAGTTTTATATTAAACGTTAAATAAGGCGCCGGAAGAAGCGTTGGTTTTATTTCCTTCGAATTACGTCTTAATAGCCATAGCGGCCGTTATTGCTGAATATCTTTTTAGCAAATTATTCAATTTCTCTCGGTTACGAAATTTTTTCCTACACCCGATTCCGGACCTTCCCGCTGGGTTTATTGTTTGAATTCAAATGACTACTGTGACTGCCTATTTCATGAGGAAATTGGGATTTGAGGAAAATTGATTTAAATTAGGCGTCGGTAAATCAAAAACAATCGTGGAAGTTTTATTCAACGTAAATAATGAAAGGATCCTCAGGAGGTACGCACTTAGTGGCATGGAAGTAGGGATTTCCAAGCTCATTACCATAATAAATATCATTGTTCTTTACTCGTTCTCTTTCCATCCGTTTTTCTCGGGGACCCGATGCCTGCTCGTTTTTTACATTCCATCTTTTTCACCTCTCGCACAACGTTGTGTTTGTTCAACATCGCGTCGCTATTGTTTTAGTTTGTAAAGTTTTTCCGAGCCGTAGCAATATTCACAATGTTGTGAGTGGTTTGAAAGCAATATTTCCTCAAATATATGCAAATTAGTTGTTAGAGTGCTTCCGGCGGTGCGGTGGCAGTAGCAGCTAGTGGCTGGAGTTGATTTGCGCCGGCAGCCAACTAAGTTGCCGACATTCCGCCCTGCCTGACCATATCCTCTTGGTGAAACATTCAACATGAATACCCGGTCTTTAATTGTGTGTTCAAGTAGCGAACAGACGGCCGTAAGATAACTGAAAATCAATTAAATTACCACATCTCTACAAGCCTGAAGTGCACCAAATTGCTATTTACATACTTGCTTATTAATTAACAAAATTATCGATTATTTTTTACATTTGACTGACCCGGGATTTACACCTATCTCACCTGATGGAAAGTTCAGATGATGCCAAAGGTGTATCTCACCAGTTTAGTAACAGCCTATCGAATTTATCCTTGAATAGCCCTAGGTCGTATCTATCTGGAAGTACAGGCGATGGGAGCGAATTTCTCAAATGTACCTACGCATATGCCAAAAATACAGCGTTATATATAAAATACCTGCATTAAAGCTGTAATCGATCTTTAGCTGGTGCAAAGGTTTTGATTCTGTTAAATAATAACACATGTTAACAGCCGAGCCGTATTTAGCACCAGCCACCGCGCTCGCGAGAAAGTTTCTAGAAAGCCGCGAAACTTTCCTACGGCTGGTAGGTACATGTTTAAAATTCTTCCTAATTTCTACTAAGGATTGCTTTTAACGAGGAAACTTGTTAGACGTAAAGACGTATTTTGTAAACATTCATAAAATCTTTTTCATATTCCCTTGAAAGAATTCCCTCGCCTTTCCGTTTCGCCCTTACAGAAAAGTCCATCGATAAAAAATTAAAAAGCGGAAAAGTCGCACAAGAATTTTAATTTCACTGAAGTTCCATTTAGGTTTCGTCAGAGTTTTTTCACGCTCCACGACGTTTTTCTATTTTTGTTTCAATTACTTTTCTAGACGAGTTTTTCAATAGTAAAGCTGTGTTTAATTTACTTAAGTGACTAACTTAAATGCTTTCATAAAAAGCGCAAATCGGTATAGTTGTATCTGAATTTCTTTCAAAATAAAAGTCTACTAAATAGTTCAATAAGTAAATAAAAAAAGCTTAATGGAAAATTTATATTTATTTAATTTAATTAAGATAAGTTAATCAAAAATTATAATACAGGAATGATTAGAATTATGACTGGTAAAAAAACAAAATGGTTAATGCAAAAAACTTGCGAATGTGGCAGCCGTTCACAGGGCACCACTCTCAAATTGACAAAAACGAGTGGAGAGCCCTTGAGATCTGTCCTGCGAGATTGCGTTCAGTTTATTGCTGTTACTTTACTACGAGTTCTCATTACTAACTCAATTATGGCTCAACATTAAGTATTCAATGGCTTTATTCGATTAGAGTTCGACGATAAACCGTTCTTTCGGTTTTATGGAGATAAAACGTCATGTTACTATAATACGCTTCATACTTTACAAGTTTCACGTTGCAATAACACATTTAAGCATCTTCTTTCGTTAAATGACTCGAACGATAAAACAAAAGACGACAAATAAAGCATATTATATACGTCACGATAAAAAAAGAAATATTGCTGGGGTTGTGAATTTAACGAAATGAAATGAGTTTGAAGGAAATCCGTTTTAGAAGTGAGAGATGGCTGCGTCATCGTTCAGTAGCGCCGTCATGGTTTTTGTGGTTGCTCAGGGCGCGTACCAGTGGAACACGAACATAAGCTTATTTCACTCTGTGACGAGGAAGATAATATAATAGTAGATTGTACACCAAGGGGATAAAGCACTGCATTATGTCACGGGCGCGATATTGAATCCTGAGCGTATCGAGGGATTCCAGATTTAACTCCCGAGCGTAGCGAGGGGGTTTTTAGTTGATTCCCGAGCGAAGCGAGGGAATTAAGATGGAGTCCTGAGAGCAGTGAAGGATTTAAGCGCGCCCAAGGCAAAATCAGTTTTATCCCCGAGGAGTATACTCTACTTTTCTCACCTTTTGCGAGACAATAAAAACCAAGGCTACTAGAAAAATACTCGAAATAGACCCAGAAGCACTGATTCTGACACTGACTTTGCGCCTTTCGCAGTTTTCCATTTGTCGAAATCTTTGTAAGCTTTTAAGTATTTTTCCTTCGACTTCTCTGGGAGTACATTATTAACAATTTCTAAGGCCGGCTTGCGCAGACCTGGGTTAGCTACTTAACTCCGAGCGAGTTAACTGCTAACCCAGGGTTAACAAGTGTCAAAATGTATGGAACTGTCGTTCTTAACCCAGGGTTACCGATTTAATTTTTTTACCCTGAACTGTGCAAGTGGTCCTAAGGCGTCTAATTTAATGGAATCAGGAGTCAAATCACTTTCGTCACTCGACATTTTCTTAATGTTTTATCTTCTTTTGCAGTTTTGATAGTTAAAATTGCAGCGTATTGAAACACTCGCGGCTTTTGTTTAAGTATTTGACTTTGTTTTCGTTCGGCCGCGGAACTGCAAATAAATGATGCGCGGCGCGGCCCCCGCGGGCACCGCGGGGCTGAGCACGTTGAGCACCAGCACGTGCACGAGCTGCGCGCCGGCCCGCACGCGGGGCGATTTTGAAATTAGACTTTAAGTGCATACCAATAAGAACTACGAGAAGTGAGAATCACATTACTGCCCGGCGGGTTATAATGAAATTCAGTACAACATTACGCCCCGGCGAAAGCCAAGGGCTCTATAATGATTTACTTTGAGAGAGGTTTGCATGATATATAATAAGGCATTGTCGAGCAGGTGGTGTGAAAATGTATTTATTCCAAAACTTTATGTAGCTGTTTATATTTAGATTATCTACTTGAAAAACTTATCGCTTTTCTGATAAAAAGCTATAGACTGGTTATAAGAAAATCTATTAGGTCTATATACCTATAACGTTTATTAGGTATTTATAGAAGTTACAAGACTTTTGTATAAAAAAAACTATATGTGACAAATTCAAATGTCAAAGAAGTGAAGACGAACGAATGCTTAATTCACAAAACCTTTACCAACGTTTATGAACGTGGTCAATAGACCAAGTAAATTCAAATTTCACTGAAGTATAAGTTGTCTAAAAGTGGTGGTATTCTGATTGAACGCGTCTGATCCAATGTTTCACACGTTGTTAAGATTTACTGTAGGTATCGAATATTTTTTCTATGAAAAAAGGAATAAAGCTCAGGTGCTCTTATTTTAAGTTGTAAAGTTTGCTGGTCTATATTTCCTTATTTAGGAAAGTAGGCGAAATAGCTATACGTCAATTTAGTATCATGTTAGGGGACTTTTTGTTTCCCTTAGCTGTGAAAAGAAAGTAACTTTCTCGTTTTCCTTGTTGCTCCGTGCGTCGCTACTTTGTTTTCATGAATGAAGGATCAATGTGTCATCTCTCAAACGTTTTGCGTTTTGCCAACCAACCGGCGTTGTGTGTTTAGCATCAATTTCAGCAATCGTTGTAACTTGACGTTCAAACCACTTAATCTAACAGTTTTAGTCATTGTTATCGTATGTAAGTACCAAATCCCCAACGCTTTGAATCCTATGCACGTCTTATGTAGTTCAGATATCGTGAGATCGAAATAAAAACTACTTAATGTTATGAGTGCAGAAATGACCATCAGTCTGGAATGTTTTTACGTCGGATCCAAAAAATTTGGCGAATTTTAGCGTTTTACAGATAGACGGTACTTCTTTTCGAACAGAAGATCGAATAGTTTCGCCGAGACAGCAGTTACCAAATTACTGCAAATGCAAAAGCTAATAGATACTTAATAAAAAATTGTAAAAGTTTTAAATAAAATAACAATTATTCTTATAAACCATTTATATTACTACATTATTCATACGACTTTGTAGTTGCATGGCTCCATTACGCGCCGTTTGATGTCCCGGGAAACCGTGCCGGCGTTTTTTGCATCCATTGATCTGTCAGCAGCCCGCCGGATGACATGCCTATTTCAAGCTAGTGTTACTGCGCCGACTTTTTGCACATTTTGTTGAGTTACAGTCCAGCAAAGAATTTTTTATACGAAAGTATGTTTCTAAAAATGTTTCAGCATTTTTGCGATTCAGCTACACACAATGTTGGGAAATGTCTGATTGTGTGGCGACCATTTTAGGTAACATGTGGAGAATAAGTATTTCGTGCAGAATATGTATAGGTATAGGTACATACATTTATTTATTTATCTTAGCTCTTATGATATAAAGAAGAAGATTTAATGTTCAAGTAAACATTATGCTAAGATAGGATTTATGAAGACCTATTTACTATCTTTAAATTAATTTAACTCACTTTTTGCTATATCATGTATTATTTATTATTTATTAACCTACAAAGTTTATCAGCACCAGATGGAACATTTTGATTGTCGTTGTACTAAAGCAAGCTGTGAATTCTACAATCTAAATAAAAATATTGTGTCACAGTTTATACGCACACAATAAAAATTTAAGTGCCATATTTATTACGTTTTTATTTCTTTTGGATCCAGCGCAATTTTATGCGCATCTAAATGCTTCATTACAAATAACCGCCCTCAAACAAAAATTGGCAACACTTACGAAGTAGGGATATTGTTTTCACCCAACTGGGTTGCGCGGTTGAAAGCTTTGTTTTTTAAGCTACGTTAGGTTACATTTGTGAAACGAAACTATCTTTGGGCGTGAATGTGATTTAAGCGCCAGAACAAAGCACTCGGAGTGGCCGGCGGGTGCGTCCCGAGCCCGCGACCCGGCTTCACAAGATTAGATTAAGCAATAAATAACATTAATTTTATATTCAAACTGTGCCAAGTTAAGATACGTGCCCGTTTTCGTAAAATTAACTACTTACGTCCTTTGAATAATCAAATCACTATATGAAAATAGCACCTATTTCAAAATGACACAGAATGAACTTCTGAGTTTTTTTTTTATGGCTGAACTTTCTTTCAAACAAAACATAGACATTAGTTTTGTTTTCAAAGTCCCAATAAAAATGTTGAATCTAGAACACTTACCAAATTTAAAGAAAGTAAGTAGGTACATTACAATTAATGAAATAGTCGAATGGGATTCGATTCTAAAAATAATATGTTCTCAATTTAACAATTCCATTTAGTCTGGCAGTCGCGCCATATGGGGGCAGCAATTTTACTCTAGTCGAAGTATTACGTTTTAAATAGAACACGAGTGGTTACCTTCAGTCAGTAGCATTCTGCGATAAGTCTACGCGGATAGTAACATTTTTAGCAGCCAGCGCTTTGATAACTACTTAGATGACAAACAATAAACGTAGGTAAACGATCGTGTGTCGAGCTGAGCTGTGCATTGGCCACATTACATGCCACGCTATACGACTTAATAGTCATAAAAAGGAAAGTTGATTCCAGAGCTATTTTTAATGTTCTTTCAGTTTTAGATTTAGCGGTCAGTTGTACTTCCGTCTATTATATTTCCGTCGATATTCATCTGGGGCCCGATGCCAGTGCATCGCGTGGCTATTCTCAGCCTGTAATTGAAGTTGATAACTTAAGAACACGGACTCCTTATAAGTAGCGTTTGAACTAAGTGAAATAGTGACTCAAAAGCAAGCAGTGAGAAGACTTGTACTCGGTTTGTTAAGTACGTAGGTACAGTAGGTTGTACCTATAGACGCTATACTATAGAAAGAACGGCAGTGTGTACACACGCATATTTAGAATAAAGGTTTATTTTTATTAACATATGTATTTGCTTTTACTTAGTTGGGTACACTGTTACCTATGAACTATTGTCATTTACTACTGGTCTCAGCAGTACAAGCCCAGAGTGTAGTGTACCTAGAAGCCGCCGAAAAATCATAAAAATTATAATATTTTTATATATTTAAATGAATATACATTTTTACTTGCTTTACATATATGACACGGGCTAGTCGGCAGTCGCAGCTTAGGCAATCCTACTATGTCTAAGCAAAATGATGTGTGTTTGTCGGTATCTCACTAATATGTAAAAATGTATGTATGGATGAATGTATGGATGTTTGTTACTCCTTCACGCTAAAACGATTTGACGGATTCTGCTTAAATTTGGCACACAGATATTTTATAATCTGAACCCACATACAGGATACTTTTATCCCGAAAAATTGCAAAATTTCCATGGGATAGCGGTAAACGAATTCTTCGCTGACGGAGTCGCAGGCAACAGCTAGTTAACAAATAAAAAATGTATCACTAACTTTTAAGTGAAGAAGGTGGCGTTAAACTACACATTCTAGTGAAACAATTTAGCGATGCAACTTAAAGTCCTCACTCCGCACTGCAATCGCATGGGAATACTTCCTTTTATCGCGAAACGCCGAATGCCAGCAATGGGATAAAGCATCTTTATAAAACCATCCGACACAAAACATTTTGTTTCAATTTTCTGAATAAAATATTGTTTGAGTGGACTAACCGTTTGGCCGGGATAAAATTAAACATAAGATTTTTAAGCGAAAACGAATTCATCATACGATAGCTATTTGGCTTTGTGGTTATATTTTAGATACAAAGGATGAACAAAGGGAAGCAAAATCAACGAAACAATCGCGGATCCGTTTCAAAGGGAGCGGATGAATGAATTGTAAAACGTATCAAAGGTTTTATACATTTTGGGGTACCCTATCACGGAATGTCTCTTGAATTCATTTATCTGCTTTTAGCTATTGGAATTTTTACATTGGCAGTCACATCCTTTACGACTCGGTATGCGAGATCAGCATTCGGAAAAGGTCTTTGTGTCTCTCAAATACGAAGACCCCTAAATAGAGTTACTAACTGGGCTTATTAGTTTCAGTCCGTAGTTGTTATAACTAAGTATGAGCGGTTTTTGTACCTACATTAACACTAAAGGTCTTTCGTGAGGAAAAAACGTAACAAATATGGCCGTAAAGTCTTGAATATTCGTCTTCCGAATTTAATGAATTTTGAATAAATCTTACATCCCACTCCTACTAATATTACCAACGTGAAAGATTTTTTTTTTTTTTTTTTTTTTTATTGTTTAGATGTTTCAATGTTTGTTACTCCATGACGCAAAAACAGCTTAATGGACTCGTTGTGGCACACAGATAGTTTCTACCCTGAATTAACACATAAGATACTTTATCCCGGAAAAAAGTCGTTGGGTGCGACAGCAATAAGGCAAAGGTAGTCTCTGGCAACAGCTAGATGAAATTAATCGTTTAAGTGTTGCCCAAATAAAGGTTATTTTTACGTACTTATCTAAATAGAGCACGAAAAAGTTTTAAAATATTTGTCGAAATTTCTTCAAATTGTAATAACTAACTGCTATAGATTCTTGTAGGATTCTTAAGAGAAAATACTATATCTGTTGCAGTTAATAAGTGAAAAAAAAGATCGGAATTTATTTTCACTAAACACTATAATTTCTTTATAATCTCTTTGATACTGTGATTTGTGACTAGCCATTACTTTCTACAATATTCAGTTTGCCATTATTTTTGGAACAAGTCTACGAATTTTCCCAAGTCCAAAGAGCTCAATTATTGATGTTATCACAAGACACTGCTCGAGTCAGTGTATTGTCGTGGCAAGGCAGAGGTGAGACTTGAGCAGTCAAACAAACAAACCATTGCATTCAGACTACGTAATTTATAAACGTAATATTGAAGATCATAAATTAAGTTTCTAAATCTGAGCGGCTTTTTGCGCTTAACAGCCTATCTTCCTCTCCTATTCGCAACCCTTGGGTAAAACCTATTCGTTCCCACGTCAGACCTCATTTAATCTTAGATCTTTCATCTCATTTAAAGGTCGTGCACCCAAGATAAAGCTGCAGCGTTAGCGTCATGTTTTATGCCCCAAGATACACCAGTTTCTTTCGAACTTTAAGAACTCAGCGAGACTTTAAACCCTTTTAAATCATTAGGTAAGCGATGTACGTAACATGACTAAACTTAAGTCGTAAATTTAACGAAATTGCACCCAATTGCAGTAAGATATTGTATTAATAGTTACTGTGCTGGGTTTAACAGGGGGGTTATGTTAATCGAAACTAAAAAGTTATTTTAATATTTTATAAATTCCAACCAATTAATTTCTTAATAATCTATTTAGCTGAGACGTTAACTACGAGTGGAGCTCTTGCTATCAACACCGCCAATAGTGATAATAACAGAATCTTTCCTCTGCAATTATGCAGACATAATATTAGTATTGGAAATTAAGCGGAAAAACTAATTTTCTCAAACATACAATGAAATATTGATGTTATGTTCCTTATAACAGGCCGCGAAGTATCACGTTGCAGGTGCGGTTAGACAAGAGCTCAATAATGGAATTTCATACAACATTTCTGGCCTAGGCCGGCAAAGTAATCTTTTTAACCCCCGACACAAAAAGAGGGGTGTTATAAGTTTGACCGCTATGTGTGTGTGTCTGTCTGTCTGTGGCATCATAGCTCTTAAGCGGGTGCACCGATTTGGATGCGGTTTTTTTTAATAGAAAGCAGGTTTCTTGGCGATGGTTCTTAGATATGTTTCATCAAAATCGGTGCAGCCGTTTCAAAGTTATCAGCTCTTTTGTTAGCTGCGGAAGAGATCTTAGACGCATAACGGGCATTGACAGTGACATAATTGCGTTGGGGGTTTTAAAATTTTTAATTTATAGTTATTTAATTTCCATTCCACACGGAGTGACACGGCATCATGGTGTTCAGCCATAAAAACTATAAACAATATTTTGTTTTTTGGTTCATTATGACATTCTGCCACTAAGCTTATTAAAAATAAATATTCATGAATTATTTCTGTTTTCTATTAAGTCCAAGTTGGAAATAAAATGAAATAAATAGTAATAAATTTGTTTTTTTTTTATCTAGTTTACTTATAATTTCTCTAGAAATACGCCTTTGATTTTGTTTTGAGTTTTTTGACTTATTTATTTCATTGCATGTTTGAGAAAAGCTCTTTACGTAAGCCTCTGCTGCGAACAGGGATTGTCGGCCTCGTATATCTAGAGGCCTCGTTAACACTCGGCCATCTATCTATAACTACTCAGCCGGCAATCACCTATTTCGCGGCCTCATCAGTAATGTAACTGTTAAATTTCATTAATCATTCTCTACGTTTTGGGACAAATATAAATGTCGAGTAGACATTTTGGCTTGAAATGCTTTATTTCACAAACTTTTAAACCCACGTCAAGCTTAGGACTGGAGTTCATTGAAGGCATCGGATTTTATGCAAATTTGGACAGGGAACGACGTTGGTGAATCGCGATACGAGTGTAATGCGTTACTATGTTTTTATAGTGAGTACGAATATATTCTGAAACGTGCCATCCACTTGCTGATTTCAAAGCGAATAGTTATCAAACGAGAAGTGTACTCGTCGTTACAAGTCGTTAAAATTGACCAAAGAGTTGAAATTTATTCATCCGGGATTTTAAAATAAAGCGATTTTTAAAGTTAAGTCTTGATATAGATATTATGCTTATCGTTATTTTTACGTCAAATTGCTAGAACTAGAAAGCGTTGACAGACAGAGCCATTAAGTACCTACCAGAAGTATTCCACGAGCCAGCCCACTACCCCGTTCTTCCTCTACGGGACAGATTTATTCTAAAAGTTCTTTCATTAGGGGTTTTCCTTTGTCACGTTAGTCACGCGAAGCTCGCGCTCAGATTACGTGTGTATTAACCGAGATCTTGTTATAATGCATTGCTATTCATCGATGTTCTACTTACTTGAGGCATTTAAAAACAATGAATGCTTAGAATATGTAAGAAGGTAATTTTATTTAATGTGTGCCGTACGTGAGCGGAAATTTAGAGCAGCGCTGAATTTTCAAAGGATGGTCGCGCTGGGGCTTGGTAGGTACCGACGCCGAGCAAAAGTTTGCGAGGGACGACACGTGCTGGGCCCAGAGACTCGACAACTTTCGAATGTGATTTGCTTAAAAAGATTGTTAAAGTCCGCTTTAAGAAAAACACCTCTTACACGGTTTTTGTTACTTTCGGAAGTAAATAGGCAACGATTGTCTGCTTTTATTCATAGCATAACGTTAGGTAGCGAAAGTTATCACTGTTATTGCGAATCTAGTCGTCAGAATATACTAGTCAAACAGTACTAGGTACTTTAGGGTAAAACGTCCGATAACATAAACACCCTAAACCAATATTAGTTCGGTGTCACCCTCAGCGGACCACGCAACTATTCTAGCACTATCGCCTGCTCGCTCGGGCTCCTTACTGGAATAACACGCAATTTCGATATCGTATATTTTTATGTGCTCTCTTATATTTATAGGTAATTTGGTAAACTGGACTGTACTGTTTTGTTTTTATAACCTTGACTTAAGGTTAATTAGTAGTAGTATACTTTCTGTTACATAAGCCCATTTGCTGAGATTGCTTTTAGTGATTAGTGTGCTGGTTACCTTGTTTGGAAGTTTATTTGTGTATTTTTTATGTTGTTTTGTTGATTACCTACCGCGTGAGCTGCAATGAAGCGTTTTGGTATCGCAACCTTAATGAAGTAATTACATTATGAGCTTTTGTATTGTATGCAACAGGAAATTCACCAATCAAAATAATTATTTTACTCAATTATAACAAGAAATATTGCACACTTTAGATGAACCGTAAAGGGTAAGAGGTCTTCAGTAAAAAGCTACAAAAATCCATTGAAGTAAAGTATATATGTCGATGAACTAAAACAATTACTTTGCTCACCCGCGACCTTACAATAGTTACGTTTATGCAAGAAATGTGCGTTCATGCAGTTCCTCCACCTCCACACTGTACGAACACACACAAATCACATAAACCCAACCATCACCACCACCAAGCTACACTGACGCGTTTCGAACTCAACCAGAGCTCATCTTCAGAGTTACCACAACCGTATGCTATGCTACCAAATGTTAAACTAACAAACCAAAACAAATGTTTTAACTTGTCACTGTAACTTCTCAAGTACCCACTTTATTTTTCTTATTCTCAAACTACCCCACAAAAATTAACTTTTATTGACATATTTAAAACTACCTTGAATTTTTTTGTTTATTTATTTATAAGGCATATTTAATTAATACTAACTGTTCAAATTCGACCCAAGCCGCAGTAAAGGAGAAGATACTAAATTTACCTGTTCATTAATAATAGACCCCATAGTGTTGTACCTAATTATTTCCATGCATTCCAGAGCATCCAGACGCAACCCCTTGCCGCAATAATGTAACACTTCATAAGAATCTGAATCTAACAATGAATGATTTGATTCCAACAAATGTTTTGCAAAATTCGATCTATCTGGATGCTCATTCCTATATGCCGAAACATGCTCTTTAAATCTAGTATTAAAACTTCGGCCTGTCTGTCCTACGTATATCCCATTGCAGTTATTACAAGTAAGCTTGTATACCCCCGATCTAGTTCCCTTATCTACCTGTTCTTTGTGGTTACATAGCCTAGAGTACAAAGAGTTGTTAGTCTTAAAGGCAACATTAATATTGTTTGATTTTAAAATGCCATAAATCTTATCAGACAAACCCCCGACGTAAGAGATGCTAGATCTATATTTGTTAGTAGACTGAGAAGGTAACGCAGTGTAAAGCATGCTATTTACTAACCGTGCCTGCTTCTTTTGAACTAAACTATCTACCATTGATTTTGTATAACCATTTGAGATCGCTATCTGATAAATAGTACTCAACTCTAAATCAAAATGTTCCTTAGAAAGAGGCACAGTCAACAATCTATTAACATAACAATGGAAAGCAGCCAGTTTATGCTGCCACGGATGATTAGAAGATGCTGGTATAACAGCATCTGTGTACGTGGGCTTACGGTATATTTTAAATTGATGTTTACCATTTAATTTTGAAATCGTTAAATCCAAAAAGTTCAACGAACAATTTTCCTCCAATTCTTTTTTGAACCTTATCTTTACGTGCTTGTTATTCAAACCATTAATAAACACGTCAAGCTGTCTCATACTCCCTCTCCAGCATAGGATCAAATCATCAACAAACCTAAAATAGTACACAATATTACTATTACCCACAATATACTGATTCTCAAAATGATCCATAAATATATCTGCCATTAAAGGACTCAGAGGTGAACCCATAGCTAAACCATCACTCTGTAAGTAATAAAGACCATTGAACCGGAAATAATTTTGTTTCATGCATAAAGTTACCAAATCTATTAATTCACAAACTTCACCCGGATGCAACCGCTTCCTTTCTAAGTGGTCTTTTAGAATTTCTAGTGTCTCACTATATGGTACGTTAGTAAATAAACTGTCTACATCCAAAGAAAGCAACGTTGCATTCGGCGGTATGCTGATGTCCTTAATTTTACTAACCAAATCTAAACCATTTTTTAAACTATAAGAAGGTTTAAAGGAAGCCTTCACACGAATAATACTATTTAATTTCTTCGCCAATTTATTCGCCAATTTGAACGTAAAGATAAGGTTCAAAAAAGAATTGGAGGAAAATTGTTCGTTGAACTTTTTGGATTTAACGATTTCAAAATTAAATGGTAAACATCAATTTAAAATATACCGTAAGCCCACGTACACAGATGCTGTTATACCAGCATCTTCTAATCATCCGTGGCAGCATAAACTGGCTGCTTTCCATTGTTATGTTAATAGATTGTTGACTGTGCCTCTTTCTAAGGAACATTTTGATTTAGAGTTGAGTACTATTTATCAGATAGCGATCTCAAATGGTTATACAAAATCAATGGTAGATAGTTTAGTTCAAAAGAAGCAGGCACGGTTAGTAAATAGCATGCTTTACACTGCGTTACCTTCTCAGTCTACTAACAAATATAGATCTAGCATCTCTTACGTCGGGGGTTTGTCTGATAAGATTTATGGCATTTTAAAATCAAACAATATTAATGTTGCCTTTAAGACTAACAACTCTTTGTACTCTAGGCTATGTAACCACAAAGAACAGGTAGATAAGGGAACTAGATCGGGGGTATACAAGCTTACTTGTAATAACTGCAATGGGATATACGTAGGACAGACAGGCCGAAGTTTTAATACTAGATTTAAAGAGCATGTTTCGGCATATAGGAATGAGCATCCAGATAGATCGAATTTTGCAAAACATTTGTTGGAATCAAATCATTCATTGTTAGATTCAGATTCTTATGAAGTGTTACATTATTGCGGCAAGGGGTTGCGTCTGGATGCTCTGGAATGCATGGAAATAATTAGGTACAACACTATGGGGTCTATTATTAATGAACAGGTAAATTTAGTATCTTCTCCTTTACTGCGGCTTGGGTCGAATTTGAACAGTTAGTATTAATTAAATATGCCTTATAAATAAATAAACAAAAAAATTCAAGGTAGTTTTAAATATGTCAATAAAAGTTAATTTTTGTGGGGTAGTTTGAGAATAAGAAAAATAAAGTGGGTACTTTAGAAGTTACAGTGACAAGTTAAAACATTTGTTTTGGTTTGTTAGTTTAACATTTGGTAGCATAGCATACGGTTGTGGTAACTCTGAAGATGAGCTCTGGTTGAGTTCGAAACGCGTCAGTGTAGCTTGGTGGTGGTGATGGTTGGGTTTATGTGATTTGTGTGTGTTCGTACAGTGTGGAGGTGGAGGAACTGCATGAACGCACATTTCTTGCATAAACGTAACTATTGTAAGGTCGCGGGTGAGCAAAGTAATTGTTTTAGTTCATTAATATGGACCTCCGCAAAGTAACGCCTGATTCAATAAATTATATATGTCGTTTCTTCACAATGCCAATGTTCTATCAGGGCGTCAACATTTATAAGTTGATAGACGAGCGGTCATTGCTGCTAATACTAAAACTTCATTAACTTATTTTTCGCTAGTGGTCTGCGGTAATTTCCAATAGATATTATTCAATACACTCGTGACATGCGACGTCGCGAGCGGCACGCGATTAAATTAACAAATTAAACGCGCTGGAACACGCGTTTATTCCACTCAGTGTAACAATTTACTATCAACATCGGGATCTATTGGATTATTTCGACAGTGAATGTAATTGGCCTTTTAATAGAATTGCATACAATCGAATCATATAGGTAAATGTAGGTATTTAATTGAATGATGTGGGTTATTTTGGTATAATATAATTACTTTTAGCCACATCGTTTTAATTATAACAGTTTATTCCCGCTGCTTTGTTCCCGTGGACGAATAAAAGATAAACTAGCTCTCTATAGCCAGCTCTATGATCCTCAAGGAATATGCCTACTTAATTTAAAGTCTAGCTCCAGTAACTTAGACTGTGTGTGTAAAGACAATCGTTGTCTTTTGGCCCGTTAGTCACGCTCTGTTGTAGGTATAGAGATAAAGAAAATCGACAACGCGCTGTCTAAAACTACAGTATTTTACAGAAAGAAATCAACCACTAGACACAAATAACGCAAATTCCTTGCCTTTCACGTTTTGAATTTGCAACAACAAACATGTTTTACTTCATTTTGCGAGTCTTAGTTCAGCTACCTCCTTTAAAACGAGTTAGCAGTTTTATTTGCGGTCTAGGACCAATATTTGTATTCTATGTCTGTGACCGTCTGGGATGACTCTTCGCTTTTGCACAGTTGCCAAATTTGCAGTACGAGCCGAACATTACATTAGATTAGAGAGGGGTTTATAGAAAACTTGGTCATTTTTTGCAAGAACACATTTTACTAACGTAATAAAATATATTAATTAGGTACAAAGTTTATGACTTTATTAGGAGTAAATATTGTTTATAATATTATGAAAAATATACAAATATATGAAAAAAAAACACGAATTAACTTGGATGGATTATTATTTTAAATAACAGTGTATATAAAAAAAATACTTGTAAAGAATTCAACAGCCGTAGGATAAATTGGCAGGTCAGGTGGCTGGTAAACGTAATCCCTCACAATAATGTGTTGACTTACGGTCAGTAATGCCAAATTGTGCGTATCTGGAGACAATATATTGGATGAATAATGCATGTAACCTAAGCCGAGATTTATGACCCTCGTCCGATTCATCACTGACCAATTCCAATATCGGAGGCACTCACACGCAGTAAATCCAAAGCATTATCGTAGCTCCAGATTCTCCGAACTTCGATGTCTTGCCTAATCATTGTATCGTACGTAATGAAATATTGCTAAAGCTCCATTGTTGTTGTGTTTGTGTAATTGTGATTTATTTTACTTTACGCATAGGTATGTACGAGTTGACGTCTGTTGTTATTAATAACCTTTGTTCCACTATGTAGCTGAGTTTATAATAAAGTAGCTTTTGCCCGCGACTACGTCCGCGTGGAATTAGTAATTGGGGCAGCTTATTTTTTATCCAATCTGCTTTTTAGGGTTCCGCACCTCGAAAGGAAAAAGCGGAACCCTTATAGGATCACTTTGTTGTCCGTCCGTCCGTCCGTCCGTCCGTCCGTCCGTCTGTCTGTCAAGACCCTCTTTCTCAGGAACGCGTAAAGGTATCAAGCTGAAATTTATATCAAATACTCAAGTCTACGGTCCCTTGGAGCTGTGAAAAAATCAAACTTCTAAGCCAACGCAATCAAAAGATACAGCCGTTTATGCCGCTAATTTCCGCAAATTTTCGAAACTCGCAAGGGAATCAAAACCTACAGGGTACTTCCCGTGAACTCAGAATCTTGAAATTTGGTACGAAGCAAGTTCTTATAGCACAGATAAAGGAAAAATTGCGAAAAGCATAAATTTTTTTGCCTGTCTGTCTATATCAGTAACCAATCTACAATGATCCCACACTGGGCACATTTTGCTTAGGAGCAGGGGTCTGCTAAGACTGGATGTTCATAGATACATATAAATTTGTACGGAACCCTCGGTGCGCGAGTCCAACTCGCACTTGGCCGGTTTTTTATCAATCTGCTTAATTCAAATATTATTTATTTTATTAGCAGTTACGTCTGCTCACCGAACCTAAGATTTAAAAGCGAAAAAGTTTCCGGGTGCGCCGGTGGGACTTGAACCCACGTCTCCCGGGTATGCGCCCCAACGGGTATTCTACCAACTGAACCACGTCGCGTCGCGTCGTCGTCGCACGTCGCACTAATTTGGAACGTAGGAGTCATAGCTTCTAATAGTTGTGATGGATGTTACCACACGCCACTGTTGGCGTATGTAAGCGATTAAGAATTTCGGGGAGGTTGGTTGGATGCGACGTGGTTCAGTTGGTAGAACACCCGTTGGGGCGCATACCCGGGAGACGTGGGTTCAAGTCCCACCGGCGCACCCGGAAACTTTTTCGCTTTTAAATCTGCTTAATATTTAATTTCAAGGATTAAAAACTATTTTATATATCCTTCCTCACAAAACTATCTCCGTACCGTATTTTATCTAATCGGTTCAGCGGTTATTGATTCCCGTACAATTTTCCACCCCTTTTTTCACTTTTTACACGCTTTATATTAGCTTCACCTGTATGTTTGTATGTATGTTTGTATGTTTGTTTGTAATCGACTCCTTAGGGCGCGATTTTGACCCACTTCCCGGTTTCCGATAGAGCTGAAATTTTGCACATATGTGTAAATTGGATGACAATGCAATATTATTGTAACATGGAGCTGATCTGATGATGGAGCTGGATGGTGGCCATAGGAACTATGTAACAAAACAACACAATCCCGTCGAGTTTGGGCTCGTTTGATTCGTCTTGACGAGCACTTTGATCCCAGATGGTAACCAGGGTCTGATGATGGAGCTGGAAGATGGCCAAAGGCACTCCACAATAAAACGACACAACCCCATCGAGTTTGGGCTCGTTTGATTCGTCTTGACGAGCACTTTGATCCCATATGGTAACCAGGGTCTGATGATGGAGCTGGAAGATGGCCAAAGGCACTCCACAATAAAACGAAACAACCCCATCGAGTTTGGGCTCGTTTGATTCGTTTTGACGAGTACTTTGGTCCTAGATGGTAACAAGAGTCTGATGATGGAGCTGGAAGGGGGTAGGTGGCGGGTTGCGGGGGGAATGGGGTATGGGGTAAGGGGGTCGGGGGTTTAGAGG
Organism: Archips crataeganus; assembly: GCA_947859365.1. NCBI lineage: Eukaryota > Metazoa > Arthropoda > Insecta > Lepidoptera > Tortricidae > Archips > Archips crataeganus. The sequence continues at coordinate 13,491,349 of OX402055.1, read as the reverse complement.
GTTGGGTGTTAGGGTGTGGCGGTTGGGGTTAGGGGTTGGGGGGGGGGGGGGGGTTTACGGGAAATAGGGTGGGGGTGTTGGGGGGTTCGGGGGTAAGTGATTTTGGGGGTTGTGGGAAATGGGGAGGGGGTAAGAGGCCTAGATGGTAACAAGGGTTTGATGATGGAACTGGAAGGGGGGGCGGTAGGTGGCGGGGTGTGGGAGGGGTGGGGTGGGGGGGGGGGCAGGTGACGGGTGGGGGGAGTGGGGGTGGGGGGAGTGGGGGTTTCCGGGGGTATGGGGGTTCGGTGTTAGGGGGGTTGGGTTTAGGTGGTTCGGGGGTTTGTAAAATGAGGAGGGGGTAAGGGGTGTTTAAGGGATTGGGGGTTGTAGGTGAGGGGGTAAAGTTAGAAAGAAAAAAATGCAACTAAAAAATAGAAAATAAATAATAGTTTAAAAAAACTAAAAAACACGCTTTAAAAAATAAAAAATAAATTTTAATAAATTTCAATTCGCTATTCTTATAGTGCAGTAAAAAATCTTAATAAGCAATTATTATATTGTTATATCCAGATCAAAATTTGTAAACAATTCTAAATATTGATAAAATAAATAATAATAGTTTAAAATATTTTATTGTAAAAAAAGCGTGGGGTGCTTTTTAAGATGTTATCAAAATGACAATCCTTGACAATTGACACCATGCACCCCACGCTTTTTTTACAATAAAATATTTTAAACTATTATTATTTATTTTATCAATATTTAGAATTGTTTACAAATTTTGATCTGGATATAACAATATAATAATTGCTTATTAAGATTTATTACTGCACTATAAGAATAGTGAATTGAAATTTATTAAAATTTATTTTTTATTTTTTAAAGCGTGTTTTTTTAGTTTTTTTAAACTATTTTAAAGGATAGTTTCTGGGAAAAAAACTATCCTATGCAAGAACATTAAGGGAAAGGTTCCGAGACTCAAACTATTTCTATAGTAAATTTTATCTAAATCGGTTCAGCAGTTAAGCATTAAGAGGTAACAGACAGACAGACACGCTTTCGCATTTATAATATTGGGTATGGAGTATGGATGAATTGGTCAAAATACTTACATGAACATTCTTTATTTCTAACGAAAAGATAAATTGATTCTTCTTCTTTTTCGGGCTTTTTCTATCCACTGCTGGATGTAACCCTCTCCTAATCTCTTTCATTTTTACATCCTAAAGGATGATTTCGGGGATAAAACTAATCAAACCCCTTGTCACAATCTCAAACTTTCTCCATACCAAAATTTAATTTAAATCGCTTTAGAGGTTATTGAATCCCCATACAAACTTGCACCCCTTTTTCACCCCTTTGAAGGGTGATTTCTGGGATAAAAACCACCCTATATCCTTTCTTCTGACTCAAACTATCTGTATACCAAATTTCATATAAATCGGTTAAGCGATTATTGATTCGCCATACGAACTTTCACCCCTATTTTCACCCCCTTGAAGGGTAATTTCTGGGATAATAGGTCGGGGCAAAAGAATTTTCGTATTTTTAATGTAGGTAGGTATTATTAGATCGATATAACAGCATTTGATACGAGGGGCGTTCAATATAAAGTGAGAATGAGATGCAAACTCTTTTAAAATTACGAAATTAAATACTGGCCGGTAAAGCTAATCTATCTAGCTGATTGCTATGAAAAAAAAAAACTAACTGTCTTTTGTTTAAAAAAATATACGGTAATTTCTTTGCAATGCTATTGAGTACGTTAGCGAAAATGGAGAAAATTGAACTGCGCGCCGTTATCAAATGCTTGTGTTTGAAAAATTTTTCTACGGACCAAGTCAATTTGGATTTGCGGGGCACTTTAGGGTCTAATGCTCCTCCGTATTCGACAGTCGCACGTTGGTGCGCCGAATTGAGACGTGGAAGAACATCGACAATGGACGAACCCCGCTCCGGACGCCCTACTACAGCAGTAACTGAAGAAATTGTGAAAAAAGTCGAAAACTCAGTTTTGGCGGATCGTCGTGTCACGGTTCGTTTTATTGCTGAAAATTTAAAGATTTCAACGGGGAGCGTGCATAATATTTTACATGAACGCTTGGGTATGAAAAAGGTATCTGCGCGTTGGGTACCAAGAATGCTTACTGACACGCAAAAACAAACTAGACTAGAGATTTGTCAAGAAGCTTTGAACCTGATGCAGCAAGACCGGGAACTTTTTTTGGCGCGATTTATAACAATGGGCAAAACATGGCTCCATCATTACGACCCAGAAACGAAACTGCAGTCTATGACATGGAAAAGGCCATCATCTCCAACTCCGAAGAAATTCAAGGTGAGCCCATCTGCCGGTAAGGTCATGGGCTCTGTTTTTTGGGATGGTAAAGGGGTATTAATGATTGAGTATCTCGAGCATGGAGCCACTATTACGGGCACATTATACGCCAAACAAATAGCAACATTGCGCAATGAGATCCGCGAAAACCGGCGAGGTAAACTCTCGAAAGTTGTGCTGTTCCACCAGGACAATGCCCCGGCACACAAGTCCGCCGTTGCAATGGCTGCAATTCGTGATGCTGGGTTCGATATCCTTAAGCATCCTCCGTATTCAGCAGATCTCGCTCCCAGTGATTTCTACCTATTTCCGAGATTGAAACGATACCTGAGAGGCCAGAAATTTGAAGACGACGACGCGGTAGACGCTGCAGTACAAGAATTTTTAAGTACTCAAGATGAGACCTTTTTTAAAAATGGAATTTTAAGTTTAGAAAAAAGATATACTAAGTGTATTATGCTAAAAGGTGACTATGTCGAAAAATAAAATGACATTTAGTAAAAGTTGTTAATAACATACTCATTCTCACTTTTTATTGAACGCCCCTAGTATAATCTTCTTTTCATAAAACAACATTTGATATAATATTTTCAAATGGTTTAATCACTCATTTGATATAAATAACGTTTGGTATAATTTTTAAATATATATATTTTTATATGATATAACGTTATTATATATTTTGTTGTTACATCTCGTGCAACGCAACCATTTGATTTGTGTAGGGGGTTGCAGTTCTAACCTAACCTAACCTACTTTTCTGGCATTAAATACAACCATTATTATATAACCATCATTATATCTTATGAACGTTATATGAAAAGTTGATTATATCAAATGATAATATATTAAGTGTTGTTATAAGATTCAATAATTATATCAAATGAGCGTTATAGCGACTGAAGTTATATCAAAAGTTTTTATAGCGATCGTTGCGCACCCGGCGAGTGGCTTCAAGCCTATCCTTCTTTTAATACTGGAACCTTCCTGGAGCCTGAAACCTTGCGAATTGCAGTTGGGCTGAGGTTGGGCGCTGCTTTGTGTTCTCTACACCGTTGCCCTTATGGTGCCAATGTTCACCAAATGTATACCATGGGCTTTCCTGCCAAAAAAATGATGGCCGCTTTTCCCGACACGCTGCGCTGAATGATATTATCCGCCGGTCTCTTGCCACCATAAACGTGCCGTCAATATTAGAACCAAATGGCATTGCGCGGGGTGATGACAAAAGGCCGGACGGTATGTCTTTGATTCCCTGGAGGATAGGTCGGGTTTTAGTTTGGGACGCAACCTGCGTCGATACCCTAGCCCCTTCACACCTTCAGGGCACAACAAAAAAGCTGGCGCAGCGGCTGAAGCGGCCGAGAGTAGGAAAGTATCTATTAAAATACCAGGGTCTCTGTTCAGCTTACAATTTTGTTGCTGTAGGTTTTGAGACCCTGGGTCCTTGGGGTCCCGGCGCAATCAATTTGATTAAACAAGTGCAAAAGCGTCTGATCGACACCACTGGAGACCAATGGGCTGGCAGCTATGTCTCTCAACGAATCGCCATCGCCATTCAACGAGGGAATGCTGCCAGCCTTTTGGGTACGATGCCACGGGGGCCTTTTTAAGTTAGATATTTAGTTTATAGTTAGAACTAAACCTAATTAAAAAAGAGAGGTGGGCCTCTTGGCATGGTGCCCATCACGTAAGCAGCATTCCCGCGCTGAACTGCGATTGCGATTCTTTGCGCGAGAAAGCTGCCGGCGCGAGGGTTGCCTGTTGCCTCTCTCAACCTATTGCTGAGCTCCCTGTGTAGCGCCGGCAGCTTTGTCGCGCAAAGAATCGCAATCGCAGTTCAGCGCGGGAATGCTGCCTGCGTGATGGACACTATGCCAAGAGGCCCACCTCTCTTTTTTAATTAGGTTTAGTTTTAGTTATTTTAATTTAATAGTAAGTAGTTTTAGTCTTGTATTTACACCTTTAAGTATATGTTTTTTCTTTCATGAATAAATTTATTGAGTTTATAGTTAAGTTTTAATTATTGTTATTGTTTCTTAATATTTGTATTCTATGAATAATAAATCTATATATTCTGACAGCGATACTATGGTTACCTACCCCATTTTTTGTTTTGTATACATCCATATTTTTGTCGAACCTACTTTATTCTCTCATATCATACCATACCTATAAAAAATATTTATAAGTAGGAAACGTTTTGAGTCCTCTGTCTATGAATAAGTGGAGCCGGAACTCCAACCACAGACGTTTATATTTGATCTCGAGAGTTTGCAAAACTCGGACATTTTAAAAGCCTTTCCGGATGCTCCCCAGACACAAACCATACGTTCCTTCCTTTCTGCCTTAATATACTAGAGCGGGCGATGCGAATTATGGGTAGGCGGGTAATTATTCGAGCGTTTCAACTACCTCACCTTCGTGATCACGTTTTTTTACGAATTGGGGATGTCTAAAAAAAAATACCCATGGTTGGTATTTTTTTTGTATAGAAAAGTCAATTATAAGAAACTAATTTCAATATTTTGTCATTTAGTTCTCTACTTTTTTCAAAATTAATTATTGAAACTATTTTAGTTGATGACGTCAGATTATAATTGAGGGCTCCCACAATGCCAAATTTCTAAATCTATCTAAATGCGTACGATAAGGCAATTATTTTCAATTATTTTTTGCGTAGTGGTACACTATACACTGTGTCACTTTACTGGCACTGTCAAAGTGCTAGATGTCAGACGGCGGGTCCAAATCAAACTCCGTAGTATAATCCACGCGTAAATTGTGAAGAATTCTAACCACACAGAATAAAGTACGACTTGAAGCGGTCATGCAATTTACGAGGGGCGTTCAATATAAAGTGAGAATGAGATGCAAACTCTTTTAATATTACGAAATTAAATACTGGCCGGTAAAGCTAATCTATCTAGCTGATTGCTATGAAAAAAAAAACTAACTGTCTTTTGTTTAAAAAAATATACGGTAATTTCTTTGCAATGCTATTGAGTACGTTAGCGAAAATGGAGAAAATTGAACTGCGCGCCGTTATCAAATACTTGTGTTTGAAAAATTTTTCTACGGACCAAGTCAATTTGGATTTGCGGGGCACTTTAGGGTCTAATGCTCCTCCGTATTCGACAGTCGCACGTTGGTGCGCCGAATTGAGACGTGGAAGAACATCGAAAATGGACGAACCCCGCTCCGGACGCCCTACTACAGCAGTAACTGAAGAAATTGTGAAAAAAGTCGAAAACTCAGTTTTGGCGGATCGTCGTGTCACGGTTCGTTTTATTGCTGAAAATGTAAAGATTTCAACGGGGAGCGTGCATAATATTTTACATGAACGCTTGGGTATGAAAAAGGTATCTGCGCGTTGGGTACCAAGAATGCTTACTGACACGCAAAAACAAACTAGACTAGAGATTTGTCAAGAAGCTTTGAACCTGATGCAGCAAGACCGGGAACTTTTTTTGGCGCGATTTACAACAATGGACGAAACATGGCTCCATCATTACGACCCAGAAACGAAACTGCTGTCTATGACATGGAAAAGGCCATCATCTCCAACTCCGAAGAAATTCAAGGTGAGCCCATCTGCCGGTAAGGTCATGGGCTCTGTTTTTTGGGACGGTAAAGGGGTATTAATGATTGAGTATCTCGAGCATGGAGCCACTATTACGGGCACTTTATACGCCAAACAAATAGCAACATTGCGTAATGAGATCCGCGAAAAACGGCGAGGTAAACTCTCGAAAGTTGTGCTGTTCCACCAGGACAATGCTCCGGCACACAAGTCCGCCGTTGCAATGGCTGCAATTCGTGATGCTGGGTTCGATATCCTTAAGCATCCTCCGTATTCACCAGATCTCGCTCCCAGTGATTTCTACCTATTTCCGAGATTGAAACAATACCTGAGAGGCCAGAAATTTGAAGACGACGACGCGGTAGTCGCTGCAGTACAAGATTTTTTAAGTACTCAAGACCTTTTTTAAAAATGGAATTTTAAGTTTAGAAAAAAGATATACTAAGTGTATTATGCCAAAAGGTGACTATGTCGAAAAATAAAATGACATTTAGTAAAAGTTGTTTATAACATACTTATTCTCACTTTTTATTGAACGCCCCTAGTACACCAATGTCAAATGAAGGTCATTGCTTATTTGTTATTTGTTATTGCTTGTTTGTTGGTGTTGAACGACCGCTTTAGCCTAGTTGGTAGTGACCCTGCCTACGAAGCAAGAGGTCCTGGGTTTGAATCCCGGTAAGGACATTTATTTGTGTGATGAGCACGAATATTTGTTCCTGAGTTATGGATGTTTTCTATGTATTTAAGTATTCGTCGTCGTCTAGTACCCATAGTACAAGCTTTGCTCAGTTTGGGACTAGGTCGATTTGTGTAAGATTGTTCCCTAATATTTATTTATTTATTTTATTTATTTTATTATAAATTCATTACATAATATTAAAATTAAATAACTATAGAAAACGAGTTAAAAAGCATTTATCTGGAAACTGTGTCAGAATGTTCTGCCATTTTTAGGGTTCCGGAGCCAAAATGGCAAAAACGGAACCGCCCGGACCTCCCCCCCGCACCCCGCACCCCGCACCCCCCGCATTGAAAATTACCCGAGCGCTAGTACTAAGATTGTACATGCTGGCGTTCACTGCTCTCTTGTACATACTGGCCTTCACTGCTCTGTACGTTACATTGCGTCATCCTTTTTCGTGTATGCAGTCGGCGTTCAACGATTTATTAGACGTTGTCACGTCAAAAATACATCGCCATTTTTCGCACTTAGCCCATCTTCTGACTTAAGCCTAATCCAAAGCTTCCCATTTCAAGTTACGTCCTGTAGCGCTTTAACCGAGTGCTGTCGACTTTCGCTGTCCCATTTAAGGCGTCCCTAATCGTCGCGCCCTTGATTTCTCCACTACTTTTAACCCATTGCATAGTCGTGGAATCACTAATTAATATAAAAATGAACCGATCAAGTGTGAGTCGGACGTACGCACTGATTTGAGATTGATTGATACCTAAGAAAACAAAAAATTTGCATTTCGCAGTATTTTAATGAAAAATCGAATGTGGATCAGTGATTTTCGAAATTTTATCCTTTACTTGAGCCCATACTTTCTATGTCAACATGTCAACTGGAAGTATGGAAGTATCTAGGTACCCTGTATGTTTTGATTCTCACAGTTTTTGTATGTATAAAGCTGTATAGCTTCAAAAAGTAGTATCTTTTGATCGCGTAAACAAACTTAATTTCTAGGGTTCCGTTAGGGTAATCGATGGGTGACAAACAAAAGGGTGATGGGTAACCCTATTAATGTCGCTACGACTTCATGAAAGATGTTCTTTTCGTCTGCATGTTTTTGCCAATTGACAACATTAGCACATTTGTCACGCAAACAAATATTATATCACAGCACGTAGGTATTTTACTAAAACCCCATCATATTATTATTTACTCAAATTTCTGCATCGCCACCTCACATCTTTTAAATGATGTTCATGCTGTGGAATATTTATCACAAATTATAATAATTGTAATAAAAAAATATATACAAAAAGGTTACAAACTGGGTATATTTTATACTGTTAGCGAATGAAGTCAGCAAATACTATCCTAACGTTATTTGAAACGTACGTCGTATATTATTTAGTATTTCAAATTATAGCAAAATTATTACTTCTTCAAATTTCTTCAGAGTCAGACCTGAAATAACAATAATAATTATTATAAGTATTTATACTTATTTCAATTTGTTTGAGTAATTTTTTGTTACTTCGAACCGTTCCTGAGAAAATGGGTCAAGATTCTTTTTCTCAGGAACGGCCGGTCACAATCGTTGGTCAAGACCGACAGACAGACAGGCTCCTGATCCTACAAGGGTTCTTTTCTTTTTTGCCTTTGAGGTACGGAAACCTAAAAACAGGAAACAATACGCTATAATATTGACCAACCCACTCTGAAATAGGTTAGCGTCAACCGGGGCGTATAGGAATAGCGAGGTGAATAGGGACAAAACCAGGAATGAAATTTGTCTATAGTTTTCTAAGAAACTACTAATCGTAAATGTTATTTCATAGTGGCAATGAATAGTAGAATTGTTGTTTTCCGTAATGGCAACACTCATTTGACATGAAGCTCACGCTAGATTGTCCGTTAAGCAGTCTGAAGTTGATCCTTACAAACGAGGTAAAAATTGCGCCTCAAAACTTTATAAAAAAGTGTGTGTTTTGGTGCGAATTTCGGTGAAAATTGCGTTGCTGTGTGATCGAAATTTATCTACGGATACATGTAAGAAAAATTAAGTACATTTTATACACGATTTATTTTTTATTTAAATAAATGTAAAGGCAAAGAAATTTTTCATAAATCCGAGGTTTATAGGGACGCAATTTGGGTGAATCGGAACTACTGCAGGGGTCAATAGAAATGCAGTGCGAGGTTTATAGGGACGAAGTATGTCCTTATAGAAGCGGGGAAAGGGAGTATAGAGACAGGGTTGTCAAAAGATGATTTTAAATGAATAATTTATTTTGTTAGGTATGCAGATCATAAATGATGATACCTATATTTATATTTTTTATACTAATTGACCTCTAAGCATAGGTTGAACTACTGGTACCTACTAGACAACAAGTAAACATAAACATACTTGCATAGATAATTACATACTTATAAAAGTCAATTGGAAGAGATCCCTTGTTCGCATTCTTACATGATTGTTTATGTTGTTTCTTACGTGTTTGAAAAGTATCTATCTAAATTTTGTCATTCGCTCTACTTGGCTTTGTCGACTGTCTTGTTGTTAATGCTAAACCGTACCTATTTAATGTTGATTGATAAACTTAACATAATATTTAACTATGTCTTAACATACTTGCAGGTAGATACGTGCCTACTTGTGAAATAATAATCAAATGTTTTGGTCACTCTGACCTATGCAAACACGTAAACACAGAACCTCCTTTTGAAAAAAAATGTTAAGTATAAACCTTATTAATATTTATGACAACCTAACGGTTTTTCCCTTTTACATTTCATACTAAATACAAACTGAAATATAGATGCACAGAAAAAACCCCAGAAAAAAGACCAATGCTGGGAATCGAACCCGGGTCCTCAGCATTCCGTGCCGTGTGCCATACCCCTACACCACCACTGGTCTAGGGGTGAGGTGAGACCAGTGTTGTGAGGACCTGGGTTCGATTCCCAGCATTGGTCTTTTTTCTGGGGCTTTTTCTGTGCATCTATATTTCAGTTTGTATTTAGTACGAAATATATGATATCACGGGATGACCGTAAAAGTAATTAAAAAATAAAGTTGAAATAATAAATACAAAAAGATACTTCATAGCTAACTTGTTTCCCTTTTACCCCTTTATTCGTTTCTATTCTCCCCAAATTCAGTTTGAATAGGGATGGCATGTTTTTTAATAAACTAGGTCATAAAACATGTATTATTACATTATTTTATACTACAAAATTAATTAGGAACCTTAGACTCAAGTTTTAAAATTTTAATAATGTTGGCTTTTCATAGAAATAATCGGTTAAAATCTCAGTCAAAGTTCAGATTTGTGCCCATTAACCCCGGTTGACGGTATTTATTATTTATTTATTCACAATATAGTCATGCACATAATATAGATGTTACAATTTGGCGTAATAGGTTAGTCCGATTAAAATTTCAAAATAACAATAGCAGCTAATTTAGCTTGATTGTATTGAATCACCGCTCCATCAGTTGTATAGGTACCTGAACACCTACATTGCTTGCAAATTGGTATTATTGCCGGAATTAGATAAACTCATAAGCAATTGAAGTAATTAATTAATTTATGCCTAATGCGCCTGGGTAATGCCGCGCACGTAATCTGTATTAACTGACAACAGATTACAGCAAACTTAATTACAGATCCGTATCAATACACGTTCGCTCCATAAACGAGCAGACTTAGGTAAACAGGGGATTATTTTATAACTAAATTAACCTTTACCGTCGGCTTCGCTCGTGTGAACCATTAGCTCTAGTATTTGAATTCGAATTCCCGTGGAAATTTTCAAACAATATGCGGTGGTCTTCATTTGCGTTGTGTGACGAATATCCGAGGCCGTATTGTCTAACGCTTCTGTTCTGACGCTAGCCTTAGCTTTCGCCATCTCTTTCTGTTATCATCTCAATAGTTTGACAGAAAGAAATAGTTATTGCGAAGGCAAGCGTCAGAAGCGTTAGACAATAAGCCTGTTGTGCAAAATTTCACGGATCTAGACTTTGCGATTGAGATTTCGGAAATTTACATTGGAATCCCAACCTCACATGAATATCGGTATAAAAAATAACCTATGTAATTGTTATTACACAGTTACAGCTCTCTAAATGCCATATTAATCCAAATCTCTCCTGGTGTTTTAGCGTGAAAGAGTAATAAACACTCGCGCACACACAAACTTTCGTATCTATGATATTAAGGATTTAAACGTACTTAATAACTGTTACAAATCCGCGAACTAATAATGGTTTGGACACTTATGGATTATATTCCGCTGTTAATTATACCTTTGGGGCGTTAATATAGTTGTTTGATAAATACAACTGTTTATCCATGGTTTAACCAAATTTACATTATTTGTATAGTTAATATGCCGTAGGCATAGCTCAGGTTGGTTGCTTGGCAAAGTTTAGTTGCACTTGTGCAACTGTATGTAAACGGCGAGGCGTAGTTTTAACAATGCCACTTGCTGGCAACAGTGTGATAAGTGGTTGAACCCTTATAGTCACGTGCACAAACATGTTCTTCCGAGAAAAAGTCGAAGTAAAATAATTACCAACTATGAGTAATTATTTTACATCGACAAGAACTAAGAGTAATTACGCAAAACTGCTTAAACCCAAAATAATAAATGACTACCATACATTTTACTAAGTACATTTTCATTTAAAATATCATCCAAATAAGTCTATTTTTAACCCCCGACACAAAAAAGAGGTTTTAAGTTTAACCGCTATGCGCTTGTGTGTGTGTGTGTGTGTGTGTGTAACCGGGAGAACCAATTTGGATGCGGCTTTTCTTATTTGAAAGCAGGTTATAAGATAGGTATACCTACCACAGGTTATTGTTTCAGTGATATGTTTTTTGGTGAGAGTTTTGGATTACAAATTATTTTTCAGTGATAAGTGATTACATTGGTTCCCATAAGATTTTTGTAGCCTGGTAGATGCTTACAGATTGGAGGTATTCAATAGAGGCTGAAAATTATTTTTCGTACAAGCGCGTGTTATCTCTGATGTTACAAGTGTCTCAGTGTCCATCCATCTGCGTTATTATCAGACGAGCTGCCTGTCGTTTTTAATCGGTGTGGTAAACAAAATGTATGAAGAAGCATAACGATAATTAGAGCAATTGATTGCAGTTTGCAACATGAATGAAATGATAAATGTGTGTAGTCAGTCATGTCTAAAGCACATGGTTCCTTAAAATGACGGCGGGTTGAATTCGGGTGAATACGAGTCATGTGATGATTGATTTCAGTGGTGGATGGAGCCACTATCTTCCATATACTGTGCCTATATAAAAGTAACGTGACTGACTGACAGACATGCACAGCATAAACCACTGAAGATTTGATGGGAGACACATCTTTTGAGGTTCATAGAGGTGCACTAAAGAAGAGAGTTATTGAAATTCGTACAGATTAGGGAATAAAAGGGACTACTGAAAGTGGTTCTATCTGCCTAACTTTAATTATTACAGAGTTCAAATTTTGGCACTCAAGTAGGTAGTTGTAATAATTAAACCTATTTTTAAGATTCTTCGTGGGAATAATTGGTTAATGATATAAATTAACAGGTTCCCTGTCTTATGAGGCCTGCGCCTCATGACTCTATGAGCGTTTAATGTCATTGTTACTATGGGGAGACGTGACGAAAGAACGCCACACATTGCTGCGGGACAGGGAATCTGTTGAGTACTTTACTATAATCATTAATTTTACTACCTACGCGAACGAAGTTCTGGGCAAAACTACTATCTATAAAAGAGTTTAAGTGCACTAAGGAGGGATTTCTCGAAGTTTCCAAGGGATAGGGAATAAAATGTTGTTTATATTTTTGCTCCAAAGCGGTCCTGGCTCCGTATCTAAGTATAGTTATTAGAGACTTGGAATTTGACATGCAAGTAGATAATTATAACAGCAAAAGCTGCTTAAGGATTTTCCGGAATTTTCATGGGATGTTAAAGCTGCGTACGGATTGCACGTTCCTGTGTTACGCGTAGTCGGGATACCTAGTCCACGCGTACATTGGATACGCGTACAGCTCCTGTACGGACCGCCGCGAACCTGAACGCGAGGTCAACCGATCCACTGCGAGCCGAGCCTCAGTCATACGCCATGAATCGAAACAGACAGTCCAAATACAGCGCGCGACCAAAAACCGACAGACGGCGGCTCGCTGCGAGCCGAGCTCGCGCGGCACGCGTTCCCCTAGAGTGTACGCGTAGCTGCAAGTACGGACATGGCGTTCCAGGACTTCCAGGACACGTAATCGACTACGAGTACAAATGTTCGCGCAACCCGTACGCAGCTTCAAACCAATATACGCGAGACTTATCACGTATCGTCGTATACAGGGTTATTTGTAATACACTCAAACAAATGTTTTTTGTTTTACGACTTTTTAGAATGAAGCACTTTTTTTACCATACAAATACACAGAGTATCGTAAAAATAAGAGGTAATTTCAAATTTGAAAACGTTATTACACCAAAAATATTAAGTTATGACAAAAGCCGTTAAACAAAAAACATTTGTTTAAGTGGTAGGAGTAGGGTTAAAAGGATGCTAGTGAATTACAAATAACCCTGTATACTGCATAATATTATATAAATTATGATTTATGGCATATTTCTTATTTCCCACGGGATAATTAGTGAATAGTAGTCTGATACCGACGATGATGATTAATATTTGGACGTTTATTAATTACGCAAAAAATATAAAATTACTTTTTATTTTGACACAACACAATACTTATATTATATACCTATGTACAACTATCCCAGACTAAAAAAAATATGTACAATAAGAAAAAAGAAAACAAAAATATAAATAATGATAATTACCTACAACTAAAACATATTCTGAAAGCTAGTCCCCTTAGGCAAGGTGCCGAAGATGCTGGCAGCGTTTCCTCTTTGAATTGCTAAATATAAATATAAATATAAATATAAATATAAATATAAATACTAAATGGATTATGATGAAATATTTAATAAATTCCTTAAAGGTCAAACTTAAACTTTAACTTCGTGTACGTGTCCGAATAGCACACCAATTTTGTACCTACTTTATTCTGTAGGCGAAATCAAAAAGGTTTACAACATAATTATTTTAATTATTGTTATTTTAATTTGATTGTGCGCAGACGAAGTCGCGGGAAAAGCACTGGCATGGCTATATATCGACATTTGGCCGCTAAAATAGCAAACTCACTAGCTATAGCAGTAAAGCTTAATTAATATCACTATTATCAAACCGCGTTTAGAAAAGGATTGAGGTCATATGTCATTTTTGAACTAATGCATGATATGATATAACATTGTTAATGGTAGAGTGTGCAGATAAATGAAGTTGTTATTTTATTATTTTAGTACAATGAACCTAAAGCATGAAAAAAACATCAAATTATATTACTAACGCGAAAATGATGTGAATTAGTGACAGATTTGTCAGATAAGTATGATATTAATATTTTTTCTACTCCTGTAGTATAATTTGTCAATTATATGGTCAAAAACTATACACACGTACACTACACTACACACACGTAAACTATACTAACGTTATAAGTCTGCTCCAAGTTCTATGCTCTATGGTGCAAATTCAGTAACATAATAACCCATAGTAATTTTCATTATGTTACGGAACTGAGTAATATAATAACATTCAAAAAAAGAATACTGAAATCGATTTTGATAATCGAGTTTCTTTAAATATGCGTGTGCCACGTGATTGGTTGCTTAAAAATGAGTAAGAACAGGTAAGACCAATCACAATCAAGGTTTATTTTTTAAAGCGAAATTTCGTAATTGAGAACACGCTGATCACTCTATGGTACGATCGCAAATTAAAAAAAAATAAAGCGGGAAATTACTATAAAGTCATTATCATTATACATTAATTAAAATATGTTTACATTAACAATTATTAAATAATGAATACTTAAATAACGGACAATAAATGAATTTTAAAGTCATTATTAAATATGAATATTTTAACATCATTCAATTTGGCTGTATGACCTAAAGTTCCCGGGTCCATTCTAAGGTGTGTGAATAGTGAAAAAAAAAAGTTTCAAAATAGCGGGAATTTGTTTTGCTTTTGCACGGAGTTCTTTCAAGTTGAAAGAAATAAAAGAGTTAATCACTATTTAAATTACTTTTATCTGTGAGAATTTGTGACTTTGGTGAATTAAGTGATGCAGAAATGTTGACGCCGCCAGAAATAAAACAGGCGGCAATGGAAGTGAGCAATAATTTGCTACTTTTAAAATCGAAAAATTCATTTACTTATTGTCCGTTATGTAAGTATTCATTATTTAATAATTGTTTATTTTCAACTCGTAGAAAAAGTAATGTATGCAACTATTCATAATCGGCCATTAAGACACTCATGCGTATCTATTATGACATACGGCTTCGCTTCATGTCATAAACTCGCATTCGTGACCGATTCGTTGACTCTTATTATGATACAGTTGCATAAAAATACTATTTTATAAAACAAATGACAACATTTACCGAGAATAAAGTCCAAATATGCAAAGTATACTCTGTAAATCTATTAATTCTATTACCAATAATAAGTGTCTGGCACTTATGAAGATATCAAAGATTGACTTATGTATGATTATATTTCATAACTAGCTTTTGCCCGCGACTCCATCCGCGTGGAATTAGTAATTTGGACAGCTTATTTTTTTATCCAATTTGCTTTTTCATCAATTATGGCTCTCCTTAGATCCTTCCGGAAGAAGTGAAACTTCATAATAAACCAACCCGCTCCCAATCCGCCCCAACCCGCCCTCAACCCGCCCCCAACCCGCTCCCAACCCGCTCTCAACTCACCCCCCACCCGCTCTCAACACGCCCCCAACCCGCTCCCAACCCGCTTTCAACCCACCCCCAACCCGCTCCTAACCCGCCCCCAACCCACTCCCAACCCGCCCCCAACTCGCTCTCAACCCGCCCCCAACCCGCTCCTAACCCGCCCCCAACCCGCTCCCAACTCGCCCCCAACCCGCTCCCAACCCGCTCCCAACCCACTCCTAACCCGCCCCAACCCACTCCCAACCCCCCCCCCCCCCCCCAACACGCCCCCAACCCGCTACCAACCCGCCCCAAACCCGCTCCCTACTCGCCCCCCCACCCTCTCCCAACCCGCTCCCAACCCGCTCTCAAGCCGCCCCCAACCCGCTCTCAACCCGCCCCCCCAACCGCTCCCAACCCGCCCTATCTAACTGGGCTATCTAACACTGAAAGAATTTTCCAAATCGGAGCAGTAGTTCCCGAGATATAGACGTTTTATTTTCAAAACCCCCGATTTGGAAACATTCTTCCGCTCCGCTCCGCTCCTATTGGTGTTAGCGTGATTATATATAGCCTATAACCTTCCTCGATAAATGTGCTATCTAACACTGAAAGAATTATTAAAATCGGAGCAGTAGTTCCTGAGATTAGCGCGTTCAAACAAAAAACCTGTTCGATAAATTCTTAAAATAGACGTATCTTTCTTATTTGTGAACCGATTCAAATGAAACAAACACTAAATGTTAATCCAAGAAAATACCAACATATCAGTGAAAACCGCATCCTTCTAGGTTAAGCCGTTTCTGAGATTAGCGCGCACAAACGCACAGACAAACAGACAAACAGACAATAATTCTAAAAATCATTGTTTTGGGTTCTATTGCGCTAATAAATAGCCCTAGTGACAATTTTTCTCAAATATCTTCAATGTACAGACACCGACTTGTTACAGATTTATTATATGTATAGATTTATAAGTACTGTGTGCTAACGGTACTCTCAAACCCCTTTCTAAACGCGGTTTGATAATAATATTCATTCAATACACGTGATATTTGCTAACTCCGAACAGAATTCGCTATAATTTACTTCAGTGCCATCTAGCGTCAAGCAGCAAAACGAGAACGTAGACCGCACCCCCTTGGGCAGGGAGAATTCTTGTTCCGAAGTTGAATTCTGCTACTGCTGTTAGTACAGGCAAGTTCGTATAAGGTGTCGGTAGTAAGCAAGCAAAAGTATTCTAACTGAGTAGTAATTTCGGTAAACAGAAATAATGAACGCAAACCTTACATTAATTTGTGTAGGTAAGTAGCTAGGTACCTATACTAAATGTAAATTATACATGGTATCACAAAATGATGTCGAGACTGTTTAGTACCTACATTATTTAATATTTTATTCCAATATTTTATCTTGTTTTTTTTTGCCCAGACACTGGAGGAAATACGCCATTTTGATTTTGTGGTACGTTTCATAAAGTCAGTAAACCTATAGGTGTTATGTATTCCCAACAGTCACAATATAATAAAGTAATCAGTACCCACACATACTCCTGAAATCACTTGACAAGTGGCATAGATGTTTCATTGTTAAGCTGCGTACGGACTGCGCGCACATTACGCGTACCCTACGCGAGTCCGGGTACGCGTAATGTGCGCGCAGTCCGTACGCAGCTTTAGACTTAAATAAATACCCGTTTTGAGTACAACAATAACGAGTAAAAACTTATGTAACAGAAACAAAATAAAATATAAAATTATTGGTAGATTAAAGCATTTTCATCATCATCATCATTTCAGGCAAAAGACGTCCACTGCTGAACATAGGCCTCCCCCAAGGCTCGCCAAACAGATCGGTCTTGTGCTATCCGCATCCAACGCGATCCCGCAACTTTAACCAGGTCGTCAAACATATTAAAGTTACGAAGAAAGTGGCGGCCTCATTTAATTTATACCGTTTTATGTCGTACTACTCGAGTCAACATTTCCTTTTACATATTTTAAATCCGGCTGCGGTCGATTAGTACTCACCTGTTGGTATAAAAATATGTTTACGAACAACAGCTCCTAATAGCCTGGCAATTTAAAATTTGACGAGCACTCGGCACCCGCAAACAATTATCGTAGAGTGCTTTTTCGCTTTATACTGTACTTAAAGCGTTTTGTAGAGAGCACTCCTCGTGTTGAAAAATCCTATGGGTGACATAATTTAGGAATAAATACGGTTTCCATTTACTTCTTTAAGTTACAAGTGAATTTTCAAGTTAAAAAACTTTTTGACAAAAAAATTAAACCGCCGAAAAAACTGAAAAGCAAAAAATAATACCTTTTTTGTTTGACCTTAATCTAGGTACCAGTTTGAAGTCGGTGCCTCAGCACGAGCCAGGAGGAGGGATAGAAGCCAATCAGGTCCACTCCCCTTGGCTAGTGCTGAGGCACCGACTTCAAACTGGTACCTAGATTACGGTCAAACAAAAAGGTATTATTTTTTGCTTTTCAGTTTTTTCGGCGGTTTAATTTTTTTGTTAAAAAGTTTTTATTTTATACTTTTTTCCTATCCTTGGGGTATATTTTTTTTCCAAATTTACATGGGACCACCCTTGGGGTATACGCTTTCCAATAAAAAAAGAATTATCAAAATCCGACTACTCTGTAATAAGTTATGCGTGGTCATATAGTACAATCAGTAACTGAACAATCAATCATCCCCTGTTTTCCTACCCTTAGGGTAGGAATATTATTTCCAAATTTAAATGGGACCACCCTCGGGGTATACGCTTTCCAATAAAAAAAGAATCATCAAAATCGGACTACTCTGTAAAAAGTTATGCGTGATCATACATAAAAAAAAAACAAATATACACGTCGACTTGAGAACCTCCTCCTTTTGTTTTCGTCGGTTGAAAAGAACATCGGTTACGTTCTTTGAGTATTTAGACTGAAGGGAGGCGCCTTGAAGCGCATTTCCCTTCTGCCAAAGGTATGAACCCGCCGGGTATAACCGTTATACAAAACTGTTTCGCTCGCCTCTCGTGACATTTCAAAACGGCACGCGTCAGTGAATGAGCTCCCACAAAAATGACCAAAATGCAAAGAATTCGGGCGTGAAAAAATGTCTGACATGTCGAGTCTACAAAAAGACAACGTAACTTTTCATCTGGAAGTATTTCGTAAAGTAATTATTGTTGATTAATAGTAAAAATACGTGAAGTTTATAATAATATTATTGTCAGTTAGTCTGGCCAGCTTTTAGTAAAAATAGCCACATTGGCTATTTTTAATTTTTATAAATCAATTAATACAGTAAAAAATATATATATCAAGTGGTTTGGCAAAAAACTACTGGCCAGACAATTATTAAATAAAAACCGGTTGTCTGTAAAGTCAGCTTACGGACGATAGTTTAACGTGACAACGTCATAACAAAACATTCAAAAAACAAAAATTAAACCAGGCAGTCACCCATCCCCGCGCCCGACGTTGCTTAACCTCGCTGATCGGACGAGAACCGGTGTTTTGTCAAATATCTTGAAAACGGTGCATCCTACGGCAAAATCAATGAAATTTTCATCCCCCCTTTGAAACTCCCACACCTCCTCCCCCCCCCCCCACTCCCCCTCATTCGTAAATTAAATATTGGACTAATGAGATTAACAAATAAGTGAAAACCACATCCTTATAGCTTAAGCCGCTTCGGAGATTACCACGAACAAACGCACAGATAAACAGACAGTAATTCTAAGAATCGTTACTATTTTAATTGCTATTTTTATTTAACTATGGACGAAGCTTAGAACTCTTTTTTGTTTTTCTAAATAGATTTAGCTATTTTTTTTATTTAAGTGGTATTTCACCGACCACTAGTAATATTGGCTATTTTTACTTACTAAATAATTGGCCACCCCGATAACCGGACTAGTATCGACTAGAGAGGGGACACACATATTTCCACAATCGATAAACTATTGAGTGAATGAATCAGTGAATGATTTGTCTTATCATGGTTTCATATTTTAAAGGTTACTAATAAAATGGAAATGTATGGTTAGTAATAAATGTATGTTTAAAGTATCCATCTCGTTAAAAAAATTGACGTGAAAGTATTAACAAATACTTTTTAATGATTCAATACAAGTAACAGGCAGTGATTCGACTTCATACTAGAGCACCCGAATCGACGCACGCACACAGCCAAGCGTCTTACACGGCCGCTAACCAATCTTCGCCAGACAAAACTACGCAGTTCCATGCCGCACGCCGCGCAGTTCGGTCGCTGGTTGAGTGAGTGCTTTGACGCGCCGCCCGCTCTATTCGCCCCCGTTTCGATTCCGTAACGTGGCTATAAGCGCTCGGTACAAAGTAACTAGGTACATTCTATGATATTTTATTTAATAATGGCGGCGTCACGAGAACGTGTGTATGGCAGTGTTTACGGGTGCCTAAATTCAACGGTGATAAAATCAACATTGTAATTTTTTCAACTTCCTGCTGATGCTGAAAGGTTAAATTAGTACCAACATTGGGATTGATTGAACGACTGAATGTATGAACGAGTGAATGCTTATCGACATTCTTATCGACATGGCCCTAACACTAGTTGTTTCTAGATTGTTGTCTATGTGTGACGTACGTGTGACATGTATAGACGAGATGTTTTCACTGTGTGCATGGCGATCATTGTTGTGTTGACGAATTCGGTTTGTGTGCGTGTGTACAAACATTGCTCTGTTTTAATTTGTAGTTAAATTGCTTGTGTGTGAGTGCATTGCCCCCCCCCCCCCGCGAGTTTTGGCAGAAAAATTTCTTAGCAACCTACGGGCGATAACATCTCCTTTCAGTCTAAATACTCAAAGGTTACGTTAGAAATAACTTTATTTACACTCTTAAGAATCTCTAACTAAATATACAGACAATACTGACAATTACGAGTATATACTGCGTTACATAAATTAAGAGGGTACGATGGCTGAGAGACTTTTGAGAAATAGGTATTTTAATGAAATGTCGCTGTCTCGCCCGAACCCCATCCGTGTCAGTATAGCGAGAGCGGGACAACTGCAGCTCTGACCGTTAATAGGCGCTTAAAATTGATCAAAACAGCATTTTGTAGTCCCCTGTTTTCTTCTCGAAAACTGGACCAATAAAATTATTTTTTCAAAAATAATTAGAGGACAGATTTAGCTATGCCCGTATGTTTTCCTTTTTTAGGGTTCCGTAGTCAACTAGGAACCCTTATAGTTTCGCCATGTCTGTCCGTCTGTCTGTCTGTCCGCGGCTAAGCTCAGAGACTGTTAGTACTAGAAAGCTGTAATTTGGCATGAATATATATATCAGTCACGCCGACAAAGTGATTGAATAAAAAAAAGTAAAAAAAACTTTTTAGGGTACCTCCCATAGACGTAAAGTGGGGGTGATTTTTTTTTTTTGATACGTAATTATGAATAAATAACCTAGGTAGGTAACCAGTGAAAGTATTCAGGAGAACAGGACTTAGTTCGGTGCAGAATATAAGAGCGAAAGTAAACGGATCACTCACGTCTTAAAACGAGTTTAACTCGACTGTTTCGGGCTAATCCGTAGCCCTTCTTCTCGGAGTCGCACGTCACGGCGGCTGCCAAACGAGCACTCACTCTGAGAAGAAGGGCTACGGATTAGCCCGAAACATGTCCAGTTAAACTCGTTTTAAGACGTGAGTGATCCGTTTATTTTCACTATGAGTGAGTCTCACGGTAGTTTCATGTTTAAAGAATATAAGAGCATTAATTTATCAGTCACCAATTACCACTTTGAGTCGTAAACCCCAGTTAAGCAAGAACTATGTGACTTTTATCGTCTTCTTTCACTCTCTCTCTCTCTTTATGCTAAATTCTAATCATGTTAACTGATGTTGTTATAGACCTGAAGAGATATGAGACTCACGACAAAAGAGTATCTAACAGATTTTAAATCTATTGCACCAACAGAGTAGTTCAAGACAACAACGTGCGAAACTAAACTGGAATATTGTACAACATCCTTTCCCACTGATTTAAAATCGATAATAGTACATTACTGCAGCGGCCGCGAAATAGGGGGTTGCCGGCCGAGTAGTTAACACTCGGCCATCTAGAGATACGGGGCCGGCAATCCGTGTTCGTGGCCAAGGCTTGTATAGAGTTTTTCTCAAACATGCATCATCATCATCATCATCATTATCATCACCATCACCATCACCATCATCATTGTCGTCGTCGTCGTCGTCATCATCACCATCATCATCATCATCATCATCATCATCATCATCATCATCATCATCATCATCATCATCACCATCACTACCACCATCATCATCATCACTATCACCCACCACCATCATCACCATCATCATCGTCATCACTATCACCCACCATCACCATCATCATCACCATCGTCATCATCATCATCATCATCATCATCATCATCATCATCATCATCATCATCATCACCATCATCATCATCATCATCATCATCATCATCATCATCGTCGTCGTCGTCGTCGTCGTCGTCGCCATCATCATCACCATCACTATCACCATTATCATCATCACCATCATCACCATCATCATCATCACCATCACCCACCATCACCATCATCACCATCATCATAAAATCATCGTCATCATCGTCATCATCATCATCACATCATCATCACCATCATCATCATCATCATCACCATCATCATCATCATCATCATCATCATCACCATCACCATCATCATCACCATCGTCATCATCATCATCACATCATCATCACCATCTTCATCATCATCATCACATCATCATCACCATCATCATCATCATCATCATCACATCATCATCACCATCATCATCATCATCATCACCATCACTACCACCACCACCATCATCATCATCACCATCATTTTAATTTTAATGACAGTAAAACACTCAATGGAATCGATGTATTTAACTGCACATTGCAATCACTAAAGGCTGCGTTTAGGCGGGTTCTGGAGCCTGATAGTTCTAACTTTTAAGCTAAAGTATAATAAGTATAAATAAGTAAGTTTTTTTTTTGTTTTATTTGTTATTATTGTTTCAACTGATTTGTCTATCTTAAGATATCATGGGCTAACATATTTTGGAGTAACTGATTGTTTCCCGTGACTCTGTCTGCGAAAAATTCATTTATCGCTATCCCATGTGAACTATGCAATTTTACCCTATATTATGTATTTCATGTTTTAGCCCAGGTTGTGTTTTGTCTATGTGTTAAATCTCATCGAAATTCGTCAGGCTGTTTGTGGCGTGAAGGAGTAACAAGGCATCTGAATTTTTCTTCCTATGCTGTAGGGGTTTAGGTGGGTACTTTGTTAGATGTAAACAAGCATCAGCTGCCAACACGACCAATAGTTATGGCGTCGGGTTAACCAGCCAAGTGCAATATTTGTATTTGACTTACAGGTGTCACATTTTCTTTAGTTTAGTCGCATACTTATTATTTTATTTGTTTGGATTTGGTGGGGTGCCTGGGTCTTTGTAGTGGATCATCCATTTCAACTTCTGCTTTTTATATTACTGGTGTAGATTGTGTCATTCATGATGTCGCGTGTCATGGTTCTTATTGCAATATTATTAACGTCCAATTTTGGCAAATTCACGTGTGTTCGTTAATGGCACTAACTATAAGATAGTGTAAAGGAAGCAAAGCACTACCTACCTAGGTATAGTACTATCTAGTGTATTTTGTAGGACAAGTTTTCTACTTTTTATTAAATCCGTTGTTGTGTCACGTACTTGCATTGTATTCGATTAAGGAAACTATAAATAAATAAATAAATAAATCACCCATCACCATCACCCATCACCATCATCATCACCATCATCATCATCATCATCATCATAAAATCATCGTCATCATCATCACCATCTTCATCTTCATCAATCTTCTTCTTCATTATAAGGTAAGATGGTAAGGTGAATGACTACCATCACCATCACCATCTTACCTTACCTTAAATAAGCGTAGTGGCAGAATGTCATAATGACCCAAAACGCAAATATTGCTTATAGTTTTTTTTGAATGGCTAAATGCTATGATGCCATAGACTTATAAACGTCATGGTATGAAACAATAGACGATCACTTTGCTGGCCTTGGCCAGCAATGTTGTATGAAGTTCCATTATTGATTGATTGTCTTAAAGTATGCTTATACACTCGTAGTTTTACCTTATTTAAGTAATTTGAACTAGTTGAGTGCAATTCTAATTAAGAAAATATTTTGATAAGTCATATTCATTTTGCTGTCTTACTTCTAATTCTAATCTCAGTCACTACAGTAGTGAGAGATTTTATAATTTAGTCAGTTGGTGTTTCTAAATGTGTTAGATTTGAAATTTTAAGTAATATCATCATCATCATCATTTCAGCCGTAGGACGACCACTGCTGGACATAGGCCTCCCTCATCCCTCATGATTGGGCATCAATGATTTTAAGTATATCCGACACAATATAAATCTTAATGTAAATAAAAAATTGAATTTAATTTGAATTTAATTTATTTATCTATATATATCTTTATAAACACAGTGTTTAATTGAATAAAGATATTTATCACTCATTGAATTATATTGTAATACTTTTGGGACGTTACTTGGCCATTACCAATTATGACATTACACAGTTACAAGATGGAGCGACGACCTGATTAAGGTTGCGGGAACGCGTTGGATGCGGATGGCGCAGGACCGATCTGTTTGGCGAGCCTTAGGGGAAGCCTATGTTGAGCAGTGGACGTCTTTCGGCTGAAATGATGATGATGATGATAGTTACAAACAGTAAAGCCAACAAATAAAGGCCTGCATAAAGTTTTCCATTTTTTGATACCTACTGCTTACGGCACCAAAATAATTGGGTACTTCTGACGTGAAGGTTTGGCCTTTCCGACGCTGGTCAGCGATAAGTATTGAATGCGCGTTGCTGTGTTGTTTTATTTCTTATTATTATTTACATTTTGTTAAATAAAAGTAGGTAAGTATACTAACTTATCCAGTTCTTCCGAAAAAAACGTTTTCCTCAGTGTAAGTAACATATAAATAAGTGTATAAGTCTTAAGCCCAGAGCAAAGAAGTCTGAAACCATTATCAATTTAAATATGATCAATAGTCCATCCATTGTGAACAGCGTCATCCTCCCCATTACAGAGAATAATGTGTCACATAATGCAGGGGTTTTTGGCAAGCATTCCAACCCCCATCAGTAACCTCTGCGAGATATTGATGAAAATGATGACTTGCGTAAAATATTAACCCAGATCCTGTTTCGAGTACTGCGTCTATTGTTATGGGAAAATGATCCCAGTCCTGATTCCGGTCAAAGTCCTTAGGGCCGGCGCCCACTGACGGCATGGCACGGCGTGGCATTTTATTACTATCAAGTTATTTTGAATCTTATTTCAATGAGTTTAGAATTCATGTTACTTTATTGGTTATGCGTGGCATCGGCCCTCAGGACGTCGCGGCATCGTGGTATCGAAATAAAGTAACATGAATTCTAAACTCATTGAAATAAGATTCAAAATAACTTGATAGTAATAAAATGCCACGCCGTGCCATGCCGTCAGTGGGCGCCGGCCATTAGTTGGATACTCGTAGTGATGAAGGGTGAAACGACGGGATAATGACTTAATCGTGACCCATATATTAATTTATTGAATCAGGCGTTACTTTGCGGAGGTCCATATTAATGAACTAAAACAATTACTTTGCTCACCCGCGACCTTACAATAGTTACGTTTATGCAAGAAATGTGCGTTCATGCAGTTCCTCCACCTCCACACTGTACGAACACACACAAATCACATAAACCCAACCATCACCACCACCAAGCTACACTGACGCGTTTCGAACTCAACCAGAGCTCATCTTCAGAGTTACCACAACACAAGTTGAGTTCGAAACGCGTCAGTGTAGCTTGGTGGTGGTGATGGTTGGGTTTATGTGATTTGTGTGTGTTCGTACAGTGTGGAGGTGGAGGAACTGCATGAACGCACATTTCTTGCATAAACGTAACTATTGTAAGGTCGCGGGTGAGCAAAGTAATTGTTTTAGTTCCATATATTAATGGACAAGAACCAATTATGGTCATTTTTTTCCGTAATCCGTAAAACCAAATTTTAAGAAACGGTCACACTACATTTTTAAACTATCAACACTATGCTGAGGTGACTGATGGTCATGACTAGTACCTAAAGTCCATGAATGGTGGGCTATAATAAAAAAAAAAAAAAAAAAAAAAATATCAAGGGACAATTCACACCAATTGACCTAGTCCCAAAGTAAGCTTAGCAAAGCTTGTGTTATGGGTACTAAGCAACGGATAAACATACTTATATAGATAAATAAATACTTAAATACATAGAAAACATCCATAACTCAGGAACAAATATTCGTGCTCATCACACAAATAAATGCCCTTACCGGGATTTGAACCCAGGACCTCTTGCTTCGTAGGCAGGGTCACTGCCAACTAGGCTAAAGCGGTCGTTTAAGGCATTGAATCTTTACTGTCCATTACTGGGTGGGTAACTACTGTGCTTAACATGCCCAGGATGATTGGTGCCGTCACCCTACGTAGGTACGAAAAATCCTACTCAAATCTAAGTAAATGTGTTTGCTTCCAAGAGTTAATTTAGGACGTGGATAAATTTACTCATATCATAACTAATGTTAACTAGGTGGGGTAGGTACACACACAGCCATATTTGTGTAACATGAACTTAAAAATGTTTGCGGGTTTCGTCTGTAACCTAAACAAACTGGCCCTTGATGTTTACACAATGCAAAGTTTCTCCCTTGATTTAACTCTGTGGTCAAGATTTCACAACGTGAAGAAAATTAATAATTTCAAGTAGCTATTTATATTAAGATCAGCAAAAGCAGATTTATTGTCTATTCATCTATTGCTTTTCCTATAAGCCAGTATATTTCGATCTCGTAGAGAATTTCAATATCAAAAGCTTAGAGCTAAGTAGGGTAAATGTCGCAATACTCGTAGTAGACACAGGTAGATAAAAAAAAAGTTTATTATTCAAAAAATTGCATTATCAGTACAAGCTAGCCATATTGCATGTATCCATATGATATTATCATGAAGGAATCCATATGATGTTATCATTTTGGCCTATGTACTTCCCACTACAACGCTCATGCCTCCTCAAAGAAGAAGAGGCTTAGACCGTTACGTACCTAGTACGCACGCGGAACTAGTGCCAGTCGGGTACTTCACAGACACCATTTAATTTTTTTACAGGTATGTGCAGGTTTTTGTCATGTATTTGGCGAGCCCTGCGGGCGAGCCTAGTAAAGAATATTTGATACACACATGTCAAATACTACTTAGATGACCGACATAAATGATCGAAATATTTTACCAGAGCAGACTAAACATTTCCTCTCCTATCTTGCGTTATGCTTAACATTTGTATTTTACCCTATTGTCCGCGTGGTTAATGCATTAGAACGTGCAAAATTACAGCTTTTTCTCACTAACAGTATCTTATTTAACCCACGAATGGACGGACGAACGGCCAGATGAATGTACCTACCGATTCTATTAATAGGTTTCTTATTGGAGTAGGTACGGAACTCTAAAAAGTATAAAATAAACGGTTCAAAATGAGAATCATATGACTTGTAGTGGGTACTAAAGTAAAATACAGTTCTGGCGTTACAGTAAATTTCGATTTCTAATTGTGTAAAAAAACTGGTACCTAGAAGTCAAACTGTTGGTTAACGTCGACCATTGGGACGATTACCTCACGCTCACGTAGATACGTAGTACAAAAGAACGCTGTCTATAGAATGTGATATCAACATTGGCCCGACTGCGCGCAGATATTGAAAGGATTAAGCTGATATTGTTTTAGAAACAGCTTTAGAAATTTCGCAAATATTTGGATTACGAATATCTGGCAGATAGAGTTAGAGTACTTTATCTCTTCGAAACGTACTTCTAACTTGGGTAAGGAGATGCGAGTCATGCGAGCTAAAAACACAAGGCGCCTATATGGTAAAAAGCCCTGTATTTATTTCTCCATCTCAGTCGGCAGCAGAGAGTCGCTAGATTTAAGTAATTGTTAAGTAATTAAAGTATTGAAGAGATTATTTAAAAAGGATATTTCACTTGTGAGTACCACAATTCAATGAACTCTATGAAAACACTGTTTGTGTTAAACGACGTGTCATTAATAGCAAGATGCTAAAAACTGGTGACATCGATTACAGCAAGGAAATACACACGATATTATTTATATCTCTCTCAGGTATTATTAGTACTGAGATTGAAAAACAATGCAAGTAGAAAGAAAAGCTTAATTTTTTTACAAAAACATAAGTATTGAATGAACAAATTTTACTAATCAATCCTTATTTTATTTTATTTCTGCCATAAGGCTTTTGTGTTTTTACTCTTCTTTGTTTATTTGACTTGCTTGACAGTAAAACTACGCAAACCCTCAAATAAGTAGTAAGTGATAGCGCGGAAACTGGCAAATTTCGGCGCGCTGTCGAAAACGGCCAATTTCTCCACCCTTATTAGCCCAGATATGTACAAAATTACTAAAGTTATACTAAGAAATCCCTAGGTCTAATAGACAAATAAGAAATACCTACTTTTTTGAATGAGTGAACAAGAATATACCATTATAAACCATGAATATAGTAAATGTATGTACTGTACGCGTATAACTTCAGAACGGCGCCATCTATATTTGTCTAATTGCTTTTTGTTATGTTATTATTATTAACTATTGAGAGAAGTTACAAGCCAAGGTGGGCAGCTAGTCTATACTAATATTATAAAGTAGAAAGATTTGGCTGTTTGTTTGTTTGTTTGCTTGCATTTAATAGGTTCCGAAACTACTGGACCGAATTCAAAAATTATTTTTAGATAGCTACATTATCACTGAGTGACATAGGCTACTTTTTGCCGCGGGAAAATACCTTTTCCTACGGAAAAATTAATTTATCGCGGGCGAAGCTGCGGATGGAAGGCTAGTAATATATAAAACTAGCTCAAAAGAATTAATTTACTCAAATATCGACCTTCGGTCTCAATAATAGTGGAATGGACAACTATTTCCTTATGAACCATGATTAAAAATCAGCTGAAACATTTTCTATCGTTATTTTTACGCAGCAGGAGAAATCTCGCAACGTTCATGTTATTTAGTCCGGTTGAGGCATCATTCCTCAACATTATTGCACATGCGATATCGTGTTAAACAGACTACATGCAAAATTAGCTTGCGAAAAAACTTATATTCCCTTCTATGAGTAATGTAGTGAGTAATTAAAAAAAAATCAACCTAGTCTAGTTTTGTTTTAAGAATCGATGTATTTGGTCATACTTGTTTGTGCAATGTGCGTTAAGCAATCATTCAGCCCACTTACTAATTTATTATGCAGTGGGCGTTCACTCACCACTGTTATTGTCAAAGGCTTAATAATGTTCCGGGCTTTTCAAACTCTCGTCCCCACATTTCAGTGTTTCGCATGTCGACATGGCCCGGCCCGGCTCGCCGCGAATCTCCGGGGCTGTGTACGGCATAATGTGCGCGCCCAAATTGTCCTGTCAGATTATATGGCTGTCATCTTTTTATGTGAAACATTCGCGAACAATTGCGACATTGTCCTGCGAAGATACACAATGTTTTTACAGAAGCTACCTTAATTATTTTGTTTTTGATTTTCATTCTTTTAAAAAAGGCACTTAAGTAATGATTCTGTTGTATGATCCATATTATCCATATTAATATTATAAATGCGAAAGTGTATCTGTCTGTCTGTTACCTCTTCACGCTGAACCGAATTTAAGTGAAATTTGGTTGAAGATAGTTCGGAACTCTGGGAAGGACGTAATACAGTTTTTATCCCGGGAAATTGCACAGTTCCCGCGGGATAGCAATAACGAATGGTATGCAGAGGGAGCCGCGGACAACGACTAGTAAAATATAAGACAAAGACAAGTTAACTCACTGCCATTTTTACTTTAATTTTTCAAAATTGGTAAGTATATAATATTATCGCTCATTAGTGTATGCTTGTAAAAGTAGCTAACAGCCTGCAACGTTTATTGTTAAAACTTACATTGCTTTAAAACTGAAACATCCGCGGAGTTTACGCGTAAACTGTGCGAGTGCCAGTAGGAAAATCTCCTTTAATCCACGTCGGATGGCGTACTGTTATATGTTACTATAAGGGCACAGGAGGCGGTGATGCAGATTTAATTAATTAAAACCATTTTGGGAAATTGCAGCGCGTGCATTCTGCAATCAACGCAGGAAAAAACTTTTTAACAAAAAATTAAACCGCCGAAAAAACTGAAAAGCAAAAAACAATACCTTTTTGTTTGACCTTAATCTAGGTACCAGTTTGAAGTCGGTGCCTCAGCACTTAGCCAGGAGGAGTGGACCTATAATCGTCTACCTGATTGGCTTCTATCACTCCTCCTGGCTCGTGCTGAGGCACCGACTTCAAACTGGTACCTAGATTAAGGTCAAACAAAAAAGGTATTATTTTTTGCTTTTCAGTTTTTTCGGCGGTTTAATTTTTTGTTAAAAAGTTTTTATTTTATACTTTTTTCCAGCCTTGGGGTATTTTTTTTTCCAAATTTATAATACCAACTTCAAGGTATACCCTATCTATCCAATAAAAAAGAATTATGAAAATCAGACTACTCTGTAAAAAGTTAGTCAATCATCCCCTGTTTTCCTACCCTTAGAGTAGGAATATTATTTCCAAATTTAAATGGGACCACTCTTGGGGTATACGCATTCCAATAAAAAAAGAATCATCAAAATACGACTACTCTGTAATAAGTTATGCGTGGTCATATAGTACAATCAGTAACTGAACAATCAATCATCCCCTGTTTTTCTACCCTTAGGGTAAGAATATTGTTTCCAAATTCATATGGGACCACCCTCGGGGTATACGCTTTCCAATAAAAAAATAATCATCAAAATCGGACTACTCTGTAAAAAGTTATGCGTGATCATACATAAAAAATATATATATATACACGTCGAATTGAGAACCTCCTCCTTTTGTTTTCGTCGGTTGAAAAGAGGGATGTTGCCACAATATTAAAATACTTATTTTAAATTAGTGTTGCATTACTTAATGATAATATCGATTGGATCAATTTTGTATGCAACTCACGTCACATGCTAAAAGCCTGTGGAGGGATAGTAAGTACCCATCGAATAACAATGAACACACGATCAGTATCAGAGACAATCGCTTTTAAAATTATCTGCAATAAGCTTTCCTTCTGATGATGTTTTCGCATAACAATGCTTTAGCGGCTTTAGCCGAAGCCAAGACGGTTAATTAAACTGCAGTGCTGATATAACTAAAATATTGCAGAATTATTCAATTATTCATAATGGCCTATCAAATGTAACAAGTAATTATGGAATCTGAATCTAAATGTGTTGTTATTATGTTAATTTAATTCCACCTAACAGTCCGTTACGAGTATGTGTCGAGAGTTTGTTTGTATTCTGTTCCAGAATTACAATAATATGTATATTTATATCAATGGATTTGTCTATATCTGTCCAGAAATAACAAATAAAGCGCAATATATTCTTGTACTTAATGCAGCTTAACAAACTTAACACATTAAGTTGGCCAAAGCACCTACTTACATGTCATACTTTTGCCGTTTTTCCGGTGTTCTATTTTACTCTGTTTACAAGTAATCGAAACTTGGGCAATATATCTTGATTCGGCTACTTCCGAGATCTGACTTTGTTGGTTGGTTGATCACTACTGTGTCGGGTATGTATTACAATACCGAAGTACGAAAGACCGAATGTATTAAAACATCGAATGGGTCAAAAGACCGACATGATTTTATTCTGAAACCGTTAACTTTTTAAGATAGTTATAAAACAAACCTAACCTAACCTAATGGGTTCTGTATGATGCCGTTTTAATAAATTCTGAAAAGTTTACGGTTTCAGAAAAAAATCGTGTCGGTCTTTTGACCCATTCGATGTTTTAAAACATTCGGCCTTTCGTACTTCGGTATTGTAATACATACCCACTGTGTCAGTAGTATTGTGAGTAGTTTAGAAGCTATTGCATAAAGTACCAATATGCGATCAATCAATCAACCTAATAAGTGCCTTTATTAGTAACCGCTTGGTACGGATTTTATTTAATCCAATTTAATCCACTTAAGCATGGAACAAAAGCGGTCTCTAGAGGATGGCGGCACTGTATCGTCTTCGTTTGAAGTTCCCGTCTTTACCGGGTGAGGTTCATAAATCATTTTTAGGTGGCACGGCGACCAGACGTCTAGTGCTCTCCACTAAAAAACAAAAGGAGCACTTGAAAATGAAAATAATTAATATTTCCGAGATGTCGCTCCTGGTAATGCTGGGCATATTATGTTACAGCGATCTCACATATCAATTTCAGTGGCCGTCTATTGGATACGGGAGAGAAGCTAATTTGAATTGGGATTCGTATTCGACGTCAAGTTTTGAGTTGCTTTGTTCTTTGCGCGGTATACATGAGCATGTTGATCGGTTGGATAGACGTCGGCGTGCAGCGAATGAGACTGCTGTAGGAAATGAGGTCGTTTCGGTGGAGGAAGGTTTAAGACGTAACGGTTCAAGTGAAGATGAGGTTCGCAAAGCGGAGCATGCGTTGCTCGTGCGCAACTTTACGCGCGCGTGGCCGGTGGCGCGATGGCGCGCGAGTGGGTACTTCGACGACGACTACCTGGATCTGATCAACGAGCACTGGCTGCGGTTCCCGCCGCCACCCGACTGGCTGCAGAAGACCCTCGGCGGCATCTACCTGCTGTTCTCCTGCGTCGGCTGCTGGGGAAATGTTATAGTTCTGTTCATGTACTTCAGGTAAGCATTTTAATTTAATTACTCTCTGTTGCCCGCGACTCTGTCTATGAAGAATTCGTTTATTGCTATCCCACGAGAACTATGCAATTTTCCGGGATAAAAGTGTATGCTATAATCCAGGTTATAAACTATCTGAGTGCCAAATTTCATCAGTATCCGATAAACCGTTTTAGCGTGAAAATGTAATAAACATTCACGAATTTACCCAAATTTACACTTTTATAATATTAGTGGAAATCCTGAACTCATAAAAAAAAACCATAAATATTTAAATGGTGTACTGCCGTTTCGTCAAAATTCATTTGCCAACTGTTTCATTTCACAATTGTTTATTTTTTTCTGAAACTGTAAACTATTCAAGATATATTTCAGGACTGTCCTATAGGTTTGGTTAGGTTAGGGTTTGTTTTATAACTATCCAATGTATCATTAGGGAAAAATATAGTTGGGAACTATTAGTTATTAGATATTGTTCTGATAGCTTCATAGAATATTTTGTCACATTGCAACTGCAGTGTTTATGGTTATAATTCCACTAAAGCCAACGGGACAACCAACTTAACCTTGTAATATGTTAAAGTTATAATATCATAATGTTTGTAAACTGACTCTGTGAGTGCCAAGATACAGGCTCAGCCTAGTTTGGCGCTTTCCGGATAATACTGTTCTCTGTATAACCTTGTAATTTTGTTTTTTAAATAAATAAACTATAACTATAACTATAACTATAACTATAACTATTAGTAACTGTTTAGAAATTGTATGCTAATAGGTAGGTAACTTTGAATTTCATTAAGTAAACCTTATCGGGTTAATGCTTAACGTTTTTACAGGTTTGAATTTAATTTGGGTAGCCATGGTGCGCACTTTATTACACAGACTTGTCAGTGATTTATAATGACAATATATTCAATCCTAAACGTCAACAAAGCTCGAAACCGATGGCTTTCTCAACGCCAGTGACGATTCCGGCTATATGTTACCCGAATGGGGCAGTCGAAGGTTTGCTGTAATTTTAGACTTGTGAGTGGAACATACTAGCTGCCCACGTTTCGCCGAGCATAATTGGAAGCTAACGCGGCATGGCAGCCATCTCCTTTACCATCTCTCGGGTTATTTGCACATGAAGGGGTGCAGGATTCCTCAAGGTGTTTTTCTTCACTGCAATTGTATGAAAATAATCAATGAAATTAATTTGTTATACATAGCAAGTACCCATGTTTGCTAGTCCACCACAAGGCCACCAAGCTCTTCAAAATATATATGTATGTTTTTTTTTCATAGCATGCGTATTTGGAATAAACTCTAAACACGGGAGTGATCGTAACAATTGAGGGGTGGTAATGGAGAGCCCGAAAACCCGCCCCTTGGGACTACGCATGATTTTGACATAAATTTACAAATATTAATCTGAAATAAAATCTGTGCTTATTACGAAGTAAATGATTGGCGTGTAATAATCACAATGATGGCCTTATCTACTATCGTATAACTATCAAACCACCTGAATTGTAGGTACTTCATTTTCACAGAAAATGCCATTTTGCATAACTATGAAAACGTTCTACGGTGGGTCAGGAATCAAACAATTTGATTGAACGAATACATACATACTCAGGTAGATAATTATTATGTAACATTTTAAATCAGTCTGACTACTTAGTTGTTTTAACCCAAATACATGTAAAACCACATAATAACATTAAGCACACCTATTTTTTTTTTTACTTTGTCCGGTTTTTTTTACTTAAATATACCTAGAATACAAAATTAACCCTTTTATAAGTAGTTATCTTATTTCTGTTCGCAGCGAACCACCCGCACATCCTTTGCAAATACCAAATTTGACCCCTTTTCCACATTTATGTTTTGTCAGGATTAATTAAACGATAAACTTAATAACACTAAAATAAAGCCATGTAATTTGAATTAAGTGCGCTCGTAACGAAACTACTTACCAAGTTAATTAAACTACGCCATATGTACAATAAAAACAACTCATTGCATATAAGGATTCCTCTCTAGTCAAACCCAAATAAACAACAATTCACAAGATATTTGGTTTACAAAATAAAATAGAGTGGATCTGGGTACTTTACTGCAGTACATGCTCAAAGTCACTTTGACCCAAACTTGTGTGAAGTAGCAGTAAAATAAAATAAATCTATCTTGAATAAGTCTATCGCAACTATGGATACATTACTACATGATTGATATTGGTAGCGTGGAAGTGAAAATATATATTATAATAAATCCCTCGCATTTAAAGGTATATAAATTAATTTTAGATCCGCAGCTAATTAACAATCTGTTATTAAAATTTATTCCTATTCCAATCATAAGTAGATTAGAAAGGAAGGTGTTAAGAACTGGCAGCCAATTTTTGATTTTGAATAGCAGTGGTAATTCCACCCGGAAATGGTGAAGAAAATAAGAAGAATAATAATAAATAAATAATAAAATAAATAAATAATATATATATTTACTCTAAAATCGGCCACCTGGGGCCTGTTGCATAACAAAGTTCAACTTATACCTATTACAAGCGGAACTCCCTTTCTAGTTAATATAACTGAAGCGAGAGTTCCGCTTGTAATATTAGTTGTACTTTGTTATGCAACAGGCCTCTGGTCATTATTTTTATTTATATACCTCGAAATTAAATGTTGATGCAAGAATTTCTGGTTGAGTTAAAAACATTTAAGGATCCGGTTGTCGGTTGTTTTTCATTGGTTTTGTATTGAAGCTAGATAAGGAAGACCAAAAATTGTTTTATAAAACAAATCATGATGGAAAATAACCTAAAATACGTCTAATTTTTTTAGTGTTACCTATTGTTTCACAACTTTCACATCGCACCTTACTCTGGGCCCAATCGAAATTGCAAGCGTCGCATTTCGCATTGATGCCATTTATCAAAAAGATCGACCTCGTTTGTCGGGCAGTAATAATAGCTAGGTATATAGACGTTAAGATTTATAGACGCCAATTTTATATGATTGAAGTTCCTTCTCAGTGTCAGTTGAGAGACTAAAACTTTATCTCGATATCTTCGCTTGAGGTAGTGACGACATTCATCTCGTAGCCACGTCAGATTTTGGTCATAACATTGTTACGTCAAGACTCGTTCAAACACCCGTATTGAAAATGTCTATTCACACCAGATATACTTAACAAAATAGGACAAGGCTTCAGTAACGGACCGTGAACGATGAAATGGACTCTGGAGTGTGAACAAATTGATGTCGCCCGCAAATCCCACAATGATACCTCGGTACGGACACTTTCATCCCTTCCTCTACTAAATTACTTACGCGTGTTGTTGTGTCATGTAGTTATGTAACCAACTTAAAGGTATTAATCCCTATATATCATTCTATAGATGCAAACTCACAATATCTACCGATTCTATGAATTTCGAAACATCCCGCTACCCTCAGTCAAACTACACAACAGACAAACGTTCGCCGCGACTTTTGATCTTCACGGTCTAATATTTATGTCATGAGATATGTAGGTTGCTATGGTTTGCGTGTCGTTCAATACAAGTTGACATCCGCTAACCTGAAGAATATTTACCTTTGCGTCTTCTTTACAAATGTAGTGGCTAAATAAAAAATATCTCCTTTGACGCGGGATGGGGCGAGATGTACGCCGATTTTAAATTAAATATGTCTATACGCATACATCTCTGGGCTTAATATCGTCAGCTACAAAAGGAAATATCATTCATTATTTACACAAAAGTATTCTAAAAAATCAATAAGACTTGACGTGTCGTTGCGGTGTCTGACGCAGTGAAAGTTAGTACCTAGGTAAAAACGATATTTTCTAATATTAGTGAAATATATTTGGTTAATATTCGGTAGAAATCGGGGTACCTACTTCGATTAGTTTTTCGAGTTCCGTAGCCAACGCGCCTTATGTTTTTATTTTCAGTTGTTGTTTGTTGACATGTTCTGATTATTATTATCATCTTGTTTTTGGTACAGCTGCTTATTTAATATAAACTGTTTAATTTTATTTTTTATCTTTTTTTATTTTCTAGTTTTTTTTTTGTCGTTTAACTAGCTTTAGAGTCTTATTGGGTCGGTGCTGCACGGTTTAAAACCAAGCCAATGAACCCAAACCCGAAATGCAGTTAGGTACTAGTAAAAGGCTTAAAAGTTCCACTATCCACCTCTTGACTTCATATTCAGACCCTCGTCACCAACTGTATTGTCACGGGAACTCAATACACTTAGGTCGGTTTAGAAGCAGTTGAAGAAACCGGTCAAGTGCGAGTCAGATTCGTATATGAAGGGTTCCGTAGGGGAAAGGTGGTATGAAAGGGGCACGTGTTGACAATTCAAAATAAAAGTCCATTTATGAAAGGGAAAATACACATTTTTTAAAGATGCGAATTTGAACCCCAACTACCCCTTGCTTGAGAGGCCATAGGTCCAACCACTAGGCCACCATGGCTACTCTTCACATTATGTGTAAGTAATTCAACGCATACATTTCTTCGCTCACTGCCATCAAGGTTGTCATGCGGTTCGGGAAACTTCGATGAGATTTCAAGCCAGTTCCTACCTGAGTAGTCTATATGTAGTAATGAAAACCCCTTCGCGCAAACACAATCTGATCACGGAGAAAAGAAAAACCGTGCTAGCCTAGTGGTTTAACCTATAGTATTTGAAGCAGAGGGTAGTGGGTTTTAGCCCGGTCTCGCACCTCTGAGTTTTTCAGGACTTATGTAAGAAATTACTCCTGAAATTTACCATGAGCAATAGCAATAGTTCTTTCACACTGAATACAGTGTGAAAGAAAACATTGTGAGGAAACCTGATTGACCTGCGAAGCAATTCGATGGCGTGTGCGAAGTTCCCATTCCAATCTACAATGGCTCCGCGTGGGGACTACTGCCTAAGCACTCTCAATCTGAGTAGAATCACTGCCCAGCAGTGGGACGAGTTTCCCTTATTTGGCATAACACTAATTGTCCTAAATGAAAACGCATAACAGACTTGGTATAAAATTAATATGCATAACGCGCAAGAGGCATACCTTACATACTAAACGGGTATACTATTGAATAGGCATAACAATAGAAGCATAAATCTGGCAAAAATATTTTGACGCATAACTATTAAGTCTCCTAAAAAAACTGACAGCGATAAAAATAACAATTACTTACGAAATATCAAAAATGCCTACATACAGACGAGTTGTTAGGTGGGTGTCATGTTTGGCTTTAGACGGGTTAGGGAATTTCAGTTTGATTGCCAGATCATTACATTTACGCAACCACTTTAACGCGAGCGAAACCGCGGGTAAATGCAAGTAAATAATCTAGTAAGTAGGTATATAAATAACAAACATTTGTAGTTATGACATTAAAATAACCAAATAGTGATTGAAATAATTAAATTTCAATTCGGATTGTGAATTAAATTGAATCTAAGCTAATTTTAAATTTGCTCCAATTTTCTAAAAATATTGCATTTTTCTTCAATGTTTCTCGTATCAAGACTATGCATATTTAAAATTACGTAAATAGGTAGTAATTATGCTTATTATATTGTGCGTCTTCAAATTAGGTACTACTTAAATTTAACGTACCTATCGCTTATTTATTAAGGTTATACTAAGGTTATTGTTATGCGTAACTATATTATGCGTTTAATATTTATTTATTTACTATGGTTTGCCAACAGGTAAAATACTATAAAACTTGCACTACAACATATTAATAAGAAATGGAAGAATATTCACCCATTCACAGGCTAACACAGCATGCATTAAACATAACATAAACATACGCATGTCGCCAAAGTCAAATTACTACAAAACAACACTTACGACATGAGCTAGTAACCATAAAAATATGAAGAAAACAATCTTCTAATCTAATATATAAAAATTTCGTGTCACGGTGTTTGTTATCGAACTCCTCCGAGACGGCTTGACCGATTTTTATGGAACTTTTTTCTCCACATTTGGTAGGTCTGAGAATAGGTTATTTTTAGATTTGGTAGGCTATTTTTTCGTATATATATACATATATACTAGCTATAACTTAAGTAAGAACAAAAGTGGTCCTACAACTATAACTATACCTAATACAACCAGAAGCAGCGGCAAACAATAAGAACTAGGTAAATCGTATCGTTACCTAAGTAACCTGCTACAGTTTTGAAAGTAGCAAAACAGCACAGTTTTGTTGCATTTTTGTTTTGCAGTTTCGATATTATACGTGTTCTGTTATGCGCATTAAAATAACCTATGCGTATTTATATTTATGCGTTTTAATATAGATCCTGTGGGGCGTATAATATAATTATGCCAGAGGCCAGAGATGAATCTAGTTAAAATATTATGAATTTCTTTTTAATTAGGTACCTAGGTACTTATCAATGTTTTATTAAAATAATGTAATACCTAGCTTCCATAATTTATCTTAAACCTAGCTTAGCGTGCAATTATCTTAGAACGAATGTTTCATTGATTTTAATTTAACTTTTAAATAATAACATGACGCCGGAAACATTCATAATAAATTGCTGTATTTCATGGCCTAAAATGAGATAGTGTCATGATTACATTTAGGTAAGGTACAGGTCGATTCACAAGAGCTGGCACGAATGGATCGAATGAGTGAATGAAAGTATCTATGTGTTACCTATTTGAATACACTACAAAAATGTCAAAGTGACATTACTTTCGTTCAATCCATTCGTGCCAGCTTTTGTGACTCGACTGTAACACATATATACTTTCATTCCCTCATTCGATTCATTCGTGCCAGCTCTCGTGAATCGACCTGTATAAGCACCTATAATAATTAGTGAGATACAAACTCCAAAGAAAATGCTTATACACTACACTCATCAAAAGTGCAGTCAAGGAAACTGAACAAGGGTGGAAACTTTTCACAACTAATTTCACGAATAATAATTAATATTAGTTTAGTATTATTTGCTGTAATTTAATTATTTATTGACCTGTAATTAATGTATAATTGTATTTGATAAATTATTTTTTTTATTTCACGATGATTTCTTTGGCAGATATGGAATGTCAACATGACATTTGTAATGAAAAGGGTTCACCAAGGGTTCACCCTTGTACGTGATTCAGTTTCCTTGACTGTACGCAGGGACATTTTTTGTTTTGAACATTTCAATAAGTATACCTATGTATGTAGGTATATTACCTACTACTGAGTCAAAAAAAAATTGTTTAGGGGTAATGAGTAGGTATTCCAAGACTTTTCTCATGTGTATATTTAATAAACTTAGCCAAACGAAACAGTAAAAGCAAGCAGTACCTAAGCGGGTAATCAAGCATTCTTAATTATTTCATAACATTGCACTGGTTTGTGGTTTGTGACTAAAGTACATCAGCAATGAGTCGGGTAGTTGCGTGGTCGGAGCGAGTCGTCAGTCGTAAGGGCGCTTTCCGCGACGACGTGTCGCGACTCGTGGACCCGGGAGCAGCACTTACCCGCAGAGTGCGCCGCGCGGCCGTGCCCGATGCCCGCCGCCGCCATCCCGATCTCGCCATCCTCCCCAAACAAACCCTTCTGATGATGACAAAAGCAATAAACATCGAATTTATCCTCATCTTAATAACAGTGCAGTGTGTCAATTTAAACATTTTTTCTGATAACAAAGAAAAAAAACTTTTAATGAAAGGACACAGTGAAAACAATAGATACCCCGATGTGAAAATCAAAGACGAAAAGTTCGAAGAGTGCAAATATTTTGGTGATATTTTACTGTGTAACTTGGATCATTTAAAACAGTGGAAAAAGCGGAGAAGGCGGTTTTATTGCTTAAGACAGCATTCATTGGATGGCAGTTATTTTAACGCGCGGACGAAGAGAAGTTCGTTACAGACGCGACATGTGAGGCGGCTGCACTTGACAGTGCCGTTACAGGTTGATGATGATGATACGTTGATTACTGAATTCAAAGAGCGCTGGCCGGTGGACTTGTGGCGGCAGTACGGCTTCTTCACTGACGATTACTTGCTGCTTATCAACAGACACTGGTTGCGCTTCGCGCCGCCAGATCCCTCCTCCAACTATACTCTGGGGGCATTGTATATCTTGTTGATACTTGTGGGCTGCTCCGGAAACTTTCTTGTGCTTGTCATGTATCACAGGTCAGTATTTAGATCTTGCCACTATTCAACATGTCATGCGTGGTGTGCAAACTATTAATAACTGACTGAGGACGTTGCTATTTCAGTCTCTTCTTTCACTCACGTGCAAGTGTTACAATTTGAAGCTCATAATAATTTTCGTTATACCTACGTATGCAAAGCTAAATTAACCTAAACCTAAATACTACTACTCATATTTTTCGCCCTTGGTGCCATCAATAAGGAAATCGTTTGAAATGTATCCCGACATGT
Source organism: Archips crataeganus (assembly GCA_947859365.1). Taxonomy (NCBI): domain Eukaryota; kingdom Metazoa; phylum Arthropoda; class Insecta; order Lepidoptera; family Tortricidae; genus Archips; species Archips crataeganus. The sequence continues at coordinate 13,450,617 of OX402055.1, read as the reverse complement.
TCTGTTTACCCGACCGTCCAAGTCAGCTGAGAAAAACAAAACGATTTGTCTTATGGGAAAGAAATCATGACAAATTACTTTCACGTAGTGATTTCACTAAGATCCTTGATGATATCTACATACTCGTATTGAGCCAGACATTGACGAATTAAGCTATTCGAGTTAAACTTAGTAAGGTACCTACTAGATTGTTGTGACAAATTTTACCACACATTTAAGTACACAGCAAATTAAAAAAAAAACTTAATAAGGAGGATTCGAAGTTTTTATACCAACGCGGGGTAAGATGAAAGCGAACCATGGAGTCGACATTAACATTAAAATTCAACTGTTACTCATACTCATACCCATGCGAAATAAAAATAGTACTAAGTGTCACCACCGTGATGATAAAGATGACATAAAAAAATGAAGCAACTAGTCTGCGATATCCATGGAAGCATGGAACATGTACCTAGCTACAGGAATGAAATTTTCAAAATCTTGACATGGTATGTTGAGTATGTCGTAAACATTGTTATAAATGTATGATTATTTGATTGTAGTTGTAAAATATATAAATCGTTTTAAGTTTGTAATATTTTTTTTTTTTTAATATTATTTATAATTATAATCGCTATTGCACAGAAACTTTCTTTTGGATGATGATAAAAGCATTTCGGTATTAAATAAATCAATGAATAAGTATGAATATGAGTAAGAGTTGAATTTGAACGTTAATATCTACTCTATAAGATATTTCAAAACGGCTTTGTGATACTACACGAGACCGAAGAGCTGGCAGCTTCCTCGCACGACGTATCAGCATTGCTATACAGCGAGGTAATGCTGCCAGTGTCTTTGGGTCCATGCCGCGGAGGAACCTTTTGTTTTATTGGTAATTAATTATAGTGTTAATTTCTCTATAATTAGTTTTCTTCTTACCGTGCTACGTAAACTCCCGCCGTATGATTAAGTTTACTTAATGATACTACATCTATATTTGCTCAACGCGTCAGGTATCTACCTACATTAAAACTTTATGAAACTTGTCAACGTACCATGCATCTATACAGAGGGCTAAACTTGTGGCTAAACTTCCTCGAACAAGAGTGTAGGTAAGGTCATCACCATCATCATAATTTCAGCCGAAAGACGTCCAATGCTGAACGTTGGCCTCCCCAATCGCCAAACATACCGGTCCTGCGCCGTCCGCATCCAACGCGTTCCCGCAACCTTAGCCAGGTCGTCGCACCATCTTGTTGGAGGCCTACCTACACTGCGTCTGCTGTGTAGGTAAGGTATTTAGGTATTAGCACATCCTAAGCACTTCTTCAGGTTCGTCACGTGCAAGCTAATGAGCTAATAATAACAATAGCTAAGTATATTTCGTCGCAAAAATCTAAGGAGGTAATAAAACGAAACAACCCCATCGAGTTTGGGCTCGTTTGATTCGTTTTGACGAGTACTTTGGTCCTAGATGGTAACAAGGGTCTGATGATGGAGCTGGAAGGGGGGTAGGTGGCGGGGTGGGGGGGAATGGGGTATGGGGTAAGGGGGTCGGGGGTTTAGAGGGTTGGGGGTTAGTGTGTGGCGGTTGGGGTTAGGAGATGGGGGGGGGGTTTACGGGGAATAGGGTGGGGGTGTAGGGGGGTTCGGGGGTAAGTGATTTTGGGGGGTTGTGGGAAATGGGGAGGGGGTAAGAGGCCTAGATGGTAACAAGGGTTTGATGATGGAACTGGAAGGGGGGGGCGGTAGGTGGCGGGGTGGGGGGGGAGGGGTTGGGGGCAGGTGGGGGGGGGGCGGGGGTTTGGGGGGTTCGGTGTTAGGGGGGTTGGGTTTAGGTGGTTCGGGGGTTTGTAAAATGAGGAGGGGGTAAGGGGGGTTTAGGGGATTGGGGGTAAGGGTGTGGGGTTTGGGGGGGGTTGGGGAAATGGGGTGGGGGATGTTGGGGGGTTGGGTTTAGGGGGTTTGGGGGTTGTAGGTGAGGGGGGTAAAGTTAGAAAGAAAAAATGCAACTAAAAAATAGAAAATAAATAATAGTTTAAAAAAACTAAAAAACACGCTTTAAAAAATAAAAAATAAATTTTAATAAATTTCAATTCGCTATTCTTATAGTGCAGTAAAAAATCTTAATAAGCAATTATTATATTGTTATATCCAGATCAAAATTTGTAAACAATTCTAAATATTGATAAAATAAATAATAATAGTTTAAAATATTTTATTGTAAAAAAAGCGTGGGGTGCTTTTTAAGATGTTATCAAAATGATAATCCTTGACAATTGACACCATGCACCCCACGCTTTTTGTACAATAAAATATTTTAAACTATTATTATTTATTTTATCAATATTTAGAATTGTTTACAAATTTTGATCTGGATATATATAATAATTGCTTATTAAGATTTTTTACTGCACTATAAGAATAGTGAATTGAAATTTATTAAAATTTATTTTTTATTTTTTAAAGCGTGTTTTTTAGTTTTTTTAAACTATTTTTTTTTTTTTTTAAGTATGATCACGCATAACTTTTTACAGAGTAATCCGATTTTGATGATTCTTTTTTTATTGGAAAGCGTATACCCCGAGGGTGGTCCCATTTAAATTTGGAAACAATATTCCTACCCTAAGGGTAGAAAAACAGGGGATGATTGATTGTTCAGTTACTGATTGTACTATATGACCACGCATAACTTATTACAGAGTAGTCGGATTTTGATGATTCTTTTTTTATTGGAATGCGTATACCCCACAGAAATAATGATAGAGGATAGAAGTGCCTTAGACGCGTGACCTTGGCACCGCGCTTGTGACTCGAAGGTCACAAGCGCGCGACTTGTGGCTCAGTGCTATTTGAAACGTGGGTATGATAACAAGTGGTTTAAAATGGTGTTTTGCAGCATTAACAATTGCGGAAACTCGTCCACACTGTGTAATTACACTAATAAGGGGATTACATTTCATTGGTATGTATTAATTTAATGTAATAATGCGGTTTATATCAAAATACAACTTGAGAAAATATTTCATTATGAAATATTGGTTTACACGTTATTAACACGAAACTTCAGGTACCATTGCTGCTCATATCCTTAAAAACGCAGATTGCTTTGAAGTATACGCAGCAATGTAATATAATTTTTGATAAACCTTCTGCCTCGCACAAATGTTCATGGTACGAACACAAGACATGTTACGACTAGTCCCGAGCTAGTGATGCCCGTTGACTTGCGTAGACTTTTTATCGATATCCTAGTTTACAATCACCCTAAACACGGTATAAAGGTGGTGTAATTAGTATAATAGTGTACAAATAATAAAGTTAAAATTCCATTGTAAAAAAAACACTGATTGTTTCTTTTGTTTATTTAATCCCGGAACTCTCACCGAAACTACAAAATTCCTTATTGTATAAAGAATAAAGAATTTTGACTTTGACTTTATATTAAAAATGATAGTTCAGTATTAAACAGCGTATTATTTAAAAACATATTTCAAATATGTATGACAAAACGAATACACCCTACAGTTAATTGGTACTTAGTATACATTTTCATCATCACTTTTATTGTCATCGTCAAATGTAGGGTAGCACACAACACTAACAACATCACTTTGACAACCCTACATTTACCCCCTATCCTACATTTGACAATGACAATAAAAGTGATGATGAAAACGGGGGTAGTTGTGTGTCGCTGTCAGTTGCGTCGAGTAGCCGCACGACCAGGGCAGTAGCGCGCAATGCGCGTTTGGGAGCCGCCGTGACGTGCGACTCCGAGAAGAAGGGCTCGGATTAGCCCGAAACATGTCGAGTTTAACTCGTTTTAAGACGTGAGTGATCCGTTTATTTTCACTATGAGTGAGTCTCACGATAGTTTCATGTTTAAACTCACATCTCTCACTTACACAGAGTCGGTGGGTAGGGTCAACCAACGTCATAAATAAGTGATCACTTTTGTACCTTGTCGCTTTAACGTCATGTTTGAAAAGCCATACGAAATTATGTAACGATTGAAAGTGACAAGGTACTACAAATGTGGTGACTTATTTATGACGTTGGTATGACAGACACATGCAGCCAAACATTATACATTTCACATTCACATACCTAGGTCAAATTCACGTAATTAGCTACAAATTATTTATACTAATGTCCATCCCCACGAATTAATTTTAAATTTGATCATTTAACCAATAATTTCCTGTAAAGTTTACTGCAAATTGTAACAGTCGATAAAATTGTCGATGAATCGAGGCCTAGCGTAAATGTGAAATAAATTGCTTTTGTACACTACATCCATACTGCCGACGAGGCCAATGAATAACGCCGTGTTGTAAGTGTGGGTATGACTTACGGTGAGTGTTATTCAACGCTGTCTCTAAGTGGTTAGGTTCATAATTGTTTGTAAGCAAAATATTAGTAATTGTGTGCGTGATTGCGTAGTACGGTTCTGGTCTTTTGCGTGTGTGCATTAATAGTAAGTAGAGGGGACAAACTAGCGCCACTGGTCCCGGAACAAAATAGGAACTAAGGCATTTCTATCCTCTTTATTATTATTTCTGTGGTATACCCCAAGGGTGGTCCCATTTCAATTTGGAAATAATATTCCTACCCTAAGGGTAGGAAAACAGGGGATGATTGACTAACTTTTTACAGAGTAGTCTGATTTTCATAATTCTTTTTTATTGGATAGATAGGGTATACCTTGAAGTTGGTATTATAAATTTGGAAAAAAAATTACCCCAAGGATGGAAAAAAAGTATAAAATAAAAACTTTTTAACAAAAAATTAAACCGCCGAAAAAACTGAAAAGCAAAAAATAATACCTTTTTTGTTTGACCTTAATCTGGGTACCAGTTTCAAGTCGGTGCCTCAGCACGAGCCAGGAGGAGTGATAGAAGCCAATCAGGTAGACGATTATAGGTCCACTGCTCCTGGCTAAGTGCTGAGGCACCGACTTCAAACTGGTACCTAGATTAAGGTCAAACAAAAAAGGTATTATTTTTGCTTTTCAGTTTTTTCGGCGGTTTAATTTTTTGTTAAAAAGTTTTTTTCTACAAAAAGTAGCCTATATTTTTTTTTTACCCTTTCAGTACTTTCAGTATTACTTCTATTCTACATACAAACAAATACTGAAAATTTACCTTAAACCTACCTACCTACTTTACCTTTTTATTATTAAATATTGCCCGCGAATTCGTCTGCGAAACATCCGTTTAACGCCATCCCTCTTAACTTTTTCGGAATAAAATGTAACCAGTAATAATACAGGTTTGTACCTAATTAGTCACTACAATAAAAAAAAATCTATATATGTACCAATTTCACCCAAATCTATTGAACTATTTTTCTCTGATGGAGTATCATATAGGTATACAGGCATACCCAATCAGATTAAATGTCCTTTATTTTAATAACATGAGTACAGTTATATAATTACAAATATACTACCTCTTTCCATTCCACTTTACAAATCAATAAACTTTTCTCTATTCTCTATATTCAATATTTTCTCTCCTTTCTCTAGATTATTTTTGTTTTTTCTTTTTCTGTCTTACTCAGTGCTATGGTATCATACTGTCATGCTGTGTACGTTTTTATAAATAAATAAATAAAGCAAGGAGCATTTTAGGGCATTTATTCGAGCGTTTCAACCGCCTCATTTATCTGGTCATATTTTTTTAGAAATGGCTGTAGATTTTGATGTGGCTTTCGGTTATAAGGTCAGTGGTTAGTAAAGGTCCTGTACGTCTAACATATGACTGGAAACTGTATCAGAATCTTCGGCCATTTCTGAAAAAATGTGACCAGATAAATGAGGCGGTTGAAACTTTAATTCCTATAGATATTTTAAAATCGTGGAGGAACACATTTAATTGTATGAGTTCTCAAAGAAACCAAAAGCCAAATTACTTAGCTCCAGATTATTTAATGGACTAGATTTGATACTCCACTATTTGCTATCCATGGTAACATATCTGGCTAAAAACTTTCGTCATAAATTGTTACCTAATAATAAACAGTTAACTAACAACGTGTTATACTGACCACGTTAATACATATTAGATATCTTTAATTTTATTTGTACACATAATGACTTGGCAATCACAAACAACCACAGAAATAATAATAAAGAGGATAGAAATGCCTTAGTACCTATTTTCTTCAGGAACTCGTGTCGCTGCTTCATCCCCTCTACTTACTGTGTTAATGCACACATGCAGAAGACCGGAACCGTACTACGCAATCACGCACACAATTACTAATATTTTTGCTTACCAACAATTATGAACCTTACACCTTAGAGATAGCGTTGAATAACACTCAACGTAAGTCATACCCACATTTACACAACGGCGCTCTTTATTGGCCGCGTCGATATTATGTCTGTACTAGTCGTGACCTGTTTTTTCGTCCGTACCACGAACTTTTGTGCAAGACGGAAGGGTTATCAAAAATTACTTTACATTGCTGCGTATAATTCAAAACGATCTGCGTTTTTATGGGCATGAGTAGCAATGGTATATGAAGTTTCGTGTTAATAACGTGTAAACCAATATTTCATAATGAAATATTTTTTCAAGTTGTATTTTGATATAAACCGCATTATTACATTAAATTAATACATACCAATGAAATGTAATCCCCTTATTAGTGTAATTACACAGTGTGGACAAGTTTCCGCAATTGCTAATGCTGCAAAACACCATTTTAAAGCACTTGTTGTCATACCCACGTTTCAAATAACACTGAGCCACAAGTCGCGCGTTTGTGACCTACGAGTCACAAGCGCGGCGCCAAGGTCACGCGTCTAAGGCACTTCTATCCTCTTTATTATTATTTCTGTGCAAACAACGCTTTACTCGTACTCGTATGCGTGTGTACTGCTCAAAGTGCATGCCTTTATCTAGCTTTTAGCTTCGCTATGTTCAATTAGGATTGTTATATTATATGTAAATACTTAGTTGACGTTGACGATTATTCTTACGTCATTACTCATTAGGTAACCGTGCGATGGCCAAGTCAATTTGTGAAATGAAATGAAAAAAAAATTGGTAACAATTTATGACGAAAGTTTTTAGCCAGATAGATATGTTCCCATGGATAGCAAATGGTGGAGCATCAAATCTACTCTGTTAAATAATCTGGAGATAATTTGCCTTAAGTACTTTTTTTAAGAGAACTTTAAAATGTGTACCTCCTACGGTTTTAAAATAAGCGAGTCGGTTGAAAACGAGTTCTATGGGCACCACCCGATACTGACTAAGATATAACCGACTTGGTTTAACATTGCATTTCAAAACTATTTTGCAGTATAAGAACTGCCAAAAGAGACTTGTATCTTTTTACATGTAATGTTTTTGAAGGGATATTAAGCACCCAAAATTAACTGAGTTATAGTTAACACAAACGTTTAAAGTTTCACCTTGTATAAAATTAACTGTTCAACGAATGATGATGATTATAATGGATGTTTTGGTGTTGCCGTTGCCTAATTTTTGTTTTATTCAATAATAATAATAATGATTCTTTATTAAGATAACTAAGATAACTATAAAAAATAAAAAATAATCAAAATAAAAAAAGAAAAGAAAAGAATGAAAAATAGAAATGAAAGTGATGTGGATTTTTTACCACAAACTTGAATTCTGCGCGGACGAACGAAGTCGCAGGCAAAAAAGTATATAGTAAAATTATAATAAACATGTATGAGTTTTGGGTCAAATCTTGGCAGCAAATTTACATCCTACTCTCCGTCATCGAGTTGAATCGATATTCCGCTTAAATGTAAGTCATAAATCCGTTAATGGATGCAAAAATCAAGTACCGTCTACAGGGAAGGTACTTAATATTATTCTTGCTTACACATATTAATGTATGATTTAATCAGAGCACAAACAAATGCTCGAGATTCATTTTAGGTCCACCTGCTTAAGCGAAGTAAATATCGAGTATTTAACCTCCAAACATAGAACCTCCTCCTTTTTTGATGTCGGTTAAAAATGAAATCCTTAACCTTTGGTTAGGAATAACAGTTCCATACATTTGAACATTACTTAACCCTGGTTCAACCGTTATCTCGGAGATATACAGGATGATTGTTAATCGGTGATCAGGAACCAGTTTTTCTAGATCAGTATTCGGTGGCGAATAGTGGCGATCACGTATAAGATGCAATTATGTGAAACAAAACATCTATTTTTGAAATAATTATTATTCGTAAAGATCAATTTTCGATTAAAATCATTGTCACCCTACACATGGTTTTGTTTATGAATCTAAAACCTCTTTGACAAGTCAGTTTCTTAAACCAACTTTGAAGTGAGACCTGTCAAATTTCCTGACAAAGGGATGTCATTTCAACGAAACTAATTAACTTCAACAGACATAGGATGACCATGCAGTCGGGGGATGGAGGAAGTTCTGACATTTTTTTTCTATTTATACAGAGTCAATTGCCTGAGACCTCATTTATTAAATTCCATTTTGGCTAAGGATTCATATTTTTCAACTCCTGATCACGGATTAAAAATCATCGTGTAAGTATCTCTGTTACGTGTTTTCATCCCGTGTTTCATCCTTAGTCATCAATGTCATCATCATCGCTTTACGTCGCAAACCTTAATACTACTTATTCTTAGTAAGACCAAAAGTTGAATAGTAGAAAACTATTGTAAAATGTTTGTCGATTCTTACTTTCTAACTGTATCGCTTGAATATCCGCTTCAGCTTATGCACCCACGTCGCTGCCTAAGTGATTATTCTTGTTAGGCGTTCTTGCGCTGTGCCTTGTAGTAATCTACCCGCTTTTTAAGTATTTTTTTTAGTAACGGGCAAATTAATCTAAATGAATGTTCATGGTAAATGGTAATTAAATTTTATTGTATATTTAATATAATGCATGCATACTACATATATAATTGAAATGAAAGCACGAAATTTTTTACCTGTTTAAGTCTACGCACTAAACAAATTGCCTATTATGTATTTTCTCTGTAAGCGAATTTGTATACATATTCTTAAGAGAAAATAAATATCTTAAATCATAAATCATAAAATAACGTAATATGATAATTATTTGTTACTAACTGATGCCCGCAGCTTCGCCCTTGCTGAAGTTTTTTTTTCATACAAACCTTGTCCTGACAATTACGAACACAGCAAAAAAATAATTATCCAATTTAGTGCAGTGGTTCTCCAGTTTGCCGTTTAGCAACACATTTGGCGATTCATTTTTATTTATATATAGATAGATAATAATGAAGTGTACGATGTATGGGAAAGATTCATCGCTAACTTCTAGACCAGTGATGGTGTAGGGGTAAGCACGCAGCACGGAACGCTAAGGACCTGGGTTCGATTCCCAGCATTGGTCTTTTTTCTGGGGTTTTTTCTGTGCATCTATATTTCAGTTTGTATTTAGTTTGAAATATATGGTTTCACGGGATGACCGTAAAAGTAATAAAAAAAATTAAGTTGAAGAAAATAAAAAAATAAATAGAAAAAGATACTTCATACTTAACTTAGATAATAATGACGTTTAAACATACAGAAATGAAATAAAACCCACCATCGTAAGTACTTCATTGCTATGCTATGTTGAAATGAGATGAGACTGGATGTGACAAGGCTCACACTCTCATCTCAGGAAATCACACCATGAACCGTCATGAACAGAAGCACTAGATACGTAAATACTAATTGTCTTAATATTCGTAATTTTACTGCTTTTCTAATAATTTCGTTGACTGTATTGCATGATTCAAATAATAATACGAGTACCTAGGTGATTGGCCTATGTCAATTGGTATTGTCTATGCAGCGGTGCCAAGTAGCTCATTAGTAGGTAGGTACGTCATATAGTCATGTATTATCTGTGAATCGTTTCCATCATTTACGATTGCCTTGCCACCCCAAACATAATATTAACAAATCATTAGAACAGTAATTGATTTCAAGAAACACATTTTATAATTGGCTAAGTAAAGTTTTTTTAAGAGGTGCTAATTATATTTTTTTTCGACAGTCGGCGTTCTGAAGATCGAGAAACTGCAGCTGTTTTATTTTTATCTCCTATTGTTTACTGGAAATATTTTTTTAAGTGTTCGAGTTGATATTTGTGAGATTTAATGGCTGACAAGCCGTTCGTGCTCAGTACTTAGTAGAAACAGAAAAAAAACGAAGTCATCTGTCACTTTTGTCCATGTCAAACCGTTTGCGTTTCGTTTGCTTTGCGTTTTGGTGTGATTTTTGGACTATTTTTAACGACCTCCGCACAAAATCCGGATTTTCAATTTTACCGCATTTCTCCACGAATTATGCACGATAATTAAATCACGATTGCATATTTTCGATCATTATTTTGGAACTGCTTTTTGGACAATACAAAGTAAACGAAACGCAAACGGTTAGATTTCATTTGACATTGACAATTGGCTTCATTTTTTTTTCTATTTCTACTAAGTTCTGAGCATGAACCGCTTGTCAGCCATTAAATCTCACAAATGTCATCTCGAACACTTAAAAAAATATTTCCAGTAAACAATAGGAGATAAAAATAAAATAGCTGCAGTTTCTCGGTCTAGAAGACGACTACTGTCGAAAAAAAATATATTTAGCACCTCTTCAAAAAACTTTACTTAGCCAAGCATGTGTTATTCTTTTCATTTTTGTCATTTCTTTAAATGAACATATTACATTTTTGTGTATCAATACCATTAATGTATTAATGGTGTACCCATTGCTACAATTTCTTTCAGTATGACAGGACAAAACCGAAGATATCTCACTTAATAAAATCGTTCTAACTGTTCAACCATTTATATTTTACTTACTAGCTTTTGTTCACCACTTGGTCCGCGCAGAATTCAAATTTGTTGTAAAGCTTCTTCCTCTCTCTTATAAAATAAAGCAAAAATCCTAAAATCCATCATCATCGATATCAGATAGTTAATATACAAATCCCTCTTTTTCTTTATCAAGTGGGAATTCCCAAAAATCCTGAAATCGGTTATCTGCTGTTATGGTCAGCTACAGTTTTACCAAATTTTAAGTTTCTAATAATTATAGTTACGGAGATAGGGAGGGCCACTTTGAAGTGAAAATATAAATCCCATTTATTTCATATACCGTCAGAATTTAAAAAATCCCTTCCTAGTGAATGTAGAGGAGTTCCGTAGAAGAACCGGGGTCACCGACATAGCCAAACGGATTAGCTCGTTGAAAGGGCTATGAGCAGGCCATATAGCACTCAGAACAGATGGCCGTTGGGGGCCAAAAGTTCTGGAATGGAGACCTCGGACTGGCAAGCTTGACAGATCAGTTACTTAGTAACGGTTGCCTTTTAATATATACAGATTTTCAGTCGACCAAAAAAGACAATCTCGGCAAATTTAATTAAACAAAAATACCGAACCAAGGCTACACAGAAAGTTCGTTAAGCACCCATTCAGTTAAATATTGAATGGATTAATCAAGTATACATTATTTGGTCAGTGGAGAACCCTCCGCGAGAAACAATATATACAACGAGGCAACTTTTTAATTATACAGTTAATCGTTTAATTGTGTAATTCTGATGTTGCGACGACTCGTTTCGGGGGTACCGTGGCCAGTTACTTATTACGAAGAACAATTTAATTGATAAATGGAAACATTTTTTTATTGTCTTCCTGCAGGTTCCACTCATAAAGTTAACTTATGTCTCTACAGTATAATTCAGAGCCCCAGAAGCATAACAAATGGAAGTTGAATGTTAAGTGTTGTTAGCTAATAATGATTATTTATTTGTGTAGTTACAAGATGAAACTTTCGTGCGATAAATTTAGTCGGATCATGATCTCGAGCAAACTTTACCATAAAAGTTAATAGTAATTGTTACTCCTTCCTCGACGTTACCCCTTTGTTTAAAACCGAAATTCCTTAAACTGAAGGTTCCTTAACTTGGAATAAAATTTCAGATATATTTTTAAGTGAAAATTAACAGCGGATATACAAATCATTCAATGATTATTCTTCTTTCACTTCTCAATTGGAAATATATTGCCGTAATTTAAAAAGTCGAGAAGGCACGTCCCATCGCAAAAATAATCAAATGGTGCGACGTGGGTTGCATGTTAGTGCCTTACATTTTTCAACCGAAGTTGTTTAAAGTGACATTTATCATGCGCACCAAAGCCATACATAATGCGTATCATTCGTCTTATTTTATTTTCAAAACACAGACGCTGTTTGACTTGAAATTCGGCTGTTTGGCGAAAACTTCTCGAAGCTGTGTAAACTCAACTCAACGTAAACGACAAACATCGGGTACTTATGTACACCTAAACGCCGTCTGAATTGTAATTAATTTTAAACGCATCGTATTTTTGTTTGAAAAGGCCTTAAGTGATCTAATTTAATTACATACTTACTAAAATTCAAATGACACTGAGATTGTGATTTAGCTAAATCAAAATGACTGAACATTTTTAAGAAAGATTGATAGGTACAAATCTTATTCATGAAATGTTTCCTAACACATACCTACAGTGATTTTGGCAAATCGATTTTTCAAGCACGTGGCCTTGGCTATAAAATACATAACCACATAATAATTCTAAATTGCGAATGAGATCTTTCTTTTTATTGTCCAAAAACCAATTGCAAAAAGCAATATCCTTCTCAATATGATTGCTTACGAAGCCAAATCATAGTAGAACTAGAAAAGGAAACCAATTATTTGGTGACTTAAAGGTCTATTTTTGCCCACTAAGAATGTCTTTGTTCTTAATACTTTTTGTACCTTCAGTCATTTGAGGTCTGAAATTCCCGACTAAACTTTCTGTTTGAAAATAAGAACGTGGGATTTACCATATAGATGTGTGAGCTAAATATTAGTATTGTATAGCGGTTGGATTTACCAAAAATTTGATACGTGTATGCATTTAAACTAGAACGTATTACATATGACATACGTTGTCAATTTGTTGACGCAAAAATATACCACGGCCTTAATTTGGTAGGGGCCCAAGATACGTACGTAAATTTTATTGCATTTTGTCTGCATATTTACGATGTGTTTTTTTTATAAATACATTTACATATTCTACAGAAACCGCAAGAAAGTTTGAACCGCAGAAATTCGTAGGCATTGCGGTTAAATCACTAGCTTTTGAGTTTCCGCGTCGTTCAGCTCCTTTTGATCTACCCCCTATATGTTATACCATATGTACTCAAAGGTGTAGCTACCTATACATTGACCCAAATTTATTAATAAAAACTTTCGTGTAATATACAAAATACAAGGAAAGATAAATCTGATTTCACTGTTTTAACTCTTTGTAATTATCACTCATAATTATTATACTAAACGGGACTGACGTGAACGGGAGGTGACACGGCTGCTGTAATGTGGCCGAAATGACGAGGTAAATATTGTTTGCGTGATAAGTCCAGCAGGGCAGGGTAATTGTGTAACTTTTTTGACACTTGGCATCGGATTTAAATGACAGTTTTTGTATGGCTTTGACAGCTGGCTGTTTCCGATACCAATTGTCAGCCCATACAAAAACTGACAAAATAAAAGCGATGGCGATTAGCCAATTAGCCTTTTCGTATAATTTTTGTCCTTTGATTAATGTCTATTTGTTCTCTTCCAAGGCTTCATTAAGAGCTTGAAGCAGTTAGGTTCGCAACCCCGCATCTCAGGGGGTTGAGTGTATGACGATTGATCTATAGCTTTTGTCTCAAATTGAGACCATAAGACTATTAATATTACGAGCTAGGCACTCAGTATCAATATTACAAACGAACTCTTGCCGACTAGGAGGCTCTGTAACTTGCATTTTAGTCGTAAATAGTATATAAAAACTATACACCGTGAAATTTTAGTGGTTGTTTTCCCGAAAAGAGGTGATTTAGTATCGATTGTACAATCGATTTATAATTACTATTTTGACCAGAGTCAAAAATCCAATTGTGAAAAACGAAAGTCGAAAATGACCGCAAACCAATAGTAACGCTTCGTTGGTACCTAAGCTATGGTACGACCGTACGCTACTTGGGCCAACGAAGCGTTACTATTGGTTTGTGGTCATTTTCGGCTTTTGTTTTTCACAATTGGATTTTTGACTCTAGTCAAAATAGTAATTATAAATCGATTGTACAATCGATGCTAAATCACCTCGTTTCGGGAAAACAACCACTAAAATTTCACGGTGTATAAAAGTTTTAGTTAGAATCGTTGGGATACTTCTCAACCCAAGTACAAAGTAAAAGAGCTTCTAAAAAGTATTTCGAGATTTTTTATAACAATTCTTTAAATACTTACTAAATTTAATTTTCAGTTTATTTTTTCAATTTTAATTTATTTGTCTTTTTTACATTCAGTAGGTAAGCATGTCTTCTTAGTCAAATTAAAAATCTCAAATCTCTCTCTTCCCGTTATACCTTGCTTCAAAATTATTCTGTGTCAGTGGGCGGGTATGATTTAATAATCTCATTAGAATTCCATTTTTCAAGTAAGTAAATATTTATAAAATGTCTGCTTGTTACCTTTTCAAAAAGGACAACGCAATTTTTTTACGAAAGTACAGAATAAGTAGGTAAGTATACTTATTTTTATCTTTTGTTAGTAAACGTAACTGTTAAAAAGAGGTGACAAACATTGCAAATAAAAACGACGCGTCACAAAAAGTTACAACAGCAGCGCCCAAGTTTCCACAAAAGATCGTGTAAAGTAATATCATGGGAAAAGGGGAACCCATTGGGTCGGAAGGGGTTGAACTTTTGATGAAAACCCTCGACTGTTACGACTAGAGCCGACTTTCTAGTCCGAAATAGGACATAATAGCTCTTGTTTATTGTTCGTACCGTTGCAATTATTACTTAGAAGTCTAAATTCCGAAGCTAAGCATTGTTTCGTAGTGTATATATAGAGTAGGCTTCAAATTTAAATGTACAATTACAATTAAACTGTTTGGTCAACTGCGTATTGTTATACCTAACTAGATGGCAGGGGGCATTAACCATACTTGATGAATTTAAGTCTGTAATCCAAACAAGAATTTGTGATGAAGCTTCCTAATAGCTCGAATACATTTAAAAACTATGACACGCTCCGGAAAACCGCACAGAAGACAGTGACAGCTAATTCTTTGTATAAAAACAAGATAGCTTAAGGACCCCATTGATGGCCAGCGTTCGGTATATTCAACACCCCCCTATAACATGTACATCATCAGTTCGTCACTACGTCACACCAAGTTGGCTGGTAAATAGCTCATGTTTTTACCAAGTGGTTTGGTAAAAACATCAGCTACCATCACATCTGTAGGGATGTACAAAATCTGTACATTCAAGTGATCTATGACATCCCTGACATAATGATACCTCACTTCGATGTGCTTGCTCCTTTTGTGATGTACATTGTTAACAGCAAGCTGCATAGCAGATTGATTATCACATTACAAAACGATCTTACAAGAACGTATTTATCATTAAGAGCTCTCTTAATAACGCTTGTAGGAACACCGCCTCTTTACTAGCTTCACTTAAGCTAATATACTGGCCAGCGTTAGGTATATTCAACACCTACCACGGAGCACTAGTGCTAATTTCAAATAAGGTAGACGTCTGAGTTCGTCACTATCTCAGTAGTTGCCATTTTCAACCGACGAAAACAAAAGGAGGAGGTTCTCAAGTCGACGTGTATATTTGTTTTTTTTTTTTAATTTTACTCATTAGCTGTAGATGTGCTATAATACCAGGGAGCTTTTTTTTATACTATATAGGCTTGCGTTTGGCCACAATCACGCCTGATGGAAAGCGAAGATGAGGCCTACGATGGAGCACGCTTGCCTAGTAAATGCTCATTCACCCTAGACTTGAAAGCGGCCAAATTGTAGTGTTCAGGGAACACAGTCGCAGGCAGGGAATTCCACTCCTCAGCTGTGCGGTTGATGAAGAAAGAGCGAAAACGCT
Source organism: Archips crataeganus (assembly GCA_947859365.1). NCBI lineage: Eukaryota > Metazoa > Arthropoda > Insecta > Lepidoptera > Tortricidae > Archips > Archips crataeganus. Next base: position 13,434,666 of record OX402055.1, on the reverse strand, counting down.
TTGTGCGGAATTTGGGAATACTGACAACGTAAGGGTGGAGAACCCGCCTACTCCTGGTCGACCTGTGGGGGAAAGGAGCAGGCGGAATAAGGTCGTGCAGTACCGAAGCACATTCACCGAAATGCAGCCTGTAGAATACCGACAGAGAAGCCACTCTTCTGCGATGACGAAGGTTCTGGCGACAAAAATCCGCATCGCAAGCGACGCCAATGAGCCTCTTCGCTCGCTGTTCTACCGAATCCAAAGCAGCTAGCTGATATTTAGCAGAACCGTCCCAAAGGTGGCAGCAATACTCCATGCAGGATCGAACTTGGGCTCGATAAAGACCAATGAGCTGGTCCGTAGTGAAGTATCGCCTAACCTTGGATAGGATACCAAGCTTTTTCGCAGCGGTTTTTGCCAAGGATTCAATGTAACTCCCGAAGTTCAGTTTAGCCGAGAGGTCTAAACCAAGGAGCTGAAGGTGGTCAGATATTGGTACAGGCACACCTCAAAAGGTTGGAGTTTCGCGGAAAATAAACACGCCTGGGTTTTAGAGGCATTAAAACCGACTAAATTGGCTTTGCCCCAATCGGACACTGCCTGAAGGGTTCGGTTCAAATTACCTATCATAGTCTCTCTGAGAGTGTGTGTGGCTTATACTTATTAGTCATTAGCATGTCAAACACTAGGCCATTTACCTACATATGTAGTCGAATGAGTTTTTTAACTATTGTTTCGTCGAATGGGCATAAGGTACGAGATTTTAAGACCTAAGTAGGTAATGAATAGAGATATGTAACAACTAACGAATGTATACAATACTTTTTCTACGCCAGTTAAAAATGTTGAAATTAACCATTATCTTAATATATAAAAGAAGAAACTGACTGACTGACTGACATATCAACGCACAGCCCAAACCACTGGGCTTAGAGATACCAAATTTGGCATGTAGGTTCCTTATAAGGTCTAGGGGTGCACTAAGAAAGGATTTTTCAAAATTCTCTCCCTGAAGGGGTGAAAAGGGGGTTCAAAGTTTGTATGGGGAAACAAGATTAGTTCGACTATTTTATTCGAAACTTCACAGAAGTACTCCTAATGATAAATGAGTAAACACGTGTTTCAGGTTTTTTGAGAATTCAACCCCTAAAAGGGGGGAAAGGGGTAACAAAGTCTGAAAATCTACATGGGTGTTGTTTCTATGGTTATCGGGTCGCTGGTTATGAAAACAACAACTGTTTTAAAATACGACGTGGCGGACGTAAAATACCATCTCCCTGGATGGGGTGCGATGGGGTTGAAATGTCTAAATAAACTAAACGACTGTTGATATATCAACGCACAGCCCAAACCACTGGACCTAGAGACTTGAAATTTTGCACATAGATACCTTATACAATGTAGGCATCCACTAAGGAAGGATTTTTTGAATTGCCACGGGAAAGGAAATAACGGGATTTATATATTCGATTCCGAGTGACCCTATCTCAGTAATTATAATAACTATACTCTTCAAATTTGATACACAAGTAGGTATTACATTAGTTAAAACATTAATTTCATGATTTTTCAAAATTCCCACGGAATAAGGAAAAAACGGGATTTATATATTCAGTTCAACGGCATCCTATGAACTATAATTACTAGACTCTTCAAATTTGGCATAGAAGTAGGTAATTAAAAAACCGTTATAAGGATTATCGGAAATTCCCACGGGATAAGGAAAAAACGGGATTTTTCGTTTTACTGGTCGTAGAAAGCTGAAATTCGGCAAGTAAGTTGCTTGGGGTGTGTAGAGGAGCATTGAGAGAGGATTTTCCCAAATTCCCACGGGAACGGGAAAAAATGGGATTTTTCGTTTTACTGGTCGTAGAAAGCTGAAATTCGGCATGTAGGTTGTTTGGGGAGTGTAGAGTAGCATTGAGAGAGGACTTACCAAAATTCTCACGGGAACGGGAAAAATGGGATTTTTCGTTTTACTGGTCATTGAAAGCTGAAGTTTGGCAAGTGGGTTCCTTGGGGAGTGTAGGGGAGCATTAAGAAAACATTTCCCGAAATTCTTACGGAAACGGGAAAAAACGGGATTTTGCGTTTTACTGGTTGTAGAAAGCTAAAATTTCAAAATTCATAAGTTTATACTGTAAGTAAGCCGCAAAGGGCTCTTTAAACGACTTCTAAAAAAGGAAGAGGTTATGCATTCCACTCACAGAAATAATAATAAAGAGGATAGAAGTGCCTTAGACGCGTGACCTTGGCGCCGCGCTTGTGACTCGTAGGTCACAAGCGCGCGACTTGTGGCTCAGTGCTATTTGAAACGTGGGTATGATAACAAGTGCTTTAAAATGGTGTTTTGCAGCATTAGCAATTGCGGAAACTCGTCCACACTGTGTAATTACACTAATAAGGGGATTACATTTCATTGGTATGTATTAATTTAATGTAATAATGCGGTTTATATCAAAATACAACTTGAGAAAATATTTCATTATGAAATATTGGTTTACACGTTATTAATACGAAACTTCATATACCATTGCTACTCATACCCATAAAAACGCAGATCGTTTTGAATTATACGCAGCAATGTAAAGTAATTTTTGATAACCCTTCTGTCTTGCACAAAAGTTCGTGGTACGGTCAAAAAAACAGGTTACGACTAGTACAGACATAATGCCGACGCGGCCAATAAAGAGCGCCGTTGTGTAAATGTGGGTATGACTTACGTTGAGTGTTATTTAACGCTATCTCTAAGGTGTAAGGTTCATATTTGTTTGTAAGCAAAATTATTAGTAATTGTGTGCGTGATTGCGTAGTACGGTTCCGGTCTTTTGCGTGTGTGCATTAACACAGTAAGTAGAGGGGATGAAGCAGCGACACGAGTTCCGGAAGAAAATAGGAACTAAGGCATTTCTATCCTCTTTATTATTATTTCTGTGATTCCACTTTATGTATTATTTTATGTAGGTATGTTCACCGATTTCTCGGTCAATTGTGGACCTGCTTGCTTGCTTGCCTGTATGCTTGCTTGCTTGATATCTTGGTTCTTTGGAATACTCATAGTACACGCGAGCGAAGCCGCGGGCAAAAGCTAGTTATTAATAAACATACCACGAAGTCTCATACCGTTTGCTATAAGTATTTATAGTTTATTGAACTTGGTAGGTACCTTAGTCACATTTATCTAGAAGTTTGTTTCAAATTTCCCTAAATTATTATAACGGTTTTAACAATATCCTCTTTGGCGGCAGTTCAGTTCAACATTCTGGTCAGAATGACGAGAAAATTAGTAACCCTCTCGGACTGACCGACTTAAGGATTTGCCACATTGGATGCGTTCTGCGGTCGCGGTCAGGTCAAATTGAACGCAGCCCGCATTATGTATGAACAACATTGACGGTCTCTACAAGGTGGAATTTTTTTGACCGTGCAAATTTTCATACTGGTTTTTGGTTTTTCCTTAGTGAAAGATAAAATACGAGGGGCGTTCAATATAAAGTGAGAATGAGATGCAAACTCTTTTAATATTACGAAATTAAATACTGGCCGGTAAAGCTAATCTATCTAGCCAAGAATATTAAATAAAAAAACTGGATATTGCTTGCCGAACATTCCTTTGAAGCCAGAAAAAATGACCTTGAATTACGTCACGCCGATCTTGCATCTCTTTCTTTAGGGTGTCCATAATTAAGCATACATTAGGAATATCCCACGGAATTTGACATACTTTTATACAACAGATTGATTTTGTAATTTATTAAATTCAACCAATTTCAATTAAATTCAATTTTTAGGGTTCCGTACCTCAAAAAGAAAAAACGGAACCCTTATAGGATCACTTTGTTGTCCGTTCGTCCGTCTGTCAAGATCCTTTTTCTCAGGAACGCGTGGAGGTATCAAGCTGAAATTTAAATCAAATACTCAAGTCTACTGTACTGTCCCTTGGAGCTCTGAAAAATCAAACTTCTAACCCAACGCAATCAAAAGATACCTACAGCCATTTGCCGCAAATTTTCGACACTCGCAAGGGATACTTCCCGTGAACTTAGAATCTTGAAATTTGGTACGAAGCAAGGTCTTATAGCACAGATAAAGGAAAAATTGCAAGCATAAATTGCAAGCAGAAAGCATAAATTTTTTTTGTCTGTCTGTCTATATCAGTAACCAATCTACAATGATCCCACACTGCGCACATTTTGCTTAGGAACAGGGGTCTGCTAAGACTGGATGTTCATAGATACATATAAATTTGTACGGAACCCTCGGTGCGCAAGTCCGACTCGCACTTGGCCGGTTTTGTTATTAAATTTTTATTCAACCGTTTTATCATGAAAGTGAGCATCCATCCTCACAAACTCAAGTAAAAGGTACCAATTAATAATAATAATTTAATAATTAATTTTTTTGTCAGTCGTCAATATAAGGTCCATTTCTGGTTGCATTTCTATGCCACTCTGCAGTTACTCGGCCTTACTGATATCCGGCAAAAGGTTACCTTTTACCTGAGGACGCTACAAATACTTACTGCAAAACATAAGTGAAGTATTTGTCAATGGAAAAAAATAATAAAATACTAGGACGTTATAACAGTTTCTTTATTTTCTACACATGTGAGAATAATATTGTTTTGTACTGAGTAGGCGTCCCGGCCTTTCTGGGTCATAGTCATAATCTTCAGGCTTAAAATGCAAGCTGCAAATTGTCAAACGCTCTACACCTTTCCCTTTATCGGTACAATAGACAGCCAATTTTGCCTCCTTCTTTCATCTTTTGGAAAACTGCAATGTAAAATATTATTCATGTTAATTGTAAAGACACAAACAATAAACATGTTATTATATACTGTGATATGAATTATGAAGATAGAAACCGTACCAAGTTGATAGATTTAGCTCCATTCAATACGAATAAATACCATGCATGAAAAAGGATTGGTCACCCTAGTTGTAAAACCACACATTCTTCAATTTTTCATTTATGGTCATGTTTAACTCCAAATAAACAAAATATACTTCTAACTTAACATTATAAACCTATTCGTGGGGTTTTTGAATAAAAACTAACAAAGCTTAGAAGCAAAATATAGGAAAATTGATTGCCACTAAGATTTATGAACATTTTCGTAAAATAAGTACTCACCTGTGAAGTTTTATGTCGGATTTCGGCCTCCAATTACTCCTACAATGCTTTACTATGCAATACATAGCGCATAACCCAAGTAAATCGACGAAAAACGTTTATTTAACGTAAAAATCCTCTGAAATTGGTGAATTACTTCTGACAATTCTGACGTGATTCTGACATATCGGCCATTTAGTGCTGCCATAGTACGCAGGAGGTGCATACCGGTGAAAAGAGGATTTTGACTGGGTTCTTTTTTTTGTATAATACAAAGAAAACTAAGTAAATTTTATTGCAGAAAGTTTTATAAGAAAAATATAAATTTTTGTTGAAATTAGCTTAAAGTAAATTAATTAGGTGATGCCGGATAATGCGTATTTCTAAAAAAAATAAGGTTTTTTTATAAATAACCTGGCAATATATCACAGTGTTGAAAAGAGATAGAACATAGGAGCAAAGGTGAATGAACCTGGCTTCAACTCATAGTTCGGCAGGCAACATCCAGTTTTTTTATGTAATATTCTTGTATCTAGCTGATTGTTATGAAAAAAAAAACTAACTGTCTTTTGTTTAAAAAAATATACGGTAATTTGTTTGCAATGCTATTGAGTACGTTAGCGAAAATGGAGAAAATTGAACTGCGCGCCGTTATCAAATACTTGTGTTTGAAAAATTTTTCTACGGACCAAGTCAATTTGGATTTGCGGGACACTTTAGGGTCTAATGCTCCTCCGTATTCGACAGTCGCACGTTGGTGCGCCGAATTTAGACGTGGAAGAACATCGACAATGGACGACCCCCGCTCCGGACGCCCTACTACAGCAGTAACTGAAGAAATTGTGAAAAAAGTCGAAAACTCAGTTTTGACGGATCGTCGTGTCACGGTTCGTTTTATTGCTGAAAATGTAAAGATTTCAACGGGGAGCGTGCATAATATTTTACATGAACGCTTGGGTATGAAAAAGGTATCTGCGCGTTGGGTACCAAGAATGCTTACTGACACGCAAAAACAAACTAGACTAGAGATTTGTCAAGAAGCTTTGAACCTGATGCAGCAAGACCGGGAACTTTTTTTGGCGCGATTAATAACAATGGACGAAACATGGCTCCATCATTACGACCCAGAAACGAAACTGCAGTCTATGACATGGAAAAGGCCATCATCTCCAACTCCGAAGAAATTCAAGGTGAGCCCATCTGCCGGTAAGGTTATGGGCTCTGTTTTTTGGGATGGTAAAGGGGTATTAATGATTGAGTATCTCGAGCATGGAGCCACTATTACGGGCACATTATACGCCAAACAAATAGCAACATTGCGCAATGAGATCCGTGAAAAACGGCGAGGTAAACTCTCGAAAGTTGTGCTGTTCCACCAGGACAATGCCCCGGCACACAAGTCCGCCGTTGCAATGCCTGCAATTCGTGATGCTGGGTTCGATATCCTTAAGCATCCTCCGTATTCACCAGATCTCGCTCCCAGTGATTTCTACCTATTTCCGAGATTGAAACAATACCTGAGAGGCCAGAAATTTGAAGACGACGACGCGGTAGTCGCTGCAGTACAAGAATTTTTAAGTACTCAAGATGAGACATTTTTTAAAAATGAAATTTTAAGTTTAGAAAAAATATATAATAAGTGTATTATGCTAAAAGGTGACTATGTCGAAAAGTTAAATGACATTTAGTAAAAGTTGTTTATAACATACTCATTCTCACTTTTTATTGAACGCCCCTAGTACAGTCAAGGATTTTAATTGTTAGGCCACTTGCCACTGTTCATATTTTAGCCGTGTAATGCAAATCAGCATATACGAGTATAAGCGGCATCACCCGATTTGCATTACACGGCTTAATTACGAACAGTGGCAAGTGGCCTAACAATTAAAATCCTTGACTGTACGTTTTTTTTTTTAGTACCTTTCAGTACTGAAATATTGATACACATCAGGCGAAAGATATCCTAAAAAACCATGCGCTTGTGGACAGCCGTGCGGTGGGCTATTTGCATTGGTCGAGATAACCTTATCATCTGAGCGCGCCCCTCCCCCCGCACCGCTAGCCCCGAGCGTCACTCGGCTCCCGATTATCCACACCTACTAATTATTTTTTCGGACTTCATTTATTTGTGAAAATTTTACCTACCTATGTTTTATTTTTAGAAATGGCATCTTATACCTAATGCCTGGGAAAAATTTTCACGGTCAAAAAAATTACATCCTGTATATATTTTGTACAGATATGCTATCTGGGGCCTATTGCATAACAAAGTACAACTTATATTACAAGCGGAAATCCCTTTCTAGTTAATATAACTGAAGCGAGAGTTCCGCTTGTAATATTAGTTTTACTTTGTTATGCAACAGGCCCCTGACCGCACGGACCGCAGAAGTCGCAGAACGCATCCAGTGTGGCAAATCCTAAATGTTAAAGTCCCTCTGGTGAAAATTATATACTAATGACAGAAATAATATAAATTACAGAAAACATAGTTAGTTCCTATAAACTAGCTGTTGCTCGCGACTCCGTCGGCGCGGAATAGGGGTAGTTATAAAAAATAGCCTACGACCAATTCTCAGACCTACCGAATGCAGGGAAAAAAGTTTCATAAAAAAATCGGTCAAGCCGTTTCGGAGGAGTTCGATAACAAACACCGTGACATGAGATTTTTATACAGGGTGTATACGGGGGGTTGGATCAAACGAAGACCAAAGGTAGGGGACCTCAGGAGCTACCGAATCGACCCCTATGTATGTTCAGCGATTTTCATTTGTTTCAGAGCTATGAGCATTTTAGTGAAAATTTCAGAAATGTCGGATTTCAGGTATAATTTCTTAGTGGTAGCTAAACTATTCGACCTACGACCGTGAATTTTTTATTGGAAGTAGTGAGATAGCGGGTCTAACAAATAACAATGCCATTTTAACTCGTGTCATCATGAATTTTACAACAAAAAATAAAACTCAACAATTTGAGTACATTAAAATTTTTCATAAATTTTCAAAGGTCATTTTTTTTTCACATAGGTTTTTTTCCTGCTGAGTACTTCAAAAACTACCTTACCCACGTACCCTTTGGGTACGGAACCCAAAAAAACATTAAAGTTTTATTGTGAGCTGGACTTGGGCTTAGGGCCCTTGGCTATTTAGCAAGTATTAAGTAAAGTGCTTACAGAGAACTGAAAAGAGTTTCGAAAAAGGAACGTCGTAATTGAATCTCGCTCTTCAATGAATTTGTCAATTATGAAAAATGAAAATAAAAAAATGAAAAATTGTTTTTTTTTTTAAAGATGTGACGCAAACGCTCTGCTGCTTCTTGACTGGATGAAATTATTTAGTACTTGGCCTTATATTATGTACAGTCAAGGACTTTAATTCATGAGCCACCATGGGACCTTTTCAAAAGAAAAGTCATTAGGTACGATTTTCCTTGTTAATTAATGCGATGTCACTATGACGTTTACTGTGAAATGGTTCCATGGTGGCTCATGAATTAAAGTCCTTGACCGTACTACGAATTGGGGATGTCTATTTTTTTGCAATGTATAGTAAATCGAAAACCATTTCGAGATAAATGCTTTTTAACTCGTTTTCTGTAGTTATTTAATTTTAATATTATGTAATGAATTTATAATATAACAAATAAGCAATGACCTTCATTTGACATTGGTGTAAATTGCGTGACCGGTTCAAATCGAACTTTATTCTGTGTGGTTAGAATTCTTCACAATTTACGCGTGGATTATACTACGGAGTTTGATTTGGACCCGCTGTCTGACATCTAGCACTTTGACAGTGCCAGTAAAGTGACACAGTGTATAGTGTACCACTACGCAAAAAATAATTAAAGGGGCTGCCTTATCGTACGCATTTAGATAGATTTAGAAATTTGGCATTGTGGGAGCCCTCAATTATAATCTGACGTCATCAACTAAAATAGTTTCAATAATTAATTTTGAAAAAAGTAGAGAACTAAATAACAAAATATTGAAATTGGTTTCTTATAATTGACTTTTCTATACAAAAAAAATATAAAAACCATGGGTATTTTTGTTAGACATCCCATATTTCGATTTTGGATCTTCGTGTCGTGGCATTCCGTTTACGCTAATAGTATTAAACAGAGCAGTGAAAGGGACGGTGCGATAGGAACTTTTATTTCGAATTTCATAGTAGCCCCCCCGGCCAGGTTGTTGCCTTGTTTTTCGTTAAAACGGTTCAATACTACTTAATCACAGACAGTTAATTCGTATCAATTTTATGTCATCACCCGACTGTCAAAGGAGGATTATTATTGCGTTTTTATAGCTTTTTGTAAATAAGTTAATATTTAAATTGATTGTAAGACAGTATTTTTTTAACTTACTTACCTGCCTACATATTTAAAGAAATTATATCTTAGTACATATTAGTACTAGAAAAAAAAGTAGGAGAATTTTGAGGTACTTACCTATGTTTATACATGTACCAATTTTAAGATATTGATTAATTTACATAATTAGGTCATAAAATGTCGTACAACCTACTACCGTAATACCTATAGCCCACTCGGTGAAGCCTCGGTGCGCCAATCACGGCACTTGACTTTATAAGTCCTATTCTAATACTTATGTAACTATTCTATAAAATACTGTGGTAAAAATAATATCAAGTAAAACAAACATTTGACGACCAGATGGCCTAGTGGTTAGAGAACCTGACTACGAAGCTTGAGGTCCCGGGTTCGATTCCCGTGTCGGGGCAGATATTTGTATGAAAAATACGAATGTTTGTCTCGGGTCTTGGGTGTTTAATATGTATATAAGTATGTATCTATCTATATAAGTATGTTTATCCGTTGCCTAGTACCCATAACACAAGCTTTACTTAGCTTACTTTGGGACTAGGTCAATTGGTGTGAATTGTCCCGTGATATTTATTTATTTATTTATTAAACATATCTTTACATTAAGTAATATTAGGTAGGATTTACAGAAAATTTCTTTGGGAGTAAATTAAAAAATATGTATTAAGTAGTTGAAGCTTCTTAATTTTGCTCTTTTATGCTATTTTAACTTATTCGGGTCAGCGTATCGTGCTCATGAAAAATTATAGCCCAGGGATAATCCAAGCGAACACCTAGTTTAGCCATCCGTTAATCAAGCAACCCACGAAGTTAGGTCAGTAAAAGTTTTTCTCGTCAAGTAATCAACATTAGAAATTAAATAATGGGAATCGTTTATCTATTGACCTGTTTTCTTAACTTTTGTGTCTTCTTAAATAGGAGTGAAATCAATATTCCTGATAAAGGTTCGACAGCGGAACCCGTTCGTAAGCAAAATTGAAGCAAAAATTTCTGGAATATTAAAAAGTTGGCTAAATACTTATTGTAGGTTATCGGACATGCCAATACTTGAAAAACAGTCGAATCGGGAAACGAATTTTATCACTTATTCATTACACGTTGATTTTCAATTAAATGTGAGACCTTTTCTAACACACTCTACAATTTATTAATCATCGTTACAGTCTTCCTTTAGAGAGTTGACGTGCGCAGAAAGTTTCTGGAGCCAGTCTTCGAGACTGCCTTCGATTTTGGGATCCATTGTCCGCATTCGGAAGCCCTCGGGTTGTTTGGTTGGCATCGTGACTTTACTTAATTCCAAACTAAAACTCTCAATTTTTCGGCTTACAACACATTGAATGAAGTCGAGAAGCCCGCCGCCAATACAGCCCATTTTATTTTCCGCTGACTCCTCCGGCAAACCTAAACCAAAAAATCGGTTCTAGATTAACGGGTATCGTAAATTAACCCAGAAAATTTACAGCAATGCAATGCTTTGTTATGGAACTCTATTGTTTGTAAAAGTCACGTTACCATAAAATTATTGAATACAAAGTATTTGTTTCACAAACGAAAGATACCTCTGAAGAGCCATCCCACCTCGTCGCTTGTTAGCGATAACTTCGACCATTGTGCGCAGTAACAACTTGGGACATTTGCTAGTTGACAAAGCTATTGAATCTACGTTTTAATGGCCTCGTAAATTCGAAGCTTGATTTTACACCTTATTCCGGTTGAAATTACCAACTCTTGAAGCGCTTTACGCGCCATTGAAAAATGCCTCAACCCATTGAGCTGGCTCATTACTCACAAATTATCTCAGTTTATCAAAACCAGCAAGTTATGATCATCCCCGCTTCAAGATATAGGAAAATATCGGTGATTTATCATCAACAGGTATATTCTCGTTTACAAAAGTGTATGAAAAGGTCCGATTGAATATAGTTATAGGTACTTTGTCAACCTCGACAAGCGCATTAATTTTTTTATAATAATGCGCCTGATAACATTAAAAAAATCAGCATTGCACTTACTTGTACCATTCAAATCTGGAGCCAAGACACTAACAAGAAATAAATTTTCATCTTCGTTTAGTTCAGAGTCACTTTGTTTATTCGCTTCATTTTCTTCCTTCAAATTTGGTGTTGTAACACTTACAAGAAAATCTTGAAATTTCCCCATATCTCTTGCGCGAACACACGTTAGAAAAACGAGAAAATTAAATATCAATACTTTTGATTTAAACATTTTTGTTTTTGAACACGACCACTTATAATGAGTAATATTAAATTACAAATAAATAATACTTAGTGGCAGAAACAACTGTTCAAACAAAGCGAGCAACAACATAAATGTGTAGAAGTGGGAGGCTTTATTTTAATATGGTATTAAGCAATAATTTTTAATTACTATTCGATTCGTTCTATGCATGTTATATTCGTGAGTAGAATTAAACGTAGTTTGTACTATTAATTATTCTAAGACGTAGTTATGTTCCGAATACGACACAGGATAAAGAGACTTCAATTTCAACCATTTTCTACTCACACTCAATTTAGGCTGGGCAAATAATTACATAAAAATTACATCAGGCAGATGACCACGTCTTTCTGCATAAACTTTGCATAAGAAAGGCGAGCTCTTTCTGCGTCCTTTTTAATAAAAAAATCGGTTATTCCGGCGGCACGATTCACTGGCCTGTTAGCATTTATAAACATCTCTTGCGTTAGCTTCGCAGATAAAAGTCAGAAGCAGTCAAATCCGGTGGCTTGAGGGACAATTACACCGTTTTTTTTTTAATTATTGGCATAGTAGTATTTTTGAATGTCGCCATTATCTCTGGCGCCAGGAGGAAAAAACTAACCGTTGTTTTACTTGCATTTGTTTACTTCTCATGGTACTTAGTGGATCTTGTTGTAGCTAGAAAGATAAACCGTATCCTGAGTACTTCTAGCATGCGACCTACGGGTTGTGAATTAAGACGAAATAGCTGTAGCCCGCTACTTAGTTTGCAAAGAATTAGTTTATTATTATCCCGGGAACCAAGCAATTTTCTCGGTTAAAAACTATCTTGTGTTTGTCCTTCCCATGGTCTCAAACTATCTCTATACTAAATTCCATCTAATTAGTTCAGCGCTTTAAGCATGAAGAGGTAACATACAGACAGACAGAGTTAATTTCGCATTTATAATATTAGTATGGACAGATTTATCAGATTTGTGTTGAGTCTCAACTCAATTAGACATCAAAAGGTTTTTTATGAGTTATGCAAATATACATACATGTACCTAATACAGATTGTAATTGAAATATTGCAAACCTTGTTGACGTCTGATTTCATATTCCGTAGCCGTAGCTATACCTATAGGTATAATTTTGCTCCGGTAAAAAAGTTTAATAAGTCAAGGGATATGTTCCGTGTTCAATTCACGAGATGTAAGCCTGATAAGCGCCTTACCCATTGTTATGCTAACAACAACCACTTTATGGTATTACTTACTCTGCCTGGTAAGACATTTGTTACGAAAATATACTGGTAAGGGATTCTTTAGCGTTGTTTATGAATGAACTTTCACCTACTACGCGGTACAACTCCTCGCACATTTGAAACGGACCAAGTTATGTAAGTAAGTAAGTAGTATATGTTAAAGTTAGTTTGTTTTTATGAATCTAGACAACATGGGTGAGCATTGCTCAAAAACTTTGTACATTTAATTTTGGACTCTGACTTGCACAGAAATTTACAGGTAATTATCGTGAATGCATCCGAGCCTTACAATACAAACACAGCCCAATTTTCAATTGTTTGAACATTTCCTTATTCATTGCTAACAAAAGAATGATCCATCCAATTATTCAAGACATTTTGGGAGGCTATGTTAGTTAAGTTTAGTTGCATCCACGCTATTTAGATACGTGTAAACTATGCATGTCGGAGTCCAAAATTAAACAACAAGACCGAAAAGTAGGTATACTTAATTTTATTAATAAAAAGTACATAAACTAAGCAAGTGAATAAAACCACTTAATGTTCCCAATTCGCTAGATAAAACACTATTAACATTCGCGATTTTGTAATATGTATAATTGGAATAATTTGCAAAATAACATATGTTTGAACGCTGACGCTATTTTAAATTTCAAATTTATCGAGAAAATTTTCAGTAATCATGTTTTCCGACTCCTAATTCACTAAAATGATGAAAAATAAGATTATTACAACTGCATTCACATACCTACTTTACCTACTTTACTCATAATATAGAAAGAAATATTTACAAAAATCAGAGCCTCGTCTTAAGCCTTTTCATACATCTTGTTTATATATTTTGGGCATAAAGTGACTGTGTATATGTTAACAATAGAATACAATAAAAAAACTTCATCTAATATTCATCTTGCGCATAAAAAAATTACTTATGTCGTTTGTTTAGCATTGTGTGACGAGCAATAAAAGTATTCGCTTGTGTCCAATAAAGATATGCGCTGAAGGGCAATAACATATTGAACTGAACACGTCAGCTCAAACAGTTGCTACATTTGAGTAGTATATAATATTGTTACGTAGGATCGTATTTATTGGCTTTCTCTAGGCTTTCTTTGATTATAGTATTTCCAATCATTTATTTTCTCGATGACAGCTCCCGTAGAATGTAACTTTGTTTAGTTACGCAAAAATTAACTTTTAAATGCGAGATAAAAAAAATACGACAACTGCCTAATTTTGTTCCTTGATCCCATATAAGATTCATCTAAGACACATTGAGTCCATATATGTAGTAGTTTTTTTTTAAAGTACGATAAATAATAAACGTTTTAAAAAAGTTACATTCTATGGCAATCTTGTATACTACTACATATATGGATTCAATTTGTCTTTGATGAATCTTATATGGGATCAAGGAACAAAATTAGGCAGTTGTCGTATTTTTTTTATCTCGCATTTAAAAGTTAATTTTTGCGTAACTAAACGCAGTTACATTCTACGGGAGCTGTCATCGAGAAAATAAATGAGTCAAAATGCGTCAGTTGATTGGTGGTGTCAACATCCCTATTGACTAAACTTTCAAAGATACTAAACGCTTCTCTTCCATTATTACACTTTTAAGAAGAGGATAAATGGGGTTTCAGTATAGCTTTTTTTGCTCCGGCTTTACTTGCAAAAATTTTCACGCTTCGCCAATAGAGGTGGTCTTACGTTACTCACAATATCTTAAACAACACGTACCTACACCTACAAGATTTAATGCTAAAGAATGTGGCTTTCGCCACACATAAAAACAAACTTATACACGCAGATTGTAATTGAAATTTAAATAAAAAACACGCTTTAAAAAATAAAAAATAAATTTTAATAAATTTCAATTCACTATTCTTATAGTGCAGTAAAAAATCTTAATAAGCAATTATTATATTGTTATATCCAGATCAAAATTTGTAAACAATTCTAAATATTGATAAAATAAATAATAATAATTTAAAATATTTTATTGTAAAAAAAGCGTGGGGTGCATGGTGTCAATTGTCAAGGATTATCATTCTGATAACATCTTAAAAAGCACCCCACGCTTTTTTTACAATAAAATATTTTAAACTATTATTATTTATTTTATCAATATTTAGAATTGTTTACAAATTTTGATCTGGATATAACAATATAATAATTGCTTATTAAGATTTTTTACTGCACTATAAGAATAGTGAATTGAAATTTATTAAAATTTATTTTTTATTTTTTAAAGCGTGTTTTTTAGTTTTTTTTAACTATTATTTATTTTCTATTTTTTAGTTGCATTTTTTCTTTCTAACTTTACCCCCCTCACCTACAACCCCCAAATCCCCTAAACCCAACCCCCCAACATCCCCCACCCCATTTCCCAAACCCCCCCTTCAACCCCACACCCTTACCCCCAATCCTCTAAACCCCCCTTACCCCCTCCTCAGTTTACAAACCCCCGAACCACCTAAACACAACCCCCCTAACACCGAACACCCCAAACCCCCCACACCGCCACTTGCCCCCCCAACCCCTCCCACACCCCCCACCCCGCCACCTACCGCCCCCCCTTCCAGTTCCATCATCAAACCTTTGTTACCATCTAGGCCTCTTACCCCCTCCCCATTTCCCACAACCCCCCAAAATCACTTACCCCCGAACCCCCCAACACCCCCACCCTATTTCCCGTAAACCCCCCCCCATCCCCTAACCCCAACCGCCACACCCTAACCCCCAACCCTCTAAACCCCCGACCCACTTACCCCATACCCCATTCCCCCCCTACCCCGCCACCTACCCCCCTTCCAGCTCCATCATCAGACCCTTGTTACCATCTAGAACCAAAGTACTCGTCAAAACGAATCAAACGAGCCCAAACTCGATGGGGTTGTTTCGTTTTATTGTGGAGTGCCTGTGGCCATCTTCCAGCTCCATCATCAGACACTGGTTACCATATGGGATCAAAGTGCTCGTCAAGACGAATCAAACGAGCCCAAACTCGATGGGGTTGTGTCGTTTTATTGTGGAGTGCCTTTGGCCATCTTCCAGCTCCATCATCAGACCCTGGTTACCATATGGGATCAAAGTGCTCGTCAAGACGAATCAAACGAGCCCAAACTCGACGGGATTGTGTTGTTTTATTACATAGTTCCTATGGCCACCATCCAGCTCCATCATCAGATCAGCTCCATGTTACAATAATATTGCATTGTCATCCAATTTACACATATGTGCAAAATTTCAGCTCAATCGGAAACCGGGAAGTGGGTCAAAATCGCGCCCTAAGGAGTCGGTTACAAACAAACATACAAACATACAAACATACAGGTGAAGCTAATATAAAGCGTGTAAAAAAACGTGCTAAGTCTCGATCGAAATGATTTGTCCCTAAAATGTTGTGGAATCTCATGAACAGCCTCGCCAAGGAGGTGAATTTAAGAAAACTAATAATTTTAGCTAGAACTAGATAACCTAATAAAATAGAAACTACTTACACTTAGAAAAGAAAGGAAAAATTACGAATAAAAAATATCTTTAAGAATACCACCCGACGGCATACTTCCCAGAAGACAGGCAGCGTTTCCTCGATAAATACCTAGCTAGACTCAATCGTTGACGAAAATAGCTGTCTGTCTTATGGTCGCTAGTCGTTTTCACCAGGCGCGAAGAAATTTATTTTGAAAGTTTCTTCGCGTCTGGACCCCATGGGCCTAAAGTTTCTACCCCAAACGGTACAAATAAGTCAGCCTGCCCTGTACAAGCATATTTGCGCCGTTTGAGGTGTTCAGCCGCAGTGGCTGCCGCACCTGCACGAATGGAAGTGGTGGCAATAATTTTAGCTTAAATTTGGCCTTTTGTAGAATCCCATTAACTTGTGCCATTGATAATATTGTCATCGTTACTGTTACATACTCCCTATTTTCTTAAGCTTTAGTTTTTAGCATCAACAACAGTCAAATCATAATTATGAAATCCAACAAAAAGTCATTTCAGCCTATATTACTCGTTTTCTCATATTCACCTCCTAGACTTGGCTGTTGTGAAATTAGAAAGATAATCTTAAACTTAATCAATACTTTACACGTTTTAACAGTTAGTAGGTATAATGTATAATTAACTTTGCCGAACAGCAAATGGTACTTATTTTTACCAAGGAAACAAACTTAAATCATAGTAAATTATAGTCACTATTACAAGTGATTATGTATTTAATTACAAAATGGATTGAAAAGTATGAATAAGTGAGCTGAATATTATTTCATAGTAGTCTATGTATATTAGTTATTTAACTACGCTGCCATACTCAAAAACTCTGCAAAAAGTTACCGTCGAGTCTAAAAATACAGTAGGTAGTTATTATATTATCTAGAGATTATTTTAATTCTATGTTATAATAAAACGTGAGGAAAGTTACAATCCGCAGTGGGCCCGCGTGGGAAATACGACCTAAACCCTGTCATTCTAAGTGAAAGCCTGCACCCTGTAACGGGACCTATACCTATGGCTTATAATGATTATGGTAATGAAGAAAAAAGAAAATCTATTTCGAGACTGTAAGGAACGCTAGAGAAAATGTTGGTTTAAACCATTTACTGAATTCTGTTAGGAGCGTAATCATTCCAACTATGTAAATTAAATAATTGGAATTACTTACAGCTGTCACTGGTGGGAACCTTAAGTTATTATACAGTCACGCAACTGTAACATGTAACATACATAAATCTAAATAATAATGCGTCACTGGTATACATGGTTCGTGTAACGGTTGAAGGCTGTCTATTAAGAGATAAATGTTGCAGATGCCGTTCGCTGCGTACGCCGGGGAACATTCTGGTCGCTAACCTTGCGCTTAGCGACTTCTTCATGCTGGCGAAGACACCTGTTTTCATCTTTAACTCCTTCAATCTGGGACCAGCTTTAGGGAAGACAGGTAAGTTGCCAAAGTTGCCGATGATAATACTTAAACAAATTACAGAACTATGAGGAAAGCTGTAAGAACTTGTGAAAAAATATATTTTCTTGAAAGGGATTTGACATTCTGACATCATAATGCAATTTCAAAGTCATTGGATGTAAGTTTGCACGAAAATATATTTGGTCACTTCCTTTAACAATAGCGCGTAACTCCTTCACGTAATGAAGGTTTAATGGGCGTTTATGAATACGGGGACAGATTACTTATCTTAAAGTTGTAATTAGTTCGGGTGATATCGTGTCCCGCGTATATTTTACCCGCTTAACTTTAAAGCGGGTACATAATTCTTATGCAAAGTGAGAATAATTTAATTTGTTATCAGGGTGTGTGATATACGGGTTCGTGGGTGGACTGACGGGCGCGACGTCGATCGCGACGCTGGCGGCCATCGCGCTGGACCGGTACTGGGCCGTGGTGCGGCCGCTGGAGCCTCTGCGCGCGCTCACGGGCGTGCGCGCGCGCCTGCTGGCAGCCGGCGCCTGGCTGTACGCCGCCGTGTTCGCGTCTGTGCCCGCGCTCGACTTCGGCTACGGCCGCTACGTCCCCGAAGGCTACCTTACCAGCTGCAGCTTCGACTACCTTACCGACGAACTCCCCCCTCGCTATTTCATCTTCACTTTTTTCTGCGCCGCTTGGGTCGCTCCTTTCATCACTATCACCTTCTGCTACGTCAACATCCTCCGCGTCGTCGTGTGCAGCAGAAATGTTACTTCTAAAAATCAAGAGCAACGTCTGTCATCGCGACATGTCAAAGAACAGGTCAAACGTAAAGCCGAAATTAAACTAGCGGCTCTAGTTATTGTTGTCATTGCATTATTCTTCATATCCTGGACCCCTTACGCGATCGTGGCACTCCTCGGAATATTCGGACAGAAAGATTTAATTACGCCTATAGTTTCTATGATTCCTGCATTGTTCTGCAAAACGGCTGCTTGCATAAACCCTTTCATTTACATAATCACTCATCCTAAGTTTCGTAAGGAGTTCGGCAAGTTACTTTCCAAAGAGAAGTCTAGGCGTAGGAGTTACACGAAAACGATGATGGGGTATACTGAAGCGGACACTACGAGAGTACGACGGGCGAGTACTCTAAGTGACACTGACGTGGAAATTATCCAGATGAAGGATATAATACCCTATGACACGGAGGAACACACAAAACCGCCTAATCCCTTAAAAACGATTTCATCGAGAGTATCGGAGAGAGAAGGCTCTCTAAGGAGCGTCAGTATGAAAAGCTTCGAGGAGAGTGTAGTGAGCCCCCCGTCTTGGTACGCTAAACCTCAATTTTCAAAAAAGAAAAGTTTTACGCGACGCCCCTCGAGGAGTATTGTATCTATGAATCCGGATGCCGTTGTACTCTAAGTTGCTGGTTTGGTTCTCGCATTTCACTAAAATAAAAATAAAAATTGCATAAAAGGTCTAAAAAGAAACCTCAAAACCTTTTCAACAGCGCAATAAGAAAGGAACAACGATTACGACAAAGTTTAATTAAATTTTGCTTTGAAGTTTTGCTTTCTACGAAAATTGAGGAACCACGTTTGGCAATTTTTGGTGCAGCGGCAATCTTCCCTAGTGGCTGCTCGGGTGACTGTCCCAATAAAAAAAAACATATTTCTAAACGTGATTAAAAGAAATGTCACTACTTTTAAAAATCTAGTTTATTAGGTACTTTCTTTTTTTTACCATTTACAATTGCTACCATACATGACATGTCAATTAAATTCATCTGTCTTAGATTGGAGCTTTTTACTTAATGTACCTAATATCTAAAATTTACAATATGGTAACTACTTCTTTACCAATCGAATTTCAGAATAACTTTTAGTTTAAGAACTTGTTTCACGGTAATGTTTAACCGCAAAATTAATGTTCTATACAAAGAACTAGGCCTAGCGAAGTGTATATAGAATAATTACTGGTCTTAATAGTAGAAGCATGGAAATAATGTTACACTTGTAGATGTTCACTTACCTGTTTTCCTAGTTGTCGCTTTCGTGTCATGTACCTACACTTTCTACAGGGTACATCCAATAAAATAAGTTTTTGTCGATAAAAAAACATTTTTAAATTCAAGATTTTTAGCTGACTGTACTTTTTGTTGACATTGCATTGTTACATAAGTTTACCAAATTTCAAGTGAATCCGACCATTGAAAGTGGGTCTAATTCGACATCTAAGATTTGACACGTAGTACGTACAATATACATACATAGGTACGTTGCAAGTTAAATAAAAGCTTGTAAAAACGTCATAAACTTATTTTTTTTATGACATCGTTGTGGTTAACAACAAGTTATTAGTTTTAATATAATAAGTAAGATTCAGTATTGTGATACAATTACGTATAAATAAATAGAATTCAATTCCTAAAGTCCCTACAAGCCTTTCGCATTAGAACTAAAGGAAAAAGTGGCAGCTTTAGTGAAAACTTTTCTTAAGTAAGCAAGGGTCCTCAGAAGGAAAAAGATTTTTCGCAATGTGCCCTATATGTATTCGTATGTGTTCATAATTCGACTGTAACTAACCAAATTAGTTTAAAAGCATTAAGCACAAAAAATATGACGCTTATTGTAAAATGGAAATTTCACAGTTAAAGGTGAGAATAGGCACGGTAACATAATATTATTTTAGTATAATTAATGATAAAAAAACGACTAAGCGCTGACAGAAATCAAATTCAAGTTTATCCAAATACTGTAATGTCCAATGCTTACTCGTAAATACAATGTGTTATATTAGAGCTATATTCAATCTCACACTGGCGATTTGCGAACGTACCTATTCGCCGCGAGTGCGCAACGTATTCGCCGCGATTGCGTAACGTATTCGTATCTTAGGGCTGGGACGCCATGATGTACAAAAACTGAAGTGGGTAAAATAGATGTTGGCCTTTGAATGTTAGCTGACGTACGTGAGTATACATCAAGGCGTCCCAGCCCTATGGACGCGGCGAATACAAAATGGGATTCAATATTGTACAGCAGTGTTTTTGAATCTGCGTGTCTTCCTCTTTAATTAGGGGGTCGCAGTAACGTCGAAATACCGCTCAATATAATAGTGTATGCTTATTCAACATGTTTACTATAACGTCAGAAAATACGACTTATTAAAAGTAGGAGTAAGTGGGGTCGCCAAATGTTTTTCAAATCGAAGGGTGTCGCGCCATGAATAATTACAAAAAAACTGCTATACAGCGCTTTCTGTCTGACGGTTCCCACTTCTAATGAACTATATATTTTATTTTCTAATTTCTTTCAGAGTTAGATTCGCGGAATCGCGCGTGGCGAGCATCTCATACTATACGATCTCAAATGTCGGAAAATAATTATTAACCCGATTGATTTTTTGACTTGAATTATATAATTACCTTTTAAAACATCAGATAATTGCCAAGCCGTAAGGGGATAACATAACATTTCTTCGGAATCATGCCTTGTTGTCAGCCTGTGTCGAAACTTATCGCCCTGGATTCAATTTAATTTATTAGGTAGGTGAAGAAAACAAGGAAAACGTCATACGGAGAAGGAATGTAATAAGTCTTGTGTTATCTCTGTGTGTATTTCATGTGTATTTATTCTGTTGAAGAAACGAGTTATTAAACGAGAAAAAACAGCCTTGATTATTCAATATCAAAGACTTATCTTTCATTCGGTTTGCTTTAGGTAAGTAATTTAATAAGGTTAAGGGAACCGAAATACGAAGTTGCCCGAAATAGTGAAGTCGCCAATTAAATAAGAGCTTTTATTTGCTGTTGAAAATGCTTCTATTTTATTAAGTGTCGATGGGTCGATAGCCTAAATAAAAAAAACTTTTCACGTATCGTTTCATATGTATTGTAGGATAATTATGTAGCATATCATACATAGGTAGCTATTATTCTGTCTATATTATTTCATATTTAAATAATAAAAATAGAGGTGATAATAACAAAGCCTTAATTTAAAAGATATTTATATAATGTTATTTCCGATAGCTTTAATTTTTTCTTTTGTGATGCTGGAGAAATTCGCTGCTTTTGCTGAAAACATTTACCCTGTACCTATTTATTAAAAATGTTGCGTTAACAATGGTCGTTCTACTCGTAATAAAAATATATTTTGATTAAAAAAAAACTTTAAAGAAGGATGAAACTTGAACGATGATGAGGCAGATTATTGACGTGGCAATTAGTTTATGTTTTCTCTTTTCAAGATTAAAGGAATGATGTTTTAATATAAATCGTTCTGATTAGTCATGGTTATTTATTTCTGTACCAAAATTCGGTAAAATTGACAAATTCCAGGCAAGACGGAGACAGTTTCGTAACTGGGTCAATCTAGAGCAAATCACTTATGTAAACAGATAGTGGGAATGCTTCAAGTTAAGGCTGCATTCACAGTCGTAAAACTTGAAAAAGATCGTAAAACGTATAATACAAAGAGCCTACTAAGATGCATGAATGCCGCGAATATTTTACTACAACCCTATTCTCTCCCAGATTTATTAAAAGGGGCGCAAGTGACTTTTTCCAAAATTGAGTTATAACAGTTATCTCTTGAGCGAGAATGTACTCTCACGCAGTAAAAAAAGCCGTAGATTCACGCATATGCCTGCCTGTAATAATATGTAGGTTAAACGGACGTGCAAATAAACTAAAATGGGAAGACTTATAGCTGAGCCTTTTTATGATAAATTATCGCGCATGGAAGGTATTTTTCATTTACAAGTGCCTGTTGTTTTATATTAATATATAGAGACCGGATTAAATGCATTTATCGCATTTTCATCTATCATTACATATTTTACCTAAAATCTTGTGATTATGCATATTTTCACTAGGTAAATTGCAATAATGTTTTAGGTAAGATTCATTCTCAGAACCAATAAGTGCTAAGCTAACATAGCACCTAAATTTAAATACTGCTCGGTTGCCTTAGTGGAAAGGAAACGGTCGTTTTCCATTTGTAAAAATATTAATAGTGATTAAAAAGTCTCGATATTAGAGCATGCAATGCAAGTAGAACGTTTGGGAAAAAAGGTACCTCATTGTTATTGTCTACAAGAATACAAAATGTTAAATACCTAATTCTTAATTTACTCTTGATATCTTACAATTCTTGATATTTTTGATAACTTAATGTTGCTTATTTTGACAGTTTTCATGCATATTTATAGCATTTTTCATGCATATTTGCATGCATATTTCAAGCTTTTTATGTTGCATATAATCCGGTCTCTATTAATATAATACGACAGTGACTTAAGTCTCTGGCCTATAAGTACTTAGTCTGCTTTATATTTTTTTTTAATTTTCTGAAAATCTCACGTTTTTTTGTGAATGTGCCTCGAGATATTAAAATTCAAGTAAACGAAAGAACGCAAAGCATTTATTTTCAATTTCTTCTATTCTGAACAGACTTGATGGAGCGACGACCTGGTGAAGGTAGCGGGAACGCATTGGATGTGGATGGCACAGAGACGATCTGTTTGGCGAGCCTAGGGGGAGGCCTATGTTCAGCAGTGGACGTCATTCGGCTGAAATGATGAATGATGATGAACAGACTTCAATACATATTCAAGACGCATCACAAATTGTAACACCTAAAATTGTCTTGAGACCGGTTAACTGTAGAAATAAAATTGTTTTTTTTTTGTTATTTAGTAAACTGTTGTGACATAAGTATATCTATATATATAAAAGAAGAAACTGACTGACTGACTGACTGACTGACTGACATATCAACGCACAGCCCAAACCACTGGGCCTAAAGATTCCAAATTTGGCATGTAGGTTCCTTATAAGGTCTAAGGGTGCACTAAGAAAGGATTTTTCAAAATTCACTCCCTAAGGGGGTGAAACGGGGGTCCAAAGTTTGTATCGGGAAACAAGATTAGTTCGACTATTTTATTCGAAACTTCACAGAAGTACTCCGAATAATAAATGAGTAAACACGTGTTTCAGGTTTTTTGAGAATTCAACCCCTAAAAGGGGGGAAAGGGGTAACAAAGTCTGAAAATCAACATGGGTGCTGTTTCTATGGTTTATCGGGTCGCTGGTTATGAAAACAACAACGGTTTTAAAATCCGACGTGGCAGACGTAAAATACCATCTCCCTGGATGGGGTGCGATGGGGTTGAAATATCTAAATAAACTAAATGACTGTTGATATATCAACGCACAGTCCAAACCACTGGACCTAGAGACTTGAAATTTTGCACATAGATACCTTATACAATGTAGGCATCCACTAAGGAAGGATTTTTGGGAATTCGCACGGGAAAGGGAAAAAACGGGATTTATATATTCGATTCCGAGTGACCCTATCTCAGTAACTATAATAACTAGACTCTACAAATTTGATACACAAGTAGGTATTACATTATTTAAAACATTAATTTCAGGATTTTTCAAAATTCCCACGGGATAAGGAAAAAACGGGATTTATATATTCAGTTCAACGGGATCCTATGAACTATAATTACTAGACTCTTCAAATTTGGCATAGAAGTAGGTAATTATAATAGTAAAAAACCGGTTTAAGGATTTTCGGAAATTCCCACGGGATAAGGAAAAAACGGGATTTTTCGTTTTACAGGTCGTAGAAAGTTGAAATTCGGCATGTAGGTTGCTTGGGGAGTGTAGATGAGCATTGAGAGAGGACTTTCCCATATTCCCACGGGAACGGGAAAAAACGGATTTTTCGTTTTACTGGTCGTAGAAAGCTGAAATTCGGCATGTAGGTCGTTTGGGGAGTGTAGAGGAGCATTGAGAGAGGACTTTCCAAAATTCCCACGGGAACGGGAATAACGGGATTTTTCGTTTTACTAGTCATAGAAAGCTGAAATTTGGCAAGTAGGTTCCTTGGGGAGTGTAGAGCTGGATTGAGAGAGGACTTTCCAAAATTCCCACGGGAACGGGAAAAAACAGGATTTTTCGTTTTACTGGTCGTAGAAAGCTGAAATTCGGTATGTAGGTTGCTTGGAGAGTGTAGAGGAGCATTGAGAGAGGACTTTCCCAAATTCAAACGGGAACGGGAAATAACGGGATTTTTCGTTTTACTGGTTGTAGAAAGCTGAAATTCGGCATGTAGGTTGTTTGGGGAGTGTCGAGGAGCATTGAGAGAGGACTTTCCAAAATTCCCACGGGAACGGGAAAAACGGGTTTTTTCGTTTTACTGGTCATAGAAAGCTGAAATTTGGCAAGTGGGTTCCTTGGGGAGTGTAGGGAAGCATTAAGAAAACATTTCCCGAAAGGGAACGGGAAAAAAACGGGATTTTGCGTTTTAGGGTGATTCTTCAAGGTGGCGATCCCCGTTTTATTCCTCTGTCGTATTTTTTTTTTTACTTAGTACAGAAAAAATCATGCTCCCATGAAAATAGATTTGTTCAGTACCATAAATTTATGTTACTGAACAAATCTATTTTCATGGGAGCATGATTTTTTCTGTACTAAGTAAAAAAAAAAATACGACAGAGGAATAAAACGGGGATCGCCACCTTGAAGAATCACCCTTTACTGGTTGTAGAAAGCTAAAATTTCAAAATTCATAAGTTTATACTGTAAGTAGGCCGCAAAGGGCACTTTAACCGAATTCTAAAAAAGGAGGAGGTTATGCATTCCACTTTATGTATTTTTTTATGTAGGTATGTTCACCGATTTCTCGGTCAATTATGGACCTGCTTGCTTGCTTGCCTGTATGCTTGCTTGCTTGATATCTTGGTTCTTTGGAATACTCATAGTACACGCGAGCGAAGCCGCGGGCAAAAGCTAGTAATATACATACATAGTAAAGAAACCATGTGACAATAGTCGCTACGCACTACACACATTCATCAAACGCTTTTTTGGACATCACTTAGGTATAATGTAATGCGTTCCTTACGGTAAAGATAACAAACAAAAAATACCTTCGAAAATGATCAAAGGCAAGATCATAAATCCACGTGCCATCGATTACTCCATACACATACCTATATATAAAAAATAATAGAGTACTTAATAAAATAAAGTAAATAAATTTAATAAATTCGTGACAAACCTTTTTAAATAGGTACCTAGTAAATTTTAAAAATAAGTTTTACCGATTTATATAACGTACTCATCTACGATATTAAACGTTACAACTTTTCGTCTTTTACATGATCCGAAAAACCAGAAATATTTATATAAAGAATATATTTTTATTTGTAAATGGATAGTGTAGGTATTTATTACTTCATTATTCTTTTACTTACCTAGTAATTAATTTACTGACCCTTTCTTGTCTCCACTCTTCTTGCTATGGTGCAATATAAGCGTAATAAATTACATGACCATCAAGTTGGCTTACTAGTCTCCAAAAAAACATAAAATACCCTATTAGTAACTAAACTAATGAAGTATCTAGCAGGTAAACTAATAAATACCTTTTCAAACGACGAAAAATAGGAGAAGGTTCTCTATACAACGCGTATCATATAATATGTTTTATATATAGTGTATAATGAATGAATGACCGCTTTATCAAAATATATTAGTGTCTAATGCATATTTGGTAAAGTTATTACTGACGATGAACTTGGTTCTGCATTAACACAAAGGCCTATTACTTTCTTCCGGTGAAACTAAATAATTTCAGTTTTATATAGAGCTATCAAAATAGTAGGTAGCTATATTGTATATAGCCCATATTAGGAAACTGTTTTCTTATCATAGACATTTTACCCAATAACTGCGAAATGTATATCGTTGAAATTTGGAGTTTATGTGTCTTGTACATGCTGCAATGAGTTTGGTATTAATATTTATATTAATATGGGGGCACTCCATACCCACATGTAACAGAAGCATTTTTTTAAGCAAACATTTCGGCAGTACTTTGAAAAACAAGTGAATGTAGGTATTTGAAAATAATTGCTTCGAAAGTAGCATAAATTGTGTCCCCCCGTCCCTCCCTCTTGAATTTAAACATATATCCAAAAAGTATGAAAAAAATTCAAAAGTAAAACAAACAAAAGTAATACTTTCAATGAGGATTATTTTAAACACAGTCGGATTATGAGTTAGGTGCGGAAAAATTACGTTTCTCAACAAATGGACGTAAGTGTCTCTAAAAATAGTGTACGACGTTTTTTTTTTAATTTGTAGTGCATTTCTTAACACTGGATATTATAGTTACGGCTGTTCACGGCGTATATTTTGACATAGGTACCTAAAAAGTACGGAACCCTCAGTGCGCGAGTCCGACTCGCACTTGAGCTGTTTTTATAATCAGCGAGCCTTGGATTTCTTCAGTGGGTAAATAAGTAACTAAGTATGTAGTTCTACTCTACCAGTCAACCAAATCAGCATTCAACATGCCAAGACTAATAAACTCAGATCCAAAATTTAAAGAAGAAATCACTAATTTTAATAAATTTATCTTACCTTTATCTTATCTTTACTAAGCGGTGTTAATCGTTGTTGAAACTGAATTTTCGTATTTTCGTATCTTCCCTTTTATAATTTTTTAACGATTACTTTACGATTTTTTATTAAGTATTACGATTATTCCGATTACCGACGAGTAGGTACCCTTAATTCTTAGAAAACTTACTTAAAGGTGAGTTAATTATCGAATCTCAAGCTGAAGCCATAAGAATGAAGTATTAAATGAAGAAAAAACGTAAAATAAAATCGGAACATGTCAGCAGAGAAGCATTAATAAACTTAAGTAAGGCTAAGAGAGAGAGAGCTCCGCCGAGCACAACATTTTAATGTGACGTTCTGAATGGGCATTTCTTATTCTTACGTTTTTTTGTGTACTTCTAAGAATTGAGTATATATTTTAGGAAAATCAGAAAACTGTATAGTAATTCAATTAGCAAATTACATCTAGAATAGTTTTTTAATATATTTTTTTAATTTTTGTAATTAAAAAAAATCTAAAAAAAAACATTCAAGTCCAAAATGTCACGGACCGTGTAGTGTGAGATTGCCGGAATTCGAAATAAAATGTTTTTTTCCGAAGAAATTATGTTATTTTGCAATAAATTACAGCAATTATGCAAGGCTAACCTTTGGTCTATAAAATGAATTAAAAAATATATAAATAACAATGGCTATTTGTGATTTTGAGCAACATAATGTTTGTGATTAGTTTTTGTGTCACGACCATGTGCCATACTAAAAAATTACGGTACTCGGTACAAAAGTAACATTGATATTGGCAAGCCTTTTTAAATTTTTTTTGAACAGCAACACTGTCTTTTTTTTGTCAGATTTTCAAAAAAATGGCTGAAGGTAGTGTGTATCTCGCAAAATTTTTTTTCTCATTTATTTTAAAAAAAGGACAACCTTAACACGTCAACGCCGTGTACGAGTTTTGAACATAAGTACCTACCAGTGTCACACTATTACTCAAAACATAATTAAGTAGGTAATGTGGTATAGTTTAAGATAATTACTTGAGATTTGCAAAACCTTGGTTGTCTTTTAAGTTACACCGAACACGTTTCAAATTGTCACAACCATGGTATGAAAAAAATGTCACCGCCGTGGACTTTTTGAGTATGGTCGTGATGACATCTATATCTATATCTATACAACCGTGTCTATGTAACTATTTTTTTTTTGCTTCCTGAGGGCATTAAGCTTGTCCATATACATAAAAAATATGATATTGGTATATACTTTTAATGTGCATCGTAATATATTGTAAAAAAAAAACTTAATTTTTTTGGGCTATCTGAAAATTATTTATAAAATGCCTAAATAACACACATATTCTTGCTTTTGATCCGCGTTATAAATGAACGTAATTGGGAAACAAATAAATATAATCTGATGAACTTAGGGTTAGGACCTGCTCTTTTTTTAAGTCACATTGTAGATCTACATTCGCCATATACCTACCATGACATGGACACGACACAATTATTGTGTCGTATACTCAGCATCAAAAGTAAGCAAAACATGACAATGTAATTAATATTTTCATGGTATTTTCTTATTAGAACCGTGAACCCCGCCCTGCATTCCTAAGTAGGTTACTTCTTTTCAACTTCGGTCGGATTTCACGAAATTAAAATAATTTTACGGCGGCTTCCTAAGAACACAAACATCTTTAAGCCGGCTGCGTTTACTGAACATCCTGAATACATTTCAAACCGTATTATTATTTTAAGGCGTGTTAATTCATGCAAACAAGATTTACCTAGGTAATGTAATGACTTTAAAATATACCTTAAGCTTTCTCCGTTACTCGAAATAATTTATTCATTAAAGGTTAATCTGTATATAAAATCACGTAGATTACTAAGATAGCTAATATATTTTTGTAAAATGCTCTGTATTCACATATTTAAATAAAAGATGTACATTTCTCAATGTCTACTAGTTTTAAACGTCTGTGTATAGGTGGTAGAAAGTACCATATGAAGAGTTAATTAAATTAAATATGTTTAAATGTTCATGTTTGTTTTATTACCACTCGTTTCCAGGTACTCGACAGTAAACACCTGTCCAAATGAGTGCAGCGAAAGAATAGTTATTTATGATACAAGTGCGGAAAGTAGGCTATTCCCAACGAATGGCGGAGATCTAAACAAACGAGCGAAGCGAGTTTGGTTTAGCCGACATGAGTTGGGAATTTCCTACTTTCGACACGTATATCATACAACATTTTACAATGCATTAAGCAAGGAAAAAAATTGGGGCTAAGAGCGCGCGCAGACAGAGAGCGGTCTGGAGTACCGAGTTCCGCGTTCAGAGTTCTGTGTTTTCATCGCTCGAGAGTTCCAGTCGCCTGCTGTGTGCGTTATCGTAAGAGACTCAGTACATTCGAAAGAACGCAGAACTCTGAACTCGGAACTCCAGACCGCTCTCTGTCTGCGCGCGCTCATAAACATTTTCGGAAAAAGATGTTGCGTTCTTATTTACCTTTCATTGACGGAAAGTCTCGTAGATGTTTACATATTTCAGCATCGGTTTAGTCAGCAGGAGGCTATCACATTTAATTTTGTGCTTGGTCTAGGACGTCAGGCGGCGTTAAATCCTACCTATGTAAATTCATCACTTGAACTCTCCATTTTAATTTACTAAACTTAAATTAACTCTCCGGACTGAATTCATGAACATTAATTGTGGCGGGTTTTCATGACAGGCGCGAACGGAACGAACCATGATTGGTTCGTGTTACGCCATGCGCACGCACTGAAAACTCATTGGTTGACAGGCGCGAATGGGTAACCGTGATTGGTTCGTGTTACGCCATGCGCGCACACTGAAAGCTCATTGGTTGACAGGCGCGAACGGGTAAACATGATTGGTTCGTGTTACGCCATGCGCGCGCACTGAAAGCGCAGATGTCGTACGGTCCGAAATGGACTTAAGGAATTATTTTAGTACTAAATTTTTTATTTCAAAACCTTTGACGAAATTAAAATTTGTGTGTTTTAATATTAAATCAATCTGTTTTATTATTTTATCAGTAAATATTCATTTGGTTGCATCAAACATTTTCTTATTTGTGCAAAGCTGAATTATGAAGACACAACTCTCTAGTCTTATTTTTTAAACACTAGTTTGGACACAACTTTTTGAGAATTGGCAATTTAAAAAGTTACTTTACCGCACGCGTGTGGAAAGTAAAATCCATACAATTTTTTTTCACACTTGCGAAAGTGTGCTGGGATGACTAACTTTCTATAGATATGTTGACTCGCGTCAAGAGGCACTTTCCGAGCATATGCATTGTAAAAACATTTCTTAAATTGTAATGAAATATTTTTCACTCCTTTACGTACCTACCTACTGGTTTTTTGAAACATGAAATAGCTACATACAACTAGGAGTGAATTCTTACCAACGAAATCTAATCTAGGCACCGAACAAAAAATAAAGAACGCAAAAAAAAACTTGGATAACACTTCCTTCACCGGCTTAATAATCTTCCTGACATTCTTTCCTTTGAACTATTGTCTTCCAACAAGCTTGGCATTGATTTTCATGTGTGATTAAAATTTACCTTTTGTTTTACGGGCCTTTGAGAAAAGTGCCGGGCAGGCAAGGTCTCGTCATAATTATCCAGGGCGGCAAAAATGAAACGAACACGGAGATGAAATACTTATAAAAGAAAGAAGGTAAGAAAATTGTCGTTATACAGCTGCTATTTATAGTTAGGTTGATACGCAGGTATCCGGCTTGATGTTCAATCACAAAGGTTTGAATTAACTGAAATTCATCAACATAATTACGACACATAGAAAAAAGGCTAAACGCATGACTAATAGGCCAAAACCGATCTTGTAATGAAGGCTTTAGGGAGAAAAGAGGCTCAGAGGAAGACCACAAGTGCGATGGATGAATGACGTGAAGGAAATTGCAGGGACGAATTGCATGCAAGTGGCGCAGGACAGAGCACATTGAGTGCCAAGAATACGCCAGGGGCTTAATTCAGGAACGTGCCTTCACGGGTTTGGTAGCGGTAATTCAATCGTTTAGGTTGGGTTTGGTTTGAACTGCTATTCAGGAACGCCAAAAATCACTGGTTTGCGAGAGGTTTGGGCTGAGTTTGGGATGAGCCTTATTTATTTATTTATTTATTTACAAATTGAATTAACAGGAAAATAAGGCTCATCCCAAGCTCAACCCATTCCTATCCTCTCCCAAACGATTGAATTACCGCTCACAAACCCTGTTGGGCCGTTCCTGAATTTAGCCCCTGGTGTGTTCTGTGTTCGTAGGCACTACTGCTACTGGTTACGAGCGTAGCGCTTAATATAGCAATGCGTGCCAGCGAAAGTGTTCATTAAAGGAATCTGACGGTGGCCTAGACCAAGGTGGTTGAAAAGAGTTAAGAAGAAGGCTAAATGCACATTTACCACTAAAAACTAACTTTCAAGGAGGGTTTAGCAGTATTTCTCATAATTTCCATTTCGATGCAAGTAGAATGCCAAAAGCAATAAAGTAACAAGTACCTAGTAGAGACGCGACAGCAAAACTAAACTAACTTTAATAAAACAAGGCCAAGTGCGAGTCGGACTCGCGCTCGAAGGGTTCTGTATCATTATCTATAAAAACGGCAAAAGAATCAGATCTGTGTTGGATGGGAGCCCCCTTAAATATTTATTTTATTCTGTTTTTAGGGTTCCGCACCCGTCCATTGTCCGTCCGTCTGTCTGTCAAGACCTTTTTTCTCAGGAACGCGTGGAGGTATCAAGCTGAAATTTATATCAAATACTCAGGTCTACGGTCACTTGGAGCTGTAAAAAAATAAAACTTCTAAGCCAACGCAATCAAAAGATACAGCCGTTTATGCCGCAAATTTCCGCAAATTTTCGAAACTCGCAAGGGAATTTAAACCTACAGGGTACTTCCCGTGAACTCAGAATCTTGAAATTTGGTACGAAGCAACGTATTATAGCACAAATAAAGGAAAAATTGCGAAAAGCATAAATTTTTAACGCAATCAAAAGATATAGCCTTTTAATGCCGAAATTTTCCGCAAATTGGGAATGTCTAAAAAAAATTACCAGTGGTTTTATATTTTTTTTTGTATAGAAAAGTCAATTATAAGAAACTAATTTCAATATTTTGTCACTTGGTTCACTACTTTTTTCAAAATTAAATATTGAAACTATTTTGGTTGATGACGTCAGATTGTAATTGAGGGCTCCCACACTGCCAAATTTCTAAATCTATCTAAATGCGTACGATAAGGCAACCCCTTTAATTATTTTTTGCGTGGTGGTACACTGTAACTAGTGTCACTTTACTGGCGCTGTCAAAGTGCTAGATGTCAGGCAGTGGGTCCAAATCAAACTCCGTAGTTATAATCCACGCGTAAATTTGTGAAGAATTCTAACCACACAGAATAAAGTACGACTTGGACCGGTCACGCAATTTACACCAAAGTCAAATGAAGGTCATTGCTTATTTGTTATGTAATAAATTCATTATATAATATTAAAATTAAATAACTACAGAAAACGAGTTAAAAACCATTTATCACGAAATGGTTTTCGATTTACTATACATTGCAAAAAAATAGACATCCCCAATTGTCGACAGTCGCAAGGGAATCAAAACCTACAGGGTACTTCCCGTGAACTCAGAATCTTGAAATTTGGCACGAAGCAAGGTCTTATAGCACAGATAAAGGAAAAATTGCGAAAAACATAATTTTTTTTGTCTGTCTGTTTATATCAGTACCCAATCTCCAATGATCCCACACTGCGCACATTTTGCTTACGAGCAGGGGTCTGCTAAGACTGGATGTTCATAGATACATATAAATTTGTACGGAACCCTCGGTGCGCGAGTTCGACTCGCACTTGGCCGGTTTTTTTAGTATTTGTCGTGTTGTTATAGCGGCAACCGAAATACATCATCTGTGAAAATTTCAACTGTCTAGCTATCACGGTTCATGAGATACAGCCTGGTGACCGACGGACAGACAGACATACAAACAGACGGACGGACAGTCGAGTCTCAGTAATAGGGTCCCGTTTTACCCTTTGGGTACGGAACCCTAATAGAAACTAAGTAATTCCGAGTATTCTGACTCGAGCATATCTTATCTCTAAGGAAAATAATTTGCAACCTTTAACTACCTAATAGGACATGATTAGCTAAATCTCCTCAAAGCAAAAGGGTTGGCCGTTAGATGTGCACGATAAAACTTACCTAGCTGGTGTCATCAAAAAGCTCTTTCAACGGAAAAGTGGCTCAAATTCCTATCAACTAATACTGATAAGATTATCCGATGCTGACTGCCGTATAGAAGTTAGCTAGAGCACTTCCCATTAACTACTGTCCTTTTACTAACCTACTTTGTATTTTACAGTTGTCGAGAATAAGCTTAGCGCGATAAGGGCTAAAGAGTAATGAACGAAAAGCTTTTCCACGTCGGGTCACCGCAACTATGGAGCTCTTGAAAATTTGGATTAGCTAGAACAATATTTTTTACCCCACTCGTATTTCAAATGATGCAAATATTTTCTATGTTTGAGTTTTGCGAGAATAGAACTTGCATCCACTAGCGAATACCTACCGGACGCCGTCGTGAACACGAATAGTGAGGTGTGGTGCCAGCATAATACTAATAAAGCCGGACCGAAGCGACGAACGAAATTAACCCATTGCTCCAATTTCGTCCGTCAATTTTTTCCCATGAGGTAGTACTATAAACCGCCAGCTCTTTAGCTACGTTGGTTGCAGTTTTTTCTTTATTTTGTTTGTCTCAAACTCAAACAAATTATTCAATCCGATCCTTTTATGAGAACTTACTGGCCACCTAGAATGGAATTAATAAGGCTTACTGCGTAATAATCATTTTCACCTCACTAGCTCGGAAAGCCCTTTTTGTTTGTTTGACATCTATTGAGAAAATCGCTTTTTATCCACAAGTGAAGAAAGAGTTTTGACATTTGAAGGCAGCTTAAGTGATATTTGACAGCTAACAAAACGTAAAACGTTAAAAGTGCTGAATTTTTAACATCACAATTAATGAATTGCATCGAGTAAAAAACACTAAATACAGTCTTACAACTTTATTTTGATTCATAAATATCAGCATTCAACATTAACCTTCATTCTTGTTGTAAAAACGGATAAAATGTTCTGACAGTCCAAGTAAGTCGATGTGCGAACAAAACGCATCCGAAATAATAAAAAAAAACTTAAGTCAAAACGGTATACAATTTAACAGTAATACAGTTTGCTCGTATCTCAAAATCGATAATCTGGCTAATTGAATTTTACTCGGTGTGCAATAAAGTTCAGTTTGGTTTATTCATTGATTGGAGATACGAGTTTTTTCAAAGTAGTGACGATATGTCGGTATTGGAATAGTTCCATAAAGACTGGATTTGGTTAGGCTATTTTGCATTATTTTTGATTTTACCAATATTTCTATAAGTACTTTAAAATTATTGTATTGACAAAGAGGTAAATAAATAATAATTGATAGTACAAACCCTTTTTCTTATTTTCCTCGCTGTAGTGAGGTGAAAAGTTTTGTGTTATACACGGGTGAAAAGTTATTTTACGTCTCGTGTGTTGAAGCACTCGCTATCGAAAGAATTCTATTTTTGAACCACTCGCTTCGCTCGTGGTCAATCATAGAATCCTTTCGATAGCTCGTGTTTCAAAATGAACACTCGCAGTTAAAATACAACTTTCCCCCTTGTATAACAAATAACTATTTCTTAGTGTGTAACTTTAGCCATCTTGACTCAGTCCTGATTAGGTTCAATTATACACATTAATCATGACAGTTGAATCTTAGACACAACAAACGATAGGGCAAATAATATTTAGGACTAACAATAGATACTTTATTAGGAACAACAATTTCGGCAAATCAAAATATGCGAAACAAAGCTTATGTCAAAGGTATGTTACCTACTCGCAGGGCCAGATTTAGGGGCCCCGGGGCATAAAAGGAGTGGAGGCCCCTTGTCCACAAATTATTTTCCACATTATTATATATGTGTGTGAGCTGGGATTTGAACCCCCGACCCCCTGCTTGAGAGACCATAGGTCAAACCACGGCTATTTGGATATTTCCAAATAATAAAAAAAGCCGTGGTTTGACCTATGTTCTCTCAAGCAGGGGGTCGGGGGTTCAAATCCCAGCTCACACCTCTGAGTTTTTCGGATTTTATGTTATGTGCGAAATTACATTTGAAATTTACCATGAGCTTTACGGTGAAGGAAAACATCATGAGGAAACCTGCATACACCTGCGATGAAATTCAATGGTGTGTGTGAAGTTCCCAATCTGTACTGGGCTCGCGTGTGAACTGAGAGGAGGCATGTGCCCTACAGTGGCACGTATATAGGCTGGGATGATGATGATGATCCAAATAATTACTCTTTGGAATTTGTAAATTTTTTTTTCGAAGTCTATAGTGGAGGCCCTGGGGCTTTAACCCCGGTTGCTCTCCCCTAAATCCGGCCCTGCCTCCTCGGAGAAAAGTAGTAATGCGACTGAACAATAGGACCAACAGTTTTATGCCACTCGATATACCTAGACCCCATATAGGCATGCATACAGTCTCATCTTTTTAGATATCAAGGAGAAGAGATAAACTTCTAGTAATACTTATCAAAAATATCAAACTATACTAGCAGGTAGGTACTAGCACGGCCGGGTGAGTGCGGTTAAAGTACTACCTGGAATGATGATTCTTTTGGATTCCTTATCCATGCTGCGAAATTCCACCATCGCACCTCACGCCGAAAGCCGTGTACTATCTCTATGAATGGCGGTCTACAAACGTACATACTGTGAAATTGTGGAATCAAATCTCTGCAGCCAGTGTTTCCAGACAATTAATTATGACATCGAGGCTTTCAAGAAAAGGATTTATACTTATTTTAAAGGCTGGCAACAGATCAGTGACACTCCTTGAGTTGTTGACAAGGACGGTGGTGATCATTTCTCATCACATGACCCGCTTGCTCGTTTACCTACCCACCCATAATAAAAAATGTCATTTTATACCTACGACCTGATAGTTTAATTCCTCGTGTAATTGCCATAAGGGCTTGAATTATCAAGTCGTGCATTATTGTCAATCATCCCGGGTCGCCTAACACTAAGTCGTTCGCCGCAAGCTGCATGCGGCGACCACAAAAGTGTAAAGAACACAGTAGTGAAAACGACGTTCGTTGGCCAGTAGTTTGAAACAAGTTCGGCGAACGCGTTAGTTGACCGCGTTAGGTGAACGATTCAGTGTTATCGCCACTTAAGGCTGCGTTTCCACCAGAGATGTGCTGTGCGAGGATGCGTTGCGAGGGATGTGTTTGTCATGAACCAATAGAAACACTTCATTCACTTAGGACCTTTTAAATGAAGTGTTTCTATTGGTTCATGACAAACACATCCCTCGCAACGCATCCTCGCACAGCTCCGGTGGATACGCAGCCTAAGTTGGTTGTGAACAATTTGGGCCCTATTTCTTTTAGATCACGTAGTAGAGTACGCTGGTTTCATAATAAACACAGACAACCTGTTTTTTCAGAAAAGCCATAAAGTTCACAAACAAACATGCCGTTTTCTTTTTAAGTGTGGCGAATGGCAATTGTGCTTGTTTTTCAGACACACTGTCCAGTACTAAATTTGTAATAAAAATAGTGGTCCCCTATTTTTTTTCTGGTGCGGCCGGTTTTTAAATTATCTCAAACATCTCTTTCTGACATGACATGTTATGCGTCACTGTTAATGTCAATGTCAGTGTAAACAAGTCAAAATGACATTTACGAGTAGCCTCAGAATTCGATTATTTAGAACATTAATTAAAGAAAAACACATATTTTGTAATTTGTACAGTACTAAACCTGGTTACAACGTTCTATTCTTTGGATCTGATGGAATAGCATTGAAAAGTTTGAAGAGAATAAACGAATTCAGGTAACTGAGAGGCATCTTCTCGGTTAACGAACACCCGGTGTTTTTCTTTTTCATTTAAACGCAGACCTTAGTTTAACAGTAGTCAATAAGAATAATTACAAATCTATGTTTCAGAATATCAGGCACAAGCATCAACCGACTTGATCTAGTCACCACCAACCATTCTAAACATAGGTCAGTTACTGAAGAATATGCTCAGAAAGAGAACTTGAAAACTATACCATGGCCGCTACAAAACCTTCAGCCCGCAGAGTACGATATTGGGCTAATAGTCGCATTTGGCCACTTGATAAGAGACAATGTTTTAGAGAAGTTTCCTCTGTAAGTAGTCCATATATTGACCCATATATCATACTAGCTGTTGCCCACAACTCCATCTGCAAAGTATTCGTTTACGGCTATCCCACGGGAAGTACACAATTTTCTTGTATAAAAACTATCCTGTCCTTCCTTCCCAAGGTCTCAAACTCTCTCCATACCAAATTTCATCTAAATTGGTTCAGCAGTTTAACCCTTTGTACAACTTAGAACTGATCAGTGCCACCCCTGTTGCATGCCAAAGCACTAATCAGTGACATATTCAAATTAAATGAGTGAATTTAATAAATCAAAATTCAATAAAATGTAGCTTTCGTGATTTTGGCACTGATTGGTGCTCTGGCACTCAACAGGGGCAGCGTTGAACAGCACCAATTCATACTAAAAACAAAAAAAAAGTAACAGACAGACACACTTTCACATTTATAATTATTGATTGTGGATTCAGATTTACTTAATACCTTTTGAATTCAAGAAGACCAGAAAGAGATCTATCTGTCAGCACTTGCTTCTTTTGTGCTCTTGTCTATGCAAGGTCAATGTAATATTTTGATGCCAAATATACCTGAACTAAAGTGATACTCCCATATTTTGCAGGGGCATGGTGAATGTTCATCCAAGCTTACTTCCTCGGTGGCGTGGTGCAGCTCCCATCATCCACACCCTGATGCATGGAGATGAAGTCACTGGGGTTAGCCTCATGAGAATCAAACCAAATGTTTTTGATGTAGGTATGTACTTATAGGAGGGAAAACCATTTATCTTCTGTCTTGAGATTTATCATTAATGACCTCTACCAAAGTAGACAGGCCAGGCCTAGTAATATAGGCCATAGGCCAGGCAAGTATGCTTGACCAAAAGTCCTGGCAGTGTCTTATAATGCTGACTGATCCAACCTCAAAATTATCCAAAAAATTTAATTGAATTCAAGATTTATCAGTTTAACTTTTAACTAAAGCCAATACCTACATTCTTAGCTGTCTGAAGTAAAAGTAAATTTAAGTTTTTATTTATTCAAGCACTTTGGTTGATTTATTTATTACAGATACCAATAAATAACTAACAAAATAACTTTAAATAACAACTTTAACAATAAATAACTTTAACATAATTTAAAGGTTTTGGCCAAATTCGTTTGTTAGTTATGAACCTCAAAAGCAAAAATTCCTTGTAGCGTTTCACCTAGTCGCATTTCACCGCGATCGTGTTTTTTAATTATGCTTTATGTCTCAATCGTGTATTTTTTTGCTCGCTAATAGTTTTAGTCGCATTTCACCTCAACTGTTTATTTAAATTTTGTCTTATGTCACAATCTTCTAATTTTTTGGTTGCTAATGATTTTAGTCGCATTTCACCTCGATCGTTTATTTTATTTTCGCTTTATGTCTCAATCGTCTATTTTTTTGGTTGCTAATAGATGTAATTGCATTTCAGCTCGATTAAATATTTCTGTAACATTATAGTTCAGCAGAAGCAGGCAGACCCTGGTTCAAGCCTCCATATTTTCTAGCATCAAACTTTATTGTATTTATTATCTTGAGCTGAGATCTTGAGTAATTATCTCATATTAATGTCACTGCAATTCAATGTCGCAATGACAGAGTATTGTCTATTATTAGTAATAAAGATAATATTTCAATGATTTTGATAGCCTCTTAGAAATTGAACTATAACTACAAGACGCGTTTAAAAAAAATAATTACAGAGGTTTGCTGCAAACATCAATCATCGCGTCAAAGAAAAAAGCGTTCCAAATAAATAACGATCGCGGTAAAGTGCGTATAGGGTAAAATACTACACGGAAAATATGACTCTACAAATGAAATATACTTACGTGAACAGCTACGCGGTGAATGGCTTCAAGTATAAAAAACTATCGAGATTTTGTTCTGCCGCGACAAAACGCGACTAGGTGTAACGCTACAAGGAATTTTTGCTTTTGAGGTAAATAACTAACAAACGGCCAAATTGCAGTGCCCTGTTGTTGAGTAGACTGAAATGTAGAGCATCACGTTTTTTAGGGTATCACACTGTGTAGGGTGGTTAAGATCCAGGTGCTATAGTAATTTTGAGTAAAAATCGCAAAAAAAAACATACAAAAGTTTGGTAAGCACCATGGTTAGCTTATAAGGACTTAGGATATATTGACTTTAGTGTGATATCTTTGTTTAGAATTAACATCTGTAAGAACCCCCCCTATTACTACATTTTCAGGTGAAATAATCAGCCAAATAAAAGTACCAGTAGCCAAAGATATTATGTTACCTGAACTAACTGAGCAACTCTCTGAAATAGGCGCAAAAATGCTTGTTGATTGTATGAGGACACTGCCTGAAAGTTTGGAAAATGCAAAACCACAAAGCCTCAAAGGTGTGACTTATGGTAAGTAACCCACCTTTTTGCATGATTTAAGGAAAGTGGAAAAGGATTAGAAGCAGAGAAGTGTTGTTAGTCAGGACATGTAATTCTTTAAACTATAAATGGTACAGTTTGTATAAAGGGATAAAACAAAACCATGATTAATGTAAGATTTAATCTTAGTTTCGCTTATTTTATTTAAAATAAAGTACTAAAAACTATTAGGTACATTTTTTAAATAAAACAAGTGAGATGGAAGTTGTTAATCTGATCTATCGGCACTGCAGCCAATTTAACTAGAGTTCCAAGCTGAATACATTCTGATACAACTCGCGTTTTAAGTTAGTTTAGGTCGTAGTTTGCCATAATACGTTTGTAATTTAGACGTATTTACGTATGTATTTATCTATATAAGTATGTTTATCCGTTGCTTAGTACCCATAACATAAGCTTTGTTAGCTTACTTTGGGACTAGGTCAATTGGTGTGAATTGCCCCCTGATATTTATTTTATTTTATTTATTTATTTGTAGGGTTCTTGATGTTTTCTTCTGCATGTATCTTTTCTTATTAATATTTTCATGTTATATGAACATGTTTTAAGCATTGTAATTATAAAGCTTCTTTGGAGTAAGCACCACTAGTAACACGATTCAAGATTGTTTTGCAATATAAACAAACTAGCTTTTGCCCGCGACTCCGTCCTCGTGGAATTAGTAATTTGGGCTGCTTATTTTTTTATCCAATTTAGCCTTCCTCGATAAATGGGCTATCTAACACTGAAAGAATTTTTCAAATCGGAGCAGTAGTTCCTGAGATTAGCGCGTTCAAACAAACAAACTAACTCTTCAGCTTTATAATATTAGTATAGATGTAATAAGTTATAGTATTAATTCCGAATACCAAACTGAAAAACTTAGTTTGGGTGTTTATTTATTAAAATTCAGAATACTTAATCAAAATATCGCTAAACTAGTCATAGTTTAACTAAGGTCATTAGGTCATTTGCTTATGTTTGTTAGGTGACCTGACTACTTATCTATACTAATAATAATACAAATACTAAAAACTTTTTAACAAAAAATTAAACCGCCGAAAAAACTGAAAAGCAAAAAATAATACCTTTTTTGTTTGACCTTAATCTAGGTACTAGTTTGAAGTCGGTGCCTCAGCACTTAGCCAGGAGGAGTGGACCTATAATCGTCTACCTGATTGGCTTCTATAATTCCTCCTGGCTCGTGCTGAGGCACCGACTTCAAACTAGTACCTAGATTAAGGTCAAACAAAAAAGGTATTATTTTTTGCTTTTCAGTTTTTTCGGCGGTTTAATTTTTTGTTAAAAAGTTTTTATTTTATACTTTTTTTCCATCCTTGGGGTAATTTTTTTTCCAAATTTATAATACCAACTTCAAGGTATACCCTAACTATCCAATAAAAAAGAATTATGAAAATCAGACTACTCTGTAAAAAGCTAGTCAATCATCCCCTGTTTTTCTACCCTTAGGGTAGGAATATTGTTTCCAAATTTAAATGGGACCACCCTCGGGGAATACGCTTTCCAATAAAAAAAGAATCATCAAAATCGGACTACTCTGTAAAAAGTTATGCGTGATCATATAGTACAATCAGTAACTGAACAATCAATCATCCCCTGTTTTTCTACCCTTAGGGTAGGAATATTGTTTCCAAATTTAAATGGGACCACCCTGGGGGAATACGCTTTCCAATAAAAAAAGAATCATCAAAATCGGACTACTCTGTAAAAAGTTATGCGTGATCATACATAAAAAAAAAAACACGTCGAATTGAGAACCTCCTCCTTTTGTTTTCGTCGGTTGATAATATTATAGAGGAAAGATTTGATTGTTTGTTTGTTTGCATTGAATAGGCTCCGAAACTACTGGACCGATTTCAAAAATTCTTTTGTCGTTAGAAAGCTACATTATCACTGAGTGACATAGGCTACTTTTTACCGCGGGAAAATACCTTTTCCTACGGGAAAATTAATTTATCGCGGGCGAAGCTGCGGACGGAAGGCTAGTCTCGTATAAGTTTGTTGTGTTGTGCAACTTACGGGACACCTGTGTAAAATTTATACTCTTTTGTTTCAGCTAAAAAGATCAGCAAAAGTATAAGTGATGTAAGATGGTCAGAAATGAGCTCAATTGAAGTATACAACTTATATCGTGCTATTTATGGATTATACCCTCTTACCACCATGTTTAGAAATAAACAGGTGAAGCTATTCGATGCATTTCTACATTTAAGTGAAGAAAGTCATAAACCAGTGGGAACACTTGAATATTGTGAAAGCACAAATGCAATAAAAGTATTGTGTAAAGATAAAAGATATGTGTATTTTAGGTCACTTAGAATAGTAGGGAAAAAAGAAATAACAGCTCTGGATTTCTATAATGGATACATAAAAAATATGCCAGTAGAGGAAAGAAAATGTATATTAATTTAGAATAAAATTATAAGAATCAAGAACGTGCATTGGTTTCATTTTCCATAAGCTTTCCAATTTTAACTGAACATTAATATACTTCTAAATACTCAATTAGAAATAAATAATAAGGATCAAGATTATACACATGAACATATGTATATTTTATCAAACTACATCACATCACTTAAAAGTACATAGATATACATACATACTACAAGTGCCTACAATTATACTCATAAGACTGTTACTAATGTACTTAAAATTATAAATTATTTGTACTGTTCATCCTAAAAACTAAGAATAGATAAATATTAAAATAACTGTTTTTTTACTAATAAATTAAAATATATCTAGGTATTCTTTGGTCAGTTGACAGTACACTACAATAGTGCAATGCAAGTAAATAACTTCACGCCGACTTAACCCTGTAAAAGCAAAAATCATACCATTAATAAATGTTTTGTAAATAATTTATAGGAGATAAAAAGATAAATAGTTACTCGGAAGGACAGAGTTTAACAGTACGTTAAAATCCGAAAAAATTGAAACAATATTGTATTAGTATTTTTGTCCCAAAAGAAGTTTACGCATTAAATGTAGCCAATGAGTTTAAGTGTGAAAATGTTAATGAAATCCCTTACAAAATGTAAATATGTACGAAGATAGGGGATACTTACTGATAAGTGACATGGTTATTCACAGGTTCTATTCTATGTAAGCTGGTACTTCGCATATATGGAACGATATGATTGCCGTATCTGACCCTGAGCTTAATTTCTAATTATAATTATTTCTTCATTTCTTTCTAGCAAATGATAAGCCACAGCGAATTTGTTAAAAATCATGAGCAAGCACCTAGGATGAGTTGTGACGTTTAAAATAAAACAAGTTATTAAAAATAATGAGAAAATGCAACTTGTAATAATAAAACAAAAAATGACATTACATTTTTATAACAATAGGTCTACGTAAATTATAATTTAATTTATTCAGTAAAAATAAAACTGGCAATTTTTACGTAAACCCAAACAAATTTATGACTACACAAAAACAGAAGCCTGCCAGATACGTCTTACCTTCTTGTTAATTTCGTTTTACTAAGTAATACAGCAATGTGATTTTCTAACTATCCTTATCCTGTAAAAATAAACGTTACAAAGCTATAACAGCGGCACTTTGGAAAAACGCAAAATCGAAAACGCTGTTACTTTGTGAAGTCTGGCGTTTTCGCTTTTCTACGAATCAAAAATTATCAAGGCTTCTGTTTTTTATATGGCATTCCAAATCGCACTCCTGGATCAAGAGTACGTCAACTCAAAATAATACCTCGTTTTAATTTAGACTTCATTTACTTTCAGGAAGTTCTAAATTAAAATGGCTGATTATTTTGAGTTGATATACTTGATATAGGAGTGCGAAATGTTGATTCGATGCATTTGTACAGTCGACTACAAAGATATCGATACTGCCAAATCTACAAAACATATGTATACACGTCTTTATTCACTTCCTGTTAAGGGCGTGGA
Source organism: Archips crataeganus (assembly GCA_947859365.1). Classification (NCBI taxonomy): domain Eukaryota; kingdom Metazoa; phylum Arthropoda; class Insecta; order Lepidoptera; family Tortricidae; genus Archips; species Archips crataeganus. The sequence continues at coordinate 13,390,764 of OX402055.1, read as the reverse complement.
CAGATATTTTTGTAACTTTAGCCGTATCAATATCTTTGTAACCGACTGTACGAGCGAGGCATTCATGATTTACACATTACAAACACTAGATATGAAATTAAAATGCGTATCGTAAAGTCTGCGATTAATGTCATTGACGACGATCATATTTCAAATGTATACCTAACCACCTTATGCCTAAATGACCCTTAAGCAACGCTATCCAACTACATATATCTAAACAGACTAGGACTATGGCTTATATTCACTCTCTTAAACCATTTCCAATATTTAAATGCATTACCCAGCCCCCCTTAAAAAGTAAAGTTCACCTTTTCTAACTAATATGCCTTGTTTACTTCTTGCGAAATGAAATGTAAAAAATGATTGACAGACAAGTCAGTCTTATCTAGTGCAGGATCTGTCTTGCGTTTGAGGTGATTCTGTAGCCACAAAACTCGGTAATCTATTTATACTCCCTATTAAAATTGAAATATTGCTCGGTGACAAGTAGCAAGGGGCCATCCATAAATTACGTCACACCAATTTCGATCAATTTGGACCCCCCCCCCCTCCCTTGTCACACTTATTACTATGAAAATCGCCATTATATTGTTCTAGTGTCACAGATCGCTTGACCTCCCCCTAAATGTGTGACGTAATTTATGGATGGCCCCCAATCACTAGTAAAAAAATAAATGTATTTAACACGTTGGCTGCGAAACCATGTCTTTTCCGCACGGTATGCGTCTTACCGCCTGTGCGGGCGCTAAAATCGTGTTAGTAAGTAACGCACGGTCTGAATGTACGTAAAAATCAGCGCCGCAGCCAAACTGTTAAATCGGATCAACCTGCAATCACAGTTATTATAAAATTTATGACTACACATACATAAAAACTGAGTCGCATGATAGTCATTACACGTTACTTTATTAGTGTTAAACATATTTTTAAACTTCTATGACTGCCGTGAGACAAATATAAGATTGTACAAGTGAGTATACTCAAACAGCACACGTGCATTTAGAATAAATAGTAATTAATTATCATTAGACAGAAAGTGCAAGACGACGCAACAGTGTATTGATATTGCCTAACAAAATAGATTGTGATCTTAAGGCTCACTACATTTAACTTACGGCATTTCATATTTTTACTACATAACAATATTAAGTACCTATGTATGTACTTAAATCTAATTGAATTACAAAACATTTTTTTTATTTGTTCGATTATTTATTAGTTTGCTTTTAGATCACACTCTTATTAATTAATTAAGTACTCTATTTGCATTAAGACAATCAGGTAACTATTTAGTGTACTTTGTACTTTATGTAGTGTACTTTGGGGAATTATTGCAGTTTATTTTCAGTAAGATTTGAAAATTAATCTCTATTTTCAATTAAGTACATGTCGGAAAAACTCCTTAATTTTAGAAATTAACATGCATTCATTATATGCTATGCATTTAATTAATGCGGGAAAAATACTAGATTTTTTTTTTAATATTACTCTTTTACGAGTCGCGTTTGACGCTATTTGAGTTAACACTCGAAGTTTGACTGTTTGTATTAATGCACACAGAGTACTCTAAAAAGCACGTGCTCGATAAATATGTATAGATGATGATATTGATGATATTTGATATCGGATGCCAAACACTTCAGTGAAGCACTTCACTCAGGTCACAGAGAGCATTTGGGCGCTGGTTGTTTCCTAGAATATTAGTAAAATAATGTTACAAACACTAATTCATTAGAAAACTGAAGAAAAAAAACAGAGTTAACGAAAATTTTGTAAAACGATTGTAATGCAAATATATAAACATTTCACTTCCCTTCGAAAAACAACACCAGTTATATGAAGGTATTGGTTTTGTAAGCGTAAGTAGCATATCAATCATAACACAGGAACCCCGATGTGTTTTAAATGGTTAAGAAGTAAAGATGAACACAAAACATTTTGAACAGTTTAATGAAACCACAGGATCTCGAAATCATTCTATAAAAGATCGAAGAAAAACGCACCATAAAAATATTTTTACAAAAGAAACATGCTCGTATAGAAAAACATAAAAAAGTTATAAAAACATTGATGTTAGTTAGCACTTCATTATGTTCAACGCAGTTAGTAAATGCTAATATTCTTGGGAGCGAATCTGTAAAGTTTAATTAATAGGAAGTGTTAGAGAGACACTTTAACATTAGAATGGAACTATACCAAGGACTAAAGAAGATGGAGCAATGGGATAATGAAAAATAGTTTACTCAAAAATATAATTTATTCCACAAAGTTAATGTGGTAGCTACCTCTTCGAATAGATTAAAACATTGTCTTTTATATTAAAGCGAGATGTGCATAAAGTAGGAACAACTAAGACTAAAGTGGGCAATAGAATAGAGATATAATAATCGATTCTCTGTACATATAATATTATTTACTACATATTGTACTTATCGCTTACACTGGACTCTACAACATCAATAAATGTTATCTGAATAACAACCACTTCAACTTTTTCATTTACTCTGCAACTACTAGCCAAAACGAGATAACGCACCCTCCCGGGTGAAAATTGTTAGCTTATTTGACAGATAATACATCATAACAGATAAAACTACTATCACTTATTCGATATTAGCGAACAACATATACATTTATAAAGCAACAGGTGTCAGTGACTTCGGTAACATCTTTTTAAATAATTCATGCTTTATTCACTTACAACAAACCAAATCACATTGCCGTTTTGGTGCGTCATCGCCCTCTCGCGCCGACCCATTGGATATACCCAATCACACACAAAACTGAATTTACAAATGTTAATTTAAAAGAATCCTGTTCATGTTGCAATCATAACAGCTCTGTCTCGGCTATCAATATAACCATCACCGTTATCTGCCGGTAGAGCACAGCCGCGAAACACAAATCGATATTCCAATACCCAGCCACCGCGGGACGCACAAAGCGGCCAACGTGTTCAGTATAATCAACAAATTCATCTAAGTACTAGCACCCTGTAAAAGAATACCTACATACATGTTAAGGAACAAGTGCATGCCAATAGTATTATCGCTCTATTCTACGTAGGTAGTTAAGTTTGTCTAGACTAGAAGCTGGAGAGGAAGCGGTTAGCGGGCGGCTTACATGTGCTCCGGGTGGCTGCGGATGCAGTCGATGAAGTCGCTCGGCTTCAACTCGCCGCGGCAGATGCGGAACACAGAAGTGAACAAAGGGAATCTGAAATTCAAAGGACGACATTTTCACGTACAGTCAATGAAACTGAATCGCGTACCAGGGTGAACCCTTTTCATTGTAAATGTCATGTTGACATTACATACATCTGCCAAAGAAATTATCGTGAAATTGGTTGTGAAAAGGTACCAACGCGATTCAGTTTCTTTGACTGTACCATCATTGTGTGAAAGTTAATTGAAATAAGTTAATTGAAAAAAACGTCTGTGGTAAGGTAACATTTGTTTTTGGACACGTTGTTCGCGAAAAGAGTTTAACCAATTAAGTAATTATCATCATCAGTTAAGCCGAAAGACGTCCACTGCTGAAGATAGCCTCACCCAAGGTTCGCCAAACAGATCGGTCCTACGCCATCCGCATCCAACGCGTTCCCGTAATTTCGAAATTATATTTGCAACTCAACCTAAAATTGGATTTATCCAAGAAGTGGCCTCCACACAGACCACAATCCCAAAACAGTTTTTTTTAGGAATGCTATTAAAATAAATATTCGAGGCATCGTTTGTAAAGACAGATTCGCAAGAAACTTACTTAAATACGAGTTTTTTTAACCAAACAGATTATTTTGAAAGAAACTAAATGGTAGAATCATTCGAACAAGATTTATACGCGCTGTCATCAAATTGCAACGCGTATCATTCACGGATTAATGTTTGCACTGACATCCAATGACCTCCACTTACATCACATGGATACCGGCCAACAGAAACTATTTCAGTTCAGAATAAGATTATCTAACTGTGCAATTTCATGTAATTTGTTAAACTAAATACTAAACTGATGAAAAAAAAATTCAATTAAGTGGGTTTAGTCAAGAAAAATATTCAATCCCTGATGGAAGTTGAATAAAGGTTCAAAAGCGGATTATAACCCAACCTAACCTAACCTAGTTGGCTAGGTTATGTTATTGATATTAATTCGATATTTTATTTTTCAATATTATTTATGTTCGCAAAGGAAAAAAACAATGGAAAAATGATGCACTCAAAGAGCACGCACAATTTCATGTTTTTTACGGTGTTATTTAAATAGGCAAACTGATTTTAATTGGGGTATTCATATCATATTAAAATATGCACAAATAGTGTTAGGCAACATCAGCACAGGAACAAATTGAACCTCTAGTCATGTCATAGTACCTACTGAGACAACGATTAATGATTCGTAATAAATACTGACTTGTTTTCCATGTTTTTGTTGGCTAGCATGTGGTTGACCTCCTCAGCGGTGATTGGCCCCTGCAATTTCTGTCCGTTGAGCATTTCATCTTCTAGCTCCTTGATGGAGCGGCCAGTCTTCACGAATGCCTCCGCCACTCGCCTATTCCGGCCACCTGGACATTGATATTTTCATTTCAAATGTTCATCGTGAAGATACTGCCATAGCGACAACTATATGTAGGTATTAATATTGTTCATCAACAAGTCGTCCAAGAAATTGCTAGGTATACTAGTTTTGGCATGCATTCCAACAAGGAAATTTGAGTTTGGCTGATTATCGCGACTTGTAAATAAAAATAGATTACATTGAGCTTCTTAAAGCTTAACCTTCAACCTTTCTTAGCTTCAACCTTAGTTGTGAAGCGTTTTGTTTCGCGTGGATTAAATAATTTATCAGCGGAATGGATGAGAAAATAACATCGACTCTGGATAAACTGCCACGTTAACGAAGTTGGGTGTTCATTTACTCATGTCTACACTCTACATTGTAATATGTCAATTATTAACCTTTTCAACGTCAAGTCTAGCCTAAACGTGAAGCTACATCAAACCTTATGTCATTGCGTGAAGATAACTTTGACTTTGCACTTTGTGACGCATATAGTTGAAAAAGTTAAGAGCACGCTTCAGTAGTAACCGGTCCACGTGAAACTTGTGAACCCATCGATCACACCACGTCGTTGACAAGAAAGTCATCGGCTGAGAAATTGCGTACGTACGTCTAATGTCAACATAATAACACGAATGTTCCTGAGTATACCAAACACTTTAAGTAATTAATTACGAATCGAATCCCATCAATTAATTATCTTTTCATTGCTTTCATACGCGTGGAAAATACCTATAACTGCAATACAAACATTCATCATCGAGACAGGGGTCAAATTCGATATAAAATAGCGAGCCAAATTTATTTATCCTCCTAATACAAGTGCTTTACTTAAAAGGAGGATTCGACACCACCTGTGTAAACGTTATGTTAAATAAATAATTTTGAATTTTTTGAATCTACCTAGAAGTAAAAATAATGATTAATAATACGATTGTAAGTGTTATAATTTTAAAAGCGGTATGATTCGAGGGTCATATAAACTAAAAAGTCGTTTTTGGGAAGATGCATACGTTTTTATAATAAAATTCCGAAAACAATAACCGAACAAACTGATACAAAATTCAAATCCATTGTGAAGAAGACATTAATATCTAAGGCGTATTATAAAATTAATGACTATATCATGGACAGGGATGTTTGGAAATAATTCCGATCCGCATTGGCGATCTCTAGTCTCAAATAGCGTATCTACTGTGTTAAAAAATTTAATTGTATTAAATACTTTAGATGTATGTTAATAACAATGCAGATCTGATTGAAAAAAATATACCTTGTTGAGTTTCTTACCGGTTTCTTCTCAACAGGGTTTTTTCCGAACCGGTGGTAGATTCTTCGACGTACGTAGGAGCATCAATTGATGCCTAAATTGAATAAAGAATTTTGACTTTGACTTTGACTTTGATATAATTTAACATGACTATTGTAATGTATTCTTCGGTCGATAACCTATACAGGGTGGCCCATTTAGATGGGTCAGTATGGATAGCTCTGAAACTACAAGACAGAAAGATCTGTTCTAAGGAACCATAACATCGATTTTAGTGACAAGAAAAACTTGTATTCAAAGATTTAAAAAAAAATTAATACAAGCTTTTTCACGTCAACCCGACCACGAGAAGTGGGTCAAATTTAACTAAGTACCTATCAATCTAGATTTGGTTACCGACAGATGGGTAGGTACCGTGGACGGATAGACGGGTTAAATCTTTGAGTGCAGTTTTTCTTGACACAGTACCTTAGAAACAGATATTTTAATGTCTTATAGTTTCTGAGTCGATCTATACTGACCTATCTAAATAGGACCGGTTTATTACCATCTCGTACCGTATCGTATCATATCATTATTTTCTTAGCACCTTAAAGTAAATTCGCTGCTCTGAGTATGGGGGTACATAAAGTCGAAGTGAATACCTAATGATAATTTAATAGCTGCACTCAAGGATTATTTTATTACACTCCTATTGTTTCTGAATGGGTAAGCAACAATATAAACAATCTTGAAAAACCAATAAAGCACTCTGACAGCCATATTCATTTGGCAACGCTTTGTATTACATATTTCCAGTTATCACTATCAGACATGATATAACCATAGTGTTTGATCTTTTATACGATAGTAAATTAATAGATAATTATATGTATGTATATGTTATTTTTGCGTTTTATGCTTCAAATCAATTTGCAGCGACCTTCAGAGATAAACATTATAACAAACGTTGTAAATAAAATAAATATTACTAAGCTGTGTGATTAGATAATTGTGACAAAATACTTACTGGTTATTATTAACTAAGAGTAATGAGTGTAATTTAATTTCCCTGCATTTTATGCTAGCAAATTTAGAATTTAGCTAAGTACTCTACTAAAATAAATCTCTACGTAAAATTTCCTTTTTCTTGCTACACAAATACCTACGCTAGCTATATGACACTTCCAACCGCAAAATCTAAATAACAATACTAAAATTGCATACCTAAGTCCATCCATTTCTAAACGGCGAATGAGCGGTTTCCGTATCATTAGTAACCTAGATAAACTATTTTTACTTTACGCCGTCATCTAAGACCTATGCGTATGTGTACCTACACTACATAGCTAGGTGTAGCATGCATTACACTTGTGAATGGAAAAGTCCTCGTCGTACGTCATACAAAAGTTTAAGAATTTGCAGTTTTTCGCTAATATCGGTAAGCCGGTAGTATTTTTCCTAAATAGTTTGTTACAGCAAATAACCTTGAAAATCTTTTGAGACATTTATTGTCTCACTCTTTTTTTTTTACATCGCTGCTTATCTAAAAGAACGGCCTAATTCGAAATGATACGCTGTGTAATTATACACCTTATTTGCAATAGTTAAAGTATTAAGTTGCACACCGTAGTATTTTGGATTAGGCCGTTGTTTCAGATAAACAACGATATAATTAACATGGTCCAGCGAATTTAAACTAAAGAACCCGAGTAATTATGTACGTACACGTATATGATAAGTAGGCAATTATTTCAAAAAATGAGGCTTTGACATGCTATCTGCCTTTAAAAGAAAAATTTTAGACAAGACTCATCTTTTATTTTACGAACAATAAGAATAATAACTAACATTGAAGGTCTCGCAAAGCCCTCGACCTGAACTCAAACTCAATTAAAAACCCAAGTAGTTATACCCGCCATGGCATTTAAACCAACCACAAAGAGGTTACGAGCTATATGGACATAAAAATGACAGAATACGTATCTATGCGTATTGAATCTTTTTCATATTTGCACTTATGTATTTTATGTTTAGTTATATGTATATAAGAATACAGTTTAGTTGGCGTACCTATATTGTCAAAGGTAGGCATGAACTACATAGGTATTTTATGGAAACCGTATTGCAACCTTTGCTCTTTTAGAGATAAGCGTACGACGGTACTCATGATTTCGTTAGCAAGTTAAGTTAGCTGTATTACATGTATTTATATGATGACTACTAGTATGACTAAACTAAAAGTTAAGCTAGCCTCAGAGAAAATTGGCAGTTTCACGTGACAATTATTGGACATTGTTTCAACTTTAATCTTCCACAGTCAAAATTAGCAACGATTGTGAAAACACTTTAAAAACGAATCTCCATAATTTAATGATCATCGTCTAAGAGCGGTGTATAATTTTAATGTAACTTTAACTTTTTCTGCGCTTTTATTTACTTTATTTGCCTACAGTTAGGTGGTACATATACTTTGGACCGTTAAACTGTACTTTGACTTGACAATAATACAAACATGATAAGTACTAATTCTTAAACTCACGAACGAATATAATTATCAACAAATTATTGTGCAAAAATAAAGAACGGACACAATTAACAAACAAACAAAAGATTGAAAAAATATCCATTTTAATTATTACTATTTTTTACAGAAAATCGTCATTTATATTACGAACGATTAAACGTTGATTGTATAACTCACCATAGCAGGTGGTGATGAGGTCAGCGACCCCGCAGGACTCGAAGAACGTGCTGAGCTTAGAGCCGGGGTAGAACACGTCGACGAACTTGATCATTTCCATAAGCCCGAGCCGGATCACGGCCGCTTTCGTGTTGTCACCGAAGCCGAGCCCGTCCACGAAACCGGCACCAACCGCCACAATGTTCTGAAGGATAGTACGCAGAACTTAAAACCGGTACCAAAAATTAATGTACATTGTATATAGCGCTTTAAGGTGGATTCCTCATTCATATCTAAAGACACCGAGCGAGTCAGACACGTGCCTTGGTAGACAAAATAATATTCTTCTATGCAGTTTTTTACTAACGCATTCATATATATCGTAACACGATCGCAGACACGGGCCGTGCCCGGCCAGTATGCGCAAATAATGTTTTGTCAGTGTCTGATTACGGCACGTCTCTGACACGCTCGGTGTCTGTAGATATGAATCGACCTATAATACTGCATTTTTTTGGTACCAGTTTCAAGCAAAAATAGGTAGCAAGTCGTTAACAGTTCACCAATCTAGACAAACAACGCCCCCAATTAGCACTTGTACAGGCAGGCACTTTCGGGTGAAGTTGGGGAGTTCTCAATGTGGGTGATAGCGACTCGTGGAGGCATTTGGAGGCTTTCAGGAAAGGGGGCAGTGGAATGAATGCTGATTAAAAGAAAAGAGATAGGTACAAAAAATATCTTAAAACCGGCGGTGGAAAAATAAGGTTTGGATCCTATGTTTTAATTAAATATGAACCTACAAGTGGTAAAAGTGACTGCGTAAGAACAGTGCGTGCTTACGAGAGTGCTAATTAGAAGTGTTGTTTGTTACACTTACATCGTGTTAGGTATGTAATGCTATTCATAGAAGTACAATATTGTAAAAAAATGCACTATTTAGTCCAGTTTAAACTTTCGCGAGTTTCACTAATATTATCTATACATATAAAATCCTTTGTCCTGACTGACGGATCAACGCACAGCCTAAACCGCTGATTGTAGAGACCTGAAACTTGGAGGGTGTGTTCTTTGTATGACGTAGGCATTCGATAAGAAAGGATTTTTCGTAGTTCTACTCCTAAGGGGGTAAAAAAGGGGGGCAAAGTTTGTATGGGACAACGTGATTCCTTGGTCCAATCTACTTCAAATTTTGCATAAACATTCTTTAACAGAATTGATGGAAGACGTGTTTCGTATTTTATTGAAATTCATCCCTTGACGGGGTTAAAAAGGAGTATAAAGTTATTTTGGGAGTGATTTGCTCCGAAGTTGATATCAATACTCCTTAGTGCTTTTGATATAAAATTAATTTTTATTTTGACACGAAACGAAACTTCAAATTTTGCAAACCATTTGTCTACGTTTGTCAACCACTTCCTGATCTGATCTCTGATAATAATAACTAATTATATGTATAAGTATTTGCATTTCACCAAGCTTTTGCTTTTACAAGCGCAGCGTGGGACGTCCACCAACGAGATGGATGGACGTTTTGATGAAGGCCGCAGGTTCAGGGTGGATGCAAGTCGCTTCCAACCGTAATGTTTGGGCGTCAATGAGGGAGGCCTATGTCCAGTAGTGGACGTCCGGCTGAAATGATGATGATGATGATGAAGCTTTTATGTGAGTTCAATCTTTTTCGAATAAAATCGAATTGAGTATTCAGACATCATTGTTGAACTCGCATAAAAGCTTGGTGCAATGCAAATACATATAAAATGCTTTGTCCTGAAGTCCTAAATGACTGACTGGCGGATTAACGCACAACCTAAACCGCTGTATGTAGAGACCTGAAACTTGGAGGATGTGTTCTTTGTATGACGTAGGCATCCGATAAGAAAGAATTTTCCGGAATTCCCACGGGATGTATATATTTCATCAATCAAGAGTGACCCTATCAACATAACGAAGATTACTAAACTGTTCAAATTGGGCATGCAAGTAGACTATTAAAATAGGTATAAAGCTAATTTCAATAATTTTGAAAATTCCCACGGGATAAGGATAAATCAGGATTTATATACTCAAATCAACTGGATCCTATCTCCGTAACTACAATTACTAAACTTTTCAAATTCAGTATAAACGTAAATGGTCATACATAACAGCAAAAAACTTATTGCAGGATTTTTGGAAATTCCTGTGGGATAGATAATCTCTGAAACTTCCGAGAGCCGATTAAAAACAAATCTTTTACCAGTAAAAAGTTAACACTATCCTTTATTGACATAGGCTATTTTTCCGGGAAAATGCAAAATTCCCAAGGGATAGAAAAAAAATTAACTTCGAAGCTTTTAATATGTCTTTCACCAATAGAAAAGATACACACTGTCCTTGATTAACATAGGACGCTATTTTCCGGATAAATGCAAAATTCCCGCGGTATAGAAAACAATAAATTTCACTTCGGGGCTGAGTTTAAAAAAAAATTACCAATAAAAAGCTACACTATCCTTTAACGGTATAGGCTAGGCTACCTACTATTTATTCGGTAAAATGCAAAATTCCCGTGGGATAGAAAGAAGTGAATATCACTTGAGGGCTGATTTGAAAATTTCTTTCACCAATAGGAAGCTACACCAACCATTATTTACATAGACTACTTTTCTCCGTGAAAAAGCAAAATTCCCACGGGAAAAAATAAGTGAATTCAACTACGGGGCTGATTTTAAAACTTCTTTTACCGGTAGAAAACTACACCTTTAAGGACATAGGCTACTTTTCTCGGGGAAAATGCAAAATTCCCGCGGGATAAAAATAAGCGAAAATTTGCATAGAATAAGGGCAAATTTGTTGAAATTCCCACGGGATAGAGAATAAACGGAATTTATAATATTCACTAGCTGATACTGATGATGATGAAATGAGGAAATGATAATAATGATGGATGTTGCCGTTGCCGGATTTTTGTTTTATACAATGAAAGAGATGAAGAAGCTTTACCACAAATTGGAATTATACGCGGACGAAGTCGCGGGCAAAAGCTAGTATTAAAATAAAATTGAAATACAGTCGAAACAGACAGGTTATCCTAAAATCTCGTGATTATCTAGTATAGTTAGTGGAGCAACTTTTCAAATAAACCTCCCCCTGCCTAGGTTGGGTTACAAATAAATCGAGTAGAATAGCCAGAGCCTCTTATCATTGTTGGGTTATCCAGGCTCATTAGTATGCAATCTAGATGTAACCAAAGGTTAACGTTAACAGTACGGAAACAGACAAAGTAAAACACCGATATAAACGCCATGTTACCGTGAATTCTTTGCGATTATTAAAGGCTTATATTTGAAGTTAAGTGTCGACAAAAATGTAGTTCATGACATGAACAACCGTTTATCACGAAAAACTGAACTCTAGAATTACTCAATGGAAGTATATAATGTATAAATTGCTTACGTAGTACATAGACCAGTTACGCAGAACGTTTAAACCACGGAAGTAACCACTTAAAAAAATAAGGAACTCTATGAAGGGAGACTGCACTGCACATTATGTACTCATACAAATTGAAATTGCAAATTTGTGCCCACCTATTTGAATCAATCTAACAGAAAGAGGGCTCAATCCAACATTCGACTTTATTATTTGTCTTCTTATGTTTACGTAAGAAATGTAGGCGTCCCGTATTTGTTATGCGGTGCATCCATGCGCTCCGATGCATAATTATATCTCTTTAACAACCTTCGCCTTGAACATGACTGGTTTAAACCGACAGCATGAAAATAACAACGAAGAACACATATATATATTATAGACCAAATTACTTTAATAAATTTTAGAAACCGATAATAACGATTCAAGACTAAATTGAGTTTTAATTCAACTAAAAATGGATTAATTTCCACTGACTTCTTGCACTCGGTCACGTGTTGCGCAAGTAAACGACAGTAAACGTTATTTCATTCCAAAGTAAACAATTCGTGTAGGTAACGAAAACAAGATGCAAACTTTGTACTCCAATGAAGTCGATATTAAAAGTGTACAGCGGAGAGGTTTTGATCTAATAATTTCTAACTTATTTTAGGTTTATAATAGGTAGGTAGGTATAAAACCTTATTTTACCTTCAATTGAGTTTTACATTATCGGAGAGGGATGTTTTGATAATATTTGGTTTCATTAATAATTTGCTTGAACAAAGGAACCGATTTTTTTTTTATTTGTTAGTGGAGAGACTGTTGGTGGAATTCGTCGGAGTCGCTATTCTCAACATTAGGGCACTAACTGAGGAGGAGACCTCGCGAAGGTTGATGACACCAGTCATCGACGTACACGCCTTGTCCGTCGCAATCACCGTCACCTGTTTTCGCGGTTGGGTGGTTATACCCTGTGCTCGAACCATAACCATAATACTATAACGGTGCCTACCTTGAGCGCACCGCAGATTTCAACAGCGTCTTCGTCGTCGACGACCACGACGCGGAAGTACTCTGTCTGGATGATATCGCGCATGGTCGGCGCCAACATCACGTCCCGGCAGCCAATCGTCGTCTCGCAAAACTTCTCATCTGCTACCTGAGAACAATTAACACAACAAATTGTATTTGTCTCATCTACCCAGGCGCTATCATGGAGCTCAGATCAAAGGGACTGAATTTATCGTCGGATAAACTAAACTTATATGACATGCAGTGTTGATGCATATTAAATTTGCCCAAGTCTTCTAGCTAGTCTTTCTAGCTAGTACTGCATTAAAAGCTTTATTACTCTCAGTGATAAAGAGAACTCCCAGTAGGTATAGTAATACGATTTTAGTTTACTAGTCGATTTAGTCACTATATGCGTGCACTCTCTAGGTACACATAGGTAAAATAAAATAGACGCTGCATACTCTACCGTCGTTTTTAGCTAGTAAATTTGTGTTTCCCTTTAAAGAAAGCAAAGCATTAACTGCTTATCTTAAAAAAAAACCTCTGCACGCCAGCGCATACGCCGATCAGTTCCAGGTGTCCAAAAAACTTATTTTAATACATTTGTTAAGCCAGTAAACAACTTAAATGTAATGGCCTCTCTGGCATGACACAATTTAGACGTATGCCTATTTACGACATTTAATACATACAAAGATCAGTATGCACACTATTATTCTTATCTAAACAATCTATTAATTTCTTATTACGCTATGTAACACCGAAAGAAACTCCGAAGTCCACCGTAATAATGTCACTGCATAATAGATTGAATAGACGACGAAATCCTTCAAATCGTCTTGGACATGACTTACCTCGGAAGCGATATTGGCACCCATCAACACAGCGCAAGGGATTTTAAGGCACCTTGTTATAATATGGGAAATCAGGTCAATGCCACCGCCCTCTGCTATGTCAAAGCCCTGCCAAATAAAAACAAAGTAAGGTCTCATTACAATTTTCACATATCTTATTTATGATGTAAGTACTTAAAGGTTAAATTAAATATACATTAAGAATGGTCAGGTGCCAAAAAAGGTTTTAACTGAAACTGACCATTCTTCAGCACAGTTCAGCACACAGAAAATGCTATAAAACGGGACAATACAAACATTAATGCTCACCATTCCGAACTGCTTCCAATACCGGCTTTTTAGTTTATTTATTGTTCAACAAATGTTTGTTAATTTGCTTGAAATTATGTACCAGCACTAGTTTGTATTATTTGTGCAGTGGTAATAATCTGTTAAAATGGAGCAATAGAACAGCAATTGGGTTGTATTATCGTTTTTTAACCACATTCACTGGCCTGCTATATTTAATCAGATGATGAGCAAATAATACGTCTCTTAGGCTGCGTTTCCACCAGAGATGTGCGAGGATGTGTTGCGAGGGATGTGTCTGTCATGAACCAATAGAAACACTTCATTCACTTAGGACCTAACCTTTAAAATGAAGTGTTTCTATTGGTTCATGACAGACATCCCTCGCAACGCATCCTCGCACAGCTCCGGTGGATACGCAGCCTTATTTGGACGTGTTATTGTGCTACAAATGCTGGCAAACTTCTTGAGCATTTGGCGTTGTGGTGGGGTAAGTTTGCACATGTATTTTAGTACCAAAAGATTATCGCTTTGACGCATTTAACGCAGTTTGACGGCATATGCACATAGATAGAATTGCTACATACCTTGATAAGGGATAGTGCGGCGGCGGTAGGCTTAATTTTCCCGAGCAGAGTGGAGCATATAGTTCGGACGAACTGGTGAGGCACCACGAAAATGAGGATGTCAGCATCCTTAGCGGCGTCTACCACCTCGGGAATGGCAACCTGAATCAATGTGTTGGTGGTCAGAAATTGTACCATAAAGGTCAGACTAAAATTAAATCAATTTGATTTTAGTAGTACATACAAACATAACAGAGTTTCTGATTATTATATAGTTTTCTTTTCAAAATGATAAGCTAACATATGCTGAGTGCTTTCTGTTTTTAAAGCAACTGCTCACTTCTGATCATAGGAAAAAATTGCAATAAAAAGATGCTTATATATTATTCAGGTGTACAGTTGAAGGCATAAATAACTATACAGCCATATCACGTCAAATATGTACATGCAAACACCACACCAACCTTATGGTTAGTGCCCAGAGGAGGCTTTATCTATGGTGCAGGGTATGCGTTGCACACGGGCGCAGCGGTGTTAGGGGCGCCGGTCGCGTCACTTTCAATGAACCTGCGTCCGTGATATGTATGACGCCGGGCGTTATAAGCAGTGATCGGTTTTTTGGATTCGACATGGGGTGAACGACCTTAATCATTATGTTAGTATGGATATGCCCCAGGAATCCGGGCTTTATGTTGTTAGAAAAGGCAAAAAAAATACAATGTGTTTATTTTATTACACTTTAAAACATCTAAGTAGCTGATAGACGACTACTTACTCTCCGTTCTTTTGTCTAAATGAAATGAAAATTGAACCATAAAACATAGTGTGCGAACTTAACGTGGATACTTATTTATTGGATCGCCTTTGAGCTATAAGATCTATGTATTTGCACTTATACGATAACCTGTGACCTAATATTATAGTATAAATTATACAGCTAATACCTATTTATTTATGCAATCCTTGGAAGCAAATAATTAGAACTGAAATCCAGAGAAAATAATGAAATGTCAATGTCAAGATTTTGATGTATTTTTCCCATCATGACAGTTAATACTTTGTGGAGGTTTTAATATTTTGCTTAAAATAAAGTGTAGAGATTAGGAAAAGAATACATGTTTTTGTCTCAACTGGTTGCCGTAAGAGTAAAAAATTCCTTAGAGATAATTTAAATTGTTTTATTTTTGTATGGTTTGTTAGGTATCGCAGGAAACTGTTGTATCTATATTAACTTTTCTACTTGATATCCCGCGAGGGAGAATCCAAATAACCGATCACTGGTTATAAGTAACAATATGTCTCTGTTAGTGCCATAGAGTTGTACAGATATTTTTGACGCCTAGGTAACAACATACATATATTTATGACCTTGACTGTACATCATGTACAGTGTAGTTACAACATGTAATTTATTTTTTATACTTTCCCTTGTTAACAAAGTACACTACAAAACAGATTTAGTCAACAAACCCATTGATAGAGATAATTTTCAGGTAGTAAATTGACTCTTTAATCAATTTATTTATGTCTAAAAGTGAACACAGGCTTCATAGAATGTTAATGAGACAATTGTCTTTAGTTGAAGTATAATGGATTGCTGTGGCATTCACAATACAATACAATACAATACAATGACTCTTTATTGTACACCAGGAATAGAAAGCAATACAGAAAACAGGTACACAGAGAGTAAGTTACAAGGTAAGCAATAGGCGGCCTTATCGCTTAAGAGTTTAAACAATTGCGTGCCAACTTTAGTAACAGAACATCCATACTTTAATATTATAAATGTGAAAGTGTGTCTGTTACCTCTTCACACTTAAACCGGTGAAACAATTAAGATAAAATTTGGTATGGAGATAGTTTGAGACCCAGAGTAGAACATAGGATCCACATATTGTGTTATTTGTGGTATTGCTATGATAGCAAAAAAATATGATTTTGTCACTTACATACACACATACACAACACATACATACTAAACATGCATAATTACTCTATTAGATGGTAAATAAGATAAAAATACATATCATTTAGCAAGTTCAAAATCTAATCACTGCAATCCAATTAGAGTAATGAGCAAGATAATCTTATATTTAAATTGTTTATGCCAAATCATCAATGTAGGTAACTCTACAGTATAACAATTTACATATGTTATAAAAAATGGTATTTAACTTTTATTTAAATAAAATAGTGTTATAAAAAGAAAAGTCCCATGGTTACAGTAGATTACATAATGAGATATTGTGTATTGAATGACATTGGCAGTGAAATAGCTCTCGTAAGGTAGTAAGACCAAAATAGACAGTAGTGATCACACATGTAACACATGTGCTTGGCAGGGCTGCCAACATGCAGCAGACAACGGTTCCGTAAGCTAATTGGAACATTAACCTGAACACTGAAAAGGTTATGTGAAGTTTGAGGGTTTGAGATCATATGAACTATGATAATTCATTGATAGAACTATTATAAATTAGACTTTGACTTTTTTATTAATTGGGGAATACAGAGATAAGATAATAAATTAATAATTTGCAGCAAGGTTGGTTAACTATGAAGTAATATTTTAATATTAATATTAGATTAGCTTTCAAATAACTTTTTTTTAAATTTAAACATGTGAGAAATTATAAAAGTGATTTAATGTTAATAATTGGCTATGGTGTCCAAAACCAATAAGTACTTGACTATTGTTTTGCCTTCATTGTTTAATTTAAAGATCATTTAACAAATTGCATACTTTGTACACTGCTTTAAACATTATTTATGCAAAGGAAATCATTATCTCAGCCTACACACGGCTCATGCAGGACACAGGCTTCCTCTCAGAATGAGAGGGTGCCAAACCCATTTAAATCCAAAGGAAATACTATTACTTAGTATTCATTTTTTAACAATATGAGATGTGGCAGGAAGCTAGAGTATGTAAATAACTACCAGTGTATACTTACAACATTTTCAGGTAGCTTATGTCCAGGCAAATATTTTATATTCTCATGGGTCTCATTGATGGTTTCTGTTAGCTTTTTTCCCTCAATGATTTCTTCATAGACCCACATTGTGACCCTGTCTTCAAAGTTAGGTAGCCTGGCTGCATTTCTACCAACAATTTTAGCAATTGCTGATCCCCTGTGAAGAAAACCATTTTATTATAGCTAGTTGATTAAAATATTAATGCAAAGATGTTTGCAAAAGTCTCTAGACTCAAGTGAAGGTGCAAAACAAAGTAATGTTTGAAGGTCAGTATTAATAAAACAGCATTTCCGGATTGCAAGGTATAAGAAACTATGATACTCCTTGTTATGTCATCGTTTCAGAATTATATTATAACAAAGGTTACTAAACCATTCAGCTGGGAACGACTACTATCATCGAAAAAACAAACACTGATAATGGAAAATTGTTGAATGTAAGGCACTAAACTTACCAGTTCCCGGAACCGATAATGCAAACCCTATTCTTCAGTTGCTTTTCAGCCATTGCTAAAAGGTTTTACGAAAACTTGATTTATTTTAATGTGTAAATAAAAATAAAACACTGGACGTCAGTCCGTGCGCGTACACGAGAAGCAACTGATTTTATTTTAATTGAACGGAACAACTACACACACAGTCGACGAATACGAATACGACGACGACGATGCCTGCCTGCCTATGCCTAGGCTATCCACGCGACACCTACGCACTTGCCACTGGCACCGCGCAATGAAACGAACGATATAATGATAAGAAGGTGATAACTCGATTGCTGCTTGGTGATAATCGGGGGGGCACACTTACATATATCACACTTTTCATGCGACTACAGCGATCTCTGGTGTTTTATTAAAGAACTAAATTAGCGGCCATCTTGGTTGACTTGTCAAACTTGTCAGTTGTCATTCATCGGCCATGGCCATGGAGTACCAAATTGTACGGTCATGGACTTTAATTGATAGGCCGCTTGCCAATGTTCGTATTTTAGCCGTATAGTGCAAATCGGGTTTAGCCGCTTATACTTCGTATATGCTGATTTGAATTAGACGGCTAAAATACGAATAGTGGCAATTAGCCTATCAATTAAAATTACGCGTAATTATAGCTGTACATCACTACCAACATATACATATAGATAGGTATACATCTATAGATACGTCACATTAGTTCTTTACCAGGGCGTAGGCCAGCACAGGGGGGGCACACTTACATATATCACACTTTTCATGCGACTACAGCGATCTCTGGTTGTTTGGTAAAGAACTAAATTAGCGGCCATCTTGGTTGACTTGTCAAACTTGTCAGTTGTCATTCATCGGCCATGGCCATGGCGTAAATGTCGTAAGCAGTGAAGTTTGAAAAATGTATCCTGCAAAAAAGTCGTAACTACTATTGTGCGTAGAAACTCGAACGGCTTCACTATTTTTTTATGAAAAACACAAACTTCTACAAGTCGTATCTCTAAAAAGTTTAAATTCGTCATTTTAAGGGCAGTTACGACCGAAAAAACTACAACCATTTTCCAAAATACTGCCCGATTTTGAAATTTTTTGTCGTCGTAGAGAAACGAGACCCGCACCATTCGACGCAGAAAAAAAAGCTGATTATAGCCATGTAATAATCAAGTTACGACCTTTTTATGGGATACGCCCTTATTGTTTTCGAGCGTCGACATGTGAAGCACCGGTATTTGCTTATTTGTTCTATTGAACAACAATTGCTTCAAATGTGATCAAATATGTGTTGAAACATTTGTGCTACGTGTGGCGCCGGTTTATGATTATGATACAAAATCACAACACAATCAGCTGTAAAAGATCCGTAAAAGATCCGCGTGAAAAGTAACGGACACGGATACGGATACGGATTTTTCTTTTCCCTCGGATATCCGCGGATACGGATACTGATACGGATATCCGGAACATCACTAGTTAGAATGGATTTGAGCTGAGCACCATAGACAAGGATCGACCACTCGCCAGACGCCAACTAAGGTTGTCTCTGTCAGAACTTAATTTTGTAACTACGGCGTTTTAACTAGTGTCTGGAGTACGTTGATAATCCGACTCATTACGAAATATTTGAGTTATGCTAATAAGTTCGTAAGTGTGGCGCTAGTATCAACGCAACAAAGTATAAAATAAAGAGTGATAACGATAGACATATTCCATTTAGTTACATTCTGACTTTCGCGTTTTCCAATCGCTTTAACTTGGCCGTATTTCTAGAACCAAGAATTTTCTCGAAGAAGCACATTTCGATTCGTGTATGTACCGTACCGACCGAGGTTTTATTACAGTGTTTCGCATATTTCACGTCATTTTTGAACTTGGACTGCGTCAGATTGGTGTCAAAATCGTGTTCCAGAACTTGGTGTACTCGTGATTAGGTTCTCTTGAAGTTTACATTTTACAAGTAGTGCATCACCCATTCTCACAAAAGCCTTCTTGTGGGATTGCTTAATTAAGGTAAGTCTATTCATCTTGATTTCATAGTCATCATTTTAGGGATTGGATCGATGGAACTTTTAAGCTAGTCGTAGTCGTAGTTGCGAGATTATTCCTTTCACATAATGAATGATTAATCAATATTCGTAACAATCCGTAACTTTTATTAAAACCACGTTGCTTTTTGTCTTTTTGTGACCATTATAAATTTATGTAATGTGAACCTCTGAATATCTAATAAGAATGTATAAGATATGAAGTGAAAGGATGTGTAACTTTTAAAATGTTGGGTTGAAATAAATGGAATATAAAATGCTGAAGTAACCTACCCAATGAATTATTTTATTCTGCTATTGATTATGGTATGGAATATGGGTTATGATTCTTTGGTTGAAAATTATAATACATTTGATTAGCTCTCACTATTCCTTTTTATTCAATAACTGATCATTCATACTAGTTCATACCTAACTTAAAGATGCATATTTTTTCTGTTTGTGGTACAAATTGCTGTCAAATTTTACCATTTTTCTATAGGTAACTATGTATACAGATTCGTCAATACCATACTGTTTTGTTGCAAATCTACCTTTCCATCCATTCCTGCAACTTTTGGATGTTTTGAAGTTCATTAATTTTGTAAACTTGAAAACCAGGGTTTTTACCCTATAAAATATGCAAAAATCATACATGGTTGATCTCTATAAACAAGTTTGTAGGTTATGTACTAAACTGCTGGAAATAATTTCTTAGTAGGTAAGTAAACATAATAATTTTAAATTTCAGGATTAAAAATGGTAAAAGAAACCACATTTTATGACATTCTTGGAGTTAAGCCAAGCTGTACAACAGATGAGCTGAAGAAGGCTTATAGAAAATTAGCACTCAAATACCATCCAGACAAGAATCCCAATGAGGGTGAACGCTTTAAACAAATCTCTCAAGCTTATGAGGTGCTCTCAAATCCCGATAAAAGAAGAATCTATGACCAAGGTTTGTAGATCATTGAGACAACTTTATTTTTAAACTAAAAGTTTGTTGCTATTGCTGTAACTTGATTTTTCATAATGTAGACAAAGAACTTTTCATTATAAATAGTTTCTCTACTTCCCCCTCTTCCCATGATTTAAAAAAAAACTGCCCCTTTGATCTGTATCTGTATCTGTGTCTTTGGAAAGATGATTTTGAATGAACAATTCTCTTTAGAATGGAATAATAAAACAGAAAGATGGGCAATACAAGTAGTAGTTCCTTCAACAAAACCTGTAGTTTCTTGAAATTAGTAGAGTAATGATACATGATTATAATGTTTATGGCTGATACAGGTGGTGAACAAGCCCTCAAGGAAGGAGGTGGCGGCGGCGGCGGTTTCTCTTCCCCAATGGATCTCTTCGACATGTTCTTCGGAGGGGGCTTTAGCGGAGGAAGGCGTCGCGGCCGTGAACGCAAGGGCAAGGATGTCATCCACCAGCTGTCGGTTACGCTTGAGGAACTGTATCGGGGGGCGGTCAGGAAACTCGCTTTGCAGAAGAATGTCATTTGTGAGAAATGCGAAGGTCGTGGTGGCAAGAAGGTAAGCAACCATCAAGGATAATATGAATTAACCATCATACCATCATCATCATATTTTAGGGCCGACAATGCACTGGAATTGTGTAAAGCGCTGCGGGTGTCTAGTCTATGGACAGTGGTGATCAATTAACTTAACATCAGGTGACCCACTAGTTCGTGTTATATCTTAGTGACAATTTGTCTCAAATAACTGCTCTGAAAGATAGGATTTCACTAAAAAATTAGTGGAATAAACTGATTATTCATGTTAGTGCCGAATAAATAAACATTTGTAGGTTACTTTTTGCAATGTGTCTGAAAACAACTTAAGTCATCATTGAACACACCCTTATCATCAGTTTCTGATCTGCTTAGCAGACTGATAACAAAATCATACTAATTTTGATGAATCACCACTATCCCATTAAGTAGTCAAATGCTTTATTAAGCCAACCTAACCTAAAAACCCATGTTTATTACAGGGTGCAGTACAGACTTGCCCGACATGCCGCGGTACTGGCATGCAAGTCCAAATTCAGCAGCTAGCCCCTGGCATGATCCAACAGATTCAGACAGTCTGCAGCGAGTGCCGTGGTCAGAGGGAGATCATTGATCCTAAGGACCGATGCAAGCTTTGTCAGGTAATTTTCTTTTTGCACATTTTTCTGGTCGTAAAGCAGAGTTTCTTCACTGTAAAGCTTATCCAAATTTGACACGTAATTTTATACATGAATTTTGATTAACTCGAGAGGTGCGAGAGCCCAGGTTTGAATCTACAATCCTCTGCTTGATGACCATTAGGTTGAACCACTAGCTTGCTATAACTTTTTGAGCTGTACACACCTGAGAAGAAGAAGAAAGTGTGAAGTTCCCAATCTGCGCTAGGCACGCATGGGAACTGCAACCCAAGCCTTCTCATTCTGAGAGGAGGTCCTTGCCCTGTGGTGAGATATATATAGGCTGGGATGATGATGATGATGTAGACTTATTTCATTTTTGTTTACTGTATTCACTAAACTTGATGACATCCTCGGGTTGTTTTTGTGAAATTACAGGAGACATCTCATTTATCTCAATTATCTCTTACAGAAAATAGTTACGTCTCTATTACATCATTAACATTCTTTTGAATCATCAATGACTAGTATTATTAACCATAATTTTGCTAAAACAGAAGACTTACATCAATTTGTGTTATAATTTCCAACAGGGCCGCAAGACTGTGCGTGACCGTAAGATTCTCGAGGTGCACGTGGACAAGGGCATGACTGATGGCCAGAAGATTGTTTTCAGTGGGGAGGGTGACCAGGAACCGGAATTGGAAGCTGGCGATCTTATTATTGTACTTGACGAAAAAGAAAATGAAGTAAGTGTTTATAAATACCTATAAAACAGTTACATGATTTATTCCCATGAGATATGGAACAATTGATTTGACTAGTAAGGACTTTAAGACTTTTCATTGATGCACTCTCCAAGATCTATCAAGAAACAGTAAAAAATTAAGTTAAACATTTAATTAAGTTTGTATCTTTATTATTATGAACACCTTTTATTTATTTTTTAAAGGTATTCAAACGCTCTGGTAATGATCTCATCATCCGTCTCAACATTGAGTTAGTGGAAGCCTTGTGTGGTTTCCAAAAAGTGATAAGAACCCTAGACGAAAGGGATATTGTGATAACGGTGTTGCCTGGTGAGGTCACTAAGCATGGTGAAGTCAAGTGTGTCCTGAACGAAGGTTTGTAAACATATAATTATGCTGGACTATGTCACTTGTCAACAAAAGGTTATGTTTGTAATTTTTTTAAACATCTCTTAATGCAGTAGCAAACTGGTGTCTAAGGCCTGTACAAAAACTCGAGAATCCATTTCTTGCCAATTAAGCAAAAAAGGGCTATGTAATCTGGAATAAATTAATCAAGTGATTTTAGAATCCCAACCCCCTAACCTATTGTTTTGCTGAAACATTATATTACTTACCTACTTCTCAGTCTCTATTCAATAGAACCAATAAAGTTTATAGGTTTCGCCAGCTGCAAACTGCATGCATGTTTAGTAATAGGCCCCCAACACTCGCGCGCGATAAAAGGTTCGCAAGGCAAGGTTTGATACGCGCGCGAGCGCGAAGAGATGAGAATAGTAAAGGCGTCTGTTAACAATCAAGATCATGATCTTTGATTAAATGTAATCTTGATTTGCACCACAAAGTATTGTGTTATCAATTAGCACGACCATATTAGATGACGATATTAGCCGACCAGATGGCCTAGTGGTTAGAGAACCTGACTATGAAGCTTGAGGTCCCGGGTTCGATTCCCGTGTCGGGGCAGATATTTGTATGAAAAATACGAATGTTTGTTCTCGGGTCTTGGGTGTTTAATATGTATTTAAGTATGTATCTATCTATATAAGTATGTTTATCCGTTGCCTAGTACCCATAACACAAGCTTTCCTAGCTTACTTTGGGACTAGGTCAATTGGTGTGAATTGTCCCGTGATATTTATTTATCATATCCCACTTATATTATAAATCCTGTAAATTTATGGCTCTATACTCTATATGTATGTTTCTTACTCTTTCACGCTAAAACTTCTGGACGGATTTTGACAAAATTTGGCCCACAGATACTTTATAGCCTATATAGCCTTTATAGCCTTTATTCTCTGCAGTGCAAGTCCTGGGTAACATCTAGTCTATATATAAATTAATGTTTTATTTTTCAGGCATGCCGATGTACAAGAATCCATTTGAGAAAGGCCAACTCATTATTCAGTTCCTAGTTAATTTCCCGAGTAACATTCCTCCTGAAGTCATTCCCGCGCTGGAGAATTGCTTGCCTCCTCGTCCTGTGGTAAGTGTTATAGTCTTGATATGATACCATGATATCCATGTCCAATGGACGAAAAATAAAAAATAAATGGCCAAGTGCATGTACCGTCACGCTCACGCGCGGTGTAAGGTCCCATTTTAATATGCAGCAAATATTCAATATGTGTTAAGTTGGTTGACTATTACTTCTTAGCTTGAAAAGCCAATTTAGCTTTGATAGTTTTCGTTTTAAACTCTTCAATAATTCGACGGACCAAAAAACAGCAATCTGAAATCTAGTTTGGTTGATCTTCTTGCATATTAAATATAGTAATAGCGTACGTATATACTGTTAATATCCTCTGAAGTGTCGCCAAACTATAATAGCAAATACAAACAATAATATTGATTCTATTTCCGTGTGTAAACGTATGATACGTAGATCAGCCTATATTACTGATTCATTGCATCATTTCATTATTCAACACTTGATTAGTATACAAGGTCGATTAACACTCGATCGTGTGACGTCTTTGTTGACGGTGTTACGCAACTTCAGGATGTCCTACATCAATTTTTTTTTGCAAAAACTTAATAATTGTCATTTAGATATCAGAAGTGGCTAAAAGAAGTGGCTACATAATTATTACTATCTAATCTAATTGTTTCACGTTTTTAGGGTTCCGTAGTCAACTAGGAACCCTTATAGTTTCGCCATGTCTGTCCGTCTGTCTGTCTGTCCGCGGCTAAGCTCAGAGATCGTTAGTACTAGAAAGCTGTAATTTGGCATGAATATACATATCAATCACGCCAACAAAGTGGTAAAATAAAAAAATATATATATATTTTTTTTAGGGTACCTCCCATAGACGTAAAGGGGGGGTGATTTTTTTTTTCTCAACTAAACCTATAGTGTGGGGTATCGTTGGATAGGTCTTTTAAAACCATTGCGGGGTTGCTAATATGATTTTTCTATTCAGTGATCTGTTTGCGAAATATTCAACTTTAAAGTGAAAATTTTCATTAAAATCGAGCGTCCCCCCCCTCTAAAATCTAAACTGTTAGGTGGAAAAATTTGAAAAAATTCAGAATGGTAGTAAATATATCAAATTTACTAGGAAAATTATAGCGGCTAAGATTGCTTGGAAATTATTTGTAGATTAAGAGTAAATAGTAGCCTAAGGTATAAAACATACCTAAACTTGGATGATTCCGTACACATACGAAATCCTTAGAAAAATATTACTTGATTTTTTTGTAATGGCTACGGAACCCTACCTTGTGCGTGTCCGACACGCTCTTGGCCGGTTTTTATTTCTTGCTACGATTATCATACATACGGTTACCCTGACATAGTGTTGCTAAACCATAATAGCAAATATGAACAAAACTAGCAAGTGTATTTTCTTCCTGATTTTATATTATTATGTTGAATCGCCACTTGTACTCTCAATATCAACAGTTTAGTTTATTGACTTCTGTCAATTATTTTGCTTACTTATTACGTGGTTAGTACACATCTTTACCTGAATTTTGGCCAGTATTGATTTCTAGATAGCAAAATTAGTAAATAAATCAGGTATATTTTGAACGCCTAAGGCTGGATTTTAGCAAACTTTTATTCCGAGAATAACCCTTACTCTCAGATAGTAATGTCAAATCACTATGGCGGTTTGACATTACTATCTGAGAGAAAGCGTTATTGTCGGAATAAAAGTTTGGTAAAATCCAGCCTTAGATTGGCAACAAAATGCTAACCCTATACTAAATAGGTGCAACTTAGACGTACACTTCATACTAAAACTTGTTCCAGGTGGAGATTCCAGAGTTGGCCGAAGAGTGCCACCTGATGGACTTGGATCCGGAACAAGAGACCCGGCGGCGGCGCGCTCACCAGGGCCCGGCCTACGACGAGGACGACGAACATCCCGGCATGAACCGCGTACAGTGCGCCACCAGCTAAGCCGCCCGCCTATGGACCTCACTCCTCACCGTAACCCGTAACTGTACATCTAATAACCCCTAGAATAGGGCCTAGATGACAATGCGGAGGGCCGTCACTAACCTATTGGGCGCTATGGGCAATTTAGGATAACAGGCCCCCGGAGGCTATGACCGAAAAATTAAATAGATAAACCAGTGTTCATATTCAATTGTTATTTTATTACTATTATTTTTACAGTCACCAAGGGGCCTTTTGGGCCTATTTTTTTAATTAACATCAATGTAAACGCTGTTCGAAAATGGTAGAAAATTGTAATGAATTTGAACAGAAAACAGAAAAATACATCTCTTCTCTAATTAATTTTATCAACAATATGGATATTTTTACCAAATTTTGAATGATAATTTCATGGATGTTATTCCAAAAATCGGCCCTCTAGGCACTGCCCATGCCCAGAGTACCCAATGGGAAAGAGGAGCTTGGCAACGCAAACAGCACTCATTTTGTAAAATTAGTCATTCATCCTTATTTATCTCGAGTTCTATAATTATTATAAAAGTAACTGAGATTGTCGGTAACAAGTTTTAATACACAATAATGTAACAAGGCACGCGAGTCTTTCGCGATTGAACCCAGAACGCTATGTGCTGCCACAATGGAACCAGGTTCCTTAAATTAAGCAATAGTAAATCATATTGTGGCTGATGCAAGATTTAATAAGATTCCTAATAATTTAATTATTTCGAATCTGACAAAGATTTTGATTTTTGAAACAAAAATAGTATTTGTACAATCCAAATCAACAAATGAGAGAAAAGTTTTCGTTTATTGTAAATTTTTATTGATTTTATTTAAGTGATAATACCATTTTGTTCTCAGAAATTGAAACATCAATTAGGAATTTTCTTTAGATTCTGGATACGTAAGGATGCTACTTTCTCTAAAACAGGCTGACAAGACCTTTGTGTTAAATAAACCATCAACTTATTTTACTATCCAGCTTTGAATTTAGAACTTATATCCTTTTAGTTGTGATTAAAGTTGTGTCTTTAACATTAATTTTACATTATTTTGTTCTGTCTTAAATATTTAATATCGCATTAGTAAGTCGCGAAGGAAACATCCGAAATTGTTATTAAATAGTAGTTTATATTAGATAGAGAGATCTTAATTAACATTACACATAAGGTCAGTCTTCTGAGGCTGTCCACAATTTTAGTTATAATACTACAACATATTCTTAGCTTTAATGACGAAAGGAAATGGTATGTACTCGTATTTCTGCCTTTTCCATGTTACACTTATCAGTTTAAATAAAACTCTGAGCGATAAACGTGATCAATTTTGAATCCACTTTTTATTCAACATCTTAGCTTTTGCTAGTAAATTAATTATTTATGATATTTAGTATATTGCATAATAACCTGTAAGTATGGGATTATTAGGTCCAATAGCATAGGGTGATTGTATTTAGCGTGTTAGTATGGTTATGACTATGGAGTAATATCGCTGTGATTATTTCTTTCTCTTTTAGATTATTGTGTTCAGTTTTTTTTACAGATAGAATACATGTTTTTCTTAGCAGATCGTACTACTTAACTCTTATGACAAAATTTACTTAAAATTGTATGTTGCATCATTTTAAAACTATTTAACAGTACAACTCGTGAACTAAACTGGATATTTTTACTGTTAATAATGTATTGCTAAACACATCTGTATGATAAATATAATAAAAGCAAGTTTTCGTCTTATGAAATATTTTTGATTACCTTTCTCCTGTCTTCATACTCAATTTAAAGGCAGTCAGGGGTTACATGGGCGTACGGTCAGCATCAAAAGTAGCTAAAAGTGACCAGCTACTTTTGATGCTGACTGTACCATTCGAAACGTGAATTCGGAAATCAAATTTGGAAAACGGGTAGTTGCGCCATCCTTAGGTTGCCTTTCCACCAGAGATGTGCTATTCTATGCTACGTTGCTAATTTTTATGTATGGATGAGTTTTAATATCCACCAATCATAATTCACTGTTTCACATAGCACTGGTGCAAATAAGTTCAGTTAAGTTATGTTTTTATTTAATACTAGCTTTTGCCCGCGACTTCGTCCGCGTAGAATTCCAATTTTTGGTAAAGCTTCTTCATTTCTTTCATTCTATAAAACAAAAATCCGGCAACGGCAGCATCCATCATTATTATCATTTCATCATTTCATCATCATCAGTATCAGTTAGCGAATATTATAAATCCCGTTTATTCTCTATCCCGTGGGAATTTCAACAAATTTGCCCTTATTCTATGCAAATTTTCGCTTATTTTTATCCCGCGGGAATTTTGCATTTTCCCCGAGAAAAAGTAGCCTATGTCCTTAAAGGTGTAGCTTTCTACCGGTAAAAGAAGTTTTAAAATCAGCCCCGTAGTTGATTTCACTTATTTTTTTCCCGCGACAATTTTGCTTTTCCACGGAAAAAAGTAGTCTATGTAAATAATGGTTGGTGTAGCTTCCTATTGTTGAAAGAAATTTTCAAATCAGCCCTCAAGTGATATTCACTTCGTTCTATCCCACGGGAATTTTGCATTTTACCGAATAAATAGTAGGTAGCCTAGCCTATACCGCCGATAAAGGATAGTGTAGCTTTCTATTGGTCATTTTTTTTTAAACTCAACCCCGAAGTTAAATATACTATTTTTTATACCGCGGTAATTTTGCATTTATCCGGAAAATATCATCCTATGTTAATCCAGGACAGTGTATCTTTTCTATTGGTGAAAGACATTTTAAAATGAGCTCCGTAGTTGAATTTTTTTTTCTATCCCTTGGGAATTTTGCATTTTCCCGGAAAAAGTAGCCTATGCCAATAAAGGATAGTGTAACTTTGTACTGGTAAAAGATTTTTTTAATCGGCTCGGAAGTTTCAGAGATTAATCTATACCACAGGAATTTCCAAAAATCCTGCATTAAGTTATTTTGCTGTTATGTATGACCATTTACGTTTATACTGAATTTGAAAAGTTTAGTAATTGTAGTTACGGAGTTACGGAGATAGGATCCAGTTGATTTGAGTATATAAATCCTGATTTATCCTTATCCCGTGGGAATTTTCAAAATTATTGAAATTAGCTTTATACCTATTCTAATAGTCTACTTGATGCCCAATTTGAACAGTTTAGTAATCGTCGTTATGGGGATAGCGTCACTCTCGATTGATGAAATATATACATCCCGTATATTCCTTATCCCGAGGGAATTCCGGAAAATTCTTTCTTATCGGATGCCTACGTCATACAAAGGACGTCTCTACATACAGCGGTTTAGGCTGTGCGTTAATCCGCCAGTCAGTCATTTAGGACTTCAGGACGAAGCATTTTATATGTATTTGCATTGCACCAAGCTTTTATGCGAGTTCAACAATGATGTTTGAATACTCAATTCGATTTTATTCGAAAAAGGTTGAACTCACATAAAAGCTTCATCATCATCATCATCATCATTTCAGCCGTAGGACGTCCACTGCTGGACATAGGCCTCCCTCATTGACGCCCAATCATTACGGTTGGAAGCGACTTGCATCCACCTTGAACTTGCGGCCTTCACCAAAACGTCCGTCCATCTCGTTGGTGGACGTCCCACGCTGCGCTTGTAAAAGCAAAAGCTTGGTGAAATGCAAATACTACTTATTATAATTAGTTATTATCAGAGATCAGATCAGGAAGTGGTTGACAAACGTAGACAAATGGTTTGCAAAATTTGAAGTTTCGTTTCGTTTACATTGTGTCAAAATAAAAAGTAATTTAAATCAAAAGCACTAAGGAGTATTGATATCAACTTCGAAGCAAATCACCCCCAAAATAACTTTCTACTCCTTTTTAACCCCGTCAAGGGATGAATTTCAATAAATACGAAACACGTCTTCCATCAATTCTGTTATAGAATGTTTATGCAAAATTTGAAGTAGATTGGATTAAGGAATCACGTTGTCCCATACAAACTTTGCCCCCCTTTTTTACCCCCTTAGGAGTAGAACTACGAAAAATCCTTTCTTATCGGATGCCTACGTCATACAAAGAACACACCCTCCAAGTTTCAGGTCTCTACGATCAGCGGTTTAGGCTGTGCGTTGATCCGTCAGTCAGGACAAAGGATTTTATATGTATAGATTATGAAATGATGCGTGCTGTGGATACGCGCTATGGATGGACCCTACTTTAAACATGAAACTACGGTGAGACTCGCTCTTAGTGAAACAATACAGATTACTCACGTCTCCAAACTAGTTTAACTCATCTGCTTCGGGCTACTCCGTAGTCCTTCCTCTCGGAGCAACACTTCCAGCTGCTGCCAAACGTGTAATCCGTATTATTTCACTATAGTTTCTACTGTCGATATATCGCTTACCTCGAGGTGCGCATCTTCCTCGCAAGACTACATAGTTTACCACTAGTGGAAACGGTCTCATAGTTTCGTAGCGTAGCTTTCACATCCTCGCAGCATAGTACATCTCTGGTGGAAAGGCACTCTTAAGCTGCGTACGGACTGCGCGCACAAGAATCAGCGCGCACTCGGGTACGCGTACCCGGGCTTGCGTGTCCTGGAACGCCATGTACGCGTACATGGCGTATGGACATGGCGTTTCTGTACACGCAAGCCCGGGTACGCGTACCCGAGTGCGCGCAGTCCGTACGCAGCTTTAAGGTTCAGTTTTTGTTGCAATTTTAGTTATGGGACCCTAAAATTAAGTTTGAAAACATAATTTAAAATTTAATGTTTAATAGCCCGAATTCTAGATGTTCTAGTAGAAGGCTATACACTATTCCAGATAAACAATTATTTTTAATCCCAGAAGTACATGGTAGGTTCCCGTTCCCACAGGACCCAGCCGAAGAAGTGGTAGGCATTGATTAATGTACATAATAAAGTTGTTAACTTTGCTTGAATGTAGGGTATAATGTTTGGAATTACAGAACCGCAATAGCATGGATTCACTACCAGCAGTCAGACTCGGGATTTCTTCAGGTGCCATAAATGAACTTGTGCATTCAAATGACTACCAAATTGACAGCATATATGCATTCCCCTATAAGAATGTGTTAAAAGAAAAACCATTTTGCAAATCAAGTTTATTAATAATTCTTATAATATTTAAGCCTGTACAAGTAAGCACATTTTAAGTCATTCCCTAAAGCCATATATCCACTGTTGGGAGAGAACCCAACAGTGTTTAAATGGCCAAGGGAATTTCCTTGAATGGGGAAATTGGCAAATACATTATATGAAGGAATGTGAACCAGTTTTACAGCATTTGGTGTCACATTTGACACCGCTGCCATTATTTCTGTGGATGCATTAAATTTCAGACTTGAAATTTTTGTTGTCAAGTTGCTGATTGTTTTGTATGGAGCAGGATTGTATGTGGATGATTCCTTCAGTGCTGATGTTTCGTAAATATTGATAATGCCTTCCCCACTTCCTGTTGCAAGTAGTCTTCCACATGAACTGGTGTTCAAAGTTGAAGCATTGACACACCCCTCGTCATAGAACTTTCGGAATGATCTAAATGTGGATAAGTCCCACATAGTCACCTCTCCTTGTGCACCATAACTATACAGCTGTTCACAATCATGGGAGAAACACACTGACACTATTTTAGAGTTGTGTTTCATACGACGAATCAATTCTTTAGATACAGCTGACAGAAGAAATATTTCATCATAGCCATCACTTGTTGCAATGTACTTTCCATTGCTAGAGAATTCAAAAATTGTAGGCCTCTTTAATACAGATGGGAAGTCAATCATTTGTGGTTGTGCTTTGATAAGGTCATAGACACAGTAGTGGCGGCTCATGGACTGCGAGGAAATGAAGGCTTGATTGCCATCTGGAGTAAAAGCAGCACTTGATATCTTCCAACCTTTCAATGCAAAACTATGCAATTTGTTATTGGTTTCTTTGCCAACTGAGAGCAAAGACACAACACCCGAGTCTCCAGCAACCATAGCCACACTTAGTTTGGGATGAAATTCAATACATGATATTTTTTTCCCTTCATTCCATGTCTGAGCGTTTAATTTAGTTAAAGTTCTTATTTCCAGCACTTTTGGCTTCAGACCAAATGTTTTTTTCTTTTTTAAATGTCCCACAGTTCGTAAAATTTCAGTATCTTCATCTTCTGCTTTAACTTTGTTAATTTTTGCCCAATTAGGTGCTCCCATCAGGGTCTCATACTTTTGTTTCAATTTGACAGTATAAGTAGTTCCTTTTGAACTAGCACTTGATTCTGTTTTGGCAATTTGTTCATCTTCATCAATCCAAGCAGCCTTCTGATCTTCTTCCAAAGCATCAGTATCTTCAGATTTTAATTTTTCTGAGAGTTTTTTCGACTTATGGAAGAGTATCTGAGATGACCTGAAAGAATAGAAAAAAAAACAGTGTTGAATGACCTACCATGTACCTACATACAATGTTTTTACACATCCAAAATATCAAGGAGTAACCTTGGCATTATTAATATTATTAGTATTTATATTATCAAGCAGACAGTTGGGGGCAACTTCTATGTGCCTGTATCTAGCTGTTCCTTGGTCAAGTCAAGTATTCTTTGTACTGCTAATGTAATTCTAAATAAGTTATTCGGTTATTATTAAGAAAAAGAAATATAACAGGTAATGGTGGATGAACGACAACAGCACGAATCTCTTTACTCAGTTATGT
Source organism: Archips crataeganus (assembly GCA_947859365.1). NCBI lineage: Eukaryota > Metazoa > Arthropoda > Insecta > Lepidoptera > Tortricidae > Archips > Archips crataeganus. Next base: position 13,357,708 of record OX402055.1, on the reverse strand, counting down.
ATTAGTTTTAATAAATATAAAGTGCACATGATACATAACCTAAAGAAAAGACACTACTTTTACGTACTTTGACTCTGCATCTTCTTTTATATTGGCACGCTTCCGCTTCATTTTATGAATTTCTTTCAGTACTGATTACAATGTCCAAATTATTATATTATTATACACACAAGTCAAATGCTCAAAGTAACACAACACCATGCACATTGCATTGCACATCTAAATCTGACAGGATGGAATTGACAAAAGAAAAGTGACAGTAGTGACACATTCCGTCCTGTCAAAGTGACAGTAAGGAGGAATATTTTTAGCTTTCTCAAGTACGTAGAGCAACGGGTTTTCAGGAGACTAGAACGGTTTCGAGTTTTTTTTTTCAAACGTCAGATCAATTCAATTAATTCTCAAGAGATGTCGCTACCAACAGCGTCGGTAAAGCAGTCCGTGGTGTGCCATCAATTTAGTTCATAATGCGGCCGCCAGATGACAATTTATGTCAGTGTTGCATCTCTTTTCCTCCACCAGTTAATTTTTAATGCAAGAAAGATGTAGAGTCAGCCAACAGATATTCCTAGTATAGAGCTAGAGTTTCTTCATTCGTTATTCGCCGTGCTTCATTTCAATGCATCGTCGTTTTGGTTGTGATGAAATCGCTTTCATAATGTTCAAAATGATAGAAGACTAATTTAACAATCTCAATTTGTGCAGTGAAACCAATCAAAACAAAGTTAAAGGAAGCCATATAAGTTTGTTGCTCGATTATGAAGCGAACTCTTTTTATTGTGTGACCTTTTTACATCCTCGGATAGTGTGGCAACGGTTTAACTAATGAATAAGACACAGTTGTAAAAAAGTACTACCTATTTTATTATCTCTCAAGAGCGGTCCATCACGTTTTACAATGGGGCCGATAGGGGCACCGCCATAAAAATATTAGGACCATTCGTTTAGTCCGTCATAAAACCATCAAAGATACACTTCATGACATTCGTGCGTAAAAAGCGTTCGGTCGAGGATGGTGCAGCGTTTCCGCGTCACAGGGAGGTCGCGGAGCGATGATCGGAGGTCCGAGAGCGATGCAAGGTGGAGCCCCGCTCGGTCCGCTGGTGGATCGCGTCGCCCCGCGTTCAGATAGTGAGCGGGCCTACGCCGTGTGTGATGTGCGTGCGCGATGTCCAGCAAGCCCGCGACTCCGGCCGCCTCGCGAGCGGGCGTGCCCGGCGCGCCGCGCGTGCTGGTGTACGTGGCGGACCCGCGCCAGCTAGAGCCCGGCGCCGCGGCCGCGCCGCCCGCCCCGCTGCCCGCGCCCGCGCCCTCGCCCGCGCCGCTCTACCACGATAGCCTGCACCACGTCTCGCTGCCCAGGAACACTCTTTACAGAACACAGATCGAACAAACAGACCAGAGAACCCCATCAAACACCGTTTTCTACAAGTCCTTAAACAATAGTGATGGTAAACTTAATACATGCGGAGTGGGTGATAATGCTTTGATCCAAAGAACTGATTTTTTTTCTGTAACACAGCAGTTTCCTAAAGAGTCTGGCTTGAAACTCGATGATAGCAAATCGATCGAGAGACACACCAGTATAGCTGTGCGAAGAGATTGTAGTAATAGTTCAATTAATTCAGATGTGTGTGGGGTAGAGACTTACAATGCGAGAATACCTATTGACACAGGGGAGTTAGCGACATATCAGAGTAGATGCCCTGGTCCGTTGGGTCCGGAATCTGTGCAATCGTTGCAGCCTGTGGTTCTGCAGCAAGGTTTTAACCAGTTTATCGAAAGTGGCACAGTACAGAGTGTCAGTGGTGAAGGAAGAAGTGGTGGTGAAAGGGAATTAGTGGACAAAAGTTATGTGAACTATCAGTTTTCAGAACAAAGTGTTTCACACCAGTCAATAGTGAATCAGAGTATAAGTATATTAAATCAGCAAGTGGGAGTGAGCGGTGGGCTGACCGGGGAAGCCGAGGCCCCTCAGCTGGTCCGCACGCCCGAGGGGCTGGTGCTGGCTGTGCTGCCGCCCCCCACAGACTCCCAACTGGGCTCTAGAACTGGACAGAGTGAATCTATACAAACAATTGTTGTGCCTTTAGGTTGGAGAAGGATAGTGAGTGGCACTTCAGTCCTGTATATAAGGTAAGGCCTTGGACTTTAAACAACCTTTTTAACACCAAACCCAGCATTATTAGATGTTTGTAGTTAATCAAAAAATCTAGTGGTTTGGTTTACTTGGTATTAGAAAGGAAACCATTTAAGTTATTGCACACTTTTGGGAGATGTACTTGTGTATTGTTTTCTTTTGTTGTGTCTAATAAGTATTCATTGAGGTCTCTACTTACCTATTTTATAATTCTTAGTGTTATTTGGCATAACTGGTGACCCTGACTTTCAAACTAGGTCCTGAGTTTGGATCCTGGTGGGGTTAAACATAATAATATTAATGTTTCTATATTTGTATGTAGAGTCTTTAATGTTATATGTATTTAAGTATGTGTTGTACATAATGTATATATCTATTTTCTAGTACCTATAACACAAGCTTTGCTTAGTCTATGTAGATTTTTCCGAGCATATTATGATTTTTTTATTTATTATCATGTCTTAAGTATAACAAACTCACAAAACTAGTACATTTCATGCACTGTCTAATTCCAATACAAATTATTGTTCTTGGGTTTTTTATAACTACATTTTCATTAAAATAGTTGCCTCATAATAGGCTGAGCTATCTGATCTGAGCAGTTAGATGAAAAGTATTTTTTGGCTCTACAATATTATAAATACTTTACATAAATAAAATACCTCCTTTTATATATAAATGTTGAGCTTTCACAACCTCAAACCCACATCAGGTAAATATTAAATCTTTCTACTCTTAGTATTTGCTAAATTATTATTATTATTTAAACTACTGATGTCTCATCCACCTAAAAAACTGATTTCAATCAGGTTCTGTTGCATCATCTTTACTATATATAATGTTAGCAGGTTTGCATAGCATAGAATTTTAGGAGGATTTCCTAGTCTGCATACCAGGGTCCGAATTACGTATTTTGTGTGTACTAAGCTGCTGTAGATCCTTGTGTATACATATTCTCGCAGCAAATGGTTTTCGGAAGCTTCAAAGTATTTTTAGGGTTCTGTAGTCAAAATGGCAAACACAAAATCTTTAAAGTGACGCTTTGGCCGTTCGTCTGTTTGCGGTTAGAAAGTTGTAATTTGGCATTGATTTGTATAGTTAACGTCATAAATAAGTTAGCACTTTTGTACTTTGTCGCTTTCAGTAGTTACATAATTTCGTATGGCTTTTCAAACATGACGTTAAAGTGACAAGGTACAAAAGTGATCACTTATTTGTGACGTTGACCCTACCTACCTACAGTATCGCCGACAAAGTGGTACAATCAAAAGGTAAAAAAATGGGTTGAGGGATGTTTTTTTCGTCCACCTTTTTTTTTGTATTTATACCTACTCGCTTTCGCCATGGGCAAGTATGTGCTTTGCCACGATAGTGCCCCCACCAATTTGAGCACAACCATACTTTTACCATAACCATACTTTTCTCTAAGTGCCTCACGACGCTTTTGACTCCCCTGTGACTTCATTGAAGATAAAAGAAGTTTTATATCTTCAAAATAAACAGCTAATGCATAGTTGCAGAAACACGTTTTTTACAACAGATATCTGTGTATTGACATCTCACTTTTAATCTTTTCTAAGTGGATTTCGTAAAGATAGACGTAATATGTAGGTACGTATGTTATGTATGTACCCACTAAGAGCACGCTAAAACTACCTGCCTGTGTTAATTACAATAAAAATAAACTCGGTGACACGTAAGACCTGTTTGGAGACAAAAAAAATCTTAGGTATTGGCTTCGAATAACATTGATATTTTAAACAAGTTTTACACGTATTCAAAAGAACATTGTTAATTTGTCGTTACGTACAATCAACGTTCGAGATAAGTAGTTAAGCGGTAATGAAGTACCGAGCGGACAAGACGGCGAACGAGCCTCGGATCGAGGGTTAACGTTAAATCAATCCGGCACAAGTGGACAAACCAGTCCGGCAGCTGTGCGGACGCTGCAAGGCTCGGCGCAAGTCAGGAGAAACCTCTCACACACTTTACATTAAAGTCTACCTGCAAGGTTAATCTGCCTGATTAGCGCTACGACTTATCGCCGATTAGTAGGTATTTTTGTGATTGAATAATTTTCGACATACTTCATGTTTTTATGCAAACTAGCTAAGTCTGTCTTAACAGAAGTACTGTCTGAATATTTGATTGCTAAGATTCCGAATATCAATAGAGGTCCTTATTTCTGCCCAAATAAAGGACAATAAGATTAGTTGGATTTGGGCAAATTCACAATTCTAAAATGTAAAACAAGCGCAGCACTTGATCTTTGTCCAATAGTGAATAATTATTTCCAAATTTAAAAGGTTAAGCATAAATCGTAATGGCCATCTAGTTTGCAAACAATACTCAAATCTATTGTAGTTTAAATATTTTATACTGCCGCTTCCTCTTACCTCTTGAATAGGGGCTCCAAAGACTCGTTACGTCCGCCGGCACTGTCTGCCGTCGATGACCCGAGGCTCGAGAATATCGCCGAGTGACGTTTGAAATGCCTAAAAAAAGAACATTCCGACTGATCTACGCGATACCTGGAGTACCTACTTAGGTCTAGATATCCCCCGGAATGCAAGTAGAATTAGCAGACCATTAGACCAATCGCCGACGTTATAAAACCCTAGCAGAAATAGATTCGTGCATGATTTTTTTTAAGCAAGACTCTTTCACGGCCCACAAACGCACATGTGCGATCAAATGCTTGCAAAATAATGACAAGAAAACGAATATATGCGTTGCCGGCAGTGATTATGTAAAGCACTGTTAAAAGAAACAAGACTATCAATAAATTCAAAATTACTGTTTAATTTAAATCTAACGTACCAATATATTTGACATGACATACCCATCTGGCTTATTTATACCTATCAACCGCAACTTATTATTAAGGCTCTATTCCCCATATCGAAAAGACCCGCTTGATAAGGTTCGAATTTCAACAAAAAGTGTCCATAAAAAAACTATAGGCAAAAACAATCATCGAAATAGGTATAATGTTATTGAAATTAACGCACAAGCGTTCGGTATGTGTCGTACTCACAGTAACAGCTATGGGTTCCATTGTGGATCCCTTGTGCTCATTACCTGGCTGTTATCTGCCATTGGCAGCACAATGCTAAGGCAAACAATACTGTAAGACTAACTCACGCACCTTGGGCGGTACTGGCTCTTCGTTAACTGTATTATGCATTGACTGTTTTGAAAATAATGATTGAGGTTTTGAAGGACATAATTCTGGCCAAGGTAAGTGTTTGTCTGACACGTATTTAATTGTTAACGTTATGTACGGTCAAGTGCAAAAATAAGTATCGATTTAATCCTCCCATCGCTATATACCTATACCTTAATTCGACGACATAAGAGCTATGGGACATATTTATGAGCAAGTTGTGTGCACCCATATTTTTACACTTGACTGTACCAGGATTGGAAATTGTGAAGATAATCATGTTCATTAGTAACTAACCGATATTTATCCGGTTATTATTTAATAAAATAACTTTTAGTAAAAAGTACTTTAATTATTACATTTCTCTTTTCGGATGTACTCAATCCAAGTGACGCCAAAAAATTGATGCACAATATTACCCGCCTTTGAATACACACGATAGCCTTTACGCTTAAAATTATAATATCCAGGTATAAACGTTATTATGATTGTTGATTGATAATTATCCCGTGCAACCCAGTTCTGTACTTAATGCGGAATCAATTCTATTGCCTAGTTTTTTTATAAATGAAGCGCAGCTGAGTTATATTGTATGGTTGACACCGGTCAGGATCAGCTACTGCTACGTTGATTTACGGTCACACCACAACGAAGATAAAGCTGAGCGCAGGCGACGTTAAAAATCTGTTTTCTCTCGAGTCATAAATTGTGTTGGATTTCTCCGGCCTCCTTTGTAATGTATTGCACAATGTTGAGATTGTCCGTGCGTCTTCAATACTGCTGTATCTACGGCGGGCCGATTGTTTCGGCTGTATCGATGGGCGTCACTCGGCATTCTGATCCGATTTACAATTCGTTCCGACTTTCTTTACAAAGTTAACAATAGCCATATGCGCAACATCAAAGCTTTTTGTCATTCTCTAGCCACCCGGGGTGATTTGTTTCCAAGAGCTATATTAAATCTTAAATGACAACTTCGATAACTTCACGAACGTTTCGACTTTTATTTAAATAGTAAGTGAAAGCGCAAGACGAATAACTACCTGGCGTGTCTCTAACCATTTGACTAAATTGCATATTATCGAGTAGAAATATGGACTCTACCTGAGGTTGCGGGAGTCAGTAAAACTTTACAATGTCCCTAATTTGAGATTTATAGTCCTGTTCTGTGATGAATGGCTATTGGGAAATACGATATTGTTCCCGTGAAAAACAAAGAGGAGTGCGGTTTTTTATTTCAATTTTTAATCATAAATAAATGCTTTGCTCATAAATAATAGTAATGTACTGCTGGAAACGAGGCTAATGGGTTCGATCTAAGTATGTTTGTTTGTTAGTATGTATGTGCGGGCGGTGTACCTAGATCTTTCTTTGGAACTACTGAACCTATTCTTAAAATTCTTTTACTAATAAAATAACAATGCACGATATCCATAATTAACATAGCCTACTTTTTATTATCCTGGGAAAGTGCAAAAGTGCAAAAGCGGGAAGCAGACGAAGTTGCAGCAAACAGTCTAGTCTAATGAACTAAAACAATTACTTTGCTCACCCGCGACCTTACAATAGTTACGTTTATGCAAGAAATGTGCCAAGCAATGCAATGCAATGTGCAATGTGTGTCAAGGTAGTTTTAAATATGTCAATAAAAGTTAATTTTTGTGGGGTAGTTTGAGAATAAGAAAAATAAAGTGGGTACTTGAGAAGTTACAGTGACAAGTTAAAACATTTGTTTTGGTTTGTTAGTTTAACATTTGGTAGCATAGCATACGGTTGTGGTAACTCTGAAGATGAGCTCTGGTTGAGTTCGAAACGCGTCAGTGTAGCTTGGTGGTGGTGATGGTTGGGTTTATGTGATTTGTGTGTGTTCGTACAGTGTGGAGGTGGAGGAACTGCATGAACGCACATTTCTTGCATAAACGTAACTATTGTAAGGTCGCGGGTGAGCAAAGTAATTGTTTTAGTTCATTAATATGGACCTCCGCAAAGTAACGCCTGATTCAATAAATTAGTCTAGTCTAGTATAAAATAAATATGTAGTATGAAATTTGTTTAATCTTCGTATATTCCCCAATGCAAAGAACTTTAAGAAGAACAAAGAAGTTTTAAAACTAATAATGTTAAAGAACGGTCTATATTTTTACGTACAGAAACGACAGTAAAGTTTGGGGCAATGTCATTATAATTATGAGGATGGACTACTCTTTCACACTAAACTTTTTTATCCCAGAAAATTACATATTTCCTGCGGGATAGCGATAAGCGAATTCTTTGCAGATTTATTTATTTATTCAGATGAAGTCGCAAGCAATAGCTAACCTGTATTAAGCTATAGATCCTGGGTTTTTGTATCTTCAAAACTAGCTGTGTGTTTTATGGTTAGCCTTCCTTGATAACGACCGCCTTAGCCTAGTTGGTAGTGACCCTGCCTACGAAGCAAGAGGTCCTGGGTTCAAATCCCGGTAAGGGCATTTATTTGTGTGATGAGCACGAATATTTGTTCCTGAGTTATGGATGTTTTCTATGTATTTAAGTATTTATTTGTCTATATAAGTATGTTTATCGTCGTCTAGTACCCATAGTACAAGCTTTGCTTAGTTTGGGACTAGGTCGATTTGTGTAAGATTGTCCCCTAATATTTATTTATTTATTTTATTTATTTAAATGGACTATTCAACACAAAAATGTTTTTTCAATTCGAACCAGTTGTTCCTGAGATTAGCGCATTAAAAAAAAAACTTCAGCTTTATAATATTAAATAGAGATTGAGGTAAATAAAACGTTGGCTTAGCAATGACGAATGCTAAGGCCAAACATGTGGCTTTAGGTTCTCATAGCAATTTCTCCCTATAAATTTTCTGACCACTTTTTCCAGAGTCCACTTGGTGGGCAGCTAGCGACTCACTGTTATTCCTTTACAAGTGTTTCGAACAGCCGCTGAGACCTCATCAATCGCGATAGTAGACGTCCTAGTCTTAAGTCATCCATCTCATCACCACTGCTATCGGTGTACCTCGGGAGATATTGTATTGGTTACGTGTCATATTTTGGAGGCAGTTAATAGTATTTTATGCAACTGTATCATAATAAGGGCCATTATCTCAATGTCAATCATATCTCAATGGCCGATTATGAATAGTTGCATACATTACTTTTTCTATGAGCTCAAAATAAACATTTATTAAATAATACATACATAACGGGCAATAAATGAATTTTTCGATTTTAAAAGTAGCAAATTATCGCTCACTTTCATTGCCGCCTGTTTTGTTTCTGGCGGCGTCAACATTTCTGCATCACTTAATTCACCAAAGTCACACATTCTCACAGATAAAAAGTAATTTAAATAGTGATTAACTCTTTTTATTTCTTTCAACTTTCAAGAACTCCGTGCAAAAGCAAAACACATTCCCGCTATTTTGAAACTTTTTTTTTCACTAGGTAATCACAACCTTAGAATGGACCCGGGAACTTTAGGTCATACAGCCAAATTGAATGATGTTAAAATATTCATATTAAATAATAACTTTAAAATTCATTTATTGTCCGTAATGTCCGTTATTTAAGTATTCATTATTTAATAATTGTTTATGTAAACATATTTTAATTAATGTATAAAGTCGATTTAACAATAATTAAGTACTTAAATAAAATAGAATGGCTGTCGGCCATTTGACAATACCGGTGAACCTTTTTTTATTTTATCTTTTTATTTTAATTTCCGCCATTTGCAGTGCGAAAAAGAACATTGTGAAACGTTTCATAATGAAATGTCAAAGTTGCGATCACACAATGCACCTCATTGGACTACCGATAGCGATATCGATCGTAGCACATTGTAGTACGCGAGTAGAAAAAATAAATTATGAAACTATTTGGCTTCACTGACAGTCGATACATGAGGTTACCGCTGGATAATCGACAATAGCTTAAAGCGAGATCATACGCGCGTTGACCTCCGCAGCTGCTTCGATGCGGAAATAATATGGATTACGTAAGCCGAGTCGAACATTTTTTATTGCTCCATTAAATGAGGCACGCCGTCGACGCTGGGTGGAGAGCGTCTCAACTCGACTTACAACAAATAAACGAACTTCTCCGATGATACGGCTATTAGTTTTCCTACTGTTGATTGCCAAAGTCGAACAGGAGCTATTTGATCGTGACGAGTAATTAATTGTTCATTGAAATACTTAGTCTAAGGGTTAAGTAAGTTAAGTAATTTTGTTATATGTTATCCCGAACATTTCATTAACAAAAATTCTGTGAAAAGTTTGCTGCCAACGTGAAGTAAGTCATTTTAGTTAATATAAACAAAACGTCTCATAAATCGTCAATTGTTTCAAGATAAAGTACAACCCTTGCGAGAAATCCACCGGATGTGTCTGCTCACATGGGATCCAGACGGTCGAAGAAAAATGAAACGTGTGCTCTTATTCTCTGTAAGTTCCCACAGAAGCGAGTATAACCGAGGGATCGAGTCAAGGTTAGCTATGCGAATCTAATAAAAACAGTTTGAAACTTGTTGCACAAAAACTAGGCGTTGTTACACGTCTCACTGTATTCAAGTGAGTTTATTTACTCGGTGATGCGGCGCTCTGCGCGGGCGCAGCGGCAGGTGTTTCGCGGACCTGAACTTGAACACGTATAATGTTGACGATAAATTGTAGAAAAAGGTTTATTTATAGACGATAAAAGAAGGCACTTATGTTTAAAAGGACTGTTTAATCACCTAGGACAAATTATACTGTTATTTTACTAAGTAACAAAAACGTAATAGGTACATACCTAGGTATATGTTTTATGTTTTTATGAAATCAAGGTCTTATAATGAGGTGTAAAGTTGCTTAAATTGTGCATTATTTACCTGTATCGGCTGCATGAATCACCGACATTTATTTAAAAGGTAATAAATATGCCAATCGGGAAGTGAGAAAAAAATTGCTTGATGTTGCAATCATAAACCTTGAAATAGCTTGGTTATTTTAATGATTCTCAAAAAGCAAGCATTGAAAGCCAAGTAGGCATATCAGTGAAGGTAACGCGTACTTCGTATGCCACGTCACGCCGGCCGTTCACCTGCCTGCGTAATTTAAGAAAAACATAGACTATCACGTACTTTTAAATGATATTATTTGTGTTTACCTTATACTGTTAACTTTTGTAGACACTTGTGCAAACAATGCCCAGTTCTCTGAAGCAACTACAGTAGACGTTTAAGCAAAATGTTGGCACGCATTTTGGCACCTTTTGAAGGGTTCCAGAATTAGATGTCCCTTATCGAGCGACCCCGACCCATATCAGCTTTGCTCCCCTCGCATGAATAAATAAAAGCTCAATTTGTAGCTCACCCGTTTACCGACGCATTGATATAAACGCCTCCGGTCTAAAATGGACTCTCATGCTTACCCCGGAACTTAAATGACTCGAATAAAGAAGTTGACTTATTTTATTCCAAGAGGTCTTTTATGCTGGTCATCAACGGGTTCTGGAAGAATCAATCGCGCCTTTTGAGAAGCCGCTGTTTGACTAAATTAGAGATATGCAATATGGGTGTGATCAATAAGCGTCTGGTATTGAATAAGGTATATGTATTTCAAAGTTTGAGAAATACAAACACGGTGCAAACATGACCCTAAGTACATACTTTCTTTGTTTATTTGAGCAAAATAAAAAAAACATAATCAAGCATTATTGTGTGCTTAGTAATATTATTAAGCGAACTAAACTTAAATCGTAAATATCCGCTGCTCTCTAACATCCTAGATAATTTATTTCGCGTGTGTGCAGCCAGGACGTGATGTGAATAGTGGTAGACTATTATAGCACTCGGCAACCTCACTGAGATAAATATTTAGTTTGCCTTATGTGCAGGATTTCGAAAGCTTCTGAAAAACAAATTACTGAATGTATTTTATTTAAACATTGGCTTTACCTGGCATCCGTTGCAATTCCACGTAAAGAAAGAAATCGTCGTCACTCGGTCCGGTCTCTGCTTCAATCTTGATCCTCAAAGTATATTGTCTAACGCACTCTGAATCACAATCGCTTTCATTACTTCTTCCTATCCAACAATATAGGATGAAAGCAGAAAGAGTTCTATGACGAATGAGATCGGTCGCATTAGGCAATATGGATTCTGGTCTCAGTCCCAGTTTTTCTTCAGCGTACGCTGAACAACCTCACTTATATAAAGTTCGGAATTACGTATCCAAAAATTTTCATCAACATAATGTAATGTGTACAATGTTTCTAGTACAATTAAGTAAATAACCTTGACCACACTACATTAATAACGCGACTATGCTATGGTATTGTGGTACCTCAAACCAAATTTAAAGGATCCGAAGTATCACTATTATTTTATTTTATTATCCTTCATTGTCAACACGTATTTGCTTATAGATATGCTTGTTTAACCACAAGCAGGGTGCATAATGATGTAAAACAACGGTGACACGAGGGAAGTGCTCAAGCAATATCCGATGTCACTGTTTACCTCGCTGGCTCATTTTGTGTACAAGGGAATCAATGGTGACACGATCCCCGTCAAAGTGAGCGATTGGGAGCCTTGCTTTCTACGCCTGTGTGTAAATCCAAATAGTGTTTCTCTTGTTTACAAATTGATGTTGCATTGTTTATACTAGTTAATATATAGTTGTGGGGTAGTGAAATCACGCCATATTTTTTTAAAAACACCTAAAAAAAAAATAAAAAAAAATATATTAGGGGACAATCTTACACAAATCGACCTAGTTCCAAACTAAGCAAAGCTTGTACTATGGGTACTAGACGACGATAAACATACTTATATAGATAAATAAATACTTAAATATATAGAAAACATCCATAACTCAGGAACAAATATTCGTGCTTATCACACAAATAAATGCCCTTACCGGGATTCGAACCCAGGACCTCTTGCTTCGTAGGCAGAGTCACTACCAACTAGGCTAAAGCGGTCGTAATGTGTGGTCTTAGTTTATAATGTGTTTTAGAGTTGAAACTAATTTAAATCATTGTATCGGAAGCGGGCGTTCGGATTTACATTTGACAGAAAATGACTCATTGCGCAGGGAAACCCTTACGTGACTCAACTTGCTATCGGGCCGCGAGCCCACACCGCGTTACCCTGTTGATATCCTTAACGTTGTGGTTGTCATATTTGTGAATGGAGCGCAATTGAAATATAATGGCAGGTTTTGTTTGAACAGCGGTTAACTCGACAAAAGAACTGCGTAAGTGTTGTTTTCTCTTGTAGTTAACTAGCATTTTTATATATTTTTATATTTTTATGCAAATAAATGATTATGATTATGATACTTTAACTCAATAATATGTTGTAATGTAACAATAATAGCTTAAAAATTTTCTTTGGTCATACCAACTGTGAAAGTGAGGCAAACCATATTCAACATACGGGAGCAAAACTTACAATATTTTCCTACCCAAGAGTAGACATAAAATAAAAAACCCGCCAAGTGAGAGTCGGACTCGCGTACGAGGGGTTCCGTAGGTACCAGATCTATAAAAACGGTAAAAAAATCACGTTATTTGTATGGGAGCCCCCTTAAATATTTGGTTTAATTTTATTTAATTATTTATTTTTATAGTAAGTATATAACTAAATATTCTGTGAATATTTCAAACGTCTACCTGTTGCCGTTATCAATATCGAGCATATACGAGCAAAAAATCACGTTTGTTGTATGGCAGCCCCCTTAAATATTTATTTTATTCTGTTTTGACGTGACAACGTCTAATAAATCGATGAACGCCGGCTGCATACACGAAAAAGGATGATGCAATGTAACGTTACGTGTAAGTACATGTACGTACATGTACAGAGCGGCGAAGGCCAGTTGCAATATTACCTGGATGCATGCCATGTACTTACGCGCGATATTTACCTACCGCGGGGACGATCTCCTGCGATCGAAATTTCAGTAGGTTGTCACAAGCGCGCGCCGACGCACGTTCATTCGTGTTCCACGGAAAAAATATGCCGCCTGGACTTTTATAAGTGAAAATGATGAAACAGGGGGCAAACTTTAATATGACTATGCTAGAATTAATAGCTAATATAACAATTTGGAAGTTCGTATCGTGCTGTCCCTCTTACTCTTATAAAAAGCTATAAGCGTGAGCGGGATGTCACGATGCGAAGTACGAAAGTTGACCTTCGTATCTAGTATAACGTTAGGGTACTTTGAGCATGGCAATGTGTTCTGCGCATTACAATAAATATCCTTTTTTGTTAGGATTCCAGAGATAAAGTGGCAAAAACGGAACCTTTATAGTTTCGACATGACTGTCTGTTCCTTTGTCCGTCCGTGGCTTAGCTTGGAATATTAGTGCTGGAAAGTTTGCATGGATATAATATATATCAATTATCCCGACAAAATGGTAAAACAACATTTAGAGAAAAAAAATCCAAACTGCCAGCCCTTGTCACTGTCAGCACGCACACATTCTTAAGGAGACGGAGTAGTATAATCTGTGGCTAAAATCGCGGTAAGTACCAAGATTTTGTACGGGATGCAGTATCTGTTACGAAGTAACTATTAAGATGGTTTCGCAGCCAACGTGTTTAAACTATCGTCCGTAAACCGACTTTACAGACAACCGGTTTTTTAGTATTTGTTGTTATAGCGGCAGTCGAAATGAAAAGTAGATAGTGATAGGAGTAGATAATCATTAATTTCACAACATTCTCTGGGAGTAGCCTGTTTCGTTTATCACCTGACCTAAAATTCTGTATTAAATATGTTTAGTGGACCTTTTTTTTTTCTTCTATTGCACGACTATCGATATCGATAAAAAATTTGTTCTAACACTAGCTTGATTGCGAGAGTATTTTGCCGTGAAAATTTCGATCTTTGATGATCAGTGTGCAACATCACTCACGATCAACAAATCGCCTGAAAAATCCTGTGCGTAAATGCGATGGTCGGGCGCGTCATTTTAAATTAGACAAGCTATATCACTCTCGAATTGACAAGATTTCATATTTCTAAGGCTATAATTTGATTCGTTCTCTGTATTCTGTTTGGAAAAAGAAAGACGCTGATAGTTTTAAATTTTCACTAGGATTATTAATTAACTAGCTTTTGCCCGCGGCTTCGCTCGCGTGTACTATGAGTATTCCAAAGAACCAAGATATCAAGCAAGCAAGCATACAGGCAAGCAATCAAGCAGGTCCGCAATTGACCGAGAAATCGGTGAACATACCTACATAAAAAAATACATAAAGTGGAATGCATAACCTCCTCCTTTTTTAGAAGTCGGTTAAAGTGCCCTTTGCGGCCTACTTACAGTATAAACTTATGAATTTTGAAATTTTAGCTTTCTACAACCAGTAAAACGCAAAATCCCGTTTTTTTCCGTTCCCGTAAGAATTTCGGGAAATGTTTTCTTAATGCTCCCCTACACTCCCCAAACAACCTACATGCCGAATTTCAGCTTTCTATGACCAGTAAAACGAAAAATCTCGTTTTTTCCCGTTCCCGTTGGAATTTGGGAAAGTCCTCTCTCAATGCTCCTCTTCACTCTCCAAGCAACCTACATGCCGAATTTCAGCTTTCTACGACCAGTAAAACGAAAAATCCTGTTTTTTCCCGTTCCCGTGGGAATTTTGGAAAGTCCTCTCTCAATCCAGCTCTACACTCCCCAAGAAACCCACTTGCCAAATTTCAGCTTTCTACGACCAGTAAATCGAAAAATCCCGTTTTTTCCCGTTCCCGTGAGAATTCCGGAAAGTCCTCTCTCAATGCTCCTTTACACTTCCTAAGCAACCTATATGCCGAATTCCAGCTTTCTACGATCAGTAAAACGAAAAATCCCGTTTATTCCCGTTCCCGTGGGAATTTCCGAAAATCATAAAAAAACTGTTTTTTACTATTATAATTACCTAATTCTATGCCAAATATGAAGTCTAGTAATTATAGTTCATAGGATTCTGTTGAACTGAATATATAAATCCCGTTTTTTCTCGTTCCCGTGGGAATTTCGGAAAGTCCTCTCTCAATGCTCCTCTACACTCCCCAAGCAACCTACATGCCGAATTTCAGCTTTCTACAACTAGTAAAACGAAAAATCCCGGTTTTTCCTTATCCCGTAGGATTTCCGAAAATCCTTTAAACTGTTTTTACTTATATGCCAAATTTGAAGAGTCTAGTAATTACGAGGGGCGTTCAATATAAAGTGAGAATGAGATGCAAACTCTTTTAATATTACGAATTTAAATACTGGCCGGTAAAGCTAATCTATCTAGCTGATTGCTATGAAAAAAAAAAAACTAACTGTCTTTTGTTTAAAAAAATATACGGTAATTTCTTTGCAATGCTATTGAGTACGTTAGCGAAAATGGAGAAAATTGAACTGCGCGCCGTTATCAAATACTTGTATTTGAAAAATTTTTCTACGGACCAAGTCAATTTGGATTTGCGGGACACTTTAGGGTCTAATGCTCCTACGTATTCGACAGTCGCACATTGGTGCGCCGAATTTAGACGTGGAAGAACATCGACAATGGATGATCCCCGCTCCGGACGCCCTACTACAGCAGTAACTGAAGAAATTGTGAAAAAAGTCGAAAACTCAGTTTTGGCGGATCGTCGTGTCACAGTTCGTTTTATTGCTGAAAATGTAAAGATTTCAACGGGGAGCGTGCATAATATTTTACATGAACGCTTGGGTATGAAAAAGGTATCTGCGCGTTGGGTACCAAGAATGCTTACTGACACGCAAAAACAAACTAGACTAGAGATTTGTCAAGAAGCTTTGAACCTGATGCAGCAAGACCAGGAACTTTTTTTGGCGCGATTTATAACAATGGACGAAACATGGCTCCATCATTACGACCCTGAAACGAAACTGCAGTCTATGACATGGAAAAGGCCATCATCTCCAACTCCGAAGAAATTCAAGGTGAGCCCATCTGCCGGTAAGGTCATGGGCTCTGTTTTTTGGGATGGTAAAGGGGTATTAATGATTGAGTATCTCGAGCATGGAGCCACTATTACGGGCACTTTACCGTACCGTATTGGCGTACCAAACAAATAGCAACATTGCGCAATGAGATCCGCGAAAAACGGCGAGGTAAACTCTCGAAAGATGTGCTGTTCCACCAGGACAATGCCCCGGCACACAAGTCCGCCGTTGCAATGGCTGCAATTCGTGATGCTGGGTTCGATATCCTTAAGCATCTTCCGTATTCACCAGATCTCGCTCCCAGTGATTTCTACCTATTTCCGAGATTGAAACAATACCTGAGAGGCCAGAAATTTGAAGACGACGACGCGGTAGTCGCTGCAGTACAAGATTTTTTAAGTACTCAAGATGAGACCTTTTTTAAAAATGGAATTTTAAGTTTAGAAAATAGATATACTAAGTGTATTATGCTAAAAGGTGACTATGTCGAAAAATAAAATGACATTTGGTAAAGTTGTTTATAACATACTCATTCTCACTTTTTATTGAACGCCCCTTATAGTCCATAGGATTCCGTTGAACTGAATGCATAAATCCCGTTTTTCCCTTATCCCGTAGGAATTTTGATAAATCCTGACTTATGTAATACCTACTTGTGTATCAAATTTAAAGAGTCTAGTTATTATAGTTACTGAGATAGGGTCACTCGGAATCGAATATATAAATCCCGTTTTATCCCGTTCCCGTGGGAATTCCCAAAAATCCTTCTTTAGTAGATGCCTACATTGTATAAGGTATCTATGTGCAAAATTTCAAGTCTCTAGGTCCAGTGGTTTGGGCAAAACCTTAAAAACGACACCCATATTGATATTTAGACATTTCAACCCCATCGCACCCCATCCAGGGAGATGGTATTTTACGTATGCCACATCGGAAATTGAAAACCGTTGTTGTTTTCATAACCAGCGACCCGATAAACCATAGAAACAGTTGATTTTCAGACTTTGTTACCCTTTTCCCCCCTTTTAGGGGTTGAATTCTCAAAAAACCTGAAACACGTGTTTACTCATTTATTATAAGGAGTACTTCTGTGAAGTTTCGAATAAAATAGTCGAACTAATCTTGTTTCCCCATACAAACTTTGAACCCCCTTTTCACCCCCCTTAGGGAGTGAATTTTGAAAAATCCTTTCTTAGTGCACCCCTACACCTTATAAGGAACCTACATGCCAAATTTGAAATCTCTAGGCCCAGTGGTTTGGGCTGTGCGTTGATATGTCAGTCAGTCAGTCAGTTTCTTCTTTTATATATTAAGATATAGATTAATTTATGACAATTTTTTTAAGATGTGCTTATTTTAAAAGGGAATAACTCCAAAACTACCACACAAATAAATAAATAAAATAAATAAATAAATAATAAATATTAGACAAATCGATCGATCGATAATCTTACACAAATCGACCTAGTCCCAAACTAAGTAAGGCTTGTACTATAGGTACTAGACGACGGTAAACATACTTATATAGATAAATAAATCCTTAAATACATAGAAAACATCTATAACTCAGGAACAAATATTCGTGCTCATCACACAAATAAATGCCCTTACTGGGATTCGAACCCAGGACCTCTTGCTTCGTAGGCAGGGTCACTACCAACTAGGCTAAAGCGGTCGTAAAGAGAGATGCATTACTTTTGTCTAGTCTCTATTAAAAAAAAGTGATGACGTAAATCTGACGTTGAGGTTGTTATTATCATCAAATATTAAATTATTACAGTTCTTTTTTTGGTGAAAAGGGCAAAGGGAACATATTATCTATTCTGTGGTAATATTGGTAAATTCAGATATATTTTTTTAATTTCTTGTTTTTTTTTTTAAATATGGAGAAATATATTACAATAAATATTTTTTCTCAAACATGCTATGAAATATTGACGTTATGTTCCTTAAAATACGCCACGAACTGTCACGTTGCAGGTGCGGCTAGACGAGAGGTTAATAATGGAATTTCATACAACATTGCTGGCCAAGGCCAGCAAAGTGATCGTCTATTGTTTTATGTGACACAGCACCATGACGTTTAATAGGTCGACGTGGTCGACGTGGATGGATGGATGGACGAACGGATGGACGGACGGACGGACGGACGGATGGAGGGATGGATGGATGTTGATGGATGGATGGATGGATGGATGTTGATGGATGTTGATGGATGTTGGTTGATGGATGTTGATGGATGTTGGTTGATGGATGTTGATGGATGTTGATGGATGTTGGTTGAAGGTTGTTGATGGATGTTGATGGATGTTGATGGATGTTGATGGATGTTGGTTGATGAATGTTGATGTATGTTTATGGATGTTGATGGATGTTGTTGGATGTTGATGGATGTTGATGGATGTTGATGGTTGTTGATGGATGTTGATGGATGGATGGATGGATGGATGGATGGATGGATGGATGGATGGATGGATGGATGGATGTTGATGGATGTTCTTGTTCATGGATGTTGACGGATGTTGATGGATGTTGATGGATGTTGATGGATGTTGATGATGTTGTTGGTGATGGTGATGGTGATGGTGATGATGATGGCGGTGATGATGGTGGTGATGATGATGATGCATGTTTGAGAAAAACTCTATACAAGCCTTGGCCACGAACAGGGAATGCCGGCCTCGTATCTCTAGATGGCCTCGTTAACACTCGGCCATCTATAACTACTCGGCCGGCAATCCCCTATTTCGCGGCCGCTGCAGTAATGTACTATTTCTCAAACATGCTATGAAATATTGACGTTATGTTCCTTAAAATACGCCACGAACTGTCACGTTGCAGGTGCGGCTAGACGAGAGGTCAATAATGGAATTTCATACAACATTGCTGGCCAAGGCCAGCAAAGTGATCGTCTATTGTTTTATGTGGCTCAGCACCATGACGTTTAATAGGTCGACGTGGTCGACGTGGATGGATGGATGGACGGACGGATGGACGGACGGACGGACGGACGGACGGACGGAGGGATGGATGGATGTTGATGGATGGATGGATGGATGGATGTTGATGGATGTTGATGGATGTTGATGGATGTTGATGGATGTTGATGGATGTTGGTTGATAGATGTTGATGGATGTTGGTTGATGGATGTTGATGGATGTTGGTTGATGGATGTTGATGGATGTTGGTTAATGGATGTTGATGGATGTTGATGGATGTTGATGGATGTTGGTTGATGGTTGTTGATGGATGTTGATGGATGTTGATGGATGTTGGTTGATGGATGTTGATGTATGTTGATGGATGTTGATGGATGTTGTTGGATGTTGATGGATGTTGATGGATGTTGGTTAATGGATGTTGATGGATGTTGATGGATGTTGATGGATGTTGATGGATGTTGGTTGATGGTTTTTGATGGATGTTGATGGATGTTGATGGATGTTGGTTGATGGATGTTGATGTATGTTGATGGATGTTGATGGATGTTGTTGGATGTTGATGGTTGTTGATGGATGTTGATGGATGGATGGATGGATGGACGTTGATGGATGTTCTTGTTCATGGATGTTGACGGATGTTGATGGATGTTGATGGATGATGATGGATGTTGATGATGTTGTTGGTGATGGTGATGGTGATGGTGATGGTGATGATGATGGCGGTGATAATGGTGGTGATGATGATGATGCATGTTTGAGAAAAACTCTATACAAGCCTTGGCCACGAACAGGGATTGCCGGCCTCGTATCTCTAGATGGCCTCGTTAACACTCGGCCATCTATAACTACTCGGCCGGCAATCCCCTATTTCGCGGCCGCTGCAGTAATGTACTATTCCGTGTTTAGGAGGCAAAACTCTTTCGATTCCTGTAGTAATTTTCAGGTGTTTAAAAAAATGAAATTTCGTCAATTATCAGCACCCTGACAATGTTCGTGTGTCAAGATATTTTGTGTGATATATGCGCTTTTCCTCCCTCGCCGAACAATCTGCTATTGTATAGTGTCATACGCTGAACCGATTTATTTATTAAATTTTCAGGTTACTTGTAGAAATATGTGCATGATAATGATTTTGGTTGATCTTCTGGTAATAAATAAACATAAAAAAGCTCTTGTCCTTAAGTTCTCCTTTTTGTGAATCATCTTTGCATGTTTTTAAAAAATCTTTGTATTTAGAGACCGCGAAGTGCACAGTCAGCATCAAAAGTAGCTGGTCACTTTTGTTTTGTACCTTGTCGCTCTATAGTTAGGTGCAAAACGTCATACTTGATTGACAATTGTGTTATTACGACAAAGTACAAAAGTGACTTTTGATGCTGACCGTACATACACACTCGTTCACTAATGATCATTTAGATTTTAACATTATTACTCTTTTGATAAGCCACTGCAGGTTCCCTCGTTGCTTTTATGGCCACAAGCCAAGTTGGTTGGCTAACATCATACCATTCTTTATCTTGTCTTTTTTGCATCGGCGGAAATTAATGGAAAGTAATGGGAACTTGTCTTACTAATTTCCTCTTTCTATGTCTTATCTTCTTATCATTTGAATAATGAACTGTTCCAATAGAAAAAGTTAATCCAGCAGGTTTGCCTCTAGATCACCTAAGTTGTAAAGTGTGACAGGTTGTTTACGGGCCACTTTTGTACGGTCAGTGCGGGTCGAATCTCTATCATTAACGCTCTGTGAACGCGCGAGCCATGAGCCGTTAACACTGTTTGAGACCTGGTTATTTTGAGTGGCGATGTTTGTTCTGCCGTGATCTTATTTTTAAGATGTTTGGACTTCTCTAAATGTCTATATCTGTGTTGTTTTTTTTTTTTTATGTTATAAAGGCAAACGAACTAGTGGGTCACTTGATGTTAAATGATCACCACTGTCCATAGACACCCGCAGCGCTTTACGCGATGCCAGTGCGTTGTCGGCCCTAAAGGAAAGGGAACAGGGGAAGGAGGTGAGGGAGCGGAAGAGGGAAGGGGTGAGGTATTGGGTACGAAACGCAAGCAGGATTACTGCTGCTTCACGCCGGTGTTCTGTGAGAGGGTGGTACTGCCCCGGACGAGCCGGCCCATTCGTGATGCAGCGGCTAGCTACAACATGGCTCTACCACTACTATAATTATGTTTATAATTATTTGTTTAATTTTACATTACAATTATGAGTTACCTATTAGCGGATATTCGGATATCTTTTATCTATTAGCGGTTACGGTTTCGTCTTACGGCGACACAAGTTGGCGTCGCGCCAGTTTTCACATTTATACGATGCTTTGCACATTATCACAATGAGCTTAAGATCAGAGGGTTCGTGGCCTTAATGCCACCATTTATTGCAAGTGGTCTCTAAATTTTAAAGAAAGGAAATTAGGGAGTAAATACATATATCCCCTGATCTGACTTAGTTACAATCGAAACTCTAGAACTACATTATGCAATGGGTATCTATATCTGAAAATTTTTTGTTACAAGCTATCAGTTAAATAAACAATAAATAGTTAAACCTAAAAAAGTAAATGATAACATGTAATATTGTATGTTTACTTTATGATTTTTTTCTAGGGTAAATACATTTTACAACCGAATCTGGTGAAAGGGTAATTTGGTCGAGTGTGGCGATGATTTTCCGAAAGTCGAATTTTACTGCAAGCGATTTTTCCATTCGCAAAATTTCCCAATTTTTAATTTACTGTTCGTTTTCTTTCCCACAGGGTAAATTTGTGAAAATCTTTTTTTAGGGTTCCGTACCCAAAGGGTAAAAACGGGACGGGTCGAAAATGACCGCAAACCAATAGTAACGCTTCGTTAGTACCTAACCTATCGTACGATCGTACGCTACTTGTACCAACGAAGCGTTACTATTGGTTTGCGGTCATTTTCGACTTTCGTTTTTCACAATTGGATTTTTGACTCTAGTCAAAACAGCAATTATAAATCGATTGTACAATCGAAACTAAATCACCTCGTTTCGGGAAAACAACCACTAAAATTTCACGGTGTATATGTAAATGACGTTTAAAGCCAAGTTTAGACCTGCAAGAAAAATCGTGCAAGTTGAATTACAATGCACGGCCGCAAAGCAAACTACTTTGAAGTGGGCAATCGAACGCTGCAATGTAAAGCAACTTGCGCGATTTTTCTTGCTAGTCTAAACTGGGCTTAAGGCTTGAATATCGTAACAATATCATATAAAAACTATAAGTTTACTCCGTTTTCTACTCTTTAGTCGGACTCTACCTACTAAGTTTTTGTTGTAGATTATCAGTATCACCGTTTTTCTAAGTAGTCTATTTGAATGAGGATAATGTGTTATTTATTAGTCATATTTGTCAAGGCCTCGGAGGGGCAGGCTGACTATTCACTCAAGCATGTCGTGCATGTTAATATTTTCGCAGAAGCTATAATTCTTTGTAAATTTTGTTGCTGAAGTAGTCGTGTATCTTTAGAAATCTCCATGGCCTCAATTTTAGGGTTCCTAGTAAACCCTTATAGTTTCGTATTGCCCGTCTGCATGCCCGTCTACATCTGTCCGACCGTTCGTCCGTCCATATGTCATACCCTCGTATGTCATGCTAAAAGAAATTAGATATTCCAAAACTACAAATATTATTCCTTATTTTTGCTATCTATTTTTTCGAAGTATTCATCGTGAGCACTTATACACTTTTTCATCTGGCTAAACCACTTAGAAAATGTCAATAACCATCCTTCTTTGGGTATCTCAGAAATTTCATAGTTTTAGGCAGCCAGGGCACCTTCTTTGCTTTGACAACGACTTCATCTTTATTTTCTTTTATTTTCGTTAACAGGTAAGAATCACAGGGTTAAAGGTTAGGTGAATATGGCGGATAAGGGAGTGTAGTGACGTTTTTCGAACTAAAATAGTTAAGTGTTCTGGCTGAACTGTGCGGGGCGGCGTTGTCGTGGTGCCAGAGCAGGTGTTGAGTTCCTGACTTTGATCGCTTTTTACACCAAGCTGACAATACTTTTTGAGTACAAACTGTCACATACTTACTACTCGGAGTTGACAGTCCTTCGATTCGGTAGTACCGCAGTTGCGATATGCCGCCCCGTCTTTCAGAAAAAGGAGGCAACCATTTTTTTTTTTATTGATAGAGGGAGGCAAACGAGCAAGTGGGTCACCTGTTGGTAAGCGATCACCACCACCCATGAGAACCAGAAACCCCAGAAGGGTCACTAGTCCGTTGCCGGCCTT
The DNA here is from genome assembly GCA_947859365.1 of Archips crataeganus. Classification (NCBI taxonomy): domain Eukaryota; kingdom Metazoa; phylum Arthropoda; class Insecta; order Lepidoptera; family Tortricidae; genus Archips; species Archips crataeganus. The sequence goes on along the minus strand of OX402055.1, from coordinate 13,334,254 downwards.
TAAGGGAACAATACACTCTTTTCTTGAGGGACCCGATGTCATAGTTAGTTGTAAATACCGTAGACGGGAGTTGATTCCACAATTTAACTGTGCGTGGCAGAAAATGCCGACGGAAACGCACAGTTGTAGATTTGTTTCTATGTGCTTCGTTCTCGGCGACATTTTGTTGGAGTCGATTCATCTTCAAAGCATCATACTGTTGACTGCCGCTTTGTTTCAGGCTCGTAGTTATACAACCATGTTTTGTCACTTGTCAGTATATCATACACAGTTTTTTTGCGCCAGCGTCGCATTTATTTATCATAAAGTTACACCAATCCACGCGGCGTTCTTTCTGCAAATCGTTGAGTTTTTGCGACACCCACCTCGAATGACGCTTATGGTGGGACAGTTGTCTATGAATTATGGTTTGCAGCGCTGCTGATCCAATGCCTAGATCACGCTCAAGCTCTATGTATGTAATTCGTTGGTTCTCACGAGTATTTTTTTCCACGACTTGCATATTTTCTTGAGTAGAGGTCGCCCTGACTTCGTCTCATCTTCAAAGCTCTCCCACCTTCTTATAAATTTAGCAAACCAATTAAAAACAGTTGCACGAAAACAAGCAGACTCACCAAAACTTGTGGTTAAAAATTCAAAACATTCTTGCAGCTTTAAACCTTTTTTAAAGTCATGATAAATCATAACTCGAAAATCTCGTCGACTAAGTTCCATCGTTACCGCAAACTCCCGCCAGATTCAATCAGAAAAAAAAAATGTTACGTAGATTTTTGGAGTATTCCAAATTTAAATTTATAGCCATATAACCAGCCTTTACAATGGTATATTACTAGCTAGTATCGATCAAATAAGCATAGAGTACCTATCTAATTTCTTTTGGCACTACCCTCGTACACATTTTCGACAAAAATTAAGTTTGTACTAATGAAACTTCGTAAGTACGCGTCTTCCGTGAACAAAGTTACAAATACGTACGTAATAAATATGTTGCTAAGATTTTCTTGAAAAACGTTTGGGATGGCCATGCTTCATACATCAAACATAGGTACATCACAGAAAGAAAAAAACATGTATACACGTATGATAATTCAAGTGACGTGTGAAGAAGCATTGTTAAATAGGTCTCTGAAGATGACTACGAGGTTTCTCACTTTATAGTAACTACTTGGATGATTTTTATCCCTTCTCAAAGCTGAGCAATTCAAAAATAAGTAGCGTTAAATCCTGGGGCTAAAATTCAGAAACGGCCCAACACGGTTTGCGAGCGGTAATTCAATCGTTTGCGAGAGGATAGGGATGGGTTGAGCTTGGGATGAGCCTTTATTTCTTGTTAATTCGCTTTGTAAATAAATAAATAAGGCTCATCCCAAGCTCAGCCCAAACTTCTCGCAAACCAGTGATTTTTGGCGTTAATGAATAGCAGTTCATCCTTATCCTCTCGCAAACGATTGAATTACAGCTCGCAAACCGTGTTGGGCCGTTCCTGAATTTAGCTCCTGTTCTTACCGTCTAGTCTGAGTACCGGATTATTTTAATTTGCACAAAAATACCAACAGGTAGGTACTTACTGCCAATAGGCTTACCCTTAGTAAACAAGCTCTTAAGCTCGCAGACTCAATATTATGTGATAGACTAAAGTATTTATTTATTATTATTATTTTTAGACAAATTTTGCTATCATTAATCGGTACAAGCTACCGTTAAAGGTATTTTCGGCAATAAACAACCAGTACTTAGTCGAAGGATCGTCGAACGTGCAAGGTGCGAAAGGGTTAGCGTGCTGAGTAATTATCACAGGCAGCTGTTATACGAGCTCCCCCAAAGTCTACATGCGATGGCAAAAAGCTCGTATCACCGCGTGCTCGATGCCTGACCGCGAACACCCCGCGCAGTGGTCAAAGCCGCTGTGTCTGTCAACAAAAAAACCAAGTAAACAAAAATCTTTTTGCGGTTGCGGCTTACCTTTACCGAGTGTGTTCCAGACCGTGAACAATCGCGGTGAATTAACATGTAGAGCGTTTATGAAAGAGGCTGTTTGTAAAGCCAGTCGTCGTGCAATAATACCAGCTATGCATGCTCTGCTGTCATCGTAAACGGATTGTGTAGTTTGCAAATTGTTCTTAATAGCTCACCACGTACCGCGGGGATATAATCTTACTTTAAAATAAGTTACATAGCTACAGTCTTTCTGTCATAAGTTGTAATAACGTATTTATTTATTGTCTTTATAGCTAGTTCAAATTATGAATTCGTGGTAATGAGACAACGGAGAGTATAGTTGACCAGGAAATTCCTTAACTACGCTATGGATCAGTCAATGTGACAATCAGCCATGTTATGTTTTTGATAGTGTCCGACCGAAACACGATTTTTAGCCGAAACCGAAACCGAAACCGAATATTTGGTTTTTTTCTGATTTCGGCCGAAACCGAAACCGAAACCGAAAATTTTGAAGACGTATCATATCAAACAAAATATTCAAAATTACTTTACAAATCGTAAGGAAAAGGTTATTGCAAGGATTTCTTATATGACAACAGATACTTTTTTTGTTAAACAAAATAAAAAACGTTTATTTTTAATGAAGAATGACTTAGCATAGGTATTATATTATTCAAAACAAACAACCTATTCTTATCACGTCTAAACTAAATTCACAATCCTAATATCAAACGTATTGTTCATTAATCACAGCATAAAATGCAGTAACAGATTCTAAAAAGTAAATAATAATTTAATAAATAAACAACATTCACCATATTTTGTCGCGCGCCATGATTGTGGTTCACAAACAAACTAGGTACTATCGCTGGTCCCAGGCCCTATACTACGAAGCGCGAAATTCGAACTTCGTTTCATGCCGTTCCGCTCACGCTAATGGTATTTATTACGAGAGTGAGAGGGACCGCACGATCCGAACTTCGAAATTCGAATTTCGTAGTAACCCCCCAGCTGGGCCGGCCGCCGATGCATTACCAATACCTACCCGGCCGAGCGTGCCCGAATTAAGCCGAGCGCTCCCGATGCGAGAGCCGCGAGAGGCCGCGAAGTAATTTCGGCCCGGCCGAAGGTTTCGGCCGGATTCTGGCCGAAACCGAAACTTCGACCGAAATCACTTTTTTGGCCGAAATTGGCCGAAACCGAAACCGAAACCGAAACTTCGGTCGGACACTAGTTTTTGATATTAGAAGTGTCAAAAAAAATTATGCAGCACTTACTTCGTTGACTAAACAAGCATTGGCAGAAAAACATGAAAGCCAATAGGTATAGCTTCCAAGTTTTTGTAAGATGCTAAGTAATGCAAACTAAAAACCTCACACACTTGTTTTCAGAATAGGTACCTACTATGGATTTTGCATGAGAACCAACTGACGTAATGGGTTCTTGAAGTTAAATAACGATTGACCGGGTGCCAGTCAGTTAGCCGCGTGATTAGTCCGCAGAATGGGGGCTCGCTCACGCTTGACTAGATGCTTTTGCATCGTTCGCTTTTCAGCAAATAATGCCTTCAATCGTTTACACGAATCACTGCCCAGCGCCCCTGGTCGTCAGTGAGAGCTCTATCAATTACCGCCTGGTTAACTTCGTGTGTATTTTTATTAAAGTCTTTCGTTAATTCGAAGTGTGTTGTGTATGTTGGTTTGTTGTTACCTGGCTGCAGGAAAGGCAAATAAAGTATCAGAGTTCTACGTGGTAATATCATCATTTAGATGCAAAGAAAATTTCGTCACGTTATCATGCATAACATAAACCAATTATTATGATTATGACTATAGGCTAGGCATTGTTCAGGCTAAATGGGTGAGCGAGCGACATCAAACGTTGACGATTTTCAGAATCAAATTAAGCAGATGCATTTGCCGAAGCTGCAATGATGTTTCTGGAAATAATTATTTGTTACCACTATGATGTATATTAATTTGTTTCAAGACTAGCTGCTTTACGCAATATCGTCTGTATATGTAATATATTTTTTTTTCTTAGTGAATGATTGTTTTCATTGCTTGAGTAGTAGCTTTAGAGATTACCCATAGGGGTAAACGTGGGTTGGTGTATAGACACCAACCCACGTTTTCATTATGTTACTATAGAAGCATAAATTAGCACATACATAATATATATTAGTATATGTATTATTATACAGGAAGGAAAGTAGGGAATTGCCTGACGAGGTAGATAGTCGGGCAATTCATGTATGTTTTTCTCTAACAATTTTTTAATTCGAGTCTTTTTATTTTACTGACTACTTGCATTGTCAGCCAAAACAAACGACTAACTAAAATCTTGTAAAAAGTCATTGACTGCATTTGCATTATCATACAATCTCCGTGGGTACCTAGTATAGTCGACCAAGTATTTCCATTACCACTAAGGTTCAATGTCAGTTGTACGGCTTAAAACTTCAAAGGTCATTTTCACTTGCAAGTCATTGTGACAATCGGCCTTATTATTTTTATTCTGATGTAGGAACTGTCATTAAAAATGGTAAAGCACTTTCTTGGTCGACTATACCTTCCAAATTGTATACTCAATTTATTTTAACATTTGCATTTTAACGGTAAGATTTGCACACGTTTTTAAATGAAGCAACTAAACTATTAAAAATTGTGTTAACTTCTATTATGAAAACATAATAAATACCGCTAATAAATGTACATGTAGGTATTTTTAGTCCATTTGTGTTCGAAATACCGAGAAACGTGTGTTAACAGTTTGACCGTTAATTCAAACCTTAAATTAAACGAAGTCTAAGTTAGTCCGACCATTTGCTAGAAGTGGATAAAATGCGACTTATAATATTGATAGGTACTTAAATAAACGAACATTAATTTCCATTCCACACGAATTGACACGGCATCATGGCGTTCAATTCGCTTCGGAGCAAAATGCCAAAACGCAAAATGTACACTTTACGCAAAATGTAACCAATGGCAAAATGTACAATACGCATGTTGTACACAACGCATCTTGTGGAATACGCGAAACGTATGTAGAATAAGTAAAAATTAGGTACATTCGCAAAATGTAAAAATCGGACAAAAAATATTTATTTCTTTATTTATTCATTTTCCGCTTTGTACATTTTGCGAACGTACTTTTTGCTTATTGTACGTTCCGCGTATTCCACAATATGCGTATTGTTCATTTTACCAATGTATACGTTTTGCGTGTAGTGTACGTTTTGCGTTTTGTGCATTTTGCTCCGAAGGGGTTCAACCATTACTATGAGCAATATTTGCTTTTTGGTTCATTATGACATTCTGCCACTACGCTAATTAAAAATAAATATTTATGAATTCTCTGTTTTCTCTTAAATCACAGTTGGAAATAAAATGAAATAAATACCTAGTAATAATTTTTTACTAGTAATAAATTTGTTAGTTATATGATATTTTTTTATCTAGTTTACTCAGTTTACTTATAATTTCTTTATTTTTTTTTTGTTTTTTTTTTTTTATTAAAAGCTTTTTATTATCTTGCAATGTATGTAAGTATGTATGTACGGGTCAAATCTTGCAAGTTGAATTTGACCCACTTGCAGTGGTTGGATTTACTTGAAATTTGGTGTACGTATGTAGGTTGGATGACAATACAAGTACAGTCTACAAAAAGTACAGTCAGTGAAAAAGCTTGCATTGAAAATGAAATTTTTAACAAAAATTTTTTTTTTTTCATTGCATGTTTGAGAAAAGCTCTATCAAGCCTCTGCCGCGAATAGGGATTGTTGGCCTCGTATATCTAGATCTATAACTACTCGGCGGGCAATCCACTATTTCGCGGCCTCTGCAGTAATGCACTATTAAAACCCATTTGCAATATAACAGGTAGGTAATTTAACACAGAAGTACGTAGAAATAGTACAAAAATAAAGTTAGAAAAAAAAGATTCGGTCCAATAGATCAATTTTACCACATTCTGATATTTTACGGACACACTGCGATGGAAAACGCCGAGTTGGCTTGGCGGTATAAGATTAATCTATGGTCCTTTCGACTTCACATGCTATTAATTGAAGGGATGTTTACAAAAACAACATAACTGACTAGACTGGTTGACACTTGTAGAAAAATAATTTTACTGACATTAGGTGTCGACCAGTCTAGTCAGTTATGTTGTTTTTGTAAACATCCCTTCAATTGAAGTTTTAAAAAGTTAGCGAAGTGGAAAAAAAAATCAGTACAATACGTTTACTTTTGCCCTTTTCACCAAAAAAAGAACTGTAATAATTTAATATTTGATGATAATAACAACCTCAACGTCAGATTTACGTCATCACTTTTTTTTAATAGAGACTAGACAAAAGTAATGGATATGGCCTAGTTGGTAGTGACCCTGCCTACGAAGCAAGAGGTCCTGGGTTCAAATCCCGGTAAGGGCATTTATTTGTGTGGTGAGCACGAATATTTGTTCCTGAGTTATGGATGTTTTCTATGTATTTAAGTATTTATTTATCTATATAAGTATGTTTGTCGTCGTCTAGTACCCATAGTACAAGCTTTGCTTAGTTTGGGACTAGGTCGATTTGTGTAAGATTGTCCCCTAATATTTATTATTTATTTATTTATTTATTTATTTATTTATTTATTTACTTTTAGTTTACCACTGACAGATTGCTTGCCTTCATTTCATTTCCAACTTTAACACCATACAAATAAAGTAGTTATTACAAAATCTGCAAACGTGGGTAACAGTATTCTAAAATTGGCTTTATTTGTAGGTCGTTAAAGTTGAATATGAAATGAAGGCAAACCATCTGTCAGTGGTAAACTTTATGTAATTTTACTGTATATCTATTTTACTCCTAGTTAATTCAATTTCTAGCTCGTTTTTAGGATTCCGTACCCAAAGTCTGTCTGTCTTTCCGTCTGTCACAGGGCTCTTATCTCATGAACTGTCATAGCTTGACACTTGAAATTTTCGCCGATTTTGTATTACTATGGCTGCTATAACAACAAATACTAAAAATAAATAAAGTAAAAATTAAAGGGGGTTGTCATACGAGAATCGTGTTTTTTCAACTTTTTTAGGTTGCTAGGCGTTGCTAGGAGTCCGACTCGCACTTGACCGATTTTTTAATTTCGAAGAACAAAACTGAAGCATTTCTCGTGTTCTATTTTTAAAAGAAAATATCAGAGCATGTTTGAGAAAAGATAGATATATTAGTAAAGATATAATAAAGTTCTACATTACACGTACAATTCATGTAAGTCTTACTGGCGCTGCGTTACCCTCATTCAATTATACACTGCACTTGTTATTAATGTCTGTTCGTAAGTAGGCCAGTACTCATTCTCGGCTGTATGATGGACAGAAAAATCTTACTGGCGGTTATGTCGGTATTGAGACATTATCATTTATAACTACGGAGTTCAAATCAAACTGTTGATTAATCCAGAGTTTCCAAACTGCGTCTTACTGTCCAGGCGCTTCGAAACGGTGCATTGGGGCCACCTCCAAAATAGAGCTAATAGTTATGAAAGAATTATCTTGTACGGTCAAGTGCAAAAATATGTATCAATTTAATCCTCTCATTAAATATGTACAGATACCTTAATTCGACGACATAAGAACTATGGGACAAATTTATGAGAATTATGGGCAAGTTGCGGACTGGCAGCGCAGCGTGGGACGTCCACCAACAAGATGGACGGACGATTTGGTAAAGTCCGCAGGTTCAAGGTGGATGCAAGCCGCTTGCAACCGTAATGAATGGGTATCAATAAGGGAGGCCTATGGCCAGCAGTGGACGTCAAGCGGCTGAAATGATGATTATGATGAGCAAGTTGTATGCACCCATATTTTTACAGTTGACTGTATCTGTACTTGTACATACTCATTTGGTTTTATAACAAAGTACCTACTGCGATGTCCGAAGTAAAATGTATGCTCGACTTGGCGGGGGCACTGCCGTGCCCCCCGAAACAATATTATGAATTAGATGTTATACATGTCAGTAGGTGTTCAAATGTTTTTTTTTGTTTCAGCCCCAGCGGTACAGCTTTGAGCACATTACCGCAACTAAGGGAATACCTCCAGACAGCCGGTACTTGCAAGTGCGGGCTGCCTTGCCCTTTAAGACCTGAGACCACCTTCAGTTTTGACCCTAAGGTAAAGTGAAAAAGATTAAGCATTTAAATAAACGTATCTCTACTATGTAGCCATGGTTGTTTGTGATTGCATCGCTGAGGCAATTCATCGAGTTATCGGAATGCTTGCGGTCGTCTCGTTCTACTTTTTGCTTGCTGGGAATGATTCCGTTTAAGCTGCCTGCAGAGCCAGCCAGCTTTTTGCGTTTCATCGACCATCACTTCAAACGCAAATGTGTCGTTTAAATAAATTGATGAACGTTTATAGCACCATTTGTAAAAAGTGGAACCATTACAGACATATAAATATATCATTTTAATAGCATTACTTCGAGTTATTTGTAGAGTTTTATTTTCTGCACGTTACAAGTTCAACTTCTTTTATGTATTTAGTGTTTTTCACACAACAGTACACTTATTGATCAGTCTTGAAACAATGTAACATAATTACACGTAAACGTGTGGAAGGCTTCCTATAAGGGTACCTATGTATTAGAATACCGAAGTACGAAAGATCGAATGTATTAAAATATCGAATAGCTCAAGTAATATTTTTCTAAGGATTTCGTATGTGTACGGAATCATCCAAGTTTAGGTATGTTTTATACCTTAGGTTAGGCTACTATTTACTCTTAAACTACATATAATTTCCAAGCAATCTTAGCCGCTATAATTTTCCTAGTAAATTTGATATATTTACTACCCTTCTGAATTTTTTCAAATTTTTCCACCCAACAGTTTAGATTTTAGAGGGGGGGGGGGACGGCCGATTTTAATGACAATTTTCACTTTAAAGTTGAATATTTCGCAAACAGATCACTGAATAGAAAAATCATGTTAGCAACTCCGCAATGATTTTAATAGACCTATCCAACGATACCCCACACTATAGGGTTAGCCGAGGAAAAAAAATCACCCCCACTTTACGTCTTTTCTACCCTAAAAAATTTTTTTTTACTTTTTTTTATTCAATCACTTTGTCGGCGTGACTGATATATATATTCATGCCAAATTACAGCTTTCTAGTACTAACAGTCTCTGAGCTTAGCCGCGGACAGACAGACAGGCAGACAGACAGACAGACAGACAGACAGACAGACATACAGACAGACAGACAGACAGACAGACAGACAGACAGACGGACGGACAGACATGGCGAAACTATAAGGGTTCCTAGTTGACTACGGAACCCTAAAAACCTTTCGGTCTTTTGACCAATTAGATATTTTAATTCATTAGGTCTTTCGTACTTCCGTATTATATTATAATACATATCCACCTATGTATAATTGTTATATTTAATGACTGGTCTTTTATTTTACAATATTAAAATTGTTCATGGACACATGTTGACTGTTGACATAAATACGCGATAAATATTCCAAATTAAGCTTATCGAGTGAAGGGTTGCCTGCAAAGTGAGTAAAACGAGAGGTAAATTTATTAATTGGGGCAATTATCATGTCAGCGTCACCTTGTCGCTACGTTTGGGTGATAAACCTCCCTTTGCCGATGTCTGCCTTGTCGTTGCTGTTTTACATACAAATTATATTACGAGTATTTTTCGTTGCGCACTTGTTTTACGATCGACAAAATAATTTTATTATTAAATGTTATTTACCTTGCTGAATGACAACACGTGCAGTCGGCCACAAAAATATGTGTACATTTTCTTGCTTAAGAGGGTACGATGGCTGAGAGACTTGAGAAATAGGTATTTTAATGAAATGTCGCTGTCTCGCCCGAACTCCTCCGTGTCAGTACAGCGAGAGCAGGACAACTGCAGCTCAGACCGTTATTAGGCGCGTAAAATTGATCAAAACAGCATTTCGTAATCCCCTGTTTTCTTCTCGAAAACTGGACCAATAAAATTATTTTTTTCAAAAATAATTAGAGGACAGATTTAGCTATGCCCCTATGTTTTCCTTTTTTTGTTTATATCAGGGATTCTTTTCTGATGAGTGTCTGAAAATGACGTTGAGATTGGGCAATTTTTTCAGTTTTTGAAAGCTCATATTTCTTATGTTAATTGAAATATGGAAAAAAACGAAACATAGGGGCATAGCTGTGGTAGATACAGATTACACAGTAAAAAAAATTGGCACTAAAGCCATTATCCAGGGAGGAAACAGGGGATTACGTTTGTATGGAGAAATGGTGCCCATCGTACCCTCTTAAGGCGAGGTTCTTGAAGCGCGCCACGTTAATTTACACCCCGCACCCCGCCCGCGCAAAAGCTACGATCGCCGCGCGCGCCGTGAACTCGCCGCCGGAGGTCACGCTTGCCAGCAACAGTGTAATATAATTTTCTCAAACATGCTATGAAATATTGACGTTATGTTCGTTATAATACGCCACGAACTGTCACGTTGCAGGTGCGCCTAGACGAGAGGTCAATAATGGAATTTCATACAACATTGCTGGCCTTGGCCAGCAAAGTGATCGTCTATTGTTTTATGTGACACAGCACCATGACGTTTAATAGGTCGACGTGGTCGACGTGGATGGATGGATGGATGGATGGATGGACGGACGGATGGACGGACGGTCGGAAGGACGACCGGACGGACGGACGGATGGATGGATGTTGATGGATGTTGATGGATGTTGATGGATGTTGGTTGATGTTGGTTGATGGATGTTGATGGATGTTGATGATGTTGTTGGTGATGGTGATGGTGATGGTGATGATGATGGCGGTGATGATGGTAGTGATGATGATGATGCATGTTTGAGAAAAACTTTATACAAGCCTTGGCCACGAACAGGGATTGCCGGCCTCGTATCTCTAGATGGCCTCGTTGACACTCGGCCATCTATAACTACTCGGCCGGCAATCCCCTATTTCGCGGCCGCTGCAGTAATGTACTATTACAGTAGTGTAAGTTGCGACCGAGTCCAAGATCACGCTGTAATTTAAATGTTTAGATGCAATTACTTAGATTACTTTTGTGTTATAAATGTAACATATGAAACTTTTTCGAAGTGGATACTTCTTTGTCCGCAGCTTGTACAGTTCCAGAATTTCAGTTAGATACAAAACTAAACTATTAGTACGGGATCCCTCCATAAGACGACCTTCACCGAGTTGGTTAATGGATGAAAAGTATTTTATGTTAAATTAAATATGTTAATAAATATATTGCAAGTGGGTTGACTAAGAAACTTCAGTCCAGAATATGATTACTAGCTTAGCCCGCAACTTCGTACGCGAAGACAATAACGTTAGTTGTTTGGATGAAATTTGGCACACAGGTAGTTTATTACATGGATTAACACATAGGATAATGCCAGGAAAATGCAAAGTTCCCGTGGAATATGAATAAGTTAATTCTATAGCTGCTAAGCCGTGGTGGCCTAGTGGTTTGACCTATGGACTCTTTAGCAGAGGGTCGTGGGTTTGAGCCCGGGCTTGCACGTCTGAGTTTTTCCGAATTCATGAGCTATTTTACGTTTGAAGTTCTGCCCAAGTCCTCTCGTTCTGGGAGGAGGTCTGTGCCTGATTGAAACAGGCTTTTTTTATCCCGAGAAAGTGCAAAGTAAAGTTCCCGCGGGATAGAAATCACTTTTTGACCTATTTTGAAAAAAATCAGAGACAATGTAGATTTTTATTAGTGAAATCATTTTAAAAATCAGCCCCTATATTCAATTCACTTATTTCTATCCCTTAGGAATTTTGTATTTTCCCGTAGAAAAGTAGCCTACGCCATTCAAATCAGCCCCAAATTTGGATTGACTTACTTCTATCCCGCGGGAATTTCGCATTTTCCCTAAGAAGAGTAGTCTATATGAATCAGGAATAGTGCAGCTTTCCATTGGTGAAAGAATTTTTAAAATCAGCCCCGAAGAAAAATTCAGTTTTTTTTATCCCGTGGGAATTTTACATTTTCCCGATGAAAAAGTAGCCTGTCAATTGGGGATAGTCATATGAAAGTTTTTTAAAACCAGTGCCAAAGTTGAATTTACTTATTTCTATCCCACGGGAATTTTGTATTTTCCCCGGTAAAAGTACCCTATATCAATCAGGGATACTGTAGCTTACTATTAGTGAAAGAATATAAAATCAGCCCCGAATTTGAATTCACTTATTTCTATCCCGCGGGAATTTTGCATTTTCCCGAAGAAGAGTCTATACTATACCAATCCGGAATGGTGTAGCTTTTAATTGGTGAAAGAATTTTTAAAGTCAGCTCCGAGGTTGATTTAAATTTTTTCTATCCCGTGGGAATTTTGTATTTTCCCGAGTAACAAGTAGCCTTAGTCAATCGGGGATAGTCATACCACATAATATGTAAGATTTTTTTAAAATCAGCCTCTAAATTGAATTAATTTATTTCTATCACGTGGGAATTTTGCATTTTCCCGGAAAAAAAGTAACCTATGTTATCAAGGCTAGTGTAGCTTTCTAATTCTGAAAGTATTTTAAAAATAGGCTCAATAGTTTCAGAGATTCCGCTACAAACAAATAAACAAAGAAACCTTAGATATTTCCCTAACCCGTGGGAATTTCGAAAAATCCTTTCTTAGTGCACCTCTACAATACTGAAGGTACATGTGTGCCAAATTTCAAGTCTCTAGCCCCAGTAGTTTAGGCTGTGCGTTGTCTGTCAGTCAGTCAGTCAGTCAGTCAGTCACGGTACTGTTTTATAGGTATAGATGGTTTTTAATCGGTGGTGATCTGTATGCCTAGTATAAGTTTTCCTTCACTTCAATACTTCTCGATCGCGTTTACGTAAAAATTTCAATTCTATGGAAACATGGAAGCGCGCGCGCGGAGACGCTGTCCATGTTTCCCTAGTAATTGATTTTTTTACGTAAACGCGATCGAGAAGTATTTCGTGAAGTAAAAACTTATACTAAGCATACAGGAACCAATTTTTCTAGATCAGTATTCGATGGCGACCTCGTTTAAGTCGCAGTTTAAGAAGCACTCTATGCCCGTACTGTTTTTCTTTGTACACTGTGTACTGTGTATAGTTGCGTGGATGGGCGTTTCTTTTTGTGTGTGGCGGTTGCATTGAATAGTGGTAAATAACAGAAATAAATGATGATACTACTACCCACATCAAGGATATTTAGTCGTAATGTGGAGCGCTTCAAAAATTGGCAAGCGTCCGACCTCCAACACGTTCCGCTCGGGACTGAGCGGCGGGCTGGGAGCGGGGCGGCAGTAAATCGTGCCGTGAACTTCGTTAATATTGGGTTAAAAATTATATGTTTTACAAAATTAACAAAATTAAACCCGACGGACATTACATAATTACAGACGTTTATTTTGATGTGACTTTCAATACATCAAGTAGTATAATATTGAAATGAAATGAGTTTAAAGGTACAAAATAGGGGTATGTTTGGATTTTTTTTCTATCGAGTGAAGTTTGTCCAACGTACATATATTTTTTTCACGTGTTTAATCATTACCGTTTCTAGATAAAATTAAATTAAAAATTACGTTTCTCAGAGGTACCTCGCCTTAAGGCCCTATTTACATTACTCCAGTAAAATCATTAAAGCATGACATTGCGGGTTCGCGATGCTAACGAGTTACAAAGATCAAACGAGCACCACAGTGGCATGCTACTGGAATGATTTTACTGGAATAATGTAAACAAGGTATAAGGTCACTTATTCTCCTAACAATAATAATTATTATTATTATTAATTCTCTGTCAATCTTTAAATCAATGCTTAAGGTGTACTATCTGTCTTCTTGTAATTATTAGCTTTGTTATAGTTTATTTATTTATATGTGGCTGTTTATCCCAATGCTTATATTTGTTTTAGACGTGTACTTATTATATGTACGATATATGTATGAGTAGATGTACTATTTTTTGTAGCGTTTTAATTTTCTGATCCACTGTTGATGCACCACCTGCTGTAAACTAGTCCTTCCTTCTTTCTGGTAAAGGGTTGCCTGGAAGAGATCGCTCTTAAGCGATAAGGCTGCCTATTGCTTACCTTGTAACTTACTCTCTGTGTACCTGTTTTCTGTATTGCTTACTATTCCTGGTGTACAATAAAGAGTCATTGTATTGTATTGTATTGTAATAATTCACTTAAAGAGATTATAAATTTAGTATGTAATTGATCTGTCGTATTTTTATTTACTTGTATACACTTTTTCCACCTTTTTAAAATGCAGAAAGTGAATTCTAGTCGACTGTACAGAAAAATAAATAATTTCCAATTATTTTTTGATTTGTACATATAATGGTGTGCTGCGTCAATCGTCTCCCAAATAGTTTTAACATCAAGTTGAATTAGTCAAATCTTTATTTTTTAACTGTTTTGGTTTAGTTACTTGGTAAATAAATAAGTATTGCGTGGGAGTTAACCAACAGATAATTCATACTAATGCTAATCGTTTAGGTTCACTTCGTTCACATTCCCATTTCAAATATTATTTATTTTTATTAGCAGTTACGTCTGCTCACCGAAACTAATTATTATTCCCATTTCATCCATATTCCCATTTCGTCCTTTTCCCACTTCGTCCTTTTCCCACTTCGTCCACATTCCCACTTAGTCAAAATCCCCATTTCGTCCATATTCCCACTTCGTCCACAATCTCACTTCGTCAACATTCCTAGCCGATTTTAATCAGGTTTTCGCTATCACTTAGCTTAATTCTCAGGGAAGATTTTATTTTGTGATTTAGATATTCATGTTAAGAAAAATACTTGCTAAGCACGGTGCGGGTCAATACTATTCAGATACGCTACCAATTTCGTTAGTATTTTGTTACGAAATGAGAATGTAGACGAAATGGGAATATGGACGAAATGGGAATGTGGACGAAGTGGGAATGTGAACGAAATGGGAATATGGACGAAATGGAAAATGTTGACAAAATAGGAAGTGGACGAATTGGGAATTGATTGTGGACGAAATGGGATTGGTCACGAACTAGGAAGTTGACAAAATGGGAATATGGACGAAGTGAACCTAAACGGTGCTAAGGTACCTTAAACATTCCGAAGAGTTAAAAATGTATGTAAATTTACTGAGTGGTATTAAACCAGCCTCATAATTTGGTCGTGATGTATACATACACTACATGCTCGAGTCCAGTCTCGAGATCTGACGAAGTGGTCGAGAGGTATGTCAATCTAGTCAACGCATTTTTGTCAAAGAAAGGCTTAATGTTATGATATAAAATGTGGCGATCCATGGCTAAAGGGTCCTTATGGCAGGTATTGAGTTAAGCACAGGTCCTAAATCTATGTTAAATAAGCTATTTAACACAGAAAGAAGCATGACCCTAAGTGTCATACTTTAAAAAAAAAAACATCAAACTTACACTTGCTAAAATTGCACTTTTGAGAAAACGTCAAAAGAAGTTTGAAACTAACTTTAAGTATGTTCCCATTGGAAGTTACATAGATTATGATTGATTTTGTATCTGAAGGAGTTTTTCTTTTGAACTCAGTCATGGTTTTATCAATGTGACTTCCAGATCCTGAGAAAACGGCTTTTGATAACAGCAACACGCTTATAAGAATGAAATTAATAAAAACATGTTTTTCAGCTTTGTCTTTAATATGTTGTAATCTGAACTATTGTGTACTGGACGGTGTACTGCCGTTTGGCAAATTATTTTTCCCAAATATGACTTCCCAAATAACTTATCGCAATAGTTTCATTTCCCAAACGAATGTTTAGCAAAGTTATATTTCGCATTTTATTCATTTGGTCAAGTCATCGTTTGGCAAAGTTACACTTCGTCAAGATTTTATTACGCAAATGTTTATTAAGCAAATGTTTTATTTTGTCATAAATTATATGCCAAAAAAATGTTTGCCAAATTTGTCACTTCCCATGCTCAACTCATTTCCCAAACGAATATTTTGTTGCAGATATACAATAGTAGGTAACATTGTTAGGCATATCGCCGGCAGCGAGCGAGCGAAGCGAGCGAGCAAGACCTTTCAGGGCAGAAGCGACTCGGACAGGTTAGGTTCAGAAGGCTAAGGCGGGAGCGAAGCGTAGCGTAGCTCCCGCCTTAGCCTTCGATGTTAGGTATTTTTTTATGACAGCACAGAAAAGGATTATTACTTATATTATGAAATGTCATACAACCATGACATTGAATGTTTTCCATGCTTTAATGTAGTAGTCTTAGATGCAGTACACTTCTTCACTTTATCCCGCCGTAATTCACAATACCAGTATTATTAATTTTTATCCTACGCACTACTCAAATGGGGATATAAACCGTATGCCATGCAATGTTTTGGGATTGGTATGTTATGCCAAACGATACATTTGCCAAAAAAAATTTGGGAAAATAGAACATGACCATGTAATTATTTGCTAAACAATCACTTGCCAAAAAAGAGTTTTGCTGACTGTTAAATTGCGATAAGTAGTTTTGACAATTGAGTTTTTGCCAAATAAAAATTTGGGAAAAAAAGTTTGCGATGTGATACTTTGGTAAACATTTTTTGCCAAACATTAGTAATCCTTTTCGTCTTCCCCTATAACAATAACAAATTTAGTACAGTGAGTTCTAAAATATATTTATTCAATCCACTGGAGTATCACCACAAAATTCTCATTATTGTTCTACAAGTTTTATTTTCTTATTTATATACGATTAAAGTTACGTAAACATTACAATTTGACTCCCATACATTTGGGAAAAGGGTCTTAATGACCAATCACAGACAAAACATATTAATAATTACATTAAGGCACAATATTAACATTATTTATTTCCTAATCTTGTATTAACACAGAATACCGAAGAAAAAAGGTTATTATAAATTTACTCAAAATCTTTATCTGTAAGGAGTTATTCTCATTTAACGTCAACGAATAATTTACACAGTCGGTTACTACTAAGGAACTATTCATAAATCACGTAATAAAGATAATTTCACGCGATTTCTGATAGGGGCAGTATAAGGGTGGGGGGGGGGGGGGGACACATTCCAATTATAATCATTTGCTAGTAAGTAATGTCCCCCAGGTCATTAATATGTATACATTTTTTGGCCTTGTCGAATGCGTTTGCTTACAAATTGTAGGCGACCGCATTCGACTTGGTCAAAAAGTGTACACATATTAATGACCTTGACTATACATATTATTTTTGCATTAAATTTTAAATTAACTAACAACAATCAGATATAACATGTCTCTATACCATTCCCGATGCCGACTTTAGGTAAGTATGTAGGTATCCGAATTTTGAATTCCTTATTTTATTATTATGCTACTAAATTGGGATGCACCAAAAAAAATAACCTATAGTTTTTATATTTTTTTTTGGAAAGAATAGGATATTTTAAGATATCATTTTCATCGTTTTTGAATTTGGTTGAGTATTTAATTGCAAAATGTCGTGTGTAAGAGAGAGATAGGCTGAGCGGCGGCATAACGCGAAAGAACGTTCGCGTTCCACGCCGCCGAGAGATGTTTTGACGTCAGACGAAAAATGTAGTACCTACCTACATGTAAGGTAAAATCTAAAATGACCCTATGGTTAGTACCTATGTACTTGTAGTACCTATGTAGTGGTAGTACCTATGTACTTAGCAAAGAAATAGTTGTAAGCAAGTTTATCTATTGACCTTTGTCATTCTTGTATGGAATTTCCCACAAGGACCCTTTTCTACTAAACTTAAAACTCAGTTTTAATAAAGAAAGAATTAACGTACACAACTGAAACCAAGGTACAAATACAGCTCTATCTTTATATTTTACTATTATGCATAAAACAAAAAAATGATAATTTTGAAGGATTTTACAAAACAGCAAATATCTCCGTAACTAGAAACTGCCATAAGGACCCTTTTCTCATGGATCGCCACAAATATTTGATAACGGTTTGTGCTAGTTATCTCATTGAATATTTTCGTTTAAATCATAAATCTTTTCTTTACGTCCTGATAAATTTAGTTTCAATATACACCGTGAAATTTTAGTGGTTGTTTTCCCGAAACGAGGTGATTTAGTTTCGATTGTACAATCGATTTATAATTACTATTTTGACTAGAGTCAAAAATCCAATTGTGAAAAACGAAAGTCGAAAATGACCGCAAACCAATAGTAACGCTTCGTTGGTACAAGTAGCGTACGATCGTACGATAGGTTAGGTACCAACGAAGCGTTACTATTGGTTTGCGGTCATTTTCGACTTTCGTTTTTCTCAATTGGATTTTTGACTCTAGTCAAAATAGTAATTATAAATCGATTGTACAATCGATACTAAATCACCTCGTTTCGGGAAAACAACCACTAAAATTTCACGGTGTATTATTGTTTTAAACTTTCGCAATTTTCACTTTACTTTTTTACTTAGGAATGATGGACGCTTTCTTCAGCATGAAATCCGGTAATAGGCAAATGTGGGCGTTGAGATGTACCTTCGGAAAAATCGGGTTTTAGTGACTGTGTGTCGAAGTGATAAGGTGCCGGTATAAAAAGAAATCAAGTGAGGGTAGTTCGAAAACTGACGTGGCTGAACGTACGATTACTCGTGACAATCGTGATCACAGCCACTGCAATGTGGTCGAAACGAAGGGGTAATTTTAGCAATAAATGGTCGTTTTGTCGCTCCTCATGTAAGTAATAACTTATAATGTAATCTATAAATTTAGGTAAGTTGAAAAATTACTCTTTTGTTACAGAATTCATCGTCGATGCCATAGTCGCGTTGATCTTTTTCTTTATCTTAATTCGTTACAGTATTAATTTGTGTGATAAATATCGTATGCCGTAAAGCGAACGGTAGGCATCATCTAATATGTAATAATATAACGTAGTGTTCCATGATGCTATCAATTATTGCTAATCTTTGAGCATATTTAGGTACTCGCTTTTATCGTTTAAATCCTTACCTACAGGCACTTTCGTTGGTATGAAGTTTCTAGCTCTCGCAAAAGGTACCAGTGCCGACTATTACTCTACCCATTTCTTCTTTTAATTAAAAAAATTCTACGAGTTGTCCTATACGTCACACGTTCTGAAATTGAAATTGGCATCAGTGAATTAAAGGCCCATGGAACGTTAGCACTCACGTTCTGCAACCGGAGTGCGACTGGAAATTGCATGCATCTAAAATTCCGTCTCGTTTGTCCGCACCATCCAATAAAGGTGAGCCTTCCTCGCAGTTGTGCGACGGACAAGTTAATTCTGTCAAAGCTTGCTGCGACCTCCTCGCCTCGCCTTTGTGTGCACTTGAAATGTACAAATTGCACCGCGGCCCAGAGGAGGGAGGTCGCTGCACTCTCCTGCTATCCCCCCGCATACGCCCGCACTCGCATCGATTCCTCTTTGTCCCGAGCATTCGTCTTGAGATGCACTCTGCGAGATCTCGATTTCACATTCAGACAGAACACTGAATCAAACCACTCGTATCTTTTCGTCCCGTCGGCCATGGATGAGATTTCATAGACCTACTGATCACTGACCGACGTTGGGTTGAGTGCAGAAATAAAAATGTCTCCTTCACTTTATATTACAAATAAAAATAGAATAAAAGTAAAGCCATAACTTACTTGCTACTCATTATTTCCAGTCTGTTACTAATCCAGTTTTTATGCGGCTTCATTACATATGATGTTGTTTATTTATAATCAAGGACGTCACGTGCATGGAATTAACCATATAATTTCATGACACGTTCGACAGCTTCGACACTATGCATACTCATCAGTCTCATCATTATCACTATGAGCTTAACAATAATCAAGGCTTAAAGGAGACCGTATGCATACCAGTTTGATTGGCTGATGTACTTGCGAAAATTCGCAGTGGATAACCTACGGTTGATGTATTGATTCACACACTAGCGCCTTACTATAAGTATTTGCATTATTATGCAACGGCACAACGCCTTTGTCATATTCAGACAATTATGTATTTGCTTTTATCATTTCGACATTAAAGAATGCATTAGCATTGTCCTGTCTAATAACTATCTTAATAACACATATAAATATTCATTTGCTTCAAACCTTGCAAGTGAATTTTTACTCTTTTCCAGTGATCGGATAGACTAGTGAGAACATTTAGTTTTAACAAAAAAAATCTTGTTTTCTTCTTTTTTTAAGAACTAAATTTCCATCTTGCATTGGACACAGGTAACTAACTATTATTTATAATACACTAGTTTAGACGCTTAATTTCTCGTTAGTTGTGAAAGAGTTATCAGTATCAGGACAGTACACACCCACTCCACACATAGTTGACAAGGCTCGTTTTGTCGCGATTATCTTGTTACACTGCGTTTACATGACAGTCGTTTGTTATTCCCCACTGAGTGCATACTCCAGTTAACATCAGCCTCTCCTAACGAAGCCTTTATGCTTGTTTTGTAACTCTACTTTTACACATTTTGGTATTCATTACTTTAGGTGTTGCTGTTCTTAAAATGTTATAGATAAGTAAATGTAATAAATAAAAGAAAAGAGGCTTATGTATTCTTCAATGCGAATTCAATTATACAAGCACGCTTGACACCTTATGCTTCGTTGAGCGTATTTTAATTACTGCTGGAGACTCACGTTATGTTTTACTATCGGCTTTATTATTCAATTAATTTCTATGTTTTGGATTGATCTTGTTTTGCTGTTAAATTTTATAGTTATTGCGTTCTTTTTTAAATCAACCCAACTGTAGGTTCGCGTTGAAGATAAAGAGGAGAGGGTCACTTTTCATTTATTGCTGCGCGGACGAAGTTGCGGGCAAATAGCGGGCAACACATTAATTATTATGAGACTTTTTTCTACTTAAAATAAGTATGTATATTGTTTAGTGTGGCGTGGTGGTGTCCATTCCGAAATAACTAGCAAATAATGGGCAATAAATGACTTCTTCTGCGAAGAATTTTACGCTATCTCGCGTGAACTATGCAATTTTTTAGGATGAGAAAAATAGGTATCTTATAATAATATACTTCTCCGGAATCTAAACGATCTCCTTATCAAATTTCATCTAAATCGGTTCCGACGTTATTGCATGATTGAGCAAAAAAAATTTAATCATCTTCACAGGCGCTCTTATTTATACTATTAGTAGGATATAATAGGATAGGAAGTAGGATAGGATATTTGGGTGACGTAAAATTAATTGTGCTCGGTTATGTACAAGTCCAATGCTTAACTTTTTAGAATGAATCAATACAATAAGCAGTGTTACCAGCATAATTTTTGTGTATCACGGGTCACGGGCAACCAGTGCCATCGCGGAGATAGATGCGCGGGCGCGCAGGCACAGCGCAGCGATGCTATCGCCTGCGCTGCAGCTGCTGCCGTGACGTTTATAGACCATTACACCAATACGTACGACCATCCAGATTGCACACCATAATTCAGAACTATCTATCCGCTGCTTTACGTCATAAAATCGTTAACAAATGAATAAGCATTATTTTACACTCGCAAGACTGTAACGCAACCACACGAAACGGATTGTTTTATAAATATGTAATAGGTACCTATCGTTATTTAAATAATAGTCTACGCAATTTAAATTTATGTGAGCAATCAAGCGCTTAAGTAGCACGGAACTGTGTATTCCGTACAATAGTTTCCGAGGTTGCGTTTAATCTTCTCTAATCAATTGTATAAATCTTATGTTGGTTCCTAATCCTTGATTATACAGAATTAAACCGCGCTTGTCACATTAAACTATACCGTTCATCCGAAGGGTTGATTGTTGCCACGGGATCGTGTTGTTTTCTTCGCCCGAGAACAAAGAAACACGTCGGTTCCGCGTGGCAACTGATTCAAGTGACATTTAGCGATCGATCGAGGTCGTGATCCTTGTATTCGAAGCTGTCCGCTGATTGAAAGTTGCGATGTAACCGTCTCAGCATGGGCATCGTTTATTTTAATCTCTGGTGACTGGTTAAGTGTTAAGTTAGTTAGATACTAACTGAAAGCTAAACATCTAAAAAAGCGTGAGTTTTGAACTAAGAGAAATCAAAATTTCAAAGGTGCCCACCGCCAGCAGTAGAAGAAAGCAAATTGTAACTTTCTGAGGAACTCAGTATTATTTGTTAAAGAAATCATTATTAATCACTCATAATAGTATTTAGTCTAATAGTTACTTATTGTAAATAAAATAAATTGAATATTGTGTGGTCGCAACTCCGCGGTGCATAAGTAAACGTTTGGTCGGTTTCTAAGCGCTGCCAACTTTCCCACAGCCGGTGAAAGTGGCGCCCGCGCAGGGCCGCGCACAACATTCCGATAGGGAACATAACGCTTGGAAATTGTAATAAATCGTTACTTGCTCAACACTTATATCTGTAATGTTATGATTACACGTCTCCAGTAGTTCCTTAGTTGTGGATGAAATCTTGAATGATAAAGTACTATTTCTTAAACTGGCAACTTTTAACAAAATGTTGTGTAAAATTGTTATGTAGTTACATTGCTTTACATAGTACCATTTTAACTAATTAACAGCTAAAACCACATAACTAACAATAAGAAGAATAGAAATGCTATCGTTTGTGTTTCCTTCCAGAACCGATGTCGCCACTCTTTCGCCTCTCCTGCGAATAAAACGCACACGTTTTTTGATTTATAAATTTTACCAAATTATGGCATTCACCAGTTTTGGAGCACTATCTCTGCAATAACTCATTTATTGAGCAATGGACTCAAGCGACGCTTCGTTCTAGACTTGAGACATAGAAATAAATATATTGCTTATCAGCCAGAGAAGTGCCTCGCGCTTTCAGCTCGCGACGTAACAGTCGAACAGAATCAGTGTATGCTTTTAAAATTAGAGGCTCAGTTAATCTGCCTGTTCGAACATAGTTAACGTTGAACTGATTTTGCTTAATAAAAACGTATTGAATTAAACTGACCAGGAATTAAAAGGGCTAACCCTCCATATGAATAAATTGTTGTTGGAGAGTGTCGAGGGGTAAGTACCCACATAACACTATCAGTAAGCTAACACGTGCATATGGCACAATGTATGTATTACCCGACAGCGAGCGACACGGTCCGCCGGTCCGATGGCGATGGCGAGATAGCCCCGCGCCGGCGGCTTTGTCTGCAATCTACAAGCTTTGTTTATTGACCATTGTGAGTCCTGAGATCAGCTCCCAATGTGGAATGGAGCCGTATACCGCGCAGTTACAGTCTCAGGTGTTGCTTCGAAGTCGAACTCGCTTACTCATTTTGACAGTATATTATTTCCCAGTTAGCGCGCATTGTGTTTTCATTCACCTTCCAAGCTAACTATTCATCATTGTGGGATGTGAGTTTTACAATGTTGTAATTGAATTCCGTTTCAAGTTTACGTATGCTCTGCGTACTAAGATTAGTATCTCTGTACACGTACCCAACGAACGTTTTAGTTGCTATTGTATTGCGTTTCTAGAAACAAAGCAATAATGATGGCTTTACTCAGAGTGGCACGTAATTAATTGCCCTGTCAAAACCTAATGGTAGTCGGCTGAAGAGTAACCAAAGCTAAGCAATTGTATACAGGCAGGGAATCCACATCCCCCTCGGTTCCTTCGCTATTCGGGTCAAGGCCGTCGATATTCAATAGCACAAATAGCAATACGAGTTACAAACCCTCACCCTAAGCAGGATGATAGTATTAGCGGCTTCAAGTAGGGTAAACACGTCAATTTATAGCCGAAACAACATTGTACTTTTCGATTCCGTTTACAGTTGAACAATGGTGACACGCGACGTATGTATTTGTATAGACAAGCACAAACTTCATTGATTTCACATTCTAAACAAAGTTGCCATTTCAATTTATAGGTACTATTTATCTGTGTAAATAAAAGGAGATTTGAACGTTGGAAATACTAAATTTGATGTTATAAAGTTTCCAGAACTTAATCTCGTAAAAGTTGTCAGTAACCTCGACATGTTAACGTTAAATAGACTACTCCATCCTAATATTACAAATTCGAAAGTGTGTCTGTGTATGTCAGCCTGTTACCTATTCACGTTTAAACAGCTGAACCGATTTAGATGAAATTTGGTATGGGCATAGTTTGAGACCCTATGGGAAGGACATAGGATCATTTTTATCCCAGAAAATGACATAGTTCCCGCGGGATAGCGATCATCGAATTCTATGCAGACGGAGTCGTGGGCAACAGCTAGTTAAAAATAAGTTATTAAGTCCTGGAAGGAAGCATAATATAATATAAGAAGAGTAAAAAATCGTGAAAGTTTACAAAATTATACTATACGTAACAGGTACGTAACCTGATGGTCGGTGCGAATATTGTTCACGGTGGTTAGATAAGTCATTTAATTTTTTTTAAACAATCTAACTGTAATCCTTTAAAGTTGTCTGTTTTCGAGATAATCATTAAAGGGTTTATTTGAAAGATTACACATTTGTGTAGCAAAATTGTATAAATTTACATAAGCATACTCGGTTGCTAGGATGTCGTACCATGACCAAGAGGTCCAAAAGGTCAAAAATAGAAAATCACACGACGATTATCTCGAAAAGCGTGAACTGTTGGACTAATGACCTCCCTCCCCTCACCAACCTGTACAACATCTAAATCGACCTTGGAATCATCCTTAACTGTAATTATAATAAAATAAATTCAATTAATGGTGAATTATTAATTATTGTCAGTGCAAATGTATTCTACCGCAAACAATTATCATTCTATGATGACGTATTTGTCGAATGCTAACCGTAAACCTTGTCATAATCCAACCATGCGTATTCTCAAAATAAGCAAACGTATTCGTTATTTATCTATTTGCCCACTTACCTATCATAGAGAAGTTTCGCATCTGTGTCATCACCTCCACCGGACCGCCGCATGTCGATGAGACAAGGCTTGTTAAGTTATTTACGGAGTTTCGTTATTATTTCATGACTCCAATCAACGATGTTTACAAACACCTATGAGAATACAACTGATCTGTTTACCCCTTGAATTGGAAATTCATCAAATTTCTGGAGTAGATTGAAAATCTTGACAAAGAGTATTACAGCTCTCATAAAATTTGTCCAATAAGGGAGTTCCTTTTTGTTGTTTGTTTAAGATGACACTGAGCGGGCAACTCGTTCATTGGCCGTTGTCGCTCATTACGTAGACCTTGCGTGGACACAAGCTTGACCCGAATGCAGCTCGGCACTTGGGAGGGGACATCAGAATTGTTTCATGGCCACTTACTACTCTACTACATACTTGCACCTAATAATTAACTTCAACGTAATACCTAACTTAAGCAGTATTTTATTTAAAAAGAAAGAACTAACTATGTATCAACTAGCATGTTGAACAATATTGCCGGGCACCTGAATGTAATTAGTTGAGACACTGCGTCTGTACGATACTAACTTTAGAGCGATGCACTGAACCCCGCTCGGTAGAGCCGGGTTGTCGCGGGGGGAGGGAGGACAGGTTGTTCAGATACAGGCAAGTTTGGCAGCCGTAAATGTTCCCGTTAATTAGTGGCCAGCTTCCGACGATACGCCGACAAATTACCGGGTGACATTCAGTCGCCGCACACAAATAAAACTACCGCAGCGGCTGCCGCCTGCCTATAGAGTCGGATCAGACCGATACCAACTCTTATATCACTATTGTTACTAGGTATAATTAATTGCATGTCCTTTACAGTCATCTAAAGGATTAACATAGTCAAAACCATTTATGACGAGGGAAAAGGGACCATCATACGTTGTACTGCTGTACTCGCGAAACTATTTAAACCCAATTATGTATATTCTAACTATGACCTCTACAACTTGGCCTTGTATTCTGTATTTACTACATCGCGACGTTCTACTGACGGTATGTCACTCACTATAAATGTCTGTAGTTACAAAAAATGTGTATTAAGAACTTTACGGTTCTTGGAAGTTTTAACAAGAAAACGCATAGCAGGCTCAGTGGCTCACTTCACTATGAATAGTTAGTATTGAGTCTGCAATTGCATGTTTATCCTATAGCAAGGTCGTCACTAGAGACAATGCATGTTGGAAGATTTCACATTGCTATTGACTGTTAGCGCTTGATACACACAGGATTCACGCAGACTTGTTAGTAATTAGAGCTTGGTCATTATTTAGCATGTGACATGTTCGATATGTAGGTCGTGTCGCAGTACAGTAGCCGCATCCATCTCGTTGATGGGTTTCATATTGAAATGAACGGCTGCATTGTGTTGCAGCGGCTTATCGATAGTCCAGGCAGCAATCCCATTTAGATGGATATGCCATTAGCCCCCTCGACATGACGTGTTCTCATTGTTGTGATGTATGTTGGTGTTAATTGCGCACATCGTAGCACTAAATAGGTGTTAATTGTTAATCTTATAATTGGATTGGATTGCTTTTGTTTGATTTCGTGTACTTTTCCTAAAAGGTGGCGCATCGTAGATAGCACTGACTGCGACTTACTCCATACGACGAATATGTAAACCGTTTGTGTTGATTTAAAGATAATAGGCGGGGAAATTTAAGTTAATCGTTTCTTCCTTACGCATTTGTCGTTGAATTCTTACGTACGTTAATACGTACGAGGAATTTGCCTCGCTACTCCACAAACACGGTTTTTAAACAGAACCATAAATCTAACTTCGGTCAGACTG
Organism: Archips crataeganus; assembly: GCA_947859365.1. Taxonomy (NCBI): domain Eukaryota; kingdom Metazoa; phylum Arthropoda; class Insecta; order Lepidoptera; family Tortricidae; genus Archips; species Archips crataeganus. Next base: position 13,307,607 of record OX402055.1, on the reverse strand, counting down.
CGTCAACTGAGCAGTTACTTAAGATTAACTGTGCGCAGCAATTTCCTTGTTTTGCACAAATCTTTACAAGTCGCATGCAGCTGTGTCAGCGGGCGAGCCGGGAGCAATTTGCGTGTGCAGCCGTGCACAGTGGGCGTCCGTCTGTAATGAATGGCGGACGTGTTCGCAGATCGTGCACAACACAGCATAACAGTAATGCCTGCAAACCAGACCGAACTCATTGCATAGTTGCATTATGCACACTTCAGTTAATTGCTCCCAGCCCACTCATAAATTAATAGTTGACACGCAATGCCCAATTCATCAATGCAGTTGCGGTCTTACATAATACAATGCTTTAGTTGTTGATTCACTACTGAATTATTGAATACAAAATTATATACTGGCATGGAAATAAATAAATAAATAAAATAAATATCACGGGACAATTCACACCAATTGACCTAGTCCCAAAGTAAGCTAGGCAACGGATAAACATTCTTATATAGATAGATACATACTTAAATACATATTAAACACCCAAGACCCGAGAGCAAACATTCGTATTTTTCATACAAATATCTGCCCCGACACGGGAATCGAACCCGGGACCTCAAGCTTCATAGTCAGGTTCTCTAACCACTAGGCCATCTGGTCGTCTAAATCGTCGTCGTTATTTTAACTTCATAGTTACCTTTGATGTTCGCATTGTAGGAAAAGTCATCTTTCCAATAAATAATCCTTATGTTGACTGGTATTTTTCACCAGATTTTTAAAGCATCATTTCAAATTGGAAGTGCAAAACGAACAGCATGCATAATATTATTATTCATGCATGACGATGCAAACACACTGTTAAGTAGATACCTACTTAAATGGCCACATCAATAGTTGAGTGTTTCGCCTGAGAAATGCGTGTGAAGTTTTCCACATAATGATAAAGTCAGTTGAATGTAAAGCGATTGCAATAAATCTGCTACTGGATCGGCACTGGCGGTGTTGGCCCGTAACCAGGAAGTGCCGGGTTGATGACGGGTGTAACTCATAACGCGATAGTGACTGCCCAGCTGAATGGGAATGGTAACACATAGCCACAGCGATTAGCTCCGCTGCAATACGCTTGCGTGCTCTTGTTCCGATTACGTGTGTTTATGAACAACCGCTTTTCTAATGTGGAATGAATAGTGGATTATTTCACGCCTCTTGATGATGGACTAAGTATAATGACCATGTAAACCCGAAAATGCTCCAAATTATGAAAATCACTACGTAAGCTTAACGGTCGCAGTAATTATCTGTTAATTAACAAAGTTTTATTATTCATTAGATTCCGTTTGAACCACCGTAAGCGCTTGAACGCCATTTCGGTGTATCTTAAGTAAGATATAAAAATATTGAAAATTTAACACTGACTTCTCCTATATAAGCACTTCTATAACCGTCAAGGAATATTTCTGCTGAATTTAAAGTCTCTAGCTTCAGAGGCTTAAGCTGTTCGTTGTCTCTCAGCCAGTCAGTGATTCATTCATTCAGTAACGATACTTTTTTATAGGTATAATATATATTTCCAAATTACAAAGTCAATACAAGCAACTTCCGCACACGAAAAAATTTGGTTTAATTAGAAAATACTGTCTTTTCAAGGTTATTGTGGGTTATGTTATGTACAGTCGAAGGCATAAATTTATACAGCCATCGCGTCAAATATATGTAAACATCAACCTTATGGTTAGTGGCATAGAGTTGTATAGATATTTTTGACTCCCTGGTAACGTACAGTCAAGTGTAAAAATATGGGTGCACACAACTTGCTCATAAATATGTCCCATAGCTCTTATGTCGTCGAATTAAGGTATAGGTATGTAACGATGGGAGGACTAAATCGATACTTATTTTTGCACTTGACCGTACATATATTTGTTAAATAATAGGTACGAAATATCGCATTTGCAGATAATATCAACAATGATGTATCCACAAACAACGATCACTGCCTTAGTGCTAAAATTGAGGAGGAAAGAAATATTCTCTTCAAGTGAGACTATCATTTATGCAATAATTTTCAAAAGACAGAAGTTAGAAAACTTTTACATTATGGTTACGTAAAAATCTTTTCACTATACTGGACACCGAATCCCTATATACACATGGTTGACTTCTGATACACCTTACCAGTTTTATGATGGAGGAACAATAACGAAAGACTAAATGTGATTTCCTTCTTTTTAGGTGGCAAGCAAGCCGTACCAAGCGGCGTCGGGTGCCGAGCTGACGAAGCTGTGCAACCACAAACGGAAACTGCTCGCGACTCTGCAGGCGCGCGCGCAATCGCCCTCCACGCCGCCACCGCAACACATAGACCAGAAGAAAGGTATAGTACATTGTGCATCAAGGGCCGTAAGTAGGGGATTACTAACGAGAGCCTATTAGAAGCCCGACGCCGGAGGCGGAGGGCTTTTAATGACTCGAGTTTGTAATCCCCTTACTGCCCGTGATACACACAATGATTTTCATCACACTGCGAGGAAAAAAATCCAAAATTAAATTATTTTGTCTCTAAACACTTAAATTAAATAAATAATGGCTACCCGCCAATACAGTTTGTCACTTTTTTCAAGTCATCTACCATAGATAATGTAAACTGTGTTTAGAATTCGAATGGTCATACGGCCACATTCTGCCAACACTTACTTTTTACTTACTAAAATTATTGCAAAAAACTATTTGATATAAATTTAAAATATAAAAATTACGAAGTTTCATGAAGCGTAGACAAGTTTTGTGTAGTAAAATTGGGTTATAGCTAAGTTTTAAACATATAAATATAACGTTGGCTGACTTGAAACGTCCTTAGTCTGTTTGAAAATTTTAAAACCAAAGTTAGAACTCCCTTGGGAAGAAAAACTGTACGTAAAACCATAACTCCCTTAAGAACAAATTAGGCCTTTGACATTTAGTATACAGGCATGGAATAACACCATTGACGAGCAAGTGTGATGAAAAATATATTGTTATTGTGCTAGGTTTAACTACCTGTTGGCTAAATAAATTGTGTTCTATTTATCTGGTTCAAGAAAATGCTTGATAAAGGGAAGCACTAATCTGTTGTGTTGTGTGACTGGCTTACATCTCTTCCTTTTTTAGTTCCGTTTATGTCATGGTTGCCTGGAAGAGATCGCTCTGTAACGGTAAGGCCGCCCATTGCTTTTGCATTGCTAATGTTTTTTTATTGTGGTACTAAATAAACAATACTAAGTAGTACCTAACAAGTGTATGCAACTTAGTATAGCTTAAAATAGTGTACAAGGCAAAAAATAATGGAAAATAAAACAGCGAGAGCCCGAAACTAAAGTCATAGAAGTAAACGTAAGTGAATGCTGTCATACTGGCTGTCAATCTATGTAAATAGGATATTAATATTCGCATGTATGCTAAATAGAAATATGATAGTAAATTTGTACCGACCTGTATAAAATTTCATATTTTACACGTAGTTTATTGTGTTCCCTTCCGTCCGTTCGCAATATTCGCTCAAGTTTAATCGATTGCTATAATTAATTTTACTTTAGACTCATTGATACCTTAAAGGTGAACTAATCGCCTCGACTCTGCTAAGAGCTTTGCCGGGGTAAATAAATTACTTTGCGAAACTCAATCTTCAATTTGACGGGTAAACAAGGAGAAATGAGAGAACAATAAACAAATTATTATTCATGTCATAAGGAAGGAGAGGCGTGGGATGAGAAGAAAATTGTTGTCGAAATAACAGAGGGTAAATTGTGTTTAGTAGAATGTAGCGCGGCATCGGTATTCATGCGCCGGCCCCGACGTATTCTTAGCCTTTTTTCATTTCCGCCATCCGACTGTCGCGTTATTCTTTGCACAATTTCAAAGAGGAAATAGTTTCACACAGAATGTCTGCCTGTAAATGCTTTTGAAAGTTCCCGGTGGTTCTTTCCTTTGTTACCTTGACTGACTTCTAACTTAGATAGATTTGAAAGTAAATTGATCGTTTCAAGTTGATAGAATTTAGCTACAATTATCAATTATCAGAACACAGCACCGATATAATAATATATTAATACCTAAAAGCTTAGCTGTTAAGCATGCAAATGCTTTTCTGTGATTTAATTTATAAATACCATTTCGATATCAATGGTCTGTTTACATTAAAACAAAAGTTTTCGTATACTGATAAAAAAAATCTCGGAATGAGCCGTAAACGTTTGCGGCCTACTTTATTGTGCCGTTTTCGCGTCGTTTTGCTTAGACTTTTCTTTTAACGGCGACTTTAATTGCGCTCTGAAGTCGTAACATAATAAGTAATGCCGTTGTTCTTTTTATTATCAACTCAAAAATAGCCTTCTTTAATTTAAAAAACAAAAGGCAAATTTGGTATTTGTCGTTGTCACAAACAGTCTATAATCTTTCCGATGTCAGATTATTTGGAATGCAAATGAGTTGCGTAAAGGGTGGAATTCTTCCGTAATTTTAATGTCACGGTACGTTTATTTTCAATTTATTATTTTTGTACGAGTATGATTAACTACCATTCAACGTGGTTTAACTTTTTGGTATTCACCTTAAACTTAATAATAAAGAACAGAAAATTTAGGCGAAATAGTGATCAATTTAATAAAGTCGATCTTTAATAATTTTTAATCCTCTTCCATTCCTCTCGGAGCTACAATTTTAATGATAGACGAGTAAAGATTCATCTAACAGAAGCTTTACTGGGAGCATTATTATCCGATTAGCGGGCGGGCGCGGCGTTCCGGGCGCAATCTCCGTGCCGGCCCTCCTTCATCCAATTACATGAGTGTGAACCGAACGGGATTAGCCGGGAACCGGCACCGGACACGGCGCGAGCCGCACTGCCTGCACTGCCTGCTTGGTTGCAGATCTTTCTATGTAGCAACATTGCTACGTTAGCAGTGTTTTCTTTATTTCATTCTAGTACGAAAATTCAGTCAAGCCTTTAAGATATTCCTATATATCTGGATCTTAGTCCCCAAAAATTTTAAGCAAACAATATATTTTATATTTTTCGGTTTATTATCGGAAATAGTGATAACTTAGCAAATCTTGGGTCGCACATGAATAAACGCCAGCAGAAAAGTTAAACTTTGCTACCTATAAGCTACTTTACTCTATGTATTTATAAGGTACTAAAGCAACACTGAAAAGTGGTGGCGCGGGGACCGTAGTTGTTTCTTGTAACAAAGAGGGTAGAGCGGTCTCTTTGTTGTTAAGTGGCAGCGAACGAGACGGGAGGGGCGCGGGCTGCGTTTAGTGCAACGTGAATGGCGGGTAACTGCACTTCGTCAGCCGTCTGTCCGGGAGGAACCACCTACACCCAACGCGCGACGCCTACGCTGAATGCCAACAAACATGCCTACAAATAGATGTTGTTTTTATTTTTTTATAAATTTAACTTCTCGAGTAATAAAGCAAATGAATGATCAAAGGAAAAATATTGTCATTGCATCATAGTCAGTGCCTTGTGAACTAGCACTAACGTTTGTTCTTATGCAAAAAGTGTTTGCACTTAATTCAATTCCCATAATTTCACTCCTTGTTAACCCTTGCTACGAGTTTCTATAAGCGGTCCCACGGTTCCTGTTCGGGCGCCACTCATTAAGCCCCGCTTTATCCCCCTCTCGTCCATTTTAATGTTGTTTTCGAGTATTTAAACAACAAAGTAGGTACACACAAAATTACAGATGATTGGGAGAACAACTTGCTATATTTGATTTGGTTCGTGTCTTGCTCATTAATTCTTATAGGTTGTGCGAATGCGCTATTAAAGGAATAAAGCTACCCTGACACTGTTCGTTAAGAAGATAATGTTCGTAAACGATATTAAGAGGCGAGACCGCCGGCGAGCGGACTGCGGAGTGGTAAATCGGGAAGTCTACATGGCGAGCCGCGGAATTGCGTAATTACCGTAAAGGAAGTCGACCGTTTAGAGCAAACAAAAACGCTGGCGACTCGATCGGTGGCGGGAACAAAGGGCGGGCGTAATTTGAAACAATCGGCGGTGGTGCAGAGCGGCCGTGGCGTGGGCGCGCACCCCGCCGACTATTGATCTGACGAGTCGCGCCACCCTCCGGCGCCTCGCGCCTCGCGCCACCCGGCCTGTGAGCCGTGAGCCCGCTCAGCGAGCTCGCCCGCACGCCCGCCCACAACCCGTATTTTAATTGCAAATCTGCCAGATAATGTGCAAATAGATAACGGTATTATATTCGGCTCGCTAACTAATTATAAAGTCCTATCTAATTACAAGCACGATATACTTTAAACTTCGGAGCGAGTAGACTATCTTGAGCGATGTATCGTAACGACGTATCAAATTATTTTTGACGAGGTGGTAACCTACCCAATATTCGTGCCCGCTATCCAATATCTGCTGATGTAATCTTAATACAATGTGCCTACGGCCGAAGAGGTTGAACTCGATGATATTGCCATTTGGAGCTATAACGCCAATCCTTGGGTGCGTTTAATATACAAATGGGTCGATCATGGGATGCTCTCTTCTCTTCCGATTTGTTGTGGAACCGCTTATTTTCCATTTGCCTCGTCTACAATCTGGGGCGCTCGCAGTTTCCTACGGAAATAAATCTCGATAAGGGGCTATATTTTATTAGATTTGTTATCTTTTCCAATTGAGATCATCGAATATCCTTCCTTATATTAAAAAAAATCCTTTTTAACGTTTTCTTAAAATTTCGTGTTTTGACGTGTTTCGTGTTTCGGGTAAAGATACCTCAAAATCTATATGTACGACATTTAAACGAGTAATTCTTGTACATATTTATTTTGGGAATTTCTGAAAAGGCTCTAACGATTTCGACGAAATATGCTACGGGTGGTTTTCGGGGGCGATTATTCGATCTATCTTAGTTAATTTCCGGGAAAAGGTATGTCCTCGACTTTTAGCTCAGTCGCCCAGGTACTTTACTGCAAATGCGAAAACTTCTTTATTTAATACCTCGGAGTTATTAATATTCAGTATACCTTAACTTGAATAAATTTATTGTCCATATATCAATTTACTACGTATGTAAATGTTTATGAAGTTTCGAGCACTGTATTTCTTTTCGATTATCCAGCGCGTCTAGAGAGCGAGACAAAGTCACGAGGTCGGGCCCGCTTCTCAATAACGTCATTGCGACAACTCTTTGTGCCTCGCTATCTATTATATCTGCATATACGTTTCATATTTTCATAATGGAATATTTTTATCGTCTAGAAAGCATTGTTATTGTTTTCGTAATAAAATAATAGTACAATTTATGAATGTAGTAATCAAACGAGTATTAAATGAGTACTCAGCGTCTGCTTGTGACTGGTAAACGCTGATATGACAAGTAAATATATAGGGCACTTTAATGTGTTTTTCGTGTTTTATATGTGACGTGCGTATGTATTATGTATGTACCCATTGTATTTCAGGTTTGGACCTGCCGGTGCTTAAGAAAAAGATGAAGAAACGTCCTGGTTTTACCGCGAACATCAGCGCTTCTCAGCTCCTGGTGCAGAGGGAGCGACCTCTCGCCGAGTTCAAAGTATGCACTCCACGCTGCTATTAACTATTCATAGCCGTAATAAGAGCCGACCCGTTGCCAACGTTAACTGTTTATTATGAATATTTTGTCAGATTCAACGTTGTCCTCGCAAGGCAATGATTTTATAAGATTATAATTTCAGATCGTCTTTGTAGCAACCTGATAACTAAAAGGCTGAGTATAACCAAACAAAGGCGCGATTGTAGTGTTTTGTGTACCTTAGTAAATTAATATTGGAAGGGATGATGACCTTTTTTACTAATATTATTTATTTTATTAGCAGTACGGCTGCTCACCGAATCTAAGATTATTTAAAAGCGAAAAAGTTTTTCGGGTGCGCCGGTGGGATTCGAACCCACGTCTCCTGGGTATGCGCCCCAACGGGTGTTCTACCAATTGAACCACGTCGCATCCAACCGACTCCCCCGAAATTCTTAATCGCTTACATACGCCAACAGTGGCTTGTGGTAACATCCATCGCAACTATTAGAAGCTACGACTTCTACGTTCCAAATTACATTGGAAATGCGTAAGAAATGATGTACCACATCTATTTATTCAAATATTTTTTTTTTTATTAGCAGTACGGCTGCTCACCGAATCTAAGATTATTTAAAAGCGAAAAAGTTTTTCGGGTGCGCCGGTGGGATTCGAACCCACGTCTCCTGGGTATGCGCCCCAACGGGTGTTCTACCAATTGAACCACGTCGCATCCAACCGACTCCCCCGAAATTCTTAATCGCTTACATACGCCAAAAGTGGCGTGTGGTAACATCCATCGCAACTATTAGAAGCTACGACTCCTACGAATCCCACCGGCACACCCGAAAAACTTTTTCGCTTTTAAATAATCTTTTTTTACTAGTTTTAAGTTGTAGTCTGTTGGTTCAGTTCATCTTGGATATTATGTTCATTGTAAATCTTTCAAATGTTTGAATTTCGCATTTCAGCCGCAAGACAATGAACTCAACCGGACCGCGTCGCCCGTGACTGCGGCCGGCCGCGCCGGCGGCCTGCCCGGCCTGCCTTTCGCGCCTGCACAACACAACGTGCCAAACCCTATTCCGCAAGACAATGACGTCAAACAAGAATCCCACGTACAAAGAAGTTCCCACTACCTCACCGTCAATAGCGGCTGGATAACGCAACAAGAAACGTTGGACACCGGACAAAAACAATCTAATAACGTGCATAACGCTCTCAATGTCGGAATGCCAGTTTTAGGAACTAATGGTCAAATAATCGGCGTCAATACAGGGTACAACAAACATGCGAACTTTAACAATAAAAACGTAATGGGTATGATGCAACAAAACATTGTAGATCAAGAACAAAAAGAAGAGAAAAAAGACGTCCCGCAACAAAATATACAGCAAACAAAGACGACAGGGAAAGAAGACGAGTCGCAAATATTCTGCGGTTTAAATCAACCATTGACACCAGAGGTAATGCAAAAGATAAATGAACAACAGCAACTGTTCATACAACAGAACCAAAAGCAAATAGAAATGGCCATGAAGGGATATAGAACGCAACTGGCGGAAAGCGTTCAGAACAAAGCTCAAGGACACAACCATTATGTTCCGCAAGGGCAGCTAGTGATACAGAACGGCGCGGTCGTCAAAACGAATCCTGCCAAAACACCGCCCTGGCAGGTCAAGAGAGCCGACAATACCCCGCACCCAATGACTAGTTCTAGTCCTAAACCTAAACTGGACAACCTAGATTACGATGATACAAACCTTAACATATCAGAAGACACTTCTAATGTCAAAAATAGTTTTGTAAATAATGATCATAGTATTAACCAAGTGATGTGTCCCCGAGTTCCACCGCTGCCCCAGCATTACAATATAATGGGCCAACAGTGGCCTACTGCTGACGTAAACAAAAAGAAGATGAAAAATAATAATAAAGGCTCCAAAAAGAAAAATAATCCGACGGAAAATAAAATGATCACTTTCAACAATGGCATGCGACTAGTCCAGGACATGAAAGGAAAAGCTTGTGAAGATATGTCCACTAACAACGTACCCTCTTTTATGGATGATCCCAATGGTTATTTAGCCCAACAAACGGTATTATTGAATAACACGATATCCAGACAAGTAGGAATCAACTCGTCGTTCGACAGCAATCAGTATGACAATACTAATAATTGTTACGGTGCAAACAACCAACAGGACAAACACTGTAAAGGTTTGAGTAAATCATGTGATATGACGAATGTATATAGAAATAATATGGTGCCAAATGCGTCGCCTTCCCCTAATAATACACCGGATAGTAGCGTGTTGTCTGACAAAGGACAAGACAACTCACAATGCTGCAAGGGATGCAACGTCTTATATAAAGGGAACAATTCTGACTTTGAAAATCAAATGAGAGTGAAGTACATGAAACATAACGTGTACAAAATGGAGTCGGACGGGAACCGTCAGGACGGGCGTCTCGCGCGCAGCCCCAATCACAGCTTCGACGATAATCCCGTGACGTCGTCTACATACATGGAACGAAGTCCGATACATGACAACTGTGGCCCCATACAAGCCGGAACCGTCAGCACTAGCAACGTGTCACCGTCGGAGAAACTACAGCTGCCCGAGCCGTCGCCCACGTCGTCCAACAGTTCACGGAACACGGACACGCCGCACAGCCACCACAGCAGCAGCAGCGGTAGCAGCGGCTCGCAGTTCCCCGCGGCCGCCGCCTTCCCCGGGGCCCCCTCGTACCGCGACCGCAGCAGCCCCGCCACGCAGGCTTACCAGTACCATTCCCCCGGCCCTCCCGCCCCCCAAACCATTACGGGCACGCAGATGATGCACTTCATATCTAATCACAACGTCAACAAAAATCTGATGGAAGTAGATAACATATCAATGGTCGGGGTTAAACCAGGGTTGAAACTACCGCAGGACCTTTTCAGGGTCGAGACGAAGAGAAGGGTAGAGAACTCTATGCCGGGATACTGTCCTCCTCCGCACCTGGGCGGCGGGCCGCCGCATTCGCTGATACAGTCCAACTATTTACAGACTTTTGTCACGACCATGGCGAGCGGCTTCTCGGTCACGAGAGACACGGTGACTTCGGTGCTGGCCGGCAAAGCGAACACTGCGACGACGTCGATCAACGCCTCTCAAGTCAACTTCATAAGACCGCCTCCGCCTCCTAGCGTCAACATGGCTACGACTTATGCGATACCGAATAATCAGCCCGACCCATTTATAAATTCAGTCAACTTGCCTACAAGTTATCCTTTGCATATAGCCGGAACGACAGCCCAAAACATGATATCGAAGTCACCGTTGGAAATGGTTCAAAACGTTATCGGAAACGTACCCACGAAACCGGAAACCAGCAATACATTGACATCGAATATCCCTCAAATGAACAGGAGACCATGTCCGCCGACTACGCCTGGTCAAATTTTGATATCATCGACTGGCCAAATAATTGTTTCTAATAACCAAATGTTACCACCGCCGCCAAAAACGACCACAGCGGCTTCGCCGGTACAAGGGTCGGGCTCCGGGAGCGGCGTGACGGCGTCGGTGGCGCAGCCGGTGAACGCCGGCGGCGCGCAGCCCACCGTCGTCGTCAACACTCTGCCGACGCCCTTCGTCATACAACCCTCCATGATGGCCGTGGATGGACAAGTCGTGCCGCCGAACACTATGCTTCCTCAACTAGTGACGGGCGGACTTGTACAGGGACCTGGACAGGCCCTCAGTGAGAGTTCGCGACAAATCGATGACAAGAACGGTCACTTCATGCAAGGAGTCGCTATGCTCTCGCCCGAGAGCTTAAAGAAAAGAAACAAGAAAAAGAAGTCTTCTAATACGAATATGACAAATGTTTTACAAATTACTGCTCCTCAACAGAATTCCAATAATATTATGGTACACCATTCGTCTCCGCAACCCAGTTCCAGCCCGCAATTCTCGCCGCGAGGGTTCCAGCTGTCCCCTAATAATAATATATCTCCGGGGCCGATGCTGCAAGCGCTGACGATAGTGCCGGGGAAATCCGGAACTCCGGCGCACATAGTCATGAACGGACAAAGCAACTCGAACAACTTCACATCTCAGCAAATTATCGCTAACACTTCGCCATCGCAGCAGATAAATCTGTTGCAACCGGTAAATTTGATAAACAACGCCAGCGGTGTCATGCCTAATTTTCCTGCCTTCCAACAATTCATAGTGCCAAATCTCGGCGGAATGGTGATGACGGCGGACGGGACGGCGATCATCCAAGACAACTCCAACGGCATGCCGGTGCAGCTTCAGTTGCAAACTGTGAACGGACAGAACGTGTTGACTCCCGTGCAGAGCTCCGGCGTCTTCGCGGGCGCCAACGGCGGGGTCGTTCTGCGCGCGCAGAACCAGCAAGGCAAGATCATTCAGTCGCAGCACAGTCCTGGTGCGCAATTCCTCTCGCCCGGCAGCCAGGTCATGATGAACAGCCCCAACTTTAACGGTCAACTCAGCCCGCTTCTCGCCAACTTGAGTCCGACAAACGTCACCTTCAACACGAGTCCTCACCAAGTCAGATCTGGCAACGTCCAAGCGCAGGAGTTCATACAGACCAACCAGATGGGTCAGACCCTGATGGTGCCGCTGTCGCCTAAACAGGTGTCGATCGCTTCCACAAACAGGACGAATTCGACGTTCGTCCAACAGAACACGACGATCGTTCAGCAGCAGACGACTCTCGTGTCCAACTCGCACAATACGCACTCGTCGTTGACCGCGAACCTACCAGGCGCCAATACGCGGCTCAGCATCGACCCGAACGTCCTCCTCGCTCACAAGCAGATTCAAAAGCGGAACTTCATCGAAATGCCGCCGGATCAGGGAGAGAAGGATGATAAATTCCATCAGCACGACAACGAAGTTAAAGCGGACGCCCCGGAGGGTTACGCCAAGTTCATGAGCGAGTTCAGTCCGATGGGGTCGTTCAACCACGTTCGGCACTCGGTGTCGACGCAGACGCTGCTGAACCAGCAGCGCGGCAAGTCGCCGGGCGGCGGCGGGGGCGGGGGCGGGGGCGGGGGCGGCGGCGGCGCGGGGGGCTGCAGCCCGCCCGACACCACGACGCACAGCCCGCTGGGCGCGCTGGAGCCGGCCGCCAGCCCGCAAATCTACAAGGGGACGCTCGCCGACACCACCACCAAGTCGCCCGAACCCGCAGACGCCAGCTCATCGGTGAGTAATTAAAAAAAATCGTGCGTGCAGTTCCTCCGCGCGGAAGAACTTGTACATCAATATGAACCTTATTGCAATAACTTAAAGAACTAAATTTACTTGTGCATCTGTGTGTTTAAATTACTCACTAGATGGCGCTTTTATCAAGTCTCATACATTTGCACAGACAGTATGAGTTCTGCATCGCACTATCGATGTTTTTAACATCCGTCAGTATATATAAATAAATAAATAAATAAATATCACGGGGCAATTCACACCAATTGACCTAGTCCCAAAGTAAGCTAAGTAAAGCTTGTGTTATGGGTACTAAGCAACGGATAAACATACTTATATAGATAGATACATACTTAAATACATATTAAACTCCCAAGACCCGAGAACAAACATTCGTATTTTTCATACAAATATCTGCCCCGACACGGGAATCGAACCCGGGACTTCAAGCTTCGTAGTCAGGTTCTCTAACCACTAGGCCGTCTGGTCGTCTAAATATATATACAATGCGAGATTACTTGCTTCGGCAGTACATATACTAATGCTTTCATACCCCCTCCATGTTAGCGTTAAACGTTTAACGCGACCTTGTTGGAAGTCGCATTAGAAGTTTCACTTCATAAAAACTGCTAGAAGATCTCATCCCAGTGGGGCTACTACGAAATTCATAGCACGTATCGTGCCGTCCCTTGCCCTATATACGGCCCACTGCAGGGCACAGGCCTCCTCTCAAAATGAGAGGGGTTGGGCCGTAGTTCCCACGCGGGCCCAGTGCGGATTGGGAACTTCACACACCATTGAATTTCTGCGCACATGTATGCAGGTTTCCTCACGATTTTTTCCTTCACCGTAAAGCTCATGGTAAATTTCCAATGTACCCTTCCAATCAATGTACTGTCCCTTTTACTCTTCTGGATTATTATATTCGATAGCGTTAACGGAACGGCACAATACGAAGTTCTAAAATCGAATTTCGTAGTATAAATCCAGCCTTCCACTGCTGAGCACAGGCCTCCTCTCAGAATGAGAGGGCTTGAACCGTAGTTCCCACGCGGGACCAGTGCGGATTGTGGACTTCATGCACACCATTAAATTTCTTCTCAATTTTGTGCAGGTTTCCTCACGATGTTTCCTTCACCGTAAAGCTCATTGTAAATTTAATATGTAATTTCGCACATAAATTCCGAAAAACTGAGGTGCGAGCCCAGGCTAGAACCACTAGACTACCAAGCCTATCTGTTAGAAGATAAATTTAAATTCGAGGCATAAATTTCTGTGCGAAAATGCGTATTACTCTATCCAAGAATATTTAAATGACAATTTATAAAATTATTATTAATATTGTAATTATTATTGATATTGATTGTTATTATTTGTTATTATTAGATTAGTTGATTTTGCGTATTTAACATTATAATTACCGTAAAAATATATATATATATTAATGAATAGTTGTGCTGCATGTGTAGTCTAGATGTTTGTATGCTTTATGGCAAGCATAGCGATACAAAACTTTATGTAACATCTGTAACACTTACCTATGTTAACAAATAAACGATTTGATTTGATTTGATAAAAATTAAAATTTAACATAAAAAAAAGACACATAATTTCAGTCAATTGAAATTGCAAACAATGTAAACAAACGTTGTATTTAAAATGTCTTTAATTTCCGTTTTCCCTTATCAAATACTGCTAAATCCGTGTGTTATTTAATCAATACTTACCACAACACTATCCTAAACCATTAAAACAATAAACAAGTGCTAGAATATGGATATTTCATTAAAGCCATTTCAATCGACAGGAGATTTTAGGAATCTGCGAATTTCGAACATGTTTTTTTTAAAACGAATTTTTTTGTAAGACGCTATTATGTAACGTAATGAATTTTTCAGGCGATGGTGCAGTGTGTATCAAGCAGCGAGCAAGATATGGCTGAGGCGCGCGAGATTTCTTGGCGCGCGCCCCGGACTGACTTTAGCTCCGAAACCGATGCGCAAAGTAAATACTTTTTTACTATTTATCCTTTATTTTGAACAGTACTTAATATCACGCTTTTTGACGTGACAACGTCTAATAAATCGATGAACGCCGGCTGCAGACACGAAAAAGGATGACGCAATGTAACGTTACGTGTAAGTACATGTACGTACATGTACTTACAGAGCGGCGAGGCACAAAATAAAAAGGTAGGCGAGGGCCAGTTGCAATAGAGCGGCGAAGGCCAGTTGCAATATTATGTAATACAATCTTAGCGCTCGGATAATTTTTATTGAATGTTTTGTTATGACGTTGTCACGTTAAACTATCGTCCGTAAACCGATTTTACAGACAACCAGTTTTTTTTTCCAGCAAAGGGGTAGGGAGAAACTATTTGTTTCCACCTGCTACAATCCTGACATACATCTTTGGCTTCCCAACACTCATTGGTCTTTGCACACATGCTCGCCAGTTTTGGGTATTCTTGATCTGTCCTTTCTTCGAGACATCCCCAGTCAACTCAATCAATCAACTAATTGTTATTCATCAATAACAAGAAAATTGCATTTTCCAGGTGTGGTGTCCAACTTGCCGCTTATGCGTCAGAACCGTAACCACAATCCCGTAGAGTCCACTGATATGCATTACATCCAGAACGTGACGCCGCAGCCGACCGCTAACCCCGCCAGCCGGCAACACCTCATGCCCGTCACTTCCAATTACTATGAGCGCACTCAAACTTTCAAGAGGAAAAACGATTTCGGCGACGGCTCCACTTACAGAATGGACAAAATGATACGCAACACTTACGGGATGGTCCACGGACTCCCGAAAGAAGACTACGATAACATGGTAATCGGTTCCCCGGAAAAGTCCCAAACGAGGCACTTCCCGCCCTCCGGAACCAGTTCCGACCCGTCCATCCAGAAAGTATTTGACAGGCACAGTCTAGGTTCCGGCAACGGTGAGTACTATTCTCGGTTGTATGTTTAGTCTTCCTCGCTACGCTTGCGACCCTTGGCTAATTTAAACTGTATGGTGCAGTCCGACAGGGAATTCTACTCATCAGCTTGAGTGTGATGACAACACTATCGACTCTAATTTCGATTCCGTTTTGATTTTAATAAAGCCCTTTTGCACAAAATTGACAAAGATTTCATATATTTAAAACCTTTTTGGCACTCTGCGCACACTGTACATATTATACTCTGTCACACATACTTTCTTATCTAACATTTCTGCCATACCTTTATTTAAGTCCAATCAATAATTGCGATAAATAATAATTACAGATATTCAGATGTCCGCAATTCTATTTAATGATTATTGTGTGGAAAGGGCTATAGGTTCCACTAATATCTAATCAACTTGGAAACGATACGTTGCCACAATACTAATTAATCCGGAACCATTTCACGCTTTAGTCACAGCTAACAAAATTCCAAATTTATCACTATGTTGTGTCTTGTATTGGTTTTGGATTGACTATGACGCCTACAGTTACCCCAAATTGAATACATTATATGTTTATAGACCCATTTGTCAATAATACATACTGATGTGTATTGTGATATATTTCAGCTTCTACATAATGCGATAATATTGGTCATTGGTTTTCTTTTGGTTGGGTTAATACAAGATACAGCTGTTAATAAAGGGTGTACTGGAAACTAATCAGAATAAAAAAGCGATGTGCAGCGTCGAACGTTCCCACCCGGCTTTCTGTCGCTTTCCATTGCACCACACTCGAAGTAACAAAATTGGCTCACAAATTGGGATCCCATTACTAACGCATCATTGTAAAGCCATCATCATTTCATCTGTTCATCATTGTAAGTAAAGCACACTTTTCATATTACTGTTTATCTTCTTGGGCGTGGGAAGTTTTATTGTTATTATGCTTATCTGAGTGCGCACATGTAATACTATATTCGAAGCACAACCTAAATTGTAATTTTAATATCTTGTAAATTATTTTAAAGTGTCATACACAGGGTAAGAAACAAAAGTTGTCTCTCCTGTGGTCATAAAATTAGCGACTCTGAGTCAGCAAACTTAAGATTTATTTACTTAAGTGGGTCGAAACTTGACCAGGCGTTCCTGACGCCGATGTAGACTTGACTAATAAATATTGGCTACAGACCCTTAACTTTTGTCATGTCCACAGGAGAGACGCAAACAAATAACGTGTATGACCCTAAAATGTAAGCATTATTACGCACAAAAGACAAAATTTTAATTAATTACTTAGCAATAGAAATTATTAATTTGCAATCATTGTGTAACGATCTACCTACTAATTTCCAAGCGTTTTATGTAAAGTATTTTATGCGTCTGGAGCTCGATCAATAGCTGAAAATAAAAGTGTTGTCAAACCATACATTTAATCAAACGTTTCTTGGTGAAACAATAGTAAACGTCAGAGATATTCTGTTTAATCTCTTGTATGCCGGAAGTAAAATAAAACTGGATTCTAGTCTCGTTTGTTTTAAATAGTACCAATTTTACAGATTTCAAAATAAATACTAAAAGATAGTTTTAAATCTGACGCGGATCCGCGTTCGCATACGAGAGGTTAATAATACTCAAAACAGAATCATAAAGCGGTCCAGCTCCACGACGTAGAAAAGCCGCTTTGAAAGCAGTGTCTAAATGGGTGTCGGATGCGGTGACAGCTCTGTGCAAACCCAAATCTAAAGTATCAATCGATCGGTAGATAACATGAGGTCGGAGGAATCCGATAAAGAAGCGCCAGAGAGAGCGGGGCGGGAGTTCGCAGTCGGGGACGTAGTGTGGGGCCCCGTGAAGGGGTACGCGTCGTGGCCGGGCAAGCTGCGGCGGCGCGGCGCCGACGGCCGCTGGCTCGTGCGCTGGTTCGGCGAGCGCGCGCCCTCCGAGCTGCCGCGCGAGCGCCTGCTCACGCTCAGCGAGGGGCTCGAGGCGCACCACGCCGCGCGCACCAAGCACCGGAAGTGAGTCGCCTACCGCCTTGCTACCTCCACGCCCGCAGCCCGCACGGCTGCCACTGTGTCACCGTTACAACCCACACGACAAAAATTCCTCTGCTTTTTTTGACGTGACAACGTCTAATAAATCGATGAACGCACGAAAAAGGATGACTCAGTGTAACGTACACAACGCATTGTCCCGTTACGCTCGAGCCGATGAACGGTCGGAGCGAGAGCGCGGCACGGGCGAGCGAAAGGCACAATATCGGCTTGAGCGTTCGACATCAATGTTTTGTTATGACGTTGTCACGTTAAACTATCGTCCGTAAACAGACTTTACAGACAACCGGTTTTTTTAACTTAATGTTTCGCAGATATGTTGTAGAGTAAGTTATTTCTTTAAAACAAAGATATACCTTGGTGACATTTTTACGTTGGGACATAATGGCAGCCTGCGAAAAGCTCGGGGTCTCAGCTCATTTACCGTGCTGAGATGGCAATGTGGACGTACTAATCATGCGAATAGACAGTAACACGATCAATTGTATTTTTTGTTTTGTTATTTTCATAACAAATGAATGTAAAATTAACCCAACCCAAAGATTTCGTGACGTATTACACCGGGTGCCTAATAATGTTATCTAATGTGAGACTCATAACGGTTTTATACTTATTACCTTATTATGTATTGGAACAGGAGTAGAAAACTAAACACGCTCCTGGAGAACGCGATTCAAGAGGCTATGGCGGAGCTAGATAAAAAGAGCGAAGCGACGGGGTCGGTGGCGGAGGAGCGAGATGAACCCGCGGAAGACACGCCAGCCGCCGACTCGGCTGTCGACGCTGAAACACCGCGTCGCAGCAGAAAGCTAGACCGCGCGAGGAGCAAAGACAAGCACAAAAAGCAGCTGCCGAAACTCGCGGCCGCGCGCGGCGACGGAGGCAGGCTGCGCAGCTCACGATGACACTGGGAGTATCACGACAGCCGCTTCCACTACTATCGGTACACCAGGACAAGCTTTTGTCTTTCTAATGTATCAACCAGACTTACCTTAACATCTATGTGATTGCCGTTAGAAAGTCGGTGTACCGTCGAGTTCGCCATTTTCTAAACCAGTCAAGATTCACACACAATTTACAGCTAATATTCTGTGATTTTAGCACATAAAATGCGAGTGTTGGAATATCTAACATTTTAACATCTATAGGTATCGCGTTTGTAAACTCGACTGTACATGTAAACCACAAAAGTTTGAATTTAACGTGAGCACTAGTCCGCCTAATTAATTGAAATCACAATTTTGTATTACTGGATGCACAGAAAGCCGATAAATGACAGCAAATAGAGTTCTGACTTATCTGTCGGACTTTCCGAGTAATAATATATTTGTATGTTAACAATCTAGTATATTCGTCTTTAATACATCACTTAGTCAATGTCATCAATGTGTAGAAATAGTTAGTAAAATTATGTTGTGATTGTACGAACATTATCTGTACAATTTTTGTTTTCAACGTGTCTAAAATGTTATTACTAACCAGAGATTATCTACCATTCCGTACCTTTATTAATAATTGTATAATATCATATTAATCTCTTTATTGTAATACATACTTTAATTTGAGAATATAGTTCGTTGGACTCAACTAAATTTGGACGCAAAAAGTTCCTTGACATGAAAATTATCTATTTTTTGGTATTTACTTAACATTATCGATATAAAGTGATTTGTTACAATTAAAATAATAACGTAGGTATGTTTGTGGAGCAGTGTCGATTGTGAATCAGCACTGTTCGCTAACGCTAGGATAAGCCATAGTCGGATCGTCGTGATCGTGATTAGGTCTCTTCTCGATATCAAACATAATAATTAAATATTACAACTACACACCTGTCATCGATGTATTGTACAATTTTAGTGAACTGTAAATTAATAAGAAAGTAAATTGCTATATACCGTGTAAATTTTTATGTGTGTTGTTAGAAAATAATAAGTGAAACATGATTTCTAGTCAAAATATTGAGCATATTAAATGTAGATTTTATAGACGAGGTAATTGACAATAACACTGGCCTGGCGTTTGTTGACGCGATATCAACATTGTTTCGGTTACATAATGAATAAGTACAGTACATTATTATTTTCAACTTTGTCTTACTTGTTTGCTTTAATAACTTTATACATTTGTTAAATCTCGAGTGATATTTATGCATAGCCAGTTAATTTCTTATAATTGTGGTGACTTCGTACAATGTGCTACAGATAGAATATATAATTTGACACATTTATTTTACGATATTTCAATGATATTTTTTTCTTGATAGACGTTAAATCTGCTGTTTTTGTTGTAACTTAAAAATCAATAGGTATCTTTATCTTGCTGTCCTGATTGAGACACTACCATTCCGGGTAAGGCCATTAGTTTAACCTGCTCCCTTATTTTTTAACAATCACCTATATCCATGAAATTGGTACCAAACTCCCAACTCTTGCGAAATGGTTTCCGAATAAGCTTTTTTTTTTATTCGAATTCAAGCCACTAAAAGCTACCAAAACGGTGACTCTTCAGATTAAAATAGGCGTTTAAGAAATTGTTATATGCTCTAAAATTCAATTCTATACATAGCTAACACATACTTAATTTATAATTATACAATTGCATATATAGAAGTACCGCAGCCGCAGACGTGTCGGATCTGCCGCTCTGAAGTATCTCGCTCATCACAATAACCACATATCCCTACCTAACCTTGTCCTCTTTGAGTTAACGTAAAGTAAGATAATCACTGTAAGTGTCGTTTAATTCATAAGTATTTGTTTTGTGGTGCAAGGGAGATTATTTTAAAACATTTCTAAAATGCTTTTTAAATACAATCGAGTAATAAAATAAAAGATTTTTAAAAAACTAGGTAGAATTAATATTAATTATAGGTAGATCATGTCATACCATGGATCCATTGATAGGTAATTTGTTATCAATAGTCATTGTTAGATTATTATCAATGCAAAATTACTTTGTGATTTTTGAACATGTCCGATAAATTATATATCAAGGAATTATCTCATAGCTTACTGTTTTTATAATATCGTATTTTAACCTTAGAGATTCCACTTAAATTTGAAATAAGAAATGTGACTCCAGATCACGACATGTACCTATTTAATGTTGAATGGGAAATGTTTATTATATTATGGTCGGATAGCGCCTCCCCCGAGATGGTATTATGTACATAATCTTACTGTAGTTATGTATAGTATTTTATTTCAATGAAATTAATGTTTTATAGACTAATATACAACATAAGATTATTTATTTGTTTTGCTGTGTACATATTTTTTTCAAATAAAATGTACCTGTTTTATTTAAACTTCTTTTGTTATTATCCCGTAGTAAAAGTAAAGTACATTAATTTTTGTTCTTTTTAAAGACATAAGTACCTACTCTGAATTCTAATGAATCATTCTAATAGTGGGTATACAATCTTTACATAATTATGACTTTTTAAGCCATGAGTCTGCCGAATGGTCCAAATAAGCAGTGCTTCCAGATATGGCAACGGGGCTTTCAAAAAGGTTTATACTTTATGGCTGCCCACCATAGATACTGCACCTAAAGTGTTGCTCCCACGTCCTATACAGAAAATTCTGTTCTTCCACTCCGATCAACTGAACGGACCAACTAAAACAGGTTAACTATTAACACGCTTTTTTTTCTTTCCTGACGGCTCAACTTATTTGGTTGGTTCGATAGGAATATTTTACTCTAATTTTTTTTTCTGTCTATGCAACCGCCTTACTTACGGTTGGTCTGACCATTTGCAATAAATAAATCTAAGATATAAAAATCTCGTGTCACGGAGTTTGTTTATTTATTGGTGTGAATTGTCCCGTGATATTTATTTATTGGAACACAAACAGTTATAGCTCATGATCATGACAAATAATAAGGTGAATTGACTCATTGACCAAATAGTATTCACATTAAAAGTAAGAAATTTGAAAGAAATTCAGCCTCCCAGCTGAATATGACTGACGTGTAAGATCACTAGAACCAAACTCCTCCGAAACGGCTCGACCGATTTTTATGAAACTTTTCTTCCATGGAGTTCCATTCTGTACAATTGGTTGGTCCATTCAGTTGATCGGAGTGGAAGAACAGATACAAAAGTAGTGATCCCACCGGTGATGCTGACAGCATCGCCCTATAGGGAACGTGCACATAGACGGTACAACCAACTGGTGCCATCAATTTGAATGTTTAACCCTGATAAGTTTCTGTTACTGTCCGCATAGTCTCCCTTCTGTCGCAGGAGTGCTGCCGCCTATAGTTTCTGCACGTTTCCTATTACTTAGGTGCTAACATTGATAGGTATCTAAAAATTAGAAATAGTTAAGTTTTTGTAAATAAAATAACTACTATAGGGAACGTGCAGAAACTATAGGCGGCAGCACTAATGCGACAGAAGAGACACTATGCGGACAGTAAAAGAAACTTATCAGGGTAAAACAGTAAAATTGATGGCACCAGTTGGCAGCACCGTCTATGTGCACGTTCCCTATTGTCTAACGTTTCTGACGCTTGCCTTCGCAATCACTATTTCTTTATATCAAACGGTATAAGATGATGACAGAAAGAAATAGTGATTGCGAAGGCAAGCGTCAGAAGCGTTAGACAATAATCCTGCAGGAAGCAGCAGAGCGTTTGTGTCACATCAGTACATCACAATTGGGATGTCCCAATTTTTGACAACGTATAATAAATCGAAAACTGTTTGGAGAAATAGGCTTTGTGAAGCGTTTTCAGAAATCAGGTTCCAAAAATATGATAAACTGAATTAAATAAAGAAAATTCGAGTAATGACCTTCATTTGACCTCTGCAGTGAATCGTCACAAAGGCAGAGATATAAAGCAGGTCTACACTCTAAAGCAAATTGACAGTTCGAAATGTTGCTGTCCTGCTTATAATAGCAAAGAGTGACAAAGACAGAACTTTAATCACATGATGCGCACCTGGCTTTAAACAGTTGTCATTTATCGTAAATTCCGAAATGTATACGAGTATTTCCAATGTATTTTTACAAATTTAATTATTAAATTACTACATTACAAGTAAATATACTCAAAAGAATTTAAATATCAGATTTTAATAAAAAATATCTATTTACTATTACACCACTAAACAAACAGGAATACCTAATCGAAGCTAAAAGAAGAGAAATAAATAAAACTATTTGTCATGGTTCATTTAGGATTAGGGTCCCGGTGCCCCCCCCCCCCGTGCGTGTAGGGTAGCCGTGCTTGTATTATTGACAGTGACAAGACAAATCAGTAGTGCCACTAGAGTGCCACAGATTATGTTATGTACGACTTGAATTTTTCTAGACAATGGAACATGGCTCTCTCACTGTGACGTCATCCAACGTATTTCTTAAAAAAAAATACTCAACCAAATTCAAAATCGATGAAAATGGTATCTTAAATATCCTATTCTTTCGAAAAAAAAATATAAAAACTATAGGTTATTTTTTTTTGGTGCATCCCAATTGACCAATTTGGTGAACAATCGTACATAAGAACTTTGGGAAAACCACGCCGTATGGCGCTAGGGCGCTGCCATAATACCTACATTAGTTTCATTTTTGAACGTGTTCAGTTATGTAATAAGTTGAGGAAAATACCGGTAGATGGCGATATTGTTAGGTTTTCTGAACTGAACACTCGGATAAGACGATCTGGAGGCTGATCTTTGAAACAATTGAAATCACATGTGTGATAATATCACTCTAATATGGTGGAAGTCTAACGTGTTGCCACAAAATTATTACTCTGATTATTTTTTTGACTTCTTGTGAAAATCTAAGCACTTGGGCGGTAACTTTCTACTACTATTCTATTACACTTCAAATTCAACGTAGTTTTTCTCCACCTTTGAATGTTATTATCACAAAATTGATTTCAAAATTTAGCTCCCAGGTAGATCCTTGATAGTAGACTTGCCAGTGCCAGTCAGTGGTAACTTTAGAAGAATCGACTCATTCGTATGTAACACTTTGGCTGCCCACCATACTTAAGTATCTAAAAATTCTAAATAGTTAAGTTTTTGTCAATAACTATAGAGTATCTTCTACAAACTAGCGTTCACAGGTTAACTCTGGCCCCCGAAATAATCCATAAAACATTACCCTGAAAAATGGGCTTTTGATCCCACCGCGGCACCGGTGATGCCCATGGCAGCAAACGTGTTAAAAGATATACCTATTAGGTACTTAGTTATTATTAAGTTGTATACTTAGTTTTTTATTATTTTCTAGTAGGTAAGCTATTATTGCAGTATAGTAGATTAAAAATTTTGAAACTTAGTACAACTGTCTTGCAATGCACTTTATTCTTTTGTTTATGAGCACAGGATGTTACATGATTCTAGATCTTTAGTTTGCCTATTTAAAGGTTAAACTACTTCCGTACAATCGTTACAATCAATAATTAAAAGCGTTTCCACACCGCTTTGCAAGTACCACCACTAATTTATAATGTTTTCACAATTTATAAAAAGCGATCAGCAAACAGGTATTTGCTCTGCCTGCTAGTTCAACAGAAGCAGACAAGGAACTTAGCTTTATTTAGTGGGTTGATTCGAGTCAATAAATAAACGTATAATGTACTTGTTGTGACGGGCCCACTTCCCAAGTGATGCTAAAAGCCGATTTAGTATTGCTATCGACCAGCATAGCCTGATCTGCTTGTATTGCAAAAAGTCTAGGTTAATGCAGTGTGCGCTATATTTATTATATAAAAATTGACATTGTTTCGAGCTGTGCTGTGGCGATGAATAGTAAACTTTGTAATGTTAAGTTCTTTTGCTTGATTTTTTTGGAATCTAATATAAACAATGGTTGAACCTATCAAGTCTTTGTTGTTGTTGTTGTTGTTGTTGTTTGGAATTAGCTTACGAAATGGAAATTGAAATTACACATTTTGTACAGAAACGGGCGAGGGTCGGTCAAGGAAGTAACCAACGGGTAAAAACATAAAAGACCGACCCAAGCACCCCCAGTGCCCAGCGGGAGAATGCATGCTCCTCTCCCGGCCTTCCAGCAAATGGCTGAGGCAGGACACTGTGGGTAGATTAAGTCCCCTCCCTACCCTCCCCTCCTCAAAATTTAAAGCACACGTTTTTGTTTTGATAACCAATAGAGAAGGGGACTTGTGACCGGGTTTTTTAGTCCGTGCAAGTCGGACACTGTCTGGGCCCTCCATTCCCAGTTCGTCCGAAGGGATTTTTCCCGAGCACAAGTCACCCTTCCAATCCTTAAAGTAAAAAACAGCAAAGACTTCGCGTCTTTGAACCCCTCTGGCGACTCATTCAAAAAAAAAAATTACACATTTCAGTGGCTATGATAAGTAGGTACTTACCTATGTTTATGTGCAATTCCCAATCCTGGGCCTGCGTGGAAACTAACAGCCCAAAGACTTTTATTGTCAAAGGCCCAAATGGCCCTGCCTAGCAATGTGATGCAATGTAGGTATACTAGTAAGACTGGATGAGAATACGAGAACATACAAAAAGTATGGGTACTTAAGTAAAATCTTAAAATATAAATATTTATTAGGTACCTACTTATAACTTAAAACGCACTCGAGACTCAAATGCAACTCTAACGCGTTCGATAGTTTACTCACGAATCCCATAAAACATGATGAAAAATAGTACTTTCGTAAATAAATACACTTGTATTTCTAACGTCAGTATCGTTGGGGTGTATCTTTGTTGAGTGGCTGTACAGTAAACAAATTCCGGTCGCAAGTTTAAGGCGAGGTTCTTGAAGCGCGCCACGTTAATTTACACCCCGCACCCCGCCCGCGCAAAAGCTACGATCGCCGCGCGCGCCGTGAACTCGCCGCCGGAGGTCACGCTTGCCAGCAACAGTGTAATATATTTTCAGTAGTGTAAGTTGCGACCAAGACCAAGATCACGCTGTAATTTAAATGTTTAGATGCAATTACTTAGATTACTATTGTGTTATAAATGTAAAATATGAAACTTTTTCGAAGTGGATACTTCTTTGTCCGCAGCTTGTACAGTTCCAGAATTTCAGTTAGATACAAAACTAAACTATTAGTACGGGATCCCTCCATAAGACGACCTTCACCGAGTTGGTTAATGGATGAAAAGTATTTTATGTTAAATTAAATATGTTAATAAATATATTGCAAGTAGGTTGACTAAGAAATTTCAGTCCAGAATATGATTACTAGCTTTTTCCCGCGACTTCGTACGCGAAGACAATAACGTTAGTTGTTTGGATGAAATTTGGCACACAGGTAGTTTATTACTTGGATTAACACATAGGATAATGCCAGGAAAATGCAAAGTTCCCGTGGAATATGAATAAGTGAATTCTATCTATAGCCTCTAAGCCGTGGTGGCCTAGTGGTTTGATCTATGGACTCTTTAGCAGAGGGTCGTGGGCAAAGAGTATTGTAATATTATATGAACAAGAGTGGCAACTCTATGGTCAAATATGCATGTATGGAAGGTGCTGCTGCCCTACGCCCTGGTCAAGAACTAATGTGACGTATCTATAGATGTATACCTATCTATATGTATATGTTGGTAGTAATGTACAGCTATAATTACGCGTAATTTTAATTGATAGGCTAATTGCCACTATTCGTATTTTAGCCGTCTAATTCAAATCAGCATAATACGAAGTATAAGCGGCTCAACCCGATTTGCACTATACGGCTAAAATACGAACATTGGCAAGTGGCCTATCAATTAAAGTCCTTGACCGTACAATTTGGTACGCCATGGCCATGGCCGATGAATGACAACTGACAAGTTTGACAAGTCAACCAAGATGGCCGCTAATTTAGTTCTTTACAAAACAACCAGAGATCGCTGTAGTCGCATGAAAAGTGTGATATATGTAAGTGTGCCCCCCCCTGGTCGTGGGTTTGAGCCCGGGCTTGCACGTCTGAGTTTTTCCGAATTCATGTGCTATTTTACGTTTGAAGTTCTGCCCAAGTCCTCTCGTTCTGGGAGGAGGTCTGTGCCTGATTGAAACAGGCTTTTTTATCCCGAGAAAGTGCAAAGTAAAGTTCCTGCGGGATAGAAATCACTTTTTTGACCTATTTTGAAAAAAATCAGAGACAATGTAGCTTTTTATTAGTGAAATCATTTTAACAATCAGCCGCTATATTCAATTCACTTATTTCTATCCCTTAGGAATTTTGTATTTTCCCGTAGAAAAGTAGCCTATGCCATTCAAATCAGCCCCAAATTTGGATTGACTTACTTCTATCCCGCGGGAATTTCGCATTTTCCCTAAGAAGAGTAGTCTATATGAATCAGGAATAGTGCAGCTTTCCATTGGTGAAAGAATTTTTAAAATCAGCCCCGAAGAAAAATTCAGTTTTTTCTATCCCGTGGGAATTTTACATTTTCCCGATGAAAAAGTAGCCTGTCAATTGGGGATAGTTATATGAAAGTTTTTTTAAAACCAGTGCCAAAGTTGAATTTACTTATTTCTATCCCACGGAAATTTTGTATTTTCCCCGGTAAAAGTACCCTATATCAATCAGGGATACTGTAGCTTACTGTTGGTGAAAGGATATAAAATCAGCCCTGAATTTGAATTCACTTATTTCTATCCCACGGGAATTTTGCATTTTCCCGAAGAAGAGTAGTCTATACTATACCAATCCGGAATGGTGTAGCTTTTAATTGGTGTAAGAATTTTTAAAGTCAGCTCCGAGGTTGATTTCAAATTTTTCTATCGCGTGGGAATTTTGTATTTTCCCGACTAAAAAGTAGCCTTAGTCAATCGGGGATAGTCATACCACATAATATGTAAGAATTTTTAAAATCAGCCTCGAAATTGAATTAATTTATTTCTATCCCGTGGGAATTTTGCATTTTCCCGGATAAAAAGTAACCTATGTTAATCAACATCACATTTGTATACATAGTGTTATAGCAAATAAACATTTCATTTCATTTCAAGGCTAGTGTAGCTTTCTAATTCTGAAAGGATTTTAAAAATCGGCTCAATAGTTTCAGAGATTCCGCTACAAACAAATAAACAAAGAAACCTTAGATATTTCCCTAACCCGTGGGAATTTCGAAAAATCCTTCCTTAGTGCACCTCTACAATACTGAAGGTACATGTGTGCCAAATTTCAAGTCTCTAGCCCCAATAGTTTAGGCTGTGCGTTGTCTGTCAGTCAGTCAGTCACGGTACTGTTTTATAGGTATCTTAGATGATTTTTAATCGGTGATCAGGAACCAATTTTTCTAGATCAGTATTCGATGGCGACCTCGTTTAAGTCGCAGTTTAAGAAGCACTATGCCCGTACTGTTTTTCTTTGTACACTGTGTACTGTGTATAGTTGCGTGGATGGGCGTTTCTTTTTGTGTGTGGCGGTTACATTGAATAGTGGTGAATAACAGAAATAAATGATGATACTACTACCCAAATCAAGGATATTTAGTCATAATGTGGAGCGCTTAAAAAATTGGCAAGCGTCCGACCTCCAACACGTTCCGCTCGGGACTGAGCGGCGGGCTGGGAGCGGGGCGCCAGTAAATCGTGCCGTGAACTTCGTTAATATTGGGTTAAAAATTATATGTTTTACAAAATTAACAAAATTAAACCCGACGGACATTACATCATTACAGACGTTTATTTTGATGTGACTTTCAATACATCAAGTAGTATAATATTGAAATGAAATGAGTTTAAAGGTACAAAATAGGGGTATGTTTGGATTTTTTTTCTATCGAGCGAAGTTTGTCCAATTATGTAACGAGTGCCCGACGTACTTACAGAAAGGTCTCAAAAGCAACATATATTTTTTTCACGTGTTTAATCATTACCTTTTCTAGATAAAATGAAATTAAAAATTACGTTTCTCAGAGGTACCTCGCCTTAAACATCTCTACGAGCGGGCCGAGCCCTATGGCCCGTGAAGTTATTGCCTTCACGACTTATTGACGGCGAAGCCACCGAACGCAGTTTCGTCGCTATTAAACTGTTACATAATGTTTGTTAAAAATGTATTGGCATTTTCCGAATACAATTCGGTTTAGTAAGCTGTAGAGGTAAAATGTGGGGAATTTGCGAAGTTTCTGCTGATAATAAACTAGTTACAAGAGTCAGAATGAATTCAGTGGATCTGGGGATAACTTACATAATATTCCAGTAGATATAATAAGTAATTATGTTGACTAGGTGACCCCTTCCTTTCTTATTAAAAATACATACCGACATTGAACCTCCTCCTTTTTTTGAAGTCAGTTAAAAATAAAAAGTGGGGTGAACGTATTCATTGTCAACTACTACAAGTTGGTATATACAGAGACCGTATTGTCTAACGCGCGGGTGTTTGCCTTCACTTTCATCATCTCTTTCCGTCACCATCTTATAGGTACCGTTTGACAGAAAGAAACAGAGATTGCGAAAGCAAGCGTCAGCGCGTTGGACTAAGCCTACTGTTCTGGAAAAAAACAATTCCATGTCGAACGAAACGATAAGATTTTTTTTGGAAAATATCTAAATACTAAAAGTCATAAGTACTCTATTATCGCTTAACTATATAGGTGACATTGATTTATTTTTCTTATTTATTTAAACAAGTAAGTACCATAACTTGGGCTCTCGCCTGGCAACAGGTTATCGTTGAGTTTTGGGACATCATATATGTGTGAAACTATTTATTGTATTTATCGACCGTCGAAATCTAAATCCATTGCAATTAGATTCAACACCAGCTTATTTTTAGTTACAGTATACCTAATCGTTTTGAAATGCCATAGATAGGGTGCAATTGTTTTCATTAGAAGCTGTCGATTTACAATTTTAATAACTTGGAATTAGTTTTTTCGTACCTAGAATATGGGCAGCTCTAGGTCGCAAGCTTTTGACGTTCCGCAAGCTTACGAGACAAACAAACAGACCCGAAACTATTACCACAGAGTCGCTTGCAATATGTCCGGATTAAAAAATGATCCTGCACTGGCATCCTGCTTAATAAAACTACATCGTTGTGTGTTTTCCGCAGGCCGCCATTGCTTTGCAAACAGTATAATAGGAAAAGCTACACTGCTATGTTTGTTTGGCTTAATAAATTTAGCTGGCAACACTTTTGTTATAGGTCCTTGCTTCGTAGTTTTCTGGAAAAGTAATTTGTAGAAGCCAATCTTTGGCAAGTTAGTGTCAATATTTAGACTAGCGGCAAATTGAGCTACGTAAAAGCGGCCGCAAACATCGTTCTGTGGGATAGCCTAAACTAGGTAGGTACCTACTGTTAGTCCTAACAGAATTTTACAACGCGAATCTACATCGATCGAGAAGAAATCACATGAAACTGTATGAAAATATTAGGTACCTACCTACCTACTTACTAAATAATCCATCATCAACTTCACCGCTCTACCTTGGAAATAAGTAATTAATCATCATCATCTCGGCCTATAGGTATGTACATTTCTCTGCTAAGAACAGGCCTCCTCTCAGAATGAGGGTTTGTACTGTAGTTCTCACATGGGCCCAGTTTATATTGGGAACTTCACACACAACATTGCATTTCTTCGCTCATGTACAGTCAGCAACAAAAATATGAATACACTTAAAGTACCAAAAATATGTATACCTACACGCCTTTATGCCTTGGTAATACTCGTGGATGCATATTTTTGGTACTTTGGGTGTATTCATATTTTTGTTGCTGACTGTACAAGGTTTTCTCACGAGATTTTCCTTCACCGTAAAGCTACGTGGGTACGCGTACCCGAGTGCGCGCAGTCCGTACGCAGCTTAATGTTCGTGATATTTTAAATGTAATTTCTCAAATAAATTCCGAAATAAGTAGTCACAGATGCGATGAGTAGTCAACCCACTAGCCTACAACGACTGATTTGTATCAATTATAAATTACCTACGAGTATTAGTTGAGTAACACAACATATTTCACACCAATCATTGGCAATAGATGGAACATATTAATACCAGACAATTTTGCTGTAAATAGTAGGCCTCAAATTCCCATAAAATGTTGATCGTGTATAATAAACCTCTTTGTTAAATTTGCACTAATAAATAAATTTCCATAAGCCGACCGATCTTGGCTGCTCACAAGGCGGCGGCAGCGGCAACATCGATTCTAGCTGATGCAGCGTTTTGCAGCTAGTGCTGGTACCTAGTCATCCATGTTCCTATAAATTACCTGACTTGCTATTCACTGACAATGTTGCTGCATTTATTCTTCAAATTTAAACATCCTTATTTATGCATAAGGCAAATGTACCATATTACGGCATATTAAGGAATTTTCCACTTTGAGGAATGATTAAAAAGAAAATACGAAGGTACTAGAAGTGGAAATTGTTTTATTTTGGAGACGGTTCTTATTAGATGGATATAGGATATTATTTTGCCTCGTAGCTTTTAATTTAAAGAAATAATCGTTATTTTGCTTAACCCTTACTTTGTCCGTAATTCCGTGCTAGCTTCAAAGTTCACATTATATAAGGTAACCACAAAAATATTCCTTTAAAAAATTACTTAATTGATTTTAAATTATTTTAATTATGAAACAAAAATACAAATTTATCGTATAAATGTATTAAATATAATACAAAGTACAAAATTAAAAATCGAAATTAATAATTCCACTTAATCATTTCAATGAAAGAAACATTTGGACATTGATATAAAAAAATATATGTTATGATTTTATAAAAAAAAAATAATTTAATTTCGATGCCGTACTCCATTCTTTCGTACATAATAACATAACGAGTTATCATTTCAGACTCAATTATAAGGCTCAGGTTAAAAAAAAACATATACCGTAATTACGTCATAATAATCTGCAGTCATTACTAAACTTATTTACATCAAATTTACGAATAAATTTAGCCCCAGTCATAATTCAACGATTAAAACATTTCATACTGAGTTTCTCTTATTCCGTGATACTCCCGCAATTAGGTTCATCGCGTCAGATCTGTGAACATAATTACGGCAGTTATAAATTCGTCAATTTCCCTTAAAATATGCTTTATATTAACTTGAAATAGTTATAAAACCTTCAGTTAATAACGACTGTACAATAATTTTACAAATTTAGATTAAATGTACTTTCCGGCATCACAAAAAATCCTTACGAAGTTACCACTGTCACCTTATGCTCACCGACAACACGACGTATGGAACTTTTGCGTGGTTACGACTGATGAGTTTGGAAATGCGATACTGCTGTTAGAACTTATTACGATTATTCAAAAATAGTGTTTTTTGGTTGCAATTAAACTATAGTTAATGAAGCATTGTATTAAATCACTAGCTTTTGCCCGCGACTTCGCCCGCGTAGAATTCCAATTTGTGGTAAAGCTTGTTCATCTCTTTCATTGTATAAAACAAAAAACCGGCAACGGCAACATCCATTATTATTATCATTTCATCATCATCAGTATCAGTTAGTGAATATTATAAATCCCGTTTATTCACTATCCCGTGGGAATTTCAACAAATTTGTCCTTATTCTATGCACATATTCGCTTATATTTATCCCGCGGGAATTTTGCATTTTCCCCGAGAAAAAGTAAATGTCCTAAAAATGTGAATGTGTGTGTGTGTGTGAAATGTGTATGTCCTTAAAGGTGTAGCTTTCTACCGGTAAAAGAAGTTTTAAAATCAGCCCCGTAGTTGAATTCACTTATTTTTTTCCCGTGTGAATTTTGCTTTTTCACGGAGAAAAGTAGTCTATGTAAATAATGGTTGGTGTAACTTCCTATTGGTGAAAGAAATTTTCAAATCAGCCCTCAAGTGATGTTCACTTCTTTCTATCCCACGAGAATTTTGCATTTTACCGAATAAATAGTAGGTAGCCTAGCCTATACCAACAAAGGATAGTGTAGCTTTCTATTGGTCATTTTTTTTTAAACTCAGCCCCGAAGTTAAATTTACTATTTTCTATACCGCGGGAATTTTGCATTTATCCGGAAAATAGCATCCCATGTTAATCAAGGACAGTGTATCCTTTCTATTGGTGAAAGACATTTTAAAATGAGCTCCGAAGTTTAATTTTTATTTCTATCCCTTGGGAATTTTGCATTTTTCCGGAAAAAAGTAGCCTATGTCAGTAAAGGATGGTGTAACTGTTTACTGGTAAAAGATTTTTTTTTAAATCGGCTCGGAAGTTTCAGAGATTATCTATCCCACAGGAATTTCCAAAAATCCTGCAATAAGTTTTTTTGCTGTTATGTATGACCATTTACGTTTATACTGAATTTGAAAAGTTTAGTACTTAATTGTAGTTACGGAGATAGGATCCAGTTGATTTGAGTATATAAATCCTGATTTATCCTTATCCCGTGGATATTTTCAAAATTATTGAAATTAGCTTTATACCTGTTCTAATAGTCTACTTGCATGCCCAATTGGAACAGTTTAGTAATCTTCGTTATGTGGATAGGGTCACTCTCGATTGATGAAATATATCCCGTATATTCCTTATCCCGTGGGAATTCCGGAAAATTCTTTCTTATCGGATGCCTACGTCATACAAAGGACACATCCTCCAAGTTTCAGGTCTCTACATACAGCGGTTAGGCTGTGCGTTAATCCGCCAGTCAGTCATTTAGGACTTCAGGACAAAGCATTTTATAAGTATTTGCATTGCACCAAGCTTTTATGCGAGTTCAACAATGATGTTTGAATACTCAATTCGATTTTATTCGAAAAAGATTGAACTCACATAAAAGCTTCATCATCATCATCATCATTTCAGCCGTAGCACGTCCACTGCTGGACATAGGACTCCCTCATTGACGCCCAATCATTACGGTTGGAAGCGACTTGCATCCACCCTGAACCTGCGGCCTTCACCAAAACGTCCGTCCATCTCGTTGGTGGACGTCCCACGCTGCGCTTGTAAAAGCAAAAGCTTGGTGAAATGCAAATACTACTTATTATAATTAGTTATTATCAGAGATCAGATCAGGAAGTGGTTGACAAACGTAGACAAATGGTTTGCAAAATTTTAAGTTTCGTTTCGTTTACATTGTGTCAAAATAAAAAGTAATTTAAATCAAAAGCATTAAGGAGTATTGATATCAACTTCGAAGCAAATCACCCCCAAAATAACTTTCTACTCCTTTTTAACCCCGTCAATAAAATACGAAACACGTCTTCCATCAATTCTGTTATAGAATGTTTATGCAAAATTTGAAGTAGATTGGACCAAGGAATCACGTTGTCCCATACAAACTTTGCCCTCCTTTTTTACCCCCTTAGGAGTAGAACTACGAAAAATCCTTTCTTATCGGATGCCTACGTCATACAAAGAACAGACCCTCCAAGTTTCAGGTCTCTACGATCAGCGGTTTAGGCTGTGCGTTGATCCGTCAGTCAGGACAAAGGATTTTATATGTATAGATAGACTAGCTTTTGCCCGCGACTTCGTCCGCGTAGAAATCCAATTTGCGGTAAAGCTTCTTCATCGCTTTCATTGTATAATAAAACAAAAATCCGGCAACGGTAGGTAACATAATCCATCATTATTATCATTTCATCATCATCAGTATCAGTTAGTGAATATTATAAATCCCGTTTATTGAATCCCGTGGGAATTTCAACTTTGTCCTTATTCTATGCAAATTTTCGCTTATTTTTATCCCGCGGGAATTTTGCATTTTTGCAAAGGTGTAGCTTTATACCGGTAAAAGAAGTTTTAAAATCAGCCCCGTAGTTGAATTCACTTATTTTTTTCCCGTGGGAATTTTGTATTTTCACGGAGAAAAGTAGTCTATGTAAATAATGGTTGGTGTAGTTTTTTGACGAAATTTTCAAATCAGCCCTCAAGTGATATTCACTTCTTTCTATCCCACGGGAATTTTGCATTTTACCGAATAAATAGTAGGTAGCCTAGCCTATACCAATAAAGGATAGTGTAGCTTTCTATTGGTAATTTTTTTTTTAAAGTCAGGCCCGAAGTTAAATTTACTATTTTCTATACCGCGGGAATTTTGCATTTATCCGGAAAATAGCATCCTATGTTAATCAAGGACAGTGTATCTTTTCTATTGGTGAAAGAAATTTTAAAATGAGCTCCGAAGTTGAATTTTTTTTTTCTATCCCTTGGGAATTTTGTATTTGCTCGGAAAAAAGTAGCCTATGGTCAATAAAGGATAGTGTAACTTTTTACTGGTAAAAGATTTTTTTTTAATCGGCTCGGAAGTTTCAGAGATTATCTATCCCACAGGAATTTCCAAAAATCCTGCAATAAGTTTTTTTGCTGTTATGTATGACCATTTATGTTTATACTGAATTTGAAAGTTTAGTACTTAATTGTAGTTACGGAGACAGGATCCAGTTGATTTGAGTATATTAATCCTGATTTATCCTTATCCCGTGGGAATTTTCAGAATAATTGAAATTAGCTTTATACCTATTCTAATAGGCTACCTACTTGCATGCCCAATCTGAACAGTTTAGTAATCTTCGTTATGGGGATAGGGTCACTCTTGATTGATGAAATATATACATCCCGTATATTCCTTATCCCGTGGGAATTCTGGAAAATTCTTTCTTATCGGATGCCTACGTCATACAAAGAACACATCCTCCAAGTTTCAGGTCTCTACATACAGCGGTTTAGGCTGTGCGTTAATCCGCCAGTCAGTCATTTAGGACTTCAGGACAAAGCATTTTATATTTATTTGCATTGCACCAAGCTTTTGTGCGAGTTCAACAATGATGTTTGAATACTCAATTCGATTTTATTCGAAAAAGGTTAAACTCACATAAAAGCTTCATCATCATCATCATCATCATTTCAGCCGTAGGACGTCCACTGCTGGACATAGGCCTCCCTCATTGACGCCCAATCATTACGGTTGGAAGCGACTTGCATCCACCCTGAACCTGCGGCCTTCACCAAAACGTCCGTCCATCTCGTTGGTGGACGTCCCACGCTGCGCTTGTAAAAGCAAAAGCTTGGTGAAATGCAAATACTTATTATACATATAATTAGTTATTATCAGAGATCAGATCAGGAAGTGGTTGACAAACGTAGACAAATGGTTTGCAAAATTTTAAGTTTCGTTTCGTTTACATTGTGTCAAAATAAAATTTAATTTAAATCAAAAGCACTAAGGAGTGTTGATATCAACTTCGAAGAAAATCACCCCCAAAATAACTTTCTACTCCTTTTTAACCCCGTCAAGAGATGAATTTCAATAAAATACGAAACACGTCTTCCAACAATTCTGTTAAAGAATGTTTATGCAAAATTTGAAGTAGATTGGACCAAGGAATCACGTTGTCCCATACAAACTTTGCCCTCCTTTTTTACCCCCTTAGGAGTAGAACTACGAAAAATCCTTTCTTATCGGATGCCTACGTCATACAAAGAACACACCCTCCAAGTTTCAGGTCTCTACGATCAGCGGTTTAGGCTGTGCGTTGATCCGTCAGTCAGGACAAAGGATTTTATATGTATAGATGACTTTACCGATAGTTTTCTTATTATACGACAAAAACCAAAATGACACGGCATAATGTACTACCCCGGCATAGTGTACTTACCTTACTCGTAGAGTACCTAAAAATTTATTAAAACATCATGCGATAAAAAGCGCAACAGTTTTAACTATTTAACCAGAATAAAGAGGAATATGGAGAAAATGCAATGCAGGCTACGTAGAGTGCTAACGAAGGGGATCATTACGCTCGAGTATATTGTTTCTAGCATAATGACGGTGTGTCTGGCAGCAGAATAGAGCCGCAGAAAATCGAATCGCCATTAATCTGGCGAGAGGTCGAGCCGGCGGCCACGCCGATCGCAAATGTATGGTCATTGAAATGAAGACGTATGGCACGAACATATCACCCGGACGTTTTATTTCGTTTACCGACTGAAACCTGTCCGGTCGCGTAACATTAGACGTTCGTTTCATTTAAGTGAGTTAAGCTACGCGAAGATCCCAGGCCGGCCGATTCTAAAGTTCTTTCTGGCGAGCATTATTCTTGTCAGTGTAATTGGATAAATGGTTCGGAAAGTAGGACAAAGGATTGTAATGTCTAAGGTTATATCAACCTAGGAAGAAAAGTTTATAAATGAGCGATCACCAAGAAATTACAGACTAACTAAACATAATAGGTTTATAGGTAAAAAACTTAGAATGGCCCCTTTTGTACGTAGCAGCACATGCCCGTAAAGACCAGTTGACGTCCGATATTCGAAAAATTAATGAAGTTTCATATCAGTTCTGTATACTGCCACATGTAAGACAGCCTTTCTTAAGTTTTTTACATATACAGGTTCCAATTCATTGATAACTAAAGACTAACGTTAGCTACATAGGTAGATAGTACAATAAGTAGGTACCTACTCTACCTAATACAATTGATCCGCATTTAAATCAATGAAATCTGTAAGAGTTTTAAAAGTATGAAGGTACCTATATTAAGTTTATATTTGAATTATTCTCAATGATTTGCACAGTTACATACATTAATATTATTGCATATAATTTTATTTAAACGAAATAGGTACTAAAAAACTTAGGTTCGCAATTACAGATTATGTAAGTATCCGCTCCTGAGATTCAAAGTTGCCTTAACACGAAGTGGCATTTACTTTAATCTCGTTTTCGACGGGCTTTAGCGAGGCGAGCCACATGAGGATTACGTGTCAATTTACTTTTTTACGTGAAAAGAAGTTGTGAGCCGGAGAACATCTACATTTAGGCAGGTAGACTCTCGCGAGACCAAGTATCACGAACTCTGGACACAAATCTTTACGTTTGAAATTTTCAAGTTTAAATAAATATTCACAATAAGTTACCAAACGAAATGAAATAAAAGAGAACGCTGAATAGAATGATATAAAAACCCGTTGGTTAAATTAAAGAAATTCTAACAAACACAACTTATGATGTGAAGTATGATTTAATTTGAAATCTTCAGCTTAAAAATTATAGGCACCTACTGTAAATCCGAGGTGATTGGCAGAATAACTAGTTTGTAGGTTTGCAGCTATGTCGCGAGTTTGTCAGGCCTGCAAGCGATGGCGATTCGCGAAACGCCCGCTACAGGATATCGGAAAATCCCCTTTCAAACGTGCAGTGCCGTAACATATCTATCAGACTTTAGTTCGACCGTTAGGACAGCATTGGTACATTCAGGCGCACATACATACATCTAGATTAAACTTTCAGTTCAAAGAATTTTTCGGACGTTTTTATACTAAATTTATTTTTGCCTTAATAACGACAGGAGGAAACTTTGTCGATATTTCCGTCCTTAATCGGATCTTTTAAGTGTTTCCGATACCTACTTCATAGCATCTCAAGCGAAAACGATATTTAAAGACCTAGATTTCATCCCCTTAAAATTATCATTATACTAATGGAAATCGCACAAGTCCTTTGAATATTCGGAACGAGTCAAATAGCTACACCTGGAAAAGTGCCTCGTGGGACGCCGCCGCGGCCCACTTAAGTGACGGCGGTTTCCATTTCACATTGAATAACTTGCCTTTAACCGTTTTTAAGTGTACCTATATAAATACGGAAACTTGAGCACGAAGTTTACAAATGACATTTTA
Source organism: Archips crataeganus (assembly GCA_947859365.1). Lineage (NCBI taxonomy): Eukaryota > Metazoa > Arthropoda > Insecta > Lepidoptera > Tortricidae > Archips > Archips crataeganus. The sequence goes on along the minus strand of OX402055.1, from coordinate 13,269,303 downwards.
GACGTAACTAGGTGGTGGTAGTGGAGGGATGTAATATCAGAGGACATTAGTCTGGAGCCCCTAATGTGGTGTTGTGCGTTGGCAAGCGCAGCGGCGTTGGCTGTCGATGTCCCGTCGAGATTTATAGCCGCGCCGCCCCGCCCCGGCGCGGGACTGCTCGCTGGAGTTCATTTCGAGAAAGACGATCGAGTTTCATTTTTCTTTTCGTCTCTTGACGGTAATGGACTGCTAAATGTCTGCTTGCAAACTCAGCTATCGAACGTCACCCGACGTCCAGATCTACATTTATATCCTTTTTACTCGACTGCGACGTACCTAAACCTAATTCAAACAAGGGGCATAGTTTTCACACGTCTTCAATCAGAATAAAGAGAATTACCTCCATAGTTTTCCGAAGCTTCTGTGTCGAAGCTATCTGGACTAAGGTATCAAGAGATTTAGAAAGACGAAGCAGCGGGAAGGAAAATTTTTATGGTTGTCTGTGCAAGGAGCCGGTCTTGTACAACGTCATGAAAAAGTCGTAAATGTTGCGTACTCGCGTGTACGAGTGAAATTTTCTACTTGAGCGGTCGCTCGATCTACGGAACATGCAAAATTTTACGATTCTTGCCTCTTCGTTCGTTCCATTTTACAATATCTTTTTACTTATATATGACCAAACATTTTACGACTTTGACTGCTGAAAGCAACTGTATGAAGGTCGACCTACCTATATATCTACTTATATTATGTATTTGCTTGACGTTTAGAACGTAGAATTTTACTATGAAAACTGTTAATATTAGGTATAAGGAGTAAATCTTCTTTTTGTTTAAAATCTAGTTTATGATCCAAGCTTGTGTATTTGTAGCGGTCTGTTTAATTACTGCCATGTTATCGGACCTATGATAAGTCTTTTTTTTTCAGGAAGCACGACAACTATAAATGGTTCAAAAACTTCAACGTTTTAAAGGAAGCAACAAGTAATAAATAATATAAATAAATATCACGGGTCAATTCACACCAATTGACCTAGTCCCAAAGTAAGCTAAGCATAGCTTGTGTTAGGCAACGGATAAACATACTTATATAGATAGATACATACTTAAATACGTATTAAACACCCAAGACCCGAGAACAAATATTCGTATTATTCATACAAATATCTGCCCCGACGCGGGAATCGAACCCGGGACCTCAAGCTTAGTAGTCAGGTTCTCTACCTACTAGGCCATCTGGGCCCAATTGCATAACAAAGTACAACTTATATTACAAGCGGAACTCCCTTTCTAACTAATATAACTGAAGCGAGAGTTCCGCTTGTAATATTAGTTGTACTTTGTTATGCAATTGGGCCCTGGTCGTCTAAAGTAAGAAGAGAGGTTATATAAATCTTTGTAAAAAAAAGTCTACACTACAAGGGGGCTTATGCATAAAGAAAATACTTAGGTAAGTTTTGACTTCATATATTTGAAGTAAAAGCTTACACTTTTCTTAATTCACATGCCCCAATTTGTCTTCTTAGCAAGGTAGCATTCGTTTTGAGCGACGTACCTGCTAAATAATACTGATACATAATTTCATAAAAAAAATATATAACACTGGATTAACATGTAGGGTACTTTTTATCCCGGAAAATTGCGTAATTCCCGCGGGATAGCGATAAACGAATTCTTTGCAGACGGAGTCGCGGGCAACAGCTAGTATACCATAAACATAAAAATATGAAACATAAAAGTGCCGTATTTAATTGAAAACGAATGCCGCCTGAAAATTCCTGTAAGTAATCATTATATTGGAAATTCGATTTGCATTTTCGCTTGATAATGTTCGCTTTCGCAGCGAAGAGGTAAATAAGGCTTAACACTTACCTCGCGCCGCGCGGGATTATTAAGCATAGCTCCGACATTCCGCCTCGTTTCACTATTGGCGCATTTCACAATTCAAGCTCACCGTCTGGAAATCTCATTAGGTACAATTCTGCGTTTTCAAGAGACTTAATAGGATCACGACGTAATGAGTGTACCTAATTATGCTGATTGCAACGACATCTCGCGAAACTCTTATAGTCTCTGACATCTTACTAACTGAGTTAACTAAAGAACTGGTATCTATAGGATGCACGTAAGCAGCTTCAGAACTTTGTCCTATTTTCTACGGCTGACGAATATAAGACATGTCTATGTTAGATTTAGACGATCTTAGAGATAGTTCATTTAAGTAAATAATTAATTAGGGTTAAATAAATCGTAGGTATTCCGTATACATTGTTAATGCCCCTTGGTAAAATAGAATAGATTATTAAAAAATAAAATTACATGGTTATATAGAGATCAGCATTATCTGGTAAGTATCAAACTAGGCAGAGCATGTATCTTGTTCTTGGAACTCACTGAGTCAGTTTACAAATATGACAGATATCTAATACCTTTAAACGAGCAATTCTTGTATACATATACTTATATATATAATCAGAATCTCAGAAACGGCTCCAACGATTTCGATGAAATTTGGTATGTGGGGGTTTTCGGGGATGAAAATCCTTATCTCTAGGAAAACGCTTGGTAGCGAGTTTCAGCCCGGGCGGAGCTCGGTCGCCCAGGTACTAAATATTAACAAGTTACACAGATATAGGTAAGTAGGATGGTGGTCATAAAATAATATTTCAACAATTGCGTAGAAGTTCTATGCCGTAGAGTCATAGCAGTGCCGCAAGCGTTTTTGTATGCGTAAAATTTCTATTAAAAAGTGTTTCCAATGTCGAAGTAAAACATATTTAATATCAAAACATTAAAAAAAAAAAAAAAATCAGGGGACAATTCACACCAATTGACCTAGTCCCAAAGTAAGCTAACAAAGCTTGTGTTATGGGTACTAAGCAACGGATAAACATACTTATATAGATAAATACATACTTAAATACATATTAAACACCCAAGACCCGAGAACAAACATTCGTATTTTTCATACAAATATCTGCCCCGACACGG